>JANJGN010000007.1:100194586-100876461 GCA_026770705.1 Isurus oxyrinchus | reverse complement strand
TCTCCCCAGTCCAGTCTTTCTGTCTCTTTCTCCATTCCAGTCTTCTTCTCTCTCTTTCTCCAGTCCAGTCTTTCACTCTTTAAGCAGTCCAGTCTTTCTCTTCCGCTCTCTCTCCAGTCCATTCTTTCTCTCTGCGTCTCCAGTCCAGTCTTTCTCTCTCTCTCCAGTCCAATCTTTGTCTCTCTCTCTCTCTCCATTCCAATCTTTGTCTCTCTCTCTCTCCAGTCCAATCTTTCTCTCTGTCTCATCTCCTGTCCAGTCTTTATCTCTCTCTGCAGTCCAGTCTTTCTCTCTCCAGTCCAGTCTTTCTCTCTCCAATCCAATCTTTCTCTCTCCAGTCCAATCTTTCTCTCTATCTCTCCAGTCCAGTCTTTCCCTCTCTCTCTCTCTCTCTCTCTCTCCAGTCCAGTCTTTGTCTCTCTCTTTCCAGTGCAGTTTTTCTCTCTCTCTCTCTAGTCCAATGTTTCTCTCTCCAATCCCATCTTTCTCTGTCTCTCTATCCAATCCAATCTTTCTCTCTCTCTCTCTCCACTGCAATCTTTTTCTCTCTCGTTCTCCAGTCCAATCTTTCTCCCTCTCTCTCTCTCCAGTCCAATCTTTCTTTCTCTCTCTCCAGTCCAATCTTTCTCTCTATCTCTCCGGTCCAGTCATTCTCTCTCTCTTTCCAGTGCAGTCTTTCTCTTTCTCTCTCTCTCCAGTCCGGTCTTTCTCTCTCTCTGCAGTCCAGTCCTTCTCTCTCTCTCTGCAGTCCTGTCTTTCTCTCTCTCTGCAGTCCAGTCCTTCGCTCTCTCTCTGCAGCCCATTCTTTCTCAATCCAGGCCGGTCTTTCTCTCTTCAGTCCAGTCTTTCTCTCTCTCGTCCAGTATTTCTCTCCCAAGTCCAGTCTTTCTCTCTCTCTCTCTCTTCAGTCCAGTCTTCCTCTCTCTCTCTCTCTTTCTATTCAGTTCAGTCTTTCTCTCTCTCTCTCTCTATTCAGTCCAGTCTTTCTCTCTCTCTCTCTCCACTGCAGTCTTTCTCTCTCTCTCTCTTTCCACTGTAGTCTTTCTCTCTCTCTCTCCTGTCCAGTCTTTTGCTCTCTCTCTCCAGTCCAGTCTTTCTCTCTCTGTCTCCAGTCCAGTCTTTCTCTCTCTCGCTCTCTCTGTCCAGTCCAGTCTTTCTCTCTCTCTCTCTCTCCAGTCCAGTCTTTCTCTCTCTCTCTCTCTCTCTCTCCAGTCCAATCTTTCTCTCTCTCTCCCCAGTCCAGTCTTTCTCTCTCTTTCTCCAATCCAGTCTTGTTCTCTCACTTTCTCCAGTCCAGTCTTTCTCTCTTAAACCAGTCCAGTCTTTCTCTCCCTCTCTCTCTCTCCAGTCCAGTCTTTTTCTTTCTCTCCTATCTAGTCTTTCTCTCTCTCTTCAATCCAATCTTTCTGTCTGTGTCTCAAGTCCAGTCTTTCTCTCTCTCCAGTCCAATCTTTGTCTCTCTCTCTCTCTCCAGTCCAACCTTTCCCTCTCACTCATCTCCAGTCCAGACTTTATCTCTCTCTGCAGTCCAGTCTTTCTCTCTCCAGTCCAGTCTTTCTCTCTCCAATCCAATCTTTCTCTCTCCAGTCCAATCTTTCTCTGTATCTCTCCAGTCCAGTCTTTCTCTCTCCCTTTCCAGTGCAGTCTTGCTCTCTCTCTCTCTCTCTCCAGTCCAGTCTTTCTCTCTCTCTCTCCCGTCCAATCTTTCTCTCTCCAGACCAATGTTTTTCTCTCCAATCCAACCTTTCCTTCTATCTCTCCAGTCCAATCTTTCTCTCTCCCTCTCCAGTTCAATCTTTCTCTCTCTCTCCAGTACAATCTTTCTCTCCCTCTCTCTCCAGTTCAATCTTTCTCTCTCTCTCTTTCTCCACTCCAATCTTTCTCCCTCACTCCAGTCTAATCTTTCTCACTCTCCAGTCCAATCTTTCTCTCTATTTCTCCAGTCCAGACTTTCACTCTCTTCAGTCCAGTCTTTCTCTCTCTCTCACTCCAGTCCATTCTTTCCACTCTCTCTCTCTCTCCAGTCCAGTCTTTCCCTCTCTCTCTCCGCTCCAGTCTTTCCCTCTCTCTCTCTCTCTTCAGTCCAATCTTTCTCTCTCGCTCCAGTCCAATCTCTCTCTCTCTCTCTCTCCAGGCCAGTCTTTCTCATTCTCTCTCTCTCCAGTCCAGTCCATCTCTCTCTCTCTTCTCCAGTCCAGTTTTTCTCTCTCTCTCTCTCTCTCTCTCCAGTCAAGTCTTTCTCTCTCTCTCTCTCCAGTCCAATCTTTCTCTCTCTCTGCAGTCCAGTCTTTCTCTCTCCAGACCAGTCTTTCTCTCTCCAATCCAATCTTTCTCTCTCCAGTCCAATCATTCTCTCTAACTCTCCAGTCCAGTCTTGCTCTCTCTCTCTCTCTCTCCAGTACAGTCTTTCTCTCTCTCTCTCTCTCATGCCAGTCTTTCTCTCTCTCTCTCCGGTCCAGTCTTTCTCTCTCTCTCTCTCCTGTCCAGTCTTTCTCTCTCACTCTCCAGTCCAATCTTTCTCTCTCTCTGTCCCCAGTCCAGTCTTTCTCTCTCTTTCTCCAGTCCAGTCTTGTTCTCTCTCTCTCTCCAGTCCAGTCATTTTCTTTCTCTCCTATCTAGTCTTTCTCTCTCTCTCCAATCCAATCTTTCTCTGTGTCTCAAGTCCAGTCTTTCTCTCTCTCCAGTCCAATCTTTGTCTCTCTCTCTCTCTCTCCAGTCCAATGTTTCCCTCTCTCTCATCTCCACTCCTGACTTTCTCTCTCTCTGCAGTCCAGTCTTTCTCTCTCCAGTCCAGTCTTTCTCTCTCCAATCCAATCTTTCTCTCTATCTCTCCAGTCCAATCTTTCTCTCTCTCTCTCTCTCCAGTTAAATCTTTCTCTCTCTTTCTCCAGTCCAATCTTTCTCTCTCTCTCTCCAGTCCAATCTTCCTCCCTCCCTCCAGTCCAATCTTTCTCTCTCTCCAGTCCAGCCTTCTCTCTTTCTCTCTGCAGTCCAGTCTTTCTCTCTCCAGTCCAGTCTTTCTCTCTCTCTTTCTCCAGTCCAATCTTTCTCTCTCTCTCCAGTCCAATCTTTCTCCCTCCCTCCAGTCCAATCTTTCTCTCTCTCCATTCCAATCTTTCTCCTTTCTCTCCAGTCCAATCTTTCTCTCTATTTCTCCAGTCCAGACTTTCTCTCTCTCTTCAGTCCAGTCTTTGTCTCTCTCTCTCTCCACTCCAGTCTTTCGCTCTCTCTCTCTCAAGTCCAGTCTTTCTCTCTCTCTCTCCAGTCCAGTGTTTTTCTTTCTCTCCTGTCTAGTCTTTTTCTCTCTCTGCAGTCCAATCTTTCTCTCTCTCTGTCCCTAATCCAGTCTTTCTCCCTCTTTCTCCAGTCCAGTCTTGTTCTCTCTCTCTCTCTCCAGTCCAGTCTTTTTCTTTCTCTCCTATCTAGTCTTTCTCTCTCTCCAATCCAATCTTTCTCTCTGTGTCTCCAGTCCAGTCTTTCTCTCTCTCCAGTCCAATCTTTGTCTCTCTCTATCTCCAGTCCAATCTTTCCCTCTCTCTCATCTCCAGTCTAGACTTTCTCTCTCTCTGCAGTCCAGTCTTTCTCTCTCCAATCCAGTCTTTCTCTCTCCAATCCAATCTTTCTCTCTCCAGTCCAATCTTTCTCTCTATCTCTCCAGTCCAATCTTTCTCTCTCTATCTCCAGTTCAATCTTTCTCTCTCTCTCTCTCCTGTCCAGTCTTTCTCTCTCACTCTCCAGTCCAATCTTTCTCTCTCTCTGTCCCCAGTCCAGTCTTTCTCTCTCTTTCTCCAGTCCAGTCTTGTTCTCTCTCTCTCTCCAGTCCAGTCATTTTCTTTCTCTCCTATCTAGTCTTTCTCTCTCTCTCCAATCCAATCTTTCTCTATGTCTCAAGTCCAGTCTTTCTCTCTCTCCAGTCCAATCTTTGTCTCTCTCTCTCTCTCTCCAGTCCAATGTTTCCCTCTCTCTCATCTCCACTCCTGACTTTCTCTCTCTCTGCAGTCCAGTCTTTCTCTCTCCAGTCCAGTCTTTCTCTCTCCAATCCAATCTTTCTCTCTATCTCTCCAGTCCAATCTTTCTCTCTCTCTCTCTCTCCAGTTAAATCTTTCTCTCTCTTTCTCCAGTCCAATCTTTCTCTCTCTCTCTCCAGTCCAATCTTCCTCCCTCCCTCCAGTCCAATCTTTCTCTCTCTCCAGTCCAGCCTTCTCTCTTTCTCTCTGCAGTCCAGTCTTTCTCTCTCCAGTCCAGTCTTTCTCTCTCTCTTTCTCCAGTCCAATCTTTCTCTCTCTCTCCAGTCCAATCTTTCTCCCTCCCTCCAGTCCAATCTTTCTCTCTCTCCATTCCAATCTTTCTCCTTTCTCTCCAGTCCAATCTTTCTCTCTATTTCTCCAGTCCAGACTTTCTCTCTCTCTTCAGTCCAGTCTTTGTCTCTCTCTCTCTCCACTCCAGTCTTTCGCTCTCTCTCTCTCAAGTCCAGTCTTTCTCTCTCTCTCTCCAGTCCAGTGTTTTTCTTTCTCTCCTGTCTAGTCTTTTTCTCTCTCTGCAGTCCAATCTTTCTCTCTCTCTGTCCCTAATCCAGTCTTTCTCCCTCTTTCTCCAGTCCAGTCTTGTTCTCTCTCTCTCTCTCCAGTCCAGTCTTTTTCTTTCTCTCCTATCTAGTCTTTCTCTCTCTCCAATCCAATCTTTCTCTCTGTGTCTCCAGTCCAGTCTTTCTCTCTCTCCAGTCCAATCTTTGTCTCTCTCTATCTCCAGTCCAATCTTTCCCTCTCTCTCATCTCCAGTCTAGACTTTCTCTCTCTCTGCAGTCCAGTCTTTCTCTCTCCAATCCAGTCTTTCTCTCTCCAATCCAATCTTTCTCTCTCCAGTCCAATCTTTCTCTCTATCTCTCCAGTCCAATCTTTCTCTCTCTATCTCCAGTTCAATCTTTCTCTCCCTCTTTCTCCAGTCCAATCTTCCTCTCTCTCTCCAGTCCAATCTTTCTCCCTCCCTCCAGTCCAATCTTTCTCTCTCTCCAGTCTAATCTTTCTCTCTCTCCAGTCCAATCTTTCTCTCTCTCCAGTCCAATCTATCTCTCTCACTCTCCAGTCCAGTCTTTCCCTCTATTTCTCCAGTCCAGACTTTCTCTCTCTCTCTTCAGTCCAGTCCTGCTCTCTCTCTCTCTCTCTCTCTCTCTCTCTCTGTAGTCCAGTCTTTCTCTCTCTCTCTCTGCAGTCCAGTCCTTCTCTCTCTCTCTCTGCAATGCAGTCCTTCTCTCTCTCTCTCTGCAGTTCAGTCTTTCTCTTAATCTCTCCAGTCCTGTCATTCTCTCACTCTCTCCAGTCCACTCTTTCTCTCTCCAGTCCAGTCTTTCTCTCTCCAGTCCAATCTTGCTCTCTATCTCTCCAGTCCAGTCTTTCTCTCTATCTCTCCAGTCCAGTCTTTCTCTCTCTCTTTCCAGTGCAGTCTTTCTCTCTCTCTCTCTCCAGTGCAGTCTTTCTCTCTCTCCAGTCCAGTCTTTCTCTCTCACTCTCTCTCCAGTCCATTCTTTCTCTCTCTCTCTCCAGTCCTATCTTTCTCTTTATCTCTCCAGTCCAGTCTTTCCCTCTCCCTTTCCAGTGCAGTCTTTCTCTCTCTCTCTCTCCAGTCCACTCTTTCTCTCACTCTCTCTCTCCAGTCCACTCTTTCTCGCTCTCTCTCCAGTCCAATCTTTCTCTCTCCAGACCAATCTTTTTCTCTCCAGTACAATCTTTCTCTCTCTCTCTCTCCAGTCCAATCTTTCTCTTTCTCATCTCTCCAGTCCAAACTTTTTCTCTCTCTCTCTCCAGTTCAATCTTTCTCTCTCTCTTTCTCCAGTCCAATCTTTCTCTCTCTCACTCTCCAATCCAATCTTTCTCTCTCTCCAGTTCAATCTTTCTCTCTATTTCTCCAGTCCAGACATTCTCTCTCTCTTCAGTCCAGTCTTTCTCTCTCACTCTCTCTCCAGTCCAGTCTTTCTCTCTCTCCAGTCCTATCTTTCTCTTTATCTCTCCAGTCCAGTCTTTCCCTCTCCCTTTCCAGTGCAGTCTTTCTCTCTCTCTCTCTCCAGTCCACTCTTTCTCTCACTCTCTCTCTCCAGTCCACTCTTTCTCGCTCTCTCTCCAGTCCAATCTTTCTCTCTCCAGACCAATCTTTTTCTCTCCAGTCCAATCTTTCTCTCTCTCTCTCTCCAGTCCAATCTTTCTCTTTCTCATCTCTCCAGTCCAAACTTTTTCTCTCTCTCTCTCCAGTTCAATCTTTCTCTCTCTCTTTCTCCAGTCCAATCTTTCTCTCTCTCACTCTCCAATCCAATCTTTCTCTCTCTCCAGTTCAATCTTTCTCTCTATTTCTCCAGTCCAGACATTCTCTCTCTCTTCAGTCCAGTCTTTCTCTCTCTCTTCAGTCCAGTCTTTCTCTCTCTCTTCAGTCCAGTCTTGCTCTCTCTCTCTCCACTGCAGTCTTTCTCTCTCTCTCTCTCTCTCTCGACTGCAGTCTTTCTCTCTCTTTCCAGTGCAGTCTTTCTCTCTCTCTCCTGTACAGTCTTTCGCTCTCTCTCTCTCTCTCTCTCTCTCTCTCCAGTCCAGTCTTTCTCTCTCTCTCTCCAGTCCAGTCTTTCTCTCTCTCTCTCTCTCTCCAGGCCATTCTTTCTCTCTCTCTCTCCAGTCCAATATTTCTTTCTCTCTCTCCCCAGTCCAGTCTTTCTGTCTCTTTCTCCATTCCAGTCTTCTTCTCTCTCTTTCTCCAGTCCAGTCTTTCTCTCTTTAACCAGTCCAGTCTTTCTCTTCCGCTCTCTCTCCAGTCCATTCTTTCTCTCTGTGTCTCCAGTCCAGTCTTTCTCTCTCTCTCCAGTCCAATCTTTGTCTCTCTCTCTCTCCATTCCAATCTTTGTCTCTCTCTCTCTCCAGTCCAATCTTTCTCTCTCTCTCATCTCCAGTCCAGTCTTTATCTCTCTCTGCAGTCCAGTCTTTCTCTCTCCAGTCCAGTCTTTCTCTCTCCAATCCAATCTTTCTCTCTCCAAACCAATCTTTCTCTCTATCTCTCCAGTCCAGTCTTTCCCTCTCTCTCTCTCTCTCTCTCTCTCCAGTCCAGTCTTTGTCTCTCTCTTTCCAGTGCAGTTTTTCTCTCTCTCTCTCTAGTCCAATGTTTCTCTCTCCAATCCCATCTTTCTCTCTCTCTCTATCCAATCCAATCTTTCTCTCTCTCTCTCTCCACTGCAATCTTTTTCTCTCTCGTTCTCCAGTCCAATCTTTCTCCCTCTCACTCTCTCTCCAGTCCAATCTTTCTTTCTCTCTCTCCAGTCCAATCTTTCTCTCTATCTCTCCGGTCCAGTCATTCTCTCTCTCTTTCCAGTGCAGTCTTTCTCTTTCTCTCTCTCTCCAGTCCGGTCTTTCTCTCTCTCTGCAGTCCAGTCCTTCGCTCTCTCTCTGCAGTCCTGTCTTTCTCTCTCTCTGCAGTCCAGTCCTTCGCTCTCTCTCTGCAGTCCATTCTTTCTCAATTCAGTCCAGTCTTTCTCTCTCCAGTCCAGTCTTTCTCTCTCTCGTCCAGTATTTCTCTCCCAAGTCCAGTCTTTCTCTCTCTCTCTCTCTCTTCAGTCCAGTCTTCCTCTCTCTCTCTCTCTTTCTGTTCAGTTCAGTCTTTCTCTCTCTCTCTCTCTATTCAGTCCAGTCTTTCTCTCTCTCTCTCTCCACTGCAGTCTTTCTCTCTCTCTCTCTTTCCACTGTAGTCTTTCTCTCTCTCTCTCCTGTCCAGTCTTTTGCTCTCTCTCTCCAGTCCAGTCTTTCTCTCTCTGTCTCCAGTCCAGTCTTTCTCTCTCTCGCTCTCTCTGTCCAGTCCAGTCTTTCTCTCTCTCTCTCTCTCCAGTCCAGTCTTTCTCTCTCTCTCTCTCTCTCTCTCCAGTCCAATCTTTCTCTCTCTCTCCCCAGTCCAGTCTTTCTCTCTCTTTCTCCAATCCAGTCTTGTTCTCTCACTTTCTCCAGTCCAGTCTTTCTCTCTTAAACCAGTCCAGTCTTTCTCTCCCTCTCTCTCTCTCCAGTCCAGTCTTTTTCTTTCTCTCCTATCTAGTCTTTCTCTCTCTCTTCAATCCAATCTTTCTGTCTGTGTCTCAAGTCCAGTCTTTCTCTCTCTCCAGTCCAATCTTTGTCTCTCTCTCTCTCTCCAGTCCAACCTTTCCCTCTCACTCATCTCCAGTCCAGACTTTCTCTCTCTCTGCAGTCCAGTCTTTCTCTCTCCAGTCCAGTCTTTTTCTCTCCAATCCAATCTTTCTCTCTCCAGTCCAATCTTTCTCTGTATCTCTCCAGTCCAGTCTTTCTCTCTCCCTTTCCAGTGCAGTCTTGCTCTCTCTCTCTCTCTCTCCAGTCCGGTCTTTCTCTCTCTCTGCAGTCCAGTCCTTCGCTCTCTCTCTGCAGTCCTGTCTTTCTCTCTCTCTGCAGTCCAGTCCTTCGCTCTCTCTCTGCAGTCCATTCTTTCTCAATTCAGTCCAGTCTTTCTCTCTCCAGTCCAGTCTTTCTCTCTCTCGTCCAGTATTTCTCTCCCAAGTCCAGTCTTTCTCTCTCTCTCTCTCTCTTCAGTCCAGTCTTCCTCTCTCTCTCTCTCTTTCTGTTCAGTTCAGTCTTTCTCTCTCTCTCTCTCTATTCAGTCCAGTCTTTCTCTCTCTCTCTCTCCACTGCAGTCTTTCTCTCTCTCTCTCTTTCCACTGTAGTCTTTCTCTCTCTCTCTCCTGTCCAGTCTTTTGCTCTCTCTCTCCAGTCCAGTCTTTCTCTCTCTGTCTCCAGTCCAGTCTTTCTCTCTCTCGCTCTCTCTGTCCAGTCCAGTCTTTCTCTCTCTCTCTCTCTCCAGTCCAGTCTTTCTCTCTCTCTCTCTCTCTCCAGTCCAATCTTTCTCTCTCTCTCCCCAGTCCAGTCTTTCTCTCTCTTTCTCCAATCCAGTCTTGTTCTCTCACTTTCTCCAGTCCAGTCTTTCTCTCTTAAACCAGTCCAGTCTTTCTCTCCCTCTCTCTCTCTCCAGTCCAGTCTTTTTCTTTCTCTCCTATCTAGTCTTTCTCTCTCTCTTCAATCCAATCTTTCTGTCTGTGTCTCAAGTCCAGTCTTTCTCTCTCTCCAGTCCAATCTTTGTCTCTCTCTCTCTCTCCAGTCCAACCTTTCCCTCTCACTCATCTCCAGTCCAGACTTTCTCTCTCTCTGCAGTCCAGTCTTTCTCTCTCCAGTCCAGTCTTTTTCTCTCCAATCCAATCTTTCTCTCTCCAGTCCAATCTTTCTCTGTATCTCTCCAGTCCAGTCTTTCTCTCTCCCTTTCCAGTGCAGTCTTGCTCTCTCTCTCTCTCTCTCCAGTCCAGTCTTTCTCTCTCTCTCTCCCGTCCAATCTTTCTCTCTCCAGACCAATGTTTTTCTCTCCAATCCAACCTTTCCTTCTATCTCTCCAGTCCAATCTTTCTCTCTCCCTCTCCAGTTCAATCTTTCTCTCTCTCTCCAGTACAATCTTTCTCTCCCTCTCTCTCCAGTTCAATCTTTCTCTCTCTCTCTTTCTCCAGTCCAATCTTTCTCTCTATTTCTCCAGTCCAGACTTTCACTCTCTTCAGTCCAGTCTTTCTCTCTCTCTCACTCCAGTCCATTCTTTCCACTCTCTCTCTCTCTCCAGTCCAGTCTTTCCCTCTCTCTCTCCACTCCAGTCTTTCCCTCTCTCTCTCTCTCTTCAGTCCAATCTTTCTCTCTCGCTCCAGTCCAATCTCTCTCTCTCTCTCTCTCCAGGCCAGTCTTTCTCATTCTCTCTCTCTCCAGTCCAGTCCATCTCTCTCTCTCTTCTCCAGTCCAGTTTTTCTCTCTCTCTCTCTCTCTCCAGTCAAGTCTTTCTCTCTCTCTCTCTCCAGTCCAATCTTTCTCTCTCTCTGCAGTCCAGTCTTTCTCTCTCCAGACCAGTCTTTCTCTCTCCAATCCAATCTTTCTCTCTCCAGTCCAATCATTCTCTCTAACTCTCCAGTCCAGTCTTGCTCTCTCTCTCTCTCTCTCCAGTACAGTCTTTCTCTCTCTCTCTCTCTCCTGCCAGTCTTTCTCTCTCTCTCTCCGGTCCAGTCTTTCTCTCTCTCTCTCTCCTGTCCAGTCTTTCTCTCTCACTCTCCAGTCCAATCTTTCTCTCTCTCTGTCCCCAGTCCAGTCTTTCTCTCTCTTTCTCCAGTCCAGTCTTGTTCTCTCTCTCTCTCCAGTCCAGTCATTTTCTTTCTCTCCTATCTAGTCTTTCTCTCTCTCTCCAATCCAATCTTTCTCTGTGTCTCAAGTCCAGTCTTTCTCTCTCTCCAGTCCAATCTTTGTCTCTCTCTCTCTCTCTCCAGTCCAATGTTTCCCTCTCTCTCATCTCCACTCCTGACTTTCTCTCTCTCTGCAGTCCAGTCTTTCTCTCTCCAATCCAATCTTTCTCTCTATCTCTCCAGTCCAATCTTTCTCTCTCTCTCTCTCTCCAGTTAAATCTTTCTCTCTCTTTCTCCAGTCCAATCTTTCTCTCTCTCTCTCCAGTCCAATCTTCCTCCCTCCCTCCAGTCCAATCTTTCTCTCTCTCCAGTCCAGCCTTCTCTCTTTCTCTCTGCAGTCCAGTCTTTCTCTCTCCAGTCCAGTCTTTCTCTCTCCAATCCAATCTTTCTCTCTCTCTTTCTCCAGTCCAATCTTTCTCTCTCTCTCCAGTCCAATCTTTCTCCCTCCCTCCAGTCCAATCTTTCTCTCTCTCCATTCCAATCTTTCTCCTTTCTCTCCAGTCCAATCTTTCTCTCTATTTCTCCAGTCCAGACTTTCTCTCTCTCTTCAGTCCAGTCTTTGTCTCTCTCTCTCTCCACTCCAGTCTTTCCCTCTCTCTCTCTCTCTCCAGTCCAGTCTTTCTCTCTCTCTCTCTCCTTTCCAGTCTTTCGCTCTCTCTCTCAAGTCCAGTCTTTCTCTCTCTCTGCAGTCCAGTCTTTCTCTCTCCAATCCAGTCTTTCTCTCTCCAATCCAATCTTTCTCTCTCCAGTCCAATCTTTCTCTCTATCTCTCCAGTCCAATCTTTCTCTCTCTATCTCCAGTTCAATCTTTCTCTCCCTCTTTCTCCAGTCCAATCTTCCTCTCTCTCTCCAGTCCAATCTTTCTCCCTCCCTCCAGTCCAATCTTTCTCTCTCTCCAGTCCAATCTTTCTCTCTCTCCAGTCCAATCTTTCTCTCTCTCCAGTCCAATCTATCTCTCTCACTCTCCAGTCCAGTCTTTCTCTCTATTTCTCCAGTCCAGACTTTCTCTCTCTCTCTTCAGTCCAGTCCTGCTCTCTCTCTCTCTCTCTCTCTCTCTCTCTGTAGTCCAGTCTTTCTCTCTCTCTCTCTGCAGTCCAGTCCTTCTCTCTCTCTCTCTGCAATGCAGTCCTTCTCTCTCTCTCTCTGCAGTTCAGTCTTTCTCTTAATCTCTCCAGTCCTGTCATTCTCTCTCTCTTTCCAGTGCAGCCTTTCTCTCTCTCTCTCTCCAGTCCAGTCTTTCTCTCTCCAGTCCAGTCTTTCTCTCTCCAGTCCAATCTTGCTCTCTATCTCTCCAGTCCAGTCTTTCTCTCTATCTCTCCAGTCCAGTCTTTCTCTCTCTCTTTCCAGTGCAGTCTTTCTCTCTCTCTCTCTCCAGTGCAGTCTTTCTCTCTCTCCAGTCCAGTCTTTCTCTCTCACTCTCTCTCCAGTCCATTCTTTCTCTCTCTCTAGTCCTATCTTTCTCTTTATCTCTCCAGTCCAGTCTTTCCCTCTCCCTTTCCAGTGCAGTCTTTCTCTCTCTCTCTCTCCAGTCCACTCTTTCTCTCACTCTCTCTCTCCAGTCCACTCTTTCTCGCTCTCTCTCCAGTCCAATCTTTCTCTCTCCAGTACAATCTTTCTCTCTCTCTCTCTCCAGTCCAATCTTTCTCTTTCTCATCTCTCCAGTCCAAACTTTTTCTCTCTCTCTCTCCAGTTCAATCTTTCTCTCTCTCTTTCTCCAGTCCAATCTTTCTCTCTCTCCAGTTCAATCTTTCTCTCTATTTCTCCAGTCCAGACATTCTCTCTCTCTTCAGTCCAGTCTTTCTCTCTCACTCTCTCTCCAGTCCTATCTTTCTCTTTATCTCTCCAGTCCAGTCTTTCCCTCTCCCTTTCCAGTGCAGTCTTTCTCTCTCTCTCTCTCCAGTCCACTCTTTCTCGCTCTCTCTCCAGTCCAATCTTTCTCTCTCCAGACCAATCTTTTTCTCTCCAGTCCAATCTTTCTCTCTCTCTCTCTCCAGTCCAATCTTTCTCTTTCTCATCTCTCCAGTCCAAACTTTTTCTCTCTCTCTCTCCAGTTCAATCTTTCTCTCTCTCTTTCTCCAGTCCAATCTTTCTCTCTCTCACTCTCCAATCCAATCTTTCTCTCTCTCCAGTTCAATCTTTCTCTCTATTTCTCCAGTCCAGACATTCTCTCTCTCTTCAGTCCAGTCTTTCTCTCTCTCTTCAGTCCAGTCTTTCTCTCTCTCTTCAGTCCAGTCTTGCTCTCTCTCTCTCCACTGCAGTCTTTCTCTCTCTCTCTCTCTCGACTGCAGTCTTTCTCTCTCTTTCCAGTGCAGTCTTTCTCTCTCTCTCCTGTACAGTCTTTCGCTCTCTCTCTCTCTCTCTCTCTCTCTCTCCAGTCCAGTCTTTCTCTCTCCAGTCCAGTCTTTCTCTCTCCAGTCCAGTCTTTCTCTCTCCAATCCAGTCTTGCTCTCTATCTCTCCAGTCCAGTCTTTCTCTCTATCTCTCCAGTCCAGTCTTTCTCTCTCTCTTTCCAGTGCAGTCTTTCTCTCTCTCCAGTCCAGTCTTTCTCTCTCACTCTCTCTCCAGTCCATTCTTTCTCTCTATCTCTCCAGTCCTATCTTTCTCTTTATCTCTCCAGTCCAGTCTTTCCCTCTCCCTTTCCAGTGCAGTCTTTCTCTCTCTCTCTCTCCAGTCCACTCTTTCTCTCACTCTCTCTCTCCAGTCCACTCTTTCTCGCTCTCTCTCCAGTCCAATCTTTCTCTCTCCAGACCAATCTTTTTCTATCCAGTCCAATCTTTCTCTCTCTCTCTCCAGTCCAATCTTTCTCTCTCTCTTTCTCCAGTTCAATCTTTCTCTCTCTCACTCTCCAGTCCAATCTTTCTCTCTCTCTCTCTCCAGTTCAATCTTTCTCTCTATTTCTCCAGTCCAGACATTCTCTCTCTCTCCAGTCCAGTCTTTCTCTCTCTCTCTCTCTCCAGTCCAGTCTTTCTCTCTCTCTTCAGTCCAGTCTTCCTCTCTCTCTGCAGTCCAGTCCTTCTCTCTCTCTCCCTCCAGTCCAGTCCTTCTCTCACTCTCTTCAGTCCAGTCCTTCTCTCTCTCTCTGCAGTCCAGTCCTTCTCTCTCCAGTCCAGTCTTTCTCTCTCCAGTTCAGTCTTTCTCTCTCCAGTCCAGTCTTTCTCTCTATCTCTCCAGTCCAGTCTTTCTCTCTCTCTTTCCAGTCCAGTCTTTCTCTCTCTCTCTCTCTCTCTCCAGTCCAGTCTTTCTCTCTCTCTCTCTCCAGTCCAATCTTTCTCTCTCTCTCCCCAGTCCAGTCTTTCTCTCTCTTTCTCCAGTCCAGTCTTGTTCTCTCTCTTTCTCCAGTCCAGTCTTTCTCTCCTTAACCAGTCCAGTCTTTCTCTCCCTCTCTCTCTCCAGTCCAGTCTTTTTCTTTCTCTCCTATCTAGTCTTTCTCTCTCTCTCCAATCCAATCTTTCTCTCTCTCCAGTCCAATCTTTCTCCCTCCCTCCAGTCCAATCGTTCTCTCTCTCCAGTCCAATCTTTCTCTCTCCAGACCAATCTTTTTCTCTCCAGTCCAATCTTTCTCTCTCTCTCTCCAGTCCAATCTTTCTCTTTCTCAGCTCTCCAGTCCAAACTTTCTCTCTCTCTTTCTCCAGTTCAATCTTTCTCTCTCTCTTTCTCCCGTCCAATCTTTCTCTCTCTCACTCTCCAGTCCAATCTTTCTCTCTCTCTCTCTCCAGTTCAATCTTTCTCTCTATTTCTCCAGTCCAGACATTCTCTCTCTCTCCAGTCCAGTCTTTCTCTCTCTCTCTCTCTCCAGTCCAGTCTTTCTCTCTCTCTTCAGTCCAGTCTTCCTCTCTCTCTGCAGTCCAGTCCTTCTCTCTCTCTCCCTCCAGTCCAGTCCTTCTCTCTCTCTCTTCAGTCCAGTCCTTCTCTCTCTCTCTCCAGTCCAGTCCTTCTCTCTCCAGTCCAGTCTTTCTCTCCCCAGTCCAGTCTTTCTC
This sequence comes from Isurus oxyrinchus, assembly GCA_026770705.1. Classification (NCBI taxonomy): domain Eukaryota; kingdom Metazoa; phylum Chordata; class Chondrichthyes; order Lamniformes; family Lamnidae; genus Isurus; species Isurus oxyrinchus. Next base: position 100,862,256 of record JANJGN010000007.1, on the reverse strand, counting down.
TCTCCAGTCCAGTCTTTCTCTCTCCAGTCCAATCTTGCTCTCTATCTCTCCAGTCCAGTCTTTCTCTCTATCTCTCCAGTCCAGTCTTTCTCTCTCTCTTTCCAGTGCAGTCTTTCTCTCTCTCTCTCTCTCTCTCCAGTCCAGTCTTTCTCTCTCTCTCTCTCTCTCCAGTCCAATCTTTCTCTCTCTCTCCCCAGTCCAGTCTTTCTCTCTCTTTCTCCAGTCCAGTCTTGTTCTCTCTCTTTCTCCAGTCCAGTCTTTCTCTCCTTAACCAGTCCAGTCTTTCTCTTCCTCTCTCTCTCCAGTCCAGTCTTTTTCTTTCTCTCCTATCTAGTCTTTCTCTCTCTCTCCTATCCAATCTTTCTGTCTGTGTCTCAAGTCCAGTCTTTCTCTCTCTCCAGTCCAATCTTTCTCCCTCCCTCCAGTCCAATCGTTCTCTCTCTCCAGTCCAATCTTTCTCTCTCTCCAGTCCAATCTTTCTCTCTCTCCAGTCCAATTTATCTCTCTCTCTCTGCAGTTCAGTCTTTCTCTCTCTCTCTGCAGTCCAGTACTTCTCTCTCTCTCTGCAGTCCAGTCCTTCGCTCTCTCTCTGCAGCCCATTCTTTCTCAATCCAGGCCAGTCTTTCTCTCTTCAGTCCAGTCTTTCTCTCTCTCGTCCAGTATTTCTCTCCCAAGTCCAGTCTTTCTCTCTCTCTCTCTCTCTTCAGTCCAGTCTTCCTCTCTCTCTCTCTCTTTCTATTCAGTTCAGTCTTTCTCTCTCTCTCTCTTCAGTCCAGTCTTCCTCTCTCTCTCTCTCTTTCTATTCAGTTCAGTCTTTCTCTCTCTCTCTCTCTTCAGTCCAGTCTTCCTCTCTCTCTCTCTCTTTCTATTCAGTCCAGTCTTTCTCTCTCTCTCTCTCCACTGCAGTCTTTCTCTCTCTCTCTCTTTCCACTGTAGTCTTTCTCTCCCTCTCTCCTGTCCAGTCTTTTGCTCTATCTCTCCAGTCCAGTCTTTCTCTCTCTGTCTCCAGTCCAGTCTTTCTCTCTCTCGCTCTCTCTGTCCAGTCCAGTCTTTCTCTCTCTCTCTCTCTCCAGTCCAGTCTTTCTCTCTCTCTCTCTCTCTCTCTCCAGTCCAATCTTTCTCTCTCTCTCCCCAGTCCAGTCTTTCTCTCTCTTTCTCCAGTCCAGTCTTTCTCTCTTTAACCAGTCCAGTCTTTCTGTCCCTCTCTCTCTCCAGTCCAGTCTTTTTCTTTCTCTCCTATCTAGTCTTTCTCTCTCTCTTCAATCCAATCTTTCTCTCTGTGTCTCAAGTCCAGTCTTTCTCTCTCTCCAGTCCAATCTTTGTCTCTCTCTCTCTTCAGTCAAATCTTTCCCTCTCTCTCATCTCCAGTCCAGTCTTTCTCTCTCTCTCTCCAGTCCAATCTTTCTCCCTCACTCATCTCCAGTCCAGTCTTTCTCTCTCCAGTCCAGTCTTTCTCTCTCCAATCCAATCTTTCTCTCTCCAGTCCAATCTTTCTCTCTATCTCTCCAGTCCAGTCTTTCTCTCTCCCTTTCCAGTCCAGTCTTTCTCTCTCTCTCTCCCGTCCAATCTTTCTCTCTCCAGACCAATGTTTTTCTCTCCAATCCAACCTTTCCTTCTATCTCTCCAGTCCAATCTTTCTCTCTCCCTCTCCAGTTCAATCTTTCTCTCTCTCTCCAGTACAATCTTTCTCTCCCTCTCTCTCCAGTTCAATCTTTCTCTCTCTCTCTTTCTCCAGTCCAATCTTTCTCCCTCACTCCAGTCCAATCTTTCTCACTCCCAAGTCCAATCTTTCTCTCTATTTCTCCAGTCCAGACTTTCACTCTCTTCAGTCCAGTCTTTCTCTCTCTCTCACTCCAGTCCATTCTTTCCACTCTCTCTCTCTCTCCAGTCCAGTCTTTCCCTCTCTCTCTCCACTCCAGTCTTTCCCTCTCTCTCTCTCTCTTCAGTCCAATCTTTCTCTCTCGCTCCAGTCCAATCTCTCTCTCTCTCTCTCTCCAGGCCAGTCTTTCTCTTTCTCTCTCTCTCCAGTCCAGTCCATCTCTCTCTCTTCTCCAGTCCAGTTTTTCTCTCTCTCTCTCTCTCTCCAGTCAAGTCTTTCTCTCTCTCTCTCTCCAGTCCAATCTTTCTGTCCCTCTCCACAGTCCAGTCTTTCTCGCTCTTTATCCAGTCCAGCCTTGTTCGCTCTCTTTCTCTAGTCCAGTCTTTCTCTCTTTAACCAGTCCAATCTTTCTCTCCTTCTCTCTCTCCAGACCAGTCATTTTCTATCTCTCCTATCTAGTCTTACTCTCTCTTTCCAATCCAATCTTTCTGTGTCTCAAGTCCAGTCTTTCTCTCTCTCCAGTCCAATCTTTGCCTCTCTCTCTCTCCAGTCCAATCTTTCCCTCTCTCTCATCTCCAGTCCAGTCTTTCTCTCTCTCTGCAGTCCAGTCTTTCTCTCTCCAGACCAGTCTTTCTCTCTCCAATCCAATCTTTCTCTCTCCAGTCCAATCATTCTCTCTAACTCTCCAGTCCAGCCTTGCTCTCTCTCTCTCTCTCTCCAGTACAGTCTTTCTCTCTCTCTCTCTCTCCTGCCAGTCTTTCTCTCTCTCTCTCCGGTCCAGTCTTTCTCTCTCTCTCTCTCCTGTCCAGTCTTTCTCTCTCACTCTCCAGTCCAATCTTTCTCTCTCTCTGTCCCCAGTCCAGTCTTTCTCTCTCTTTCTCCAGTCCAGTCTTGTTCTCTCTCTCTCTCCAGTCCAGTCATTTTCTTTCTCTCCTATCTAGTCTTTCTCTCTCTCTCCAATCCAATCTTTCTCTGTGTCTCAAGTCCAGTCTTTCTCTCTCTCCAGTCCAATGTTTCCCTCTCTCTCATCTCCACTCCTGACTTTCTCTCTCTCTGCAGTCCAGTCTTTCTCTCTCCAATCCAATCTTTCTCTCTATCTCTCCAGTCCAATCTTTCTCTCTCTCTCTCTCTCCAGTTAAATCTTTCTCTCTCTTTCTCCAGTCCAATCTTTCTCTCTCTCTCTCCAGTCCAATCTTCCTCCCTCCCTCCAGTCCAATCTTTCTCTCTCTCCAGTCCAGCCTTCTCTCTTTCTCACTGCAGTCCAGTCTTTCTCTCTCCAGTCCAGTCTTTCTCTCTCCAATCCAATCTTTCTCTCTCTCTTTCTCCAGTCCAATCTTTCTCTCTCTCTCCAGTCCAATCTTTCTCCCTCCCTCCAGTCCAATCTTTCTCTCTCTCCATTCCAATCTTTCTCCTTTCTCTCCAGTCCAATCTTTCTCTCTATTTCTCCAGTCCAGACTTTCTCTCTCTCTTCAGTCCAGTCTTTGTCTCTCTCTCTCTCCACTCCAGTCTTTCCCTCTCTCTCTCTCTCTCCAGTCCAGTCTTTCTCTCTCTCTCTCTCCTGTCCAGTCTTTCGCTCTCTCTCTCAAGTCCAGTCTTTCTCTCTCTCTCTCCAGTCCAGTCTTTTTCTTTCTCTCCTGTCTAGTCTTTTTCTCTCTCTGCAGTCCAATCTTTCTCTCTCTCTGTCCCTAATCCAGTCTTTCTCCCTCTTTCTCCAGTCCAGTCTTGTTCTCTCTCTCTCTCTCCAGTCCAGTCTTTTTCTTTCTCTCCTATCTAGTCTTTCTCTCTCTCCAATCCAATCTTTCTCTCTGTGTCTCCAGTCCAGTCTTTCTCTCTCTCCAGTCCAATCTTTGTCTCTCTCTATCTCCAGTCCAATCTTTCCCTCTCTCTCATCTCCAGTCTAGACTTTCTCTCTCTCTGCAGTCCAGTCTTTCTCTCTCCAATCCAATCTTTCTCTCTCCAGTCCAATCTTTCTCTCTATCTCTCCAGTCCAATCTTTCTCTCTCTATCTCCAGTTCAATCTTTCTCTCCCTCTTTCTCCAGTCCAATCTTCCTCTCTCTCTCCAGTCCAATCTTTCTCCCTCCCTCCAGTCCAATCTTTCTCTCTCTCCAGTCCAATCTTTCTCTCTCTCCAGTCCAATCTTTCTCTCTCTCCAGTCCAATCTATCTCTCTCACTCTCCAGTCCAGTCTTTCTCTCTATTTCTCCAGTCCAGACTTTCTCTCTCTCTCTTCAGTCCAGTCCTGCTCTCTCTCTCTCTCTCTCTCTCTCTCTGTAGTCCAGCCTTTCTCTCTCTCTCTCTGCAGTCCAGTCCTTCTCTCTCTCTCTCTGCAATGCAGTCCTTCTCTTAATCTCTCCAGTCCACTCTTTCTCTCTCCAGTCCAGTCTTTCTCTCTCCAGTCCAGTCTTTCTCTCTCCAGTCCAGTCTTTCTCTCTCCAGTCCAATCTTGCTCTCTATCTCTCCAGTCCAGTCTTTCTCTCTATCTCTCCAGTCCAGTCTTTCTCTCTCTCTTTCCAGTGCAGTCTTTCTCTCTCTCTCTCTCCAGTGCAGTCTTTCTCTCTCTCCAGTCCAGTCTTTCTCTCTCACTCTCTCTCCAGTCCATTCTTTCTCTCTCTCTAGTCCTATCTTTCTCTTTATCTCTCCAGTCCAGTCTTTCCCTCTCCCTTTCCAGTGCAGTCTTTCTCTCTCTCTCTCTCCAGTCCACTCTTTCTCTCACTCTCTCTCTCCAGTCCACTCTTTCTCGCTCTCTCTCCAGTCCAATCTTTCTCTCTCCAGACCAATCTTTTTCTCTCCAGTCCAATCTTTCTCTCTCTCTCTCTCCAGTCCAATCTTTCTCTTTCTCATCTCTCCAGTCCAAACTTTTTCTCTCTCTCTCTCCAGTTCAATCTTTCTCTCTCTCTTTCTCCAGTCCAATCTTTCTCTCTCTCACTCTCCAATCCAATCTTTCTCTCTCTCCAGTTCAATCTTTCTCTCTATTTCTCCAGTCCAGACATTCTCTCTCTCTTCAGTCCAGTCTTGCTCTCTCTCTCTCCACTGCAGTCTTTCTCTCTCTCTCTCTCTCGACTGCAGTCTTTCTCTCTCTTTCCAGTGCAGTCTTTCTCTCTCTCTCCTGTACAGTCTTTCGCTCTCTCTCTCTCTCTCTCTCTCTCTCTCTCCAGTCCAGTCTTTCTCTCTCTCTCTCCAGTCCAGTCTTTCTCTCTCTCTCTCTCTCTCCAGGCCATTCTTTCTCTCTCTCTCTCCAGTCCAATATTTCTTTCTCTCTCTCCCCAGTCCAGTCTTTCTGTCTCTTTCTCCAGTCCAGTCTTCTTCTCTCTCTTTCTCCAGTCCAGTCTTTCACTCTTTAAGCAGTCCAGTCTTTCTCTTCTGCTCTCTCTCCAGTCCATTCTTTCTCTCTGCGTTTCCAGTCCAGTCTTTCTCTCTCTCTCCAGTCCAATCTTTGTCTCTCTCTCTCTCCATTCCAATCTTTCTCTCTCTCTCTCTCCAGTCCAATCTTTCTCTCTCTCTCATCTCCTGTCCAGTCTTTATCTCTCTCTGCAGTCCAGTCTTTCTCTCTCCAGTCCAGTCTTTCTCTCTCCAGTCCAATCTTGCTCTCTATCTCTCCAGTCCAGTCTTTCTCTCTATCTCTCCAGTCCAGTCTTTCTCTCTCTCTCTCCAGTGCAGTCTTTCTCTCTCTCTCTCTCCAGTGCAGTCTTTCTCTCTCTCCAGTCCAGTCTTTCTCTCTCACTCTCTCTCCAGTCCATTCTTTCTCTCTCTCTCTCTCCAGTCCTATCTTTCTCTTTATCTCTCCAGTCCAGTCTTTCCCTCTCCCTTTCCAGTGCAGTCTTTCTCTCTCTCTCTCCAGTCCACTCTTTCTCTCACTCTCTCTCTCCAGTCCACTCTTTCTCGCTCTCTCTCCAGTCCAATCTTTCTCTCTCCAGACCAATCTTTTTCTCTCCAGTCCAATCTTTCTCTCTCTCTCTCTCCAGTTCAATCTTTCTCTTTCTCATCTCTCCAGTCCAAACTTTTTCTCTCTCTCTCTCCAGTTCAATCTTTCTCTCTTTCTTTCTCCAGTCCAATCTTTCTCTCTCTCACTCTCCAATCCAATCTTTCTCTCTCTCCAGTTCAATCTTTCTCTCTATTTCTCCAGTCCAGACATTCTCTCTCTCTTCAGTCCAGTCTTTCTCTCTCTCTTCAGTCCAGTCTTTCTCTCTCTCTTCAGTCCAGTCTTGCTCTCTCTCTCTCCACTGCAGTCTTTCTCTCTCTCTCTCTCTCTCGACTGCAGTCTTTCTCTCTCTTTCCAGTGCAGTCTTTCTCTCTCTCTCCTGTACAGTCTTTCGCTCTCTCTCTCTCTCTCTCTCTCTCCAGTCCAGTCTTTCTCTCTCTCTCTCCAGTCCAGTCTTTCTCTCTCTCTCTCTCTCTCCAGGCCATTCTTTCTCTCTCTCTCTCCAGTCCAATATTTCTTTCTCTCTCTCCCCAGTCCAGTCTTTCTGTCTCTTTCTCCATTCCAGTCTTCTTCTCTCTCTTTCTCCAGTCCAGTCTTTCACTCTTTAAGCAGTCCAGTCTTTCTCTTCCGCTCTCTCTCCAGTCCATTCTTTCTCTCTGCGTCTCCAGTCCAGTCTTTCTCTCTCTCTCCAGTCCAATCTTTGTCTCTCTCTCTCTCCATTCCAATCTTTGTCTCTCTCTCTCTCCAGTCCAATCTTTCCCTCTCTCTCATCTCCTGTCCAGTCTTTATCTCTCTCTGCAGTCCAGTCTTTCTCTCTCCAGTCCAGTCTTTCTCTCTCCAATCCAATCTTTCTCTCTCCAGTCCAATCTTTCTCTCTCTCTGTCCTAAGTCCAGTCTTTCTCTCTCTTTCTCCAGTCCAGTCTTGTTCTCTCTCTCTCTCCAGTCCAGTCATTTTCTTTCTCTCCTATCTAGTCTTTCTCTCTCTCTCCAATCCAATCTTTCTCTGTGTCTCAAGTCCAGTCTTTCTCTCTCTCCAGTCCAATCTTTGTCTCTCTCTCTCTCTCCAGTCCAATGTTTCCCTCTCTCTCATCTCCACTCCTGACTTTCTCTCTCTCTGCAGTCCAGTCTTTCTCTCTCCAGTCCAGTCTTTCTCTCTCCAATCCAATCTTTCTCTCTATCTCTCCAGTCCAATCTTTCTCTCTCTCTCTCTCTCCAGTTAAATCTTTGTCTCTCTTTCTCCAGTCCAATCTTTCTCTCTCTCTCTCCAGTCCAATCTTCCTCCCTCCCTCCAGTCCAATCTTTCTCTCTCTCCAGTCCAGCCTTCTCTCTTTCTCACTGCAGTCCAGTCTTTCTCTCTCCAGTCCAGTCTTTCTCTCTCCAATCCAATCTTTCTCTCTCTCTTTCTCCAGTCCAATCTTTCTCTCTCTCTCCAGTCCAATCTTTCTCCCTCCCTCCAGTCCAATCTTTCTCTCTCTCCATTCCAATCTTTCTCCTTTCTCTCCAGTCCAATCTTTCTCTCTATTTCTCCAGTCCAGACTTTCTCTCTCTCTTCAGTCCAGTCTTTGTCTCTCTCTCTCTCCACTCCAGTCTTTCCCTCTCTCTCTCTCTCTCCAGTCCAGTCTTTCTCTCTCTCTCTCTCCTGTCCAGTCTTTCGCTCTCTCTCTCAAGTCCAGTCTTTCTCTCTCTCTCTCCAGTCCAGTCTTTTTCTTTCTCTCCTGTCTAGTCTTTTTCTCTCTCTGCAGTCCAATCTTTCTCTCTCTCTGTCCCTAATCCAGTCTTTCTCCCTCTTTCTCCAGTCCAGTCTTGTTCTCTCTCTCTCTCTCCAGTCCAGTCTTTTTCTTTCTCTCCTATCTAGTCTTTCTCTCTCTCCAATCCAATCTTTCTCTCTGTGTCTCCAGTCCAGTCTTTCTCTCTCTCCAGTCCAATCTTTGTCTCTCTCTATCTCCAGTCCAATCTTTCCCTCTCTCTCATCTCCAGCCTAGACTTTCTCTCTCTCTGCAGTCCAGTCTTTCTCTCTCCAATCCAGTCTTTCTCTCTCCAATCCAATCTTTCTCTCTCCAGTCCAATCTTTCTCTCTATCTCTCCAGTCCAATCTTTCTCTCTCTATCTCCAGTTCAATCTTTCTCTCCCTCTTTCTCCAGTCCAATCTTTCTCTCTCTCCAGTCCAATCTTTCTCTCTCTCCAGTCCAATCTTTCTCTCTCTCCAGTCCAATCTATCTCTCTCACTCTCCAGTCCAGTCTTTCTCTCTATTTCTCCAGTCCAGACTTTCTCTCTCTCTCTTCAGTCCTGTCTTTCTCTCTCTCTCTCTCTCTCTCTCTCTCTCTGTAGTCCAGTCTTTCTCTCTCTCTCTCTGCAATGCAGTCCTTCTCTCTCTCTCTCTGCAGTCCAGTCTTTCTCTTAATCTCTCCAGTCCTGTCATTCTCTCTCTCTTTCCAGTGCAGCCTTTCTCTCTCTCTCTCTCTTCAGTCCAGTCCTGCTCTCTCTCTCTCTCTCTCTCTCTCTCTGTAGTCCAGTCTTTCTCTCTCTCTCTCTGCAGTCCAGTCCTTCTCTCTCTCTCTCTGCAATGCAGTCCTTCTCTCTCTCTCTCTCTGCAGTTCAGTCTTTCTCTTAATCTCTCCAGTCCTGTCATTCTCTCTCTCTTTCCAGTGCAGCCTTTCTCTCTCTCTCTCTCCAGTCCAGTCTTTCTCTCTCTCTCTCCAGTCCAGTCTTTCTCTCTCCAGTCCAGTCTTTCTCTCTCCAGTCCAATCTTGCTCTCTATCTCTCCAGTCCAGTCTTTCTCTCTATCTCTCCAGTCCAGTCTTTCTCTCTCTCTTTCCAGTGCAGTCTTTCTCTCTCTCTCTCTCCAGTGCAGTCTTTCTCTCTCTCCAGTCCAGTCTTTCTCTCTCACTCTCTCTCCAGTCCATTCTTTCTCTCTCTCTCTCCAGTCCTATCTTTCTCTTTATCTCTCCAGTCCAGTCTTTCCCTCTCCCTTTCCAGTGCAGTCTTTCTCTCTCTCTCTCTCCAGTCCACTCTTTCTCTCACTCTCTCTCTCCAGTCCACTCTTTCTCGCTCTCTCTCCAGTCCAATCTTTCTCTCTCCAGACCAATCTTTTTCTCTCCAGTCCAATCTTTCTCTCTCTCTCTCCAGTCCAATCTTTCTCTTTCTCATCTCTCCAGTCCAAACTTTCTCTCTCTCTCCAGTTCAATATTTCTCTCTCTCTTTCTCCAGTCCAATCTTTCTCTCTCTCACTCTCCAGTCCAATCTTTCTCTTTCACTCTCGCCAGATCAATCTTTCTCTCTATTTCTCCAGTCCAGACATTCTCTCTCTCTCCAGTCCAGTCTTTCTCTCTCTCTCTCTCTCCAGTCCAGTCTTTCTCTCTCTCTTCAGTCCAGTCGTCCTCTCTCTCTCTGCAGTCCAGTCTCTCTCTCTCTGCAGTCCAGTCCTTCTCTCTCTCTCCCTCCAGTCCAGTCCTTCTCTCTCTCTCTGCAGTCCAGTCCTTCTCTCTCCAGTCCAGTCTTTCTCTCTCCAGTCCAGTCTTTCTCTCTCCAATCCAATCTTGCTCTCTATCTCTCCAGTCCAGTCTTTCTCTCTATCTCTCCAGTCCAGTCTTTCTCTCTCTCTTTCCAGTGCAGTCTTTCTCTCTCTCTCTCTCTCCAGTGCAGTCTTTCTCTCTCTCCAGTCCAGTCTTTCTCTCTCACTCTCTCTCCAGTCCATTCTTTCTCTCTCTCTCTCCAGTCCTATCTTTCTCTTTATCTCTCCAGTCCAGTCTTTCCCTCTCCCTTTCCAGTGCAGTCTTTCTCTCTCTCTCTCTCCAGTCCACTCTTTCTCTCACTCTCTCTCTCCAGTCCACTCTTTCTCGCTCTCTCTCCAGTCCAATCTTTCTCTCTCCAGACCAATCTTTTTCTATCCAGTCCAATCTTTCTCTCTCTCTCTCCAGTCCAATCTTTCTCTTTCTCAGCTCTCCAGTCCAAACTTTCTCTCTCTCTCTCTCCAGTCCAATCTTTCTCTCTCTCACTCTCCAGTCCAATCTTTCTCTCTCTCTCTCTCCAGTTCAATCTTTCTCTCTATTTCTCCAGTCCAGACATTCTCTCTCTCTCCAGTCCAGTCTTTCTCTCTCTCTCTCTCTCCAGTCCAGTCTTTCTCTCTCTCTTCAGTCCAGTCTTCCTCTCTCTCTGCAGTCCAGTCTCTCTCTCTGCAGTCCAGTCCTTCTCTCTCTCTCCCTCCAGTCCAGTCCTTCTCTCTCTCTCTTCAGTCCAGTCCTTCTCTCTCTCTCTGCAGTCCAGTCTTTCTCTCCCCAGTCCAGTATTTCTCTCTCCAGTCCAGTCTTTCTCTCTCTCTCTCTTCAGTCCAGTCTTCCTCTCTCTCTCTCTCTCAATTCAGTTCAGTCTTTCTCTCTGTCTCTCTCTTCAGTCCAGTCTTTCTCTCTCTCTCTCTCTCCACTGCAGTCTTTCTCTCTCTTTCCAGTGCAGTCTTTCTCTCTCTCTCTCCACTGCAATCTTTCTCTCTCTCGTTCTCCGGTCCAATCTTTCTCTCTCTCTCTCCAGTCCAATCTTTCTCTCTCTCTCTCTCCAGTCCAATCTTTCTCTCTCTCTCTCCAGTCCATCTTTCTCCCTCTCTCTCTCTCCAGTCCAATCTTTCTTTCTCTCTCTCCAGTCCAATCTTTCTCTCTATCTCTCCAGTCCAGTCCTTCTCTCTCTCTCTGCAGTCCGGTCTTTCTCTCTCTCTGCAGTCCAGTCCCTTCGCTCTCTCTCTGCACTCCATTCTTTCTCAATCCAGGCCAGTCTTTCTCTCTCCAGTCCAGTCTTTCTCTCTCTCGTCCAGTATTTCTCTCCCAAGTCCAGTCTTCCTCTCTCTCTCTCTCTTACTATTCAGTTCAGTCATTCTCTCTCTCTCTCCACTGCAGTCTTTCTCTCTCTCTCTCCTGTCCAGTCTTTTGCTCTCTCTCTCCAGTCCAGTCTTTCTCTTTCTGTCTCCAGTACAGTCTTTCTCTCTCTCTCTCTCTCTCCCGTCCAGTCTTTCTCTCTCTCTCTCTGCAGTCCTGTCTTTCTCTCTGTCTGCAGTCCTGTCTTTCTCTCTCTCTGCAGTCCAGTCCCTTCGCTCTCTCTCTGCAGTCCATTCTTTCTCAATTCAGTCCAGTCTTTCTCTCTCCAGTCCAGTCTTTCTCTCTCTCTCTCTCTCAATTCAGTTCAGTCTTTCTCTCTGTCTCTCTCTCCACTGCAGTCTTTCTCTCTCTCTCTCCACTGCAATCTTTCTCTCTCTCGTTCTCCGGTCCAATCTTTCTCTCTCTCTCTCTCCAGTCCAATCTTTCTCTCTCTCTCTCCAGTCCATCTTTCTCCCTCTCTCTCTCTCCAGTCCAATCTTTCTTTCTCTCTCTCCAGTCCAATCTTTCACTCTATCTCTCCAGTCCAGTCATTCTCTCTCTCTTTCCAGTGCAGTCTTTCTCTCTCTCTCTCTCTCTCCAGTCCGGTCTTTCTCTCTCTCTCTCTCTCAATTCAGTTCAGTCTTTCTCTCTGTCTCTCTCTCCACTGCAGTCTTTCTCTCTCTCTCTCCACTGCAATCTTTCTCTCTCTCGTTCTCCGGTCCAATCTTTCTCTCTCTCTCCAGTCCAATCTTTCTCTCTCTCTCTCTCCAGTCCAATCTTTCTCTCTCTCTCTCCAGTCCATCTTTCTCCCTCTCTCTCTCTCCAGTCCAATCTTTCTTTCTCTCTCTCCAGTCCAATCTTTCACTCTATCTCTCCAGTCCAGTCATTCTCTCTCTCTTTCCAGTGCAGTCTTTCTCTTTCTCTCTCTCTCTCTCCAGTCCGGTCTTTCTCTCTCTCTGCAGTCCAGTCCTTCTCTCTCTCTGCAGTCCAGTCCTTCGCTCTCTCTCTGCAGTCCATTCTTTCTCAATCCAGGCCAGTCTTTCTCTCCCAAGTCCAGTCTTCCTCTCTCTCTCTCTCTTACTATTCAGTTCAGTCATTCTCTCTCTCTCTCTCTTCAGTCCAGTCTTTTGCTCTCTCTCTCCAGTCCAGTCTTTCTCTTTCTGTCTCCAGTACAGTCTTTCTCTCTCTCTCTCTCCCGTCCAGTCTTTCTCTCTCTCTCTCGCTCTCCAGTCCAATCTTTCTCTCTCTCTCCCCAGTCCAGTCTTTCTCTCTCTTTCTCCAGTCCAGTCTTTCTCTCTTTAACCAGTCCAGTCTTTCTCTCCCTCTCTCTCTCCAGTCCAGTCTTTTTCTTTCTCTCCTATCTAGTCTTTCTCTCTCTCTCCTATCCAATCTTTCTCTCTGTGTCTCAAGTCCAGTCTTTCTCTCCCTCCAGTCCAATCTTTCTCTCTCTCCAGTCCAATCTTTCTCTCTCTCCAGTCCAATCTTTCTCTCTCTCCAGTCCAATTTATCTCTCTCACTCTCCAGTCCAGTCTTTCTCTCTATTTCTCCAGTCCAGACTTTCTCTCTCTCTCTTCAGTCCTGTCTCTCTCTCTCTCTCTCTCTCTCTCTGCAGTCCAGTCTTTCTCTTAATCTGTCCAGTCCTGTCATTCTCTCTCTCTTTCCAGTGCCGTCTTTCTCTCTCTCTCTCTCCAGTCCAGTCTTTCTCTCTCTCTGCAGTCCAGTCTTTCTCTCTCTCTGCAGTCCTGTCTTTCTCTCTCTCTGCAGTCCAGTCCCTTCGCTCTCTCTCTGCAGTCCATTCTTTCTCAATTCAGTCCAGTCTTTCTCTCTCCAGTCCAGTCTTTCTCTCTCACGTCCTGTATTTCTCTCTCCAGTCCAGTCTTCCTCTCTCTCTCTCTCTCTCACCACTGCAGTCTTTCTCTCTCTCTCTCCACTGCAGTCTTTCTCTCTCTCTCTCTCTCCACTGCAGTCTTTCTCTCTCTTTCCAGTGCAGTCTTTCTCTCTCTCTCTCTCTCTCCTGTACAGTCTTTCGCTCTCTCTCTCTCTCTCTCTCTCCAGTCCAGTCTTTCTCCCTCTCTCTCCAGTCCAGTCTTTCTCTCTCTCTCTCCAGTCCAATCTTTCTCTCTCTCTCTCCCCAGTCCAGTCTTTCTGTCTCTTTCTCCAATCCAGTCTTGTTCTCTCTCTTTCTCCAGTCCAGTCTTTCTCTCTTTAACCAGTCCAGTCTTTCTCTTCCGCTCTCTCTCCAGTCCATTCTTTCTCTCTGTGTCTCCAGTCCAGTCTTTCTCTCTCTCTCCAGTCCAATCTTTCTCTCTCTCTCTCTCCAGTCCAATCTTTCTCTCGCTCTCCTCTCCAGTCCAGTCTTTCTCTCTCTCTCCAGTCCAATCTTTCTCTCTCTCTCTCTCCAGTCCAATCTTTCTCTCTCATCTCCAGTCCAGTCTTTATCTCTCTCTGCAGTCCAGTCTTTCTCTCTCCAGTCCAGTCTTTCTCTCTCCAATCCAATCTTTCTCTCTCCAAACCAATCTTTCTCTCTATCTCTCCAGTCCAATCTTTCTCTCTCTCTCTCTCTCTCTCTCCAGTTCAATCTTTCTGTCTCTCTTTCTCTAGTTCAATCTTTCTCTCTCTCTTTCTCCAGTCCAATTTTTCTCTCTCTCTCCAGTCCAATCGTTCTCCCACCCTCCAGTCCAATCTTTCTCTCTCTCCAGTCCAATCTTTCTCTCTCTCCAGTCCAATCTATCTCTCTCTCTCCAGTCCAATCTTTCTCTATCTCCAGTCCAATCTATCTCTCGCTCCAGTCCAATCTTTCTCTCTCTCTCTCCAGTCCAATCGTTCTCTCTATCTCTCCAGTCCAGTCTTTCTCCCTATCTCTCCAATCCAGTCTTTATTCCTCTCTTTCCAGTCCAGTCTTTCTCGCTCTCTCTCTCCAGTCAAATCTATCTCTCTCTCTCTCCAGTCCAGTATTTCTCACTCTCTTTCTCTCTCCAGTCCAGTCTTTCTCTCTCTCTCTCTCTCCATTCCAGTCGTTCATTCCAGTGCAGTCTTTCTTTCTCTCTCTCTCACTCCAGTGCAGTCTTTCTCTCGCCCTCTCTCCAGTCCAGTCTTTCTCTCTCCAGTCCAGTCTTTCCCTCTCTCTCTCTCTCTCTCTCTCTCTCTCTCTCTCCAGTCCAGTCTTTGTCTCTCTCTTTCCAGTGCAGTTTTTCTCTCTCTCTCTCTAGTCCAATGTTTCTCTCTCCAATCCCATCTTTCTCTGTCTCTCTATCCAATCCAATCTTTCTCTCTCTCTCTCCACTGCAATCTTTCTCTCTCTCTTTCTCCAGTCCAGTCTTGTTCTCTCTCTTTCTCCAGTCCAGTCTTTCTCTCTTTAACCAGTCCAGTCTTTCTCTTCCTCTCTCTCTCCAGTCCAGTCTTTTTCTTTCTCTCCTATCTAGTCTTTCTCTCTCTCTCCAATCCAATCTTTGTCTCTCTCTCTCTCTCTCTCTCTCCAGTCCAATCTTTCTCTCTCCCTCTCATCTCCGGTCCAGTCTTTCTCTCTCTCTGCACTCCAGTCTTTCTCTCTCCAATCCAATCTTTCTCTCTGCAGTCCAATCTTTCTCTCTATCTCTCCAGTCCAATCTTTCTCTCTCTCTCTCTCCAGTCCAGTCTTTCTCTCTCCAGTCCAGTCTTTCTCTCTCTCTCTCTCTTCAGTCCAGTCTTCCTCTCTCTCTCTCTGCAGTCCAGTCTTTCTCTCTCTCTCCACTACAGTCTTTCTCTCTCTCTCTTTCCAGTGGTCTTTCTCTCTTGGTCTCTAGTCCAATGTTTCTCTCTCCGGTCCAATCTTTCTCTCTCTCTCTCTCTCTCTCTCTCTCCAATCCAATCTTTCTCTCTCTCTCTCTCCACTGCAATCTTTTTCTCTCTTGTTCTCCAGTCCAATCTTTCTCACTCTCTCCAGTCCAATCTTTCTCTCTCTCTCTTCAGTCCCATCTTTCTCCCACTCTCTCTCTCCAGTCTAATCTTCTTTCTCTGTCTCCAGTCCAATCTTTCTCTCTCTCTCTCTCTGCAGTCCAGTCCTTCTCTCTCTCTATGCAGTCCTGTCTTTCTCTCTCTCTCTGCAGCCCAGTCCTTCACTCTTTCTCTGCAGTCCATTATTTATCTATGCAGTCCAGTCTTTCTCTCTCTCTCTCTCTCTCTCCAGTCCAGTTTTCCTCTCTCTCTCTCTCTCTCTCTCTCCAGTCCAGTCCTGCTCTCTCTCTCTCTCTCTCTCTCTCTCTCTCTCCAGTCCAGTCATTCTCTCTCTCTCCAGTCCAGTCTTTCTCTCCCCAGTCCAGTCTTTCTCTCCCCAGTCCAGTCTTTCTCTCTCCAGTCCAGTCTTTCTCTCTCCAGTCCAGTCTTTCTCTCTCCAGTCCAATCTTGCTCTCTATCTCTCCAGTCCAGTCTTTCTCTCTATCTCTCCAGTCCAGTCTTTCTCTCTCTCTTTCCAGTGCAGTCTTTCTCTCTCTCCAGTCCAGTCTTTCTCTCTCTCTTTCCAGTGCAGTCTTTCTCTCTCTCCAGTGCAGTCTTTCTCTCTCTCTCTCTCCAGTGCAGTCTTTCTCTCTCTCCAGTCCAGTCTTTCTCTCTCACTCTCTCTCCAGTCCATTCTTTCTCTCTCTCTCTCCAGTCCTATCTTTCTCTTTATCTCTCCAGTCCAGTCTTTCCCTCTCCCTTTCCAGTGCAGTCTTTCTCTCTCTCTCTCTCCAGTCCACTCTTTCTCTCACTCTCTCTCTCCAGTCCACTCTTTCTCTCACTCTCTCTCTCCAGACCACTCTTTCTCGCTCTCTCTCCAGTCCAATCTTTCTCCCTCCAGACCAATCTTTTTCTCTCCAGTACAATCTTTCTCTCTCTCTCTCTCTCCAGTCCAATCTTTCTCTTTCTCATCTCTCCAGTCCAAACTTTCTCTCTCTCTCTCCAGCTCAATCTTTCTCTCTCTCTTTCTCCAGTCCAAACTTTCTCTCTCTCTCTCCAGCTCAATCTTTCTCTCTCTCTCTCTCCAGTTCAATCTTTCTCTCTATTTCTCCAGTCCAGACATTCTCTCTCTCTCCAGTCCAGTCTTTCTCTCTCTCTCTCTCTCTCCAGTCCAGTCTTTCTCTCTCTCTTCAGTCCAGTCTTCCTCTCTCTCTCTGCAGTCCAGTCTCTCTTTCTCTGCAGTCCAGTCCTTCTCTCTCTCTCTTCAGTCCAGTCCTTCTCTCTCTCTCTGCAGTCCAGTCCTTCTCTCTCCAGTCCAGTCTTTCACTCTCCAGTCCAGTCTTTCTCTCTCCAATCCAGTCTTTCTCTCTCCAGTCCAGTCTTTCTCTCTCTCTCTCTTCAGTCCAGTCTTCCTCTCTCTCTCTCTGCAGTCCAGTCCTTCTCTCTCTCTGCAGTCCAGTCTTTCTCTCTCTCTCTCCACTACAGTCTTTCTCTCTCTCTCTTTCCAGTGGTCTTTCTCTCTTGGTCTCTAGTCCAATGTTTCTCTCTCCAGTCCAATCTTTCTCTCTCTCTCTCTCTCTCTCTCTCTCTCTCTCCAATCCAATCTTTCTCTCTCTCTCTCCACTGCAATCTTTCTCTCTCTTGTTCTCCAGTCCAATCTTTCTCTCTCTCTCCAGTCCAATCTTTCTCTCTCTCTCTTCAGTCCCATCTTTCTCTCTCTCTCTCTCTCCAGTCCAATCTTCTTTCTCTGTCTCCTGTCCAATCTTTCTCTCTATCTCTCCATTCCAGTCTTTCTCTCTCCCTCTCTCTGCAGTCCAGTCTTTCTCTCTCTCTGCAGTCCAGTCCTTCTCTCTCTCTATGCAGTCCTGTCTTTCTCTCTCTCTCTGCAGCCCAGTCCTTCACTCTTTCTCTGCAGTCCATTATTTATCTATGCAGTCCAGTCTTTCTCTCTCCAGTCCAGTCTTTCTCTCTCCAGTCCAGTCTTTCTCTCTCCAGTCCAATGTTTCTCTCTCCAGTCCAATCTTGCTCTCTATCTCTCCAGTCCAGTCTTTCTCTCTATCTCTCCAGTCCAGTCTTTCTCTCTCTCTTTCCAGTGCAGTCTTTCTCTCTCTCTCTCTCCAGTGCAGTCTTTCTCTCTCTCCAGTCCAGTCTTTCTCTCTCACTCTCTCTCCAGTCCATTCTTTCTCTCTCTCTCTCCAGTCCTATCTTTCTCTTTATCTCTCCAGTCCAGTCTTTCCCTCTCCCTTTCCAGTGCAGTCTTTCTCTCTCTCTCTCTCCAGTCCACTCTTTCTCTCACTCTCTCTCTCCAGTCCAGTCTTTCTTGCTCTCTCTCCAGTCCAATCTTTCTCTCTCTCTCTCCAGACCAATCTTTTTCTCTCCAGTCCAATCTTTCTCTCTCTCTCTCCAGTCCAATCTTTCTCTTTCTCATCTCTCCAGTCCAAACTTTCTCTCTCTCTCCAGTTCAATCTTTCTCTCTCGCTTTCTCCAGTCCAATCTTTCTCTCTCTCACTCTCCAGTCCAATCTTTCTCTTTCACTCTCGCCAGTTCAATCTTTCTCTCTATTTCTCCAGTCCAGACATTCTCTCTCTCTCCAGTCCAGTCTTTCTCTCTCTCTCTCTCTCCAGTCCAGTCTTTCTCTCTCTCTTCAGTCCAGTCGTCCTCTCTCTCTCTGCAGTCCAGTCTCTCTCTCTCTGCAGTCCAGTCCTTCTCTCTCTCTCCCTCCAGTCCAGTCCTTCTCTCTCCAGTCCAGTCTTTCTCTCTCCAGTCCAATCTTGCTCTCTATCTCTCCAGTCCAGTCTTTCTCTCTATCTCTCCAGTCCAGTCTTTCTCTCTCTCTTTCCAGTGCAGTCTTTCTCTCTCTCTCTCTCCAGTGCAGTCTTTCTCTCTCTCCAGTCCAGTCTTTCTCTCTCACTCTCTCTCCAGTCCATTCTTTCTCTCTCTCTCTCTAGTCCTATCTTTCTCTTTATCTCTCCAGTCCAGTCTTTCCCTCTCCCTTTCCAGTGCAGTCTTTCTCTCTCTCTCTCTCCAGTCCACTCTTTCTCTCACTCTCTCTCTCCAGTCCACTCTTTCTCGCTCTCTCTCCAGTCCAATCTTTCTCTCTCCAGACCAATCTTTTTCTATCCAGTCCAATCTTTCTCTCTCTCTCTCCAGTCCAATCTTTCTCTTTCTCATCTCTCCAGTCCAAACTTTCTCTCTCTCTCTCTCCAGTTCAATCTTTCTCTCTCTCTTTCTCCAGTCCAATCTTTCTCTCTCTCACTCTCCAGTCCAATCTTTCTCTCTCTCTCTCTCCAGTTCAATCTTTCTCTCTATTTCTCCAGTCCAGACATTCTCTCTCTCTCCAGTCCAGTCTTTCTCTCTCTCTCTCTCTCCAGTCCAGTCTTTCTCTCTCTCTCTCTCTCCAGTCCAGTCTTTCTCTCTCTCTTCAGTCCAGTCTTCCTCTCTCTCTCTGCAGTCCAGTCTCTCTCTCTCTGCAGTCCAGTCCTTCTCTCTCTCTCCCTCCAGTCCAGTCCTTCTCTCTCTCTCTCTCTTCAGTCCAGTCCTTCTCTCTCTCTCTGCAGTCCAGTCCTTCTCTCTCCAGTCCAGTCTTTCTCTCCCCAGTCCAGTCTTTCTCTCTCCAGTCCAGTCTTTCTCTCTCCAGTCCAGTCTTGCTCTCTATCTCTCCAGTCCAATCTTGCTCTCTATCTCTCCAGTCCAGTCTTTCTCTCTATCTCTCCACTCCAGTCTTTCTCTCTCTCTTTCCAGTGCAGTCTTTCTCTCTCTCTGCTCTCCAGTGCAGTCTTTCTCTCTCTCCAGTCCAGTCTTTCTCTCTCACTCTCTCTCCAGTCCATTCTTTCTCTCTCTCTCTCCAGTCCTATCTTTCTCTTTATCTCTCCAGTCCAGTCTTTCCCTCTCCCTTTCCAGTGCAGTCTTGCTCTCTCCCTCTCTCTCTCCAGTCCAGTCTTTCTCTCTCTCTCTCCCGTCCAATCTTTCTCTCTCCAGACCAATGTTTTTCTCTCCAATCCAACCTTTCTCTCTATCTCTCTAGTCCAATCTTTCTCTCTCTCTCTCTCCAGTTCAATCTTTCTCTCTCTCTCCAGTACAATCTTTCTCTCCCTCTCTCTCCAGTTCAATCTTTCTCCCTCACTCCAGTCCAATCTTTCTCACTCCCAAGTCCAATCTTTCTCTCTATTTCTCCAGTCCAGACTTTCACTCTCTTCAGTCCAGTCTTTCTCTCTCTCTCACTCCAGTCCATTCCTTCCATCTCTCTCTCTCTCCAGTCCAGTCTTTCCCTCTCTCTCTCCACTCCAGTCTTTCCCTCTCTCTCTCTCTTCAGTCCAATCTTTCTCTCTCTCTCTCCAGTCCAATCTCTCTCTCTCTCTCTCTCTCCAGGCCAGTCTTTCTCTTTCTCTCTCTTTCTCCAGTCCAGCCTTGCTCTCTCTCTTTCTCCAGTCCAGTCTTTCTCTCTTTAACCAGTCCAATCTTTCTCTCCTTCTCTCTCTCCAGACCAGTCTTTTTCTTTCTCTCCTATCTAGTCTTTCTCTCCCTTTCCAATCCAATCTTTCTCTCTGTGTCTCAAGTCCAGTCTTTCTCTCTCTCCAGTCCAATCTTTGTCTCTCTCTCTCATCTCCAGTCCAGTCTTTCTCTCTCTCTGCAGTCCAGTCTTTCTCTCTCCAGACCAGTCTTTCTCTCTCCAATCCAATCTTTCTCTCTCCAGTCCAATCTTTCTCTCTAACTCTCCAGTCCAGTCTTTCTCTCTCTCTTTCCAGTGCAGTCTTGCTCTGTCTCTCTCTCTCCAGTACAGTCTTTCTCTCTCTCTCTCTCTCCTGTCCAGTATTTCTCTCTCTCTCTCTCCAGTCCAGTCTTTCTCTCTCACTCTCCAGTCCAATCTTTCTCTCTCTCTGTCCCCAGTCCAGTCTTTCTCTCTCTTTCTCCAGTCCAGTCTTTCCCTCTCTCTCTCTCTCCAGTCCAGTCTTTCTCTCTCTATCTCTCCAGTCCAGTCTTTCTCTCTATCTCTCCACTCCAGTCTTTCTCTCTCTCTTTCCAGTGCAGTCTTTCTCTCTCTCCAGTCCAGTCTTTCCCTCTCACTCTCTCTCCAGTCCATTCTTTCTCACTCTCTCTCCAGTCCTATCTTTCTCTTTATCTCTCCAGTCCAGTCTTTCCCTCTCCCTTTCCAGTGCAGTCTTGCTCTCTCCCTCTCTCTCTCCAGTCCAGTCTTTCTCTCTCTCTCTCCCGTCCAATCTTTCTCTCTCCAGACCAATGTTTTTCTCTCCAATCCAACCTTTCTCTCTATCTCTCTAGTCCAATCTTTCTCTCTCTCTCTCCAGTTCAATCTTTCTCTCTCTCTCCAGTACAGCTTTCTCTCCCTCTCTCTCCAGTTCAATCTTTCTCTCTCTCTCTTTCTCCAGTCCAATCTTTCTCCCTCACTCCAGTCCAATCTTTCTCACTCTCCAGTCCAATCTTTCTCTCTATTTCTCCAGTCCAGACTTTCACTCTCTCTTCAGTCCAGTCTTTCTCTCTCTCTCACTCCAGTCCATTCTTTCCATCTCTCTCTCTCTCCAGTCCAGTATTTCCCTCTCTCTCTCCACTCCAGTCTTTCCCTCTCTCTCTCTCTTCAGTCCAATCTTTCTCTCTCTCTCCAGTCCAATCTCTCTCTCTCTCTCTCTCTCCAGGCCAGTCTTTCTCTTTCTCTCTCTCTCCAGTCCAGTCCATCTCTCTCTCTCTTCTCCAGTCCAGTCTTTCTCTCTCTCTCTCTCTCTCTCCAGTCGTCTTTCTCTCTCTCTCTCTCTCCAGTCCAATCTTTCTGTCCCTCTCCCCAGTCCAGTCTTTCTCTCTCTTTCTCCAGTCCAGCCTTGTTCTCTCTCTTTCTCCAGTCCAATCTTTCTCTCTTCAACCAGTCCAATCTTTCTCTCCTTCTCTCTCTCCAGACCAGTCTTTTTCTTTCTCTCCTATCTAGTCTTTCTCTCCCTTTCCAATCCAATCTTTCTCTCTGTGTCTCAAGTCCAGTCTTTCTCTCTCTCCAGTCCAATCCTTGTCTCTCTCTCTCTCCAGTCCAATCTTTCCCTCTCTCTCATCTCCAGTCCAGTCTTTCTCTCTCTCTGCAGTCCAGTCTTTCTCTCTCCAGACCAGTCTTTCTCTCTCCAATCCAATCTTTCTCTCTCCAGTCCAATCTTTCTCTCTAACTCTCCAGTCCAGTCTTTCTCTCTCTCTTTCCAGTGCAGTCTTGCTCTGTCTCTCTCTCTCCAGTACAGTCTTTCTCTCTCTCTCTCTCTCCTGTCCAGTATTTCTCTCTCTCTCTCTCCAGTCCAGTCTTTCTCTCTCACTCTCCAGTCCAGTCTTTCTCTCTCTTTCTCCAGTCCAGTCTTGTTCTCTCTCTCTCTCCAGTCCAGTCTTTTTCTTTCTCTCCTATCTAGTCTTACTCTCTCTCTCCAATCCAATCTTTCTCTGTGTCTCAAGTCCAGTCTTTCTCTCTCTCCAGTCCAATCTTTGTCTCTCTCTCTCTCCAGTCCAATGTTTCCCTCTCTCTCATCTCCACTCCTGACTTTCTCTCTCTCTGCAGTCCAGTCTTTCTCTCTCCTGTCCAGTCTTTCTCTCTCCAATCCAATCTTTCTCTCTATCTCTCCAGTCCAATCTTTCTCTCTCTCTCTCTCTCCAGTTCAATCTTTCTCTCTCTCTCTTTCTCCAGTCCAATCTTTCTCTCTCTCTCTCCAGTCCAATCTTTCTCCCTCCCTCCAGTCCAATCTTTCTCTCTCTCCAGTCCAATCTTTCTCTCTCTCCAGTCCAGCCTTCTCTCTCTCTCTCTGCAGTCCAGTCTTTCTCTCTCCAGTCCAGTCTTTCTCTCTCCAATCCAATCTTTCTCTCTCTCTTTCTCCAGTCCAATCTTTCTCTCTCTCTCCAGTCCAATCTTTCTCCCTCCCTCCAGTCCAATCTTTCTCTCTCTCCAGTCCAATCTTTCTCTCTTTCTCTCCAGTCCAATCTTTCTCTCTATTTCTCCAGTCCAGACTTTCTCTCTCTCTTCAGTCCAGTCTTTGTCTCTCTCTCTCTCCACTCCAGTCTTTCCCTCTCTCTCTCTCGCCAGTCCAGTCTTTCTCTCTCTCTCTCTCCTGTCCAGTCTTTCACTCTCTCTCTCAAGTCCAGTCTTTCTCTCTCTCTCTCCAGTCCAGTCTTTTTCTTTCTCTCCTATCTAGTCTTTCTCTCTCTCTGCAGTCCAATCTTTCTCTCTCTCTGTCCCCAGTCCAGTCTTTCTCTCTCTTTCTCCAGTCCAGTCTTTCCCTCTCTCTCTCTCTCTCCAGTCCAGTCTTTCTCTCTCTCTCTCTCCTGTCCAGTCCTTCGCTCTCCCTCTCAAGTCCAGTCTTTCTCTCTCTCTCTCCAGTCCAGTCTTTTTCTTTCTCTCCTATCTAGTCTTTCTCTCTCTCTCCAATCCAATCTTTCTCTCTGTGTCTCCAGTCCAGTCTTTCTCTATCTCCAGTCCAATCTTTGTCTCTATCTCCAGTCCAATCTTTCCCTCTCTCTCATCTCCAGTCCAGACTTTCTCTCTCTCTGCAGTCCAGTCTTTCTCTCTCCAATCCAGTCTTTCTCTCTCCAATCCAATCTTTCTCTCTCCAGTCCAATCTTTCTCTCTATCTCTCCAGTCCAATCTTTCTCTCTATCTCCAGTTCAATCTTTCTCTCCCTCTTTCTCCAGTCCAATCTTCCTCTCTCTCTCCAGTCCAATCTTTCTCCCTCCCTCCAGTCCAATCTTTCTCTCTCTCCAGTCCAATCTTTCTCTCTCTCCAGTCCAATCTTTCTCTCTCTCCAGTCCAATCTTTCTCTCTATTTCTCCAGTCCAGACTTTCTCTGTCTCTCTTCAGTCCTGTCTTTCTCTCTCTCTCTCTCTCTCTCTCTCTCTGTAGTCCAGTCTTTCTCTCTCTCTCTCTGCAGTCCAGTCCTTCTCTCTCTCTCTCTGCAATGCAGTCCTTCTCTCTCTCTCTCTGCAGTTCAGTCTTTCTCTTAATCTCTCCAGTCCACTCTTTCTCTCTCCAGTCCAGTCTTTCTCTCTCCAGTCCAATCTTGCTCTCTATCTCTCCAGTCCAGTCTTTCTCTCTATCTCTCCAGTCCAGTCTTTCTCTCTCTCTTTCCAGTGCAGTCTTTCTCTCTCTCTCTCTCCAGTGCAGTCTTTCTTTCTCTCCAGTGCAGTCTTTCTCTCTCTCCAGTCCAGTCTTTCTCTCTCACTCTCTCTCCAGTCCATTCTTTCTCTCTCTCTCTCCAGTCCTATCTTTCTCTTTATCTCTCCAGTCCAGTCTTTCCCTCTCCGTTTCCAGTGCAGTCTTTCTCTCTCTCTCTCTCCAGTCCACTCTTTCTCTCACTCTCTCTCTCCAGTCCAGTCTTTCTCGCTCTCTCTCCAGTCCACTCTTTCTCGCTCTCTCTCCAGTCCAATCTTTCTCCCTCCAGACCAATCTTTTTCTCTCTCTCTCTCTCCAGTCCAATCTTTCTCTTTCTCATCTCTCCAGTCCAAACTTTCTCTCTCTCTCTCTCCAGTTCAATCTTTCTCTCTCTCTTTCTCCAGTCCAATCTTTCTCTCTCTCACTCTCCAGTCCAATCTTTCTCTCTCACTCTCCAGTTCAATCTTTCTCTCTATTTCTCCAGTCCAGACATTCTCTCTCTCCAGTCCAGTCTTTCTCTCTGCTGTCCAGTCTTTCTCTCTCCAGTCCAGTCTTTCTCTCTCTCTCTCCAGTGCAGTCTTTCTCTCTCTCCAGTCCATTCTTTCTCTCTCTCTCTCCAGTCCTATCTTTCTCTTTATCTCTCCAGTCCAGTCTTTCCCTCTCCCTTTCCAGTGCAGTCTTTCTCTCTCTCTCTCTCCAGTCCACTCTTTCTCTCACTCTCTCTCTCCAGTCCACTCTTTCTCGCTCTCTCTCCAGTCCAATCTTTCTCTCTCCAGACCAATCTTTTTCTCTCTCTCCAGTCCAGTCTTTCTCCCTATCTCTCCAGTCCAGTCCTTTGCTCTCTCTCGTCCAGTATTTCTCTCCCAAGTCCAGTCTTTCTCTCTCTCTCTCTCTCTCTCTTCAGTCCAGTCTTCCTCTCTCTCTCTCTCTTTCTATTCAGTCCAGTCTTTCTCTCTCTCTCTCTCTTTCCACTGCAGTCTTTCTCTCTCTCTCTCCTCTCCAGTCTTTTGCTCTCTCTCTCCAGTCCAGTCTTTCTCTTTCTGTCTCCAGTACAGTCTTTCTCTCTCTCTCTCTCTCTCCCGTCCAGTCTTTCTCTCTCTCTCTCTGCAGTCCTGTCTTTCTCTCTGTCTGCAGTCCTGTCTTTCTCTCTCTCTGCAGTCCAGTCCCTTCGCTCTCTCTCTGCAGTCCATTCTTTCTCAATTCAGTCCAGTCTTTCTCTCTCCAGTCCAGTCTTTCTCTCTGTGTCTCCAGTCCAGTCTTTCTCTCTCTCTCCAGTCCAATCTTTCTCTCTCTCTCTCTCCAGTCCAATCTTTCTCTCTCTCTCATCTCCAGTCCAGTCTTTCTCTCTCCAGTCCAATCTTTCTCTCTCCAGTCCAGTCTTTCTCTCTGCTGTCCAGTCTTTCTCTCTCCAGTCCAGTCTTTCTCTCTCTCTCTC
Source organism: Isurus oxyrinchus (assembly GCA_026770705.1). Classification (NCBI taxonomy): domain Eukaryota; kingdom Metazoa; phylum Chordata; class Chondrichthyes; order Lamniformes; family Lamnidae; genus Isurus; species Isurus oxyrinchus. The sequence continues at coordinate 100,838,213 of JANJGN010000007.1, read as the reverse complement.
TTCAGTCCAGTCTTCCTCTCTCTCTCTCTGCAGTCCAGTCCTTCTCTCTCTCTGCAGTCCAGTCTTTCTCTCTCTCTCCACTACAGTCTTTCTCTCTCTCTCTTTCCAGTGGTCTTTCTCTCTTGGTCTCTAGTCCAATGTTTCTCTCTCCAGTCCAATCTTTCTCTCTCTCTCTCTCTCTCTCTCTCCAATCCAATCTTTCTCTCTCTCTCTCTCCACTGCAATCTTTCTCTCTCTTGTTCTCCAGTCCAATCTTTCTCACTCTCTCCAGTCCAATCTTTCTCTCTCTCTCTTCAGTCCCATCTTTCTCCCTCTCTCTCTCTCCAGTCCAATCTTCTTTCTCTGTCTCCAGTCCAATCTTTCTCTCTATCTCTCCATTCCAGTCTTTCTCTCTCCCTCTCTCTGCAGTCCAGTCTTTCTCTCTCTCTGCAGTCCAGTCCTTCTCTCTCTCTATGCAGTCCTGTCTTTCTCTCTCTCTCTGCAGCCCAGTCCTTCACTCTTTCTCTGCAGTCCATTATTTATCTATGCAGTCCAGTCTTTCTCTCTCCAGTCCAGTCTTTCTCTCTCCAGTCCAGTCTTTCTCTCTCCAGTCCAGTCTTTCTCTCTCCAGTCCAATCTTGCTCTCTATCTCTCCAGTCCAGTCTTTCTCTCTCTCTTTCCAGTGCAGTCTTTCTCTCTCTCTCTCTCCAGTGCAGTCTTTCTCTCTCTCCAGTCCAGTCTTTCTCTCTCACTCTCTCTCCAGTCCATTCTTTCTCTCTCTCTCTCCAGTCCTATCTTTCTCTTTATCTCTCCAGTCCAGTCTTTCCCTCTCCCTTTCCAGTGCAGTCTTTCTCTCTCTCTCTCTCCAGTCCACTCTTTCTCTCACTCTCTCTCTCCAGTCCACTCTTTCTCGCTCTCTCTCCAGTCCAATCTTTCTCTCTCCAGACCAATCTTTTTCTATCCAGTCCAATCTTTCTCTCTCTCTCTCCAGTCCAATCTTTCTCTTTCTCATCTCTCCAGTCCAAACTTTCTCTCTCTCTCCAGTTCAATCTTTCTCTCTCTCTTTCTCCAGTCCAATCTTTCTCTCTCTCACTCTCCAGTCCAATCTTTCTCTTTCACTCTCGCCAGTTCAATCTTTCTCTCTATTTCTCCAGTCCAGACATTCTCTCTCTCTCCAGTCCAGTCTTTCTCTCTCTCTCTCTCTCCAGTCCAGTCTTTCTCTCTCTCTTCAGTCCAGTCGTCCTCTCTCTCTCTGCAGTCCAGTCTCTCTCTCTCTGCAGTCCAGTCCTTCTCTCTCTCTCCCTCCAGTCCAGTCCTTCTCTCTCTCTCTTCAGTCCAGTCCTTCTCTCTCTCTCTGCAGTCCAGTCCTTCTCTCTCCAGTCCAGTCTTTCTCTCTCCAGTCCAATCTTACTCTCTATCTCTCCAGTCCAGTCTTTCTCTCTATCTCTCCAGTCCAGTCTTTCTCTCTCTCTTTCCAGTGCAGTCTTTCTCTCTCTCTCTCTCTCCAGTGCAGTCTTTCTCTCTCTCCAGTCCAGTCTTTCTCTCTCACTCTCTCTCCAGTCCATTCTTTCTCTCTCTCTCTCCAGTCCTATCTTTCTCTTTATCTCTCCAGTCCAGTCTTTCCCTCTCCCTTTCCAGTGCAGTCTTTCTCTCTCTCTCTCTCCAGTCCACTCTTTCTCTCACTCTCTCTCTCCAGTCCACTCTTTCTTGCTCTCTCTCCAGTCCAATCTTTCTCTCTCCAGACCAATCTTTTTCTATCCAGTCCAATCTTTCTCTCTCTCTCTCCAGTCCAATCTTTCTCTTTCTCATCTCTCCAGTCCAAACTTTCTCTCTCTCTCTCTCCAGTTCAATCTTTCTCTCTCTCTTTCTCCAGTCCAATCTTTCTCTCTCTCACTCTCCAGTCCAATCTTTCTCTCTCTCTCTCTCCAGTTCAATCTTTCTCTCTATTTCTCCAGTCCAGACATTCTCTCTCTCTCCAGTCCAGTCATTCTCTCTCTCTTCAGTCCAGTCTTCCTCTCTCTCTGCAGTCCAGTCCTTCTCTCTCTCTCCCTCCAGTCCAGTCCTTCTCTCTCTCTCTGCAGTCCAGTCCTTCTCTCTCTCTCTCTGCAATGCAGTCCTTCTCTCTCTCTCTCTGCAGTCCAGTCCTTCTCTCTCCAGTCCAGTCTTTCTCTCCCCAGTCCAGTCTTTCTCTCTCCAGTCCAGTCTTTCTCTCTCCAGTCCAATCTTGCTCTCTATCTCTCCAGTCCAGTCTTTCTCTCTCTCTTTCCAGTGCAGTCTTTCTCTCTCTCTCTCTCCAGTGCAGTCTTTCTCTCTCTCTCTCTCTCCAGTGCAGTCTTTCTCTCTCTCTCTCTCTCCAGTGCAGTCTTTCTCTCTCTCTCTCTCCAGTGCAGTCTTTCTCTCTCTCTCTCTCTCCAGTGCAGTCTTTCTCTCTCTCCAGTGCAGTCTTTCTCTCTCTCTCTCTCCAGTCCACTCTTTCTCGCTCTCTCTCCAGTCCAATCTTTCTCTCTCCAGTCCAATCTTTCTCTCTCTCTCTCCAGTCCAAACTTTCTCTCTCTCTCTCTCCAGTTCAATCTTTCTCTCTCTCTCTCCAGTCCAATCTTTCTCTCTCTCTCTTTCTCCAGTCCAATCTTTCTCTCTCTCTCTCCAGTCCAATCTTTCTCTTTCTCATCTCTCCAGTCCAAACTTTCTCTCTCTCTCTCTCCAGTTCAATCTTTCTCTCTCTCTTTCTCCAGTCCAATCTTTCTCTCTCTCACTCTCCAGTCCAATCTTTCTCTCTCTCTCTCTCCAGTTCAATCTTTCTCTCTATTTCTCCAGTCCAGACATTCTCTCTCTCTGCAGTCCAGTCCTTCTCTCTCTCTCCCTCCAGTCCAGTCTTTCTCTTAATCTCTCCAGTCCTGTCATTCTCTCTCTCTTTCCAGTGCAGTCTTTCTCTCTCTCTCTCTCCAGTCCAGTCCTTCTCTCTCTCTCTGCAGTCCTGTCTTTCTCTCTCTCTGCAGTCCAGTCCGTTCTCTCTCTCTGCAGTCCATTCTTTCTCAATTCAGTCCAGTCTTTCTCTCTCCAGTCCAGTCTTTCTCTCTCACGTCCTGTATTTCTCTCTCCAGTCCAGTCTTTCTCTCTCTCTCTCTTCAGTCCAGTCTTCCTCTCTCTCTCTCTCTCTCCAGTCCAGTCTTTCTCTCTCTCTCCAGTCCATTCTTTCTCTCTCTCTCTCCAGTCCAATCTTTCTCTCTCTCTCTCCCCAGTCCAGTCTTTCTGTCTCTTTCTCCAATCCAGTCTTGTTCTCTCTCTTTCTCCAGTCCAGTCTTTCTCTCTTTATCCAGTCCAGTCTTTCTCTTCCGCTCTCTCTCCAGTCCATTCTTTCTCTCTGTGTCTCCAGTCCAGTCTTTCTCTCTCTCTCCAGTCCAATCTTTCTCTCTCTCTCTCCAGTCCAATCTTTCTCTCTCTCTCTCTCCAGTTCAATCGTTCTCTCTCTCTTTCTCCAGTTCAATCTTTCTCTCTCTCTTTCTCCAGTCCAATTTTTCTCTCTCTCTCCAGTCCAATCTTTCTCCCTCCCTCCAGTCCAATCTTTCTCTCTCTCCAGTCCAATCTTTCTCTCTCTCTCTCTCCAGTCCAATCTTTCTCTCTCATCTCCAGTCCAATCTTTATCTCTCTCTGCAGTCCAGTCTTTCTCTCTCCAGTCCAGTCTTTCTCTCTCCAATCCAATTTCTCTCTCCAAACCAATCTTTCTCTCTATCTCTCCAGTCCAATCTTTCTCTCTATCTCTCCAGTCCAATCTTTCTCTCTCTCTCTCTCTCTCTCCAGTTCAATCTTTCTCTCTCTCTTTCTCCAGTTCAATCTTTCTCTCTCTCTTTCTCCAGTCCAATTTTTCTCTCTCTCTCCAGTCCAATCTTTCTCCCTCCCTCCAGTCCAATCTTTCTCTCTCTCCAGTCCAATCTTTCTCTCTCCAGTCGAATCTATCTCTCTCTCTCCAGTCCAATCTTTCTCTCTCTCCAGTCCAACCTATCTCTCTCTCCAGTCCAACCTTTCTCTCTCTCTCTCCAGTCCAATCTTTCTCTCTATCTCTCCCGTCCAGTCTTTCTCCCTATCTCTCCAGTCCAGTCTTTATTCCTCTCTTTCCAGTCCAGTCTTTCTCGCTCTCTCTCTCCAGTCCAGTATTCCTCTCTCTCTGCAGTCCAGTCCTTCTCTTTCTTCCTCCAGTCCAGTCTTTCTCTCTCCAATCCAATCTTTCTCTCTCCAGTCAAATCTTTCTCTCTCTCTCTTAAGTCCAGTCTTTCTCGCTCTCTTTCTCTCTCCAGTCCAGTCTTTCTCTCTCTCTTTCTCTCTCCAATCCAATTTTCTCTCTCCTGTCAAATCTTTCTGTCACTCTCTCCAGTCCAGTCTTTCTCACTCTCTTTCTCTCTCCAGTCCAGTCTTTCTCTCTCTCTCTCTCTCCAGTCCAATCTTTCTCTCTCCAGTCCAGTCTTTCTCTCTCTCTCTCTCTCTCCAGTCCAGTCTTTGTCTCTCTCTTTCCAGTGCAGTCTTTCTTTCTCTCTCTCTCACTCCAGTCCAGTCTTTCTCTCTCCCTCTCTCCAGTCCAGTCTTTCTCTCTCCCTCTCTCCAGTCCAGTCTTTCTCTCTCTCTCTCTCCAGTCCAATCTCTCTCTCTCTCTCTCTCCAGTCCAATCTGTCTCTCTCTCTCTCTCCAGTCCAGTCTTTGTCTCTCTCTTTCCAGTGCAGTTTTTCTCTCTCTCTCTCTAGTCCAATGTTTCTCTCTCCAATCCCATCTTTCTATGTCTCTCTATCTAATCCAATCTTTCTCTCTCACTCTCCACTGCAATCTTTCTCTCTCTAATTCTCCAGTCCAATCTTTCTCTCTCTCCAGTCCAATCTTTCTCCCTCTCTCTCTCCAGTCCAATCTGTCTCTCTCTCTCCAGTCCAATCTTTCTCCCTCTCTCTCTCTCCAGTCCAATCTTTCTTTCTCTCTCTCCAGTCCAATCTTTCTCCCTATCTCTCCAGTCCAGTCATTCTCTCTCTCTCTCCAGTCCAGTCTTTCTCTCTCTTTCCAGTGCAGTCTTTCTCTCTCTCTCTCTCTCTCTCCTGTACAGTCTTTCTCTCTCTCTCTCTGCAATGCAGTCCTTCTCTCTCTCTCTCTGCAGTCCAGTCTTTCTCTTAATCTCTCCAGTCCTGTCATTCTCTCTCTCTTTCCAGTGCAGCCTTTCTCTCTCTCTCTCTCCAGTCCAGTCTTTCTCTCTCTCTCTCCAGTCCAGTCTTTCTCTCTCTCTCCAGTCCATTCTTTCTCTCTCTCTCTCTCCAGTCCAATCTTTCTCTCTCTCTCTCCCCAGTCCAGTCTTTCTGTCTCTTTCTCCAATCCAGTCTTTTTCTCTCTCTTTCTCCAGTCCAGTCTTTCTCTCTTTAACCAGTCCAGTCTTTCTCTTCCGCTCTCTCTCCAGTCCATTCTTTGTCTCTGTGTCTCCAGTCCAGTCTTTCTCTCTCTCTCCAGTCCAATCTTTCTCTCTCTCTCTTCAGTCCCATCTTTCTCTCTCTCTCTCTCTCCAGTCCAATCTTCTTTCTCTGTCTCCAGTCCAATCTTTCTCTCTATCTCTCCATTCCAATCTTTCTCTCTCTCTCTCTCTGCAGTCCAGTCCTTCTCTCTCTCTCTGCAGTCCAGTCCTTCTCTCTCTCTATGCAGTCCTGTCTTTCTCTCTCTCTCTGCAGCCCAGTCCTTCACTCTTTCTCTGCAGTCCATTATTTATCTATGCAGTCCAGTCTTTCTCTCTCCAGTCCAATCTTGCTCTCTATCTCTCCAGTCCAGTCTTTCTCTCTATCTCTCCAGTCCAGTCTTTCTCTCTCCAGTCCAGTCTTTCTCTCTCCAGTCCAATCTTGCTCTCTATCTCTCCAGTCCAGTCTTTCTCTCTATCTCTCCAGTCCAGTCTTTCTCTCTCTCTTTCCAGTGCAGTCTTTCTCTCTCTCTCTCTCCAGTGCAGTCTTTCTCTCTCTCCAGTCCAGTCTTTCTCTCTCACTCTCTCTCCAGTCCATTCTTTCTCTCTCTCTCTCCAGTCCTATCTTTCTCTTTATCTCTCCAGTCCAGTCTTTCCCTCTCCCTTTCCAGTGCAGTCTTTCTCTCTCTCTCTCTCCAGTCCACTCTTTCTCTCACTCTCTCTCTCCAGTCCACTCTTTCTCGCTCTCTCTCCAGTCCACTCTTTCTCTCACTCTCTCTCTCCAGTCCACTCTTTCTCGCTCTCTCTCCAGTCCAATCTTTCTCTCTCCAGACCAATCTTTTTCTCTTCAGTCCATTCTTTCTCGCTCTCTCTCCAGTCCAATCTTTCTCTTTCTCATCTCTCCAGTCCAAACTTTCTCTCTCTCTCCAGTTCAATCTTTCTCTCTCTCTTTCTCCAGTCCAATCTTTCTCTCTCTCACTCTCCAGTCCAATCTTTCTCGTTCACTCTCGCCAGTTCAATCTTTCTCTCTATTTCTCCAGTCCAGACATTCTCTCTCTCTCCAGTCCAGTCTTTCTCTCTCTCTCTCTCTCCAGTCCAGTCTTTCTCTCTCTCTTCAGTCCAGTCATCCTCTCTCTCTCTGCAGTCCAGTCTCTCTCTCTCTGCAGTCCAGTCCTTCTCTCTCTCTCCCTCCAGTCCAGTCCTTCTCTCTCTCTCTTCAGTCCAATCCTTCTCTCTCTCTCTGCAGTCCAGTCCTTCTCTCTCCAGTCCAGTCTTTCTCTCTCCAGTCCAGTCTTTCTCTCTCCAGTCCAATCTTACTCTCTATCTCTCCAGTCCAGTCTTTCTCTCTATCTCTCCAGTCCAGTCTTTCTCTCTCTCTTTCCAGTGCAGTCTTTCTCTCTCTCTCTCTCCAGTGCAGTCTTTCTCTCTCTCCAGTCCAGTCTTTCTCTCTCACTCTCTCTCCAGTCCATTCTTTCTCTCTCTCTCTCCAGTCCTATCTTTCTCTCTATCTCTCCAGTCCAGTCTTTCCCTCTCCCTTTCCAGTGCAGTCTTTCTCTCTCTCTCTCTCCAGTCCACTCTTTCTCTCACTCTCTCTCTCCAGTCCACTCTTTCTCGCTCACTCTCCAGTCCAATCTTTCTCTCTCCAGACCAATCTTTTTCTCTCTCTCTCCAGTCCAATCTTTCTCTTTCTCATCTCTCCAGTCCAAACGTTCTCTCTCTCTCTCTCCAGTTCAATCTTTCTCTCTCTCTTTCTCCAGTCCAATCTTTCTCTCTCTCACTCTCCAGTCCAATCTTTCTCTCTCTCTCTCTCCAGTTCAATCTTTCTCTCTATTTCTCCAGTCCAGACATTCTCTCTCTCTCCAGTCCAGTCTTTCTCTCTCTCTCTCTCTCTCCAGTCCAGTCTTTCTCTCTCTCTTCAGTCCAGTCTTCCTCTCTCTCTGCAGTCCAGTCTCTCTCTCTGCAGTCCAGTCCTTCTCTCTCTCTCCCTCCAGTCCAGTCCTTCTCTCTCTCTCTGCTGTCCAGTCCTTCTCTCTCTCTCTCTGCAATGCAGTCCTTCTCTCTCTCTCTCTGCAATGCAGTCCTTCTCTCTCTCTCTCTGCAGTCCAGTCTTTCTCTTAATCTCTCCAGTCCCGTCATTCTCTCTCTCTTTCCAGTGCAGTCTTTCTCTCTCTCTCTCTCCAGTCCAGTCCTTCTCTCTCTCTCTGCAGTCCTGTCTTTCTCTCTCTCTGCAGTCCAGTCCGTTCTCTCTCTCTGCAGTCCATTCTTTCTCAATTCAGTCCAGTCTTTCTCTCTCCAGTCCAGTCTTTCTCTCTCACGTCCTGTATTTCTCTCTCCAGTCCAGTCTTTCTCTCTCTCTCTCTTCAGTCCAGTCTTCCTCTCTCTCTCTCTCTCTCCAGTCCAGTCTTTCTCTCTCTCTCCAGTCCATTCTTTCTCTCTCTCTCTCCAGTCCAATCTTTCTCTCTCTCTCTCCCCAGTCCAGTCTTTCTGTCTCTTTCTCCAATCCAGTCTTGTTCTCTCTCTTTCTCCAGTCCAGTCTTTCTCTCTTTATCCAGTCCAGTCTTTCTCTTCCGCTCTCTCTCCAGTCCATTCTTTCTCTCTGTGTCTCCAGTCCAGTCTTTCTCTCTCTCTCCAGTCCAATCTTTCTCTCTCTCTCTCCAGTCCAATCTTTCTCTCTCTCTCTCTCCAGTTCAATCGTTCTCTCTCTCTTTCTCCAGTTCAATCTTTCTCTCTCTCTTTCTCCAGTCCAATTTTTCTCTCTCTCTCCAGTCCAATCTTTCTCCCTCCCTCCAGTCCAATCTTTCTCTCTCTCCAGTCCAATCTTTCTCTCTCTCTCTCTCCAGTCCAATCTTTCTCTCTCATCTCCAGTCCAATCTTTATCTCTCTCTGCAGTCCAGTCTTTCTCTCTCCAGTCCAGTCTTTCTCTCTCCAATCCAATTTCTCTCTCCAAACCAATCTTTCTCTCTATCTCTCCAGTCCAATCTTTCTCTCTATCTCTCCAGTCCAATCTTTCTCTCTCTCTCTCTCTCTCTCCAGTTCAATCTTTCTCTCTCTCTTTCTCCAGTTCAATCTTTCTCTCTCTCTTTCTCCAGTCCAATTTTTCTCTCTCTCTCCAGTCCAATCTTTCTCCCTCCCTCCAGTCCAATCTTTCTCTCTCTCCAGTCCAATCTTTCTCTCTCCAGTCGAATCTATCTCTCTCTCTCCAGTCCAATCTTTCTCTCTCTCCAGTCCAACCTATCTCTCTCTCCAGTCCAACCTTTCTCTCTCTCTCTCCAGTCCAATCTTTCTCTCTATCTCTCCCGTCCAGTCTTTCTCCCTATCTCTCCAGTCCAGTCTTTATTCCTCTCTTTCCAGTCCAGTCTTTCTCGCTCTCTCTCTCCAGTCCAGTATTCCTCTCTCTCTGCAGTCCAGTCCTTCTCTTTCTTCCTCCAGTCCAGTCTTTCTCTCTCCAATCCAATCTTTCTCTCTCCAGTCAAATCTTTCTCTCTCTCTCTTAAGTCCAGTCTTTCTCGCTCTCTTTCTCTCTCCAGTCCAGTCTTTCTCTCTCTCTTTCTCTCTCCAATCCAATTTTCTCTCTCCTGTCAAATCTTTCTGTCACTCTCTCCAGTCCAGTCTTTCTCACTCTCTTTCTCTCTCCAGTCCAGTCTTTCTCTCTCTCTCTCTCTCCAGTCCAATCTTTCTCTCTCCAGTCCAGTCTTTCTCTCTCTCTCTCTCTCTCCAGTCCAGTCTTTGTCTCTCTCTTTCCAGTGCAGTCTTTCTTTCTCTCTCTCTCACTCCAGTCCAGTCTTTCTCTCTCCCTCTCTCCAGTCCAGTCTTTCTCTCTCCCTCTCTCCAGTCCAGTCTTTCTCTCTCTCTCTCTCCAGTCCAATCTCTCTCTCTCTCTCTCTCCAGTCCAATCTGTCTCTCTCTCTCTCTCCAGTCCAGTCTTTGTCTCTCTCTTTCCAGTGCAGTTTTTCTCTCTCTCTCTCTAGTCCAATGTTTCTCTCTCCAATCCCATCTTTCTATGTCTCTCTATCTAATCCAATCTTTCTCTCTCACTCTCCACTGCAATCTTTCTCTCTCTCATTCTCCAGTCCAATCTTTCTCTCTCTCCAGTCCAATCTTTCTCCCTCTCTCTCTCCAGTCCAATCTGTCTCTCTCTCTCTCTCTCCAGTCCAATCTTTCTCCCTCTCTCTCTCTCCAGTCCAATCTTTCTTTCTCTCTCTCCAGTCCAATCTTTCTCCCTATCTCTCCAGTCCAGTCATTCTCTCTCTCTTTCCAGTGCAGTCTTTCTCTCTCTCTCTCTCTCTCTCCAGTCCGGTCTTTCTCTCTCTCTGCAGTCCAGTCCTTCTCTCTCTCTCTGCAGTCCTGTCTTTCTCTCTCTCTGCAGTCCAGTCCTTCGCTCTCTCTCTGCAGTCCATTCTTTCTCAATCCAGGCCAGACTTTTTCTCTCCAGTCCCGTCTTTCTCTCTCTGGTCCAGTATTTCTCTCCCAAGTCCAGTCTTTCTCTCTCTGTCTCTCTCTCTCTTCAGTCCAGTCTTCCTCTCTCTCTCTCTCTTACTATTCAGTTCAGTCTTTTTCTCTCTCTCTCTCTTCAGTCCAGTCTTTCTCTCTCTCTCTCTCCACTGCAGTCTTTCTCTCTCTCTCTCTTTCCACTGCAGTCTTTCTCTCTCTCTCTCCTGTCCAGTCTTTTGCTCTCTCTCTCCAGTCCAGTCTTTCTCTTTCTGTCTCCAGTACAGTCTTTCTCTCTCTCTCACTCTCTCCAGTCCAGTCTTTCTCTCTCTCTCTCTCCAGTCCAATCTTTCTCTCTCTCTCCCCAGTCCAGTCTTGTTCTCTCTCTTTCTCCAGTCCAGTCTTTCTCTCTTTAACCAGTCCAGTCTTTCTCTCCCTCTCTCTCTCCAGTCCAGTCTTTTTCTTTCTCTCCTATCGAGTCTTTCTCTCTCTCTTCAATCCAATCTTTCTCTCTGTGTCTCAAGTCCAGTCTTTCTCTCTCTCCAGTCCAATCTTTCTCCCTCCCTCCAGTCAATCTTTCTCTCTCTCCAGTCCAATCTTTCTCTCTCTCCAGTCCAATCTTTCTCTCTCTCCAGTCCAATTTATCTCTCTCACTCTCCAGTCCAGTCTTTCTCTCTATTTCTCCAGTCCAGACTTTCTCTCTCTCTCTTCAGTCCTGTCTTTCTCTCTCTCTCTCTCTATCTCTCTCTCTCTGTAGTCCTGTCTTTCTCTCTCTCTCTCAGCAATGCAGTCCTTCTCTCTCTCTCTCTGCAGTCCAGTCTTTCTCTTAATCTCTCCAGTCCTGTCATTCTCTCTCTCTTTCCAGTGCAGCTTTTCTCTCTCTCTCTCTCCAGTCCAGTCTTTCTCTCTCTCTGCAGTCCAGTCCCTTCGCTCTCTCTCTGCAGTCCATTCTTTCTCAATTCAGTCCAGTCTTTCTCTCTCCAGTCCAGTCTTTCTCTCTCTTTCCAGTGCAGTCTTTCTCTCTCTCTCTCTCTCTCTCTCTCCAGTCCAGTCTTTCTCTCTCTCTCTCTGCAATGCAGTCCTTCTCTCTCTCTCTCTGCAGTCCAGTCTTTCTCTTAATCTCTCCAGTCCTGTCACTCTCTCTCTCTTTCCAGTGCAGCCTTTCTCTCTCTCTCTCTCCAGTCCAGTCTTTCTCTCTCTCTCTCCAGTCCAGTCTTTCTCTCTCTCTCCAGTCCATTCTTTCTCTCTCTCTCTCTCCAGTCCAATCTTTCTCTCTCTCTCTCCCCAGTCCAGTCTTTCTGTCTCTTTCTCCAATCCAGTCTTTTTCTCTCTCTCTCTCCAGTCCAGCCTTTCTCTCTTTAACCAGTCCAGTCTTTCTCTTCCGCTCTCTCTCCAGTCCATTCTTTGTCTCTGTGTCTCCAGTCCAGTCTTTCTCTCTCTCTCCAGTCCAATCTTTCTCTCTCTCTCTCTCCAGTCCAATCTTTCTCTCTCTCTCATCTCCAGTCCAGTCTTTATCTCTCTCTGCAGTCCAGTCTTTCTCTCTCCAGTCCAGTCTTTCTCTCTCCAATCCAATCTTTCTCTCTCCAAACCAATCTTTCTCTCTATCTCTCCAGTACAATCTTTCTCTCTCTCTCCTGTCCAATCTTTCTCTCTCTCTCTCTCTCTCCAGTTCAATCTTTCTCTCTCTCTTTCTCCAGTTCAATCTTTTTCTCTCTCTTTCTCCAGTCCAATTTTTCTCTCTCTCTCCAGTCCAATCGTTCTCCCTCCCTCCAGTCCAATCTTTCTCTCTCTCCAGTCCAATCTTTCTCCCTCCAGACCAATCTTTTTCTCTCCAGTCCAATCTTTCTCTCTCTCTCTCTCTCCAGTCCAATCTTTCTCTTTCTCATCTCTCCAGTCCAAACTTTCTCTCTCTCTCTCTCCAGTTCAATCTTTCTCTCTCTCTTTCTCCAGTCCAATCTTTCTCTCTCTCACTCTCCAGTCCAATCTTTCTCTCTCACTCTCCAGTTCAATCTTTCTCTCTATTTCTCCAGTCCAGACATTCTCTCTCTCCAGTCCAGTCTTTCTCTCTCTCTCTCTCTCCAGTCCAGTCTTTCTCTCTCTCTTCAGTCCAGTCCTTCTCTCTCTCTCCCTCCAGTCCAGTCCTTGTCTCACTCTCTGCAGTCCAGTCCTTCTCTCCCCAGTCCAGTCTTTCTCTCTCCAGTCCAGGCTTTCTCTCTCCAATCCAGTCTTTGTCCCTCCAATCCAGTCTTTCTCTCTGCTGTCCAGTCTTTCTCTCTCCAGTCCAGTCTTTCTCTCTCTCTCTCTCTTCAGTCCAGTCTTCCTCTCTCTCTCTCTGCAGTCCAGTCCTTCTCTCTCTCTGCAGTCCAGTCTTTCTCTCTCTCTCTCCACTACAGTCTTTCTCTCTCTCTCTTTCCAGTGGTCTTTCTCTCTTGGTCTCTAGTCCAATGTTTCTCTCTCCAGTCCAATCTTTCTCTCTCTCTCTCTCTCTCTCTCTCTCTCTCCAATCCAATCTTTCTCTCTCTCTCTCTCCACTGCAATCTTTCTCTCTCTTGTTCTCCAGTCCAATCTTTCTCTCTCTCTCCAGTCCAATCTTTCTCTCTCTCTCTTCAGTCCCATCTTTCTCTCTCTCTCTCTCTCCAGTCCAATCTTCTTTCTCTGTCTCCAGTCCAATCTTTCTCTCTATCTCTCCATTCCAGTCTTTCTCTCTCCCTCTCTCTGCAGTCCAGTCTTTCTCTCTCTCTGCAGTCCAGTCCTTCTCTCTCTCTATGCAGTCCTGTCTTTCTCTCTCTCTCTGCAGCCCAGTCCTTCACTCTTTCTCTGCAGTCCATTATTTATCTATGCAGTCCAGTCTTTCTCTCTCCAGTCCAATCTTGCTCTCTATCTCTCCAGTCCAGTCTTTCTCTCTATCTCTCCAGTCCAGTCTTTCTCTCTATCTCTCCAGTCCAGTCTTTCCCTCTCCCTTTCCAGTGCAGTCTTTCTCTCTCTCTCTCTCCAGTCCACTCTTTCTCTCACTCTCTCTCTCCAGTCCACTCTTTCTCGCTCTCTCTCCAGTCCAATCTTTCTCTCTCCAGACCAATCTTTTTCTATCCAGTCCAATCTTTCTCTCTCTCTCTCCAGTCCAATCTTTCTCTTTCTCATCTCTCCAGTCCAAACTTTCTCTCTCTCTCTCTCCAGTTCAATCTTTCTCTCTCTCTTTCTCCAGTCCAATCTTTCTCTCTCTCACTCTCCAGTCCAATCTTTCTGTCTCTCTCTCTCCAGTTCAATCTTTCTCTCTCTCTCTCTCCAGTTCAATCTTTCTCTCTATTTCTCCAGTCCAGACATTCTCTCTCTCTCCAGTCCAGTCTTTCTCTCTCTCTCTCTCTCCAGTCCAGTCTTTCTCTCTCTCTTCAGTCCAGTCTTCCTCTCTCTCTGCAGTCCAGTCTCTCTCTCTGCAGTCCAGTCCTTCTCTCTCTCTCCCTCCAGTCCAGTCCTTCTCTCTCTCTCTGCAGTCCAGTCCTTCTCTCTCTCTCTCTGCAATGCAGTCCTTCTCTCTCTCTCTCTCTGCAGTCCAGTCTTTCTCTTAATCTCTCCAGTCCTGTCATTCTCTCTCTCTTTCCAGTGCAGTCTTTCTCTCTCTCTCTCTCCAGTCCAGTCTTTCTCTCTCTCTGCAGTCCTGTCCTCTCTCTCTCGGCAGTCCTGTCTTTCTCTCTCTCTGCAGTCCAGTCCCTTCGCTCTCTCTCTGCAGTCCATTCTTTCTCAATTCAGTCCAGTCTTTCTCTCTCCAGTCCAGTCTTTCTCTCTCACGTCCTGTATTTCTCTCTCCAGTCCAGTCTTTCTCTCTCTCTTCAGTCCAGTCGTCCTCTCTCTCTCTGCAGTCCAGTCTCTCTCTCTCTGCAGTCCAGTCCTTCTCTCTCTCTCCCTCCAGTCCAGTCCTTCTCTCTCTCTCTTCAGTCCAGTACTTCTCTCTCTCTCTGCAGTCCAGTCCTTCTCTCTCCAGTCCAGTCTTTCTCTCTCCAGTCCAGTCTTTCTCTCTCCAGTCCAGTCTTTCTCTCCCCAGTCCAGTCTTTCTCTCTCCAGTCCAATCTTGCTCTCTATCTCTCCAGTCCAGTCTTTCTCTCTATCTCTCCAGTCCAGTCTTTCTCTCTCTCTTTCCAGTGCAGTCTTTCTCTCTCTCTCTCTCCAGTGCAGTCTTTCTCTCTCTCCAGTCCAGTCTTTCTCTCTCACTCTCTCTCCAGTCCATTCTTTCTCTCTCTCTCTCTCCAGTCCTATCTTTCTCTTTATCTCTCCAGTCCAGTCTTTCCCTCTCCCTTTCCAGTGCAGTCTTTCTCTCTCTCTCTCTCCAGTCCACTCTTTCTCTCACTCTCTCTCTCCAGTCCACTCTTTCTCGCTCTCTCTCCAGTCCAATCTTTCTCTCTCCAGACCAATCTTTTTCTATCCAGTCCAATCTTTCTCTCTCTCTCTCCAGTCCAATCTTTCTCTCTCTCTCTCTCCAGTTCAATCTTTCTCTCTCTCTTTCTCCAGTCCAATCTTTCTCTCTCTCACTCTCCAGTCCAATCTTTCTCTCTCTCACTCTCCAGTTCAATCTTTCTCTCTATTTCTCCAGTCCAGACATTCTCTCTCTCTCCAGTCCAGTCTTTCTCTCTCTCTCTCTCTCCAGTCCAGTCTTTCTCTCTCTCTTCAGTCCAGTCGTCCTCTCTCTCTGCAGTCCAGTCTCTCTCTCTGCAGTCCAGTCCTTCTCTCTCTCTCCCTCCAGTCCAGTCCTTCTCTCTCTCTCTGCAATGCAGTCCTTCTCTCTCTCTCTCTGCAGTCCAGTCTTTCTCTTAATCTCTCCAGTCCTGTCATTCTCTCTCTCTTTCCAGTGCAGTCTTTCTCTCTCTCTCTCTCCAGTCCAGTCTTTCTCTCTCTCTGCAGTCCTGTCCTTCTCTCTCTCTCTGCAGTCCTGTCTTTCTCTCTCACTGCAGTCCAGTCCGTTCACTCTCTCTCTGCAGTCCATTCTTTCTCAATTCAGTCCAGTCTTTCTCTCTCCAGTCCAGTCTTCCTCTCTCTCTCTCTTCAGTCCAGTCTTCCTCTCTCTCTCTCTCAATTCAGTTCAGTCTTTCTCTCTGTCTCTCCCTTCAGTCCAGTCTTTCTCTCTCTCTCTCTCTCACCACTGCAGTCTTTCTCTCTCTCTCTTTCCAGTGCAGTCTTTCTCTCTCTCTCTCTCTCTCCTGTACAGTCTTTCGCTCTCTCTCTCTCTCTCTCCAGTCCAGTCTTTCTCTCTCTCTCCAGTCCATTCTTTCTCTCTCTCTCTCCAGTCCAATCTTTCTCTCTCTCTCTCCCCAGTCCAGTCTTTCTGTCTCTTTCTCCAATCCAGTCTTGTTCTCTCTCTTTCTCCAGTCCAGTCTTTCTCTCTTTAACCAGTCCAGTCTTTCTCTTCCGCTCTCTCTCCAGTCCATTCTTTCTCTCTGTGTCTCCAGTCCAGTCTTTCTCTCTCTCTCCAGTCCAATCTTTCTCTCTCTCTCTCCAGTCCAATCTTTCTCTCTCTCTCTCTCCAGTTCAATCGTTCTCTCTCTCTTTCTCCAGTTCAATCTTTCTCTCTCTCTTTCTCCAGTCCAATTTTTCTCTCTCTCTCCAGTCCAATCTTTCTCCCTCCCTCCAGTCCAATCTTTCTCTCTCTCCAGTCCAATCTTTCTCTCTCTCTCTCTCCAGTCCAATCTTTCTCTCTCATCTCCAGTCCAGTCTTTATCTCTCTCTGCAGTCCAGTCTTTCTCTCTCCAGTCCAGTCTTTCTCTCTCCAATCCAATCTTTCTCTCTCCAAACCAATCTTTCTCTCTATCTCTCCAGTCCAATCTTTCTCTCTATCTCTCCAGTCCAATCTTTCTCTCTCTCTCTCTCTCTCTCCAGTTCAATCTTTCTCTCTCTCTTTCTCCAGTTCAATCTTTCTCTCTCTCTTTCTCCAGTCCAATTTTTCTCTCTCTCTCCAGTCCAATCTTTCTCCCTCCCTCCAGTCCAATCTTTCTCTCTCTCCAGTCCAATCTTTCTCTCTCCAGTCGAATCTATCTCTCTCTCTCCAGTCCAATCTTTCTCTCTCTCCAGTCCAACCTATCTCTCTCTCCAGTCCTACCTTTCTCTCTCTCTCTCCAGTCCAATCTTTCTCTCTATCTCTCCAGTCCAGTCTTTCTCCCTATCTCTCCAGTCCAGTCTTTATTCCTCTCTTTCCAGTCCAGTCTTTCTCGCTCTCTCTCTCCAGTCCAGTATTCCTCTCTCCCTGCAGTCCAGTCCTTCTCTTTCTTCCTCCAGTCCAGTCTTTCTCTCTCCAATCCAATCTTTCTCTCTCCAGTCAAATCTTTCTCTCTCTCTCTTAAGTCCAGTCTTTCTCGCTCTCTTTCTCTCTCCAGTCCAGTCTTTCTCTCTCTCTTTCTCTCTCCAATCCAATTTTCTCTCTCCTGTCAAATCTTTCTGTCACTCTCTCCAGTCCAGTCTTTCTCACTCTCTTTCTCTCTCCAGTCCAGTCTTTCTCTCTCTCTCTCTCTCCAGTCCAATCTTTCTCTCTCCAGTCCAGTCTTTCTCTCTCTCTCTCTCTCCAGTCCAGTCTTTGTCTCTCTCTTTCCAGTGCAGTCTTTCTTTCTCTCTCTCTCACTCCAGTCCAGTCTTTCTCTCTCCCTCTCTCCAGTCCAGTCTTTCTCTCTCCCTCTCTCCAGTCCAGTCTTTCTCTCTCTCTCTCTCCTGTCCAATCTCTCTCTCTCTCTCTCTCCAGTCCAATCTGTCTCTCTCTCTCTCTCCAGTCCAGTCTTTGTCTCTCTCTTTCCAGTGCAGTTTTTCTCTCTCTCTCTCTAGTCCAATGTTTCTCTCTCCAATCCCATCTTTCTATGTCTCTCTATCTAATCCAATCTTTCTCTCTCACTCTCCACTGCAATCTTTCTCTCTCTCATTCTCCAGTCCAATCTTTCTCTCTCTCCAGTCCAATCTTTCTCCCTCTCTCTCTCCAGTCCAATCTGTCTCTCTCTCTCTCTCTCCAGTCCAATCTTTCTCCCTCTCTCTCTCTCCAGTCCAATCTTTCTTTCTCTCTCTCCAGTCCAATCTTTCTCCCTATCTCTCCAGTCCAGTCATTCTCTCTCTCTTTCCAGTGCAGTCTTTCTCTCTCTCTCTCTCTCTCTCCAGTCCTGTCTTTTTCTCTCTCTGCAGTCCAGTCCTTCGCTCTCTCTCTGCAGTCCATTCTTTCTCAATCCAGGCCAGACTTTTTCTCTCCAGTCCCGTCTTTCTCTCTCTGGTCCAGTATTTCTCTCCCAAGTCCAGTCTTTCTCTCTCTCTCTCTCTCTCTCTTCAGTCCAGTCTTCCTCTCTCTCTCTCTCTTACTATTCAGTCCAGTCTTTCTCTCTCTCTCTCCACTGCAGTCTTTCTCTCTCTCTCTCTTTCCACTGAAGTCTTTCTCTCTCTCTCTCCTGTCCAGTCTTTTGCTCTCTCTCTCCAGTCCAGTCTTTCTCTTTCTGTCTCCAGTACAGTCTTTCTCTCTCTCTCACTCTCTCCAGTCCAGTCTTTCTCTCTCTCTCTCTCTCCAGTCCAGTCTTTCTCTCTCTCTCTCTCCAGTCCAATCTTTCTCTCTCTCTCCCCAGTCCAGTCTTTCTCTCTCTTTCTCCAGTCCAGCCTTGTTCTCTCTCTTTCTCCAGTCCAGTCTTTCTCTCTTTAACCAGTCCAGTCTTTCTCTCCCTCTCTCTCTCCAGTCCAGTCTTTTTCTTTCTCTCCTATCGAGTCTTTCTCTCTCTCTTCAATCCAATCTTTCTCTCTGTGTCTCAAGTCCAGTCTTTCTCTCTCTCCAGTCCAATCTTTCTCCCTCCCTCCAGTCAATCTTTCTCTCTCTCCAGTCCAATCTTTCTCTCTCTCCAGTCCAATCTTTCTCTCTCTCCAGTCCAATTTATCTCTCTCACTCTCCAGTCCAGTCTTTCTCTCTATTTCTCCAGTCCAGACTTTCTCTCTCTCTCTTCAGTCCTGTCTTTCTCTCTCTCTCTCTCTATCTCTCTCTCTCTGTAGTCCTGTCTTTCTCTCTCTCTCTCAGCAATGCAGTCCTTCTCTCTCTCTCTCTGCAGTCCAGTCTTTCTCTTAATCTCTCCAGTCCTGTCATTCTCTCTCTCTTTCCAGTGCAGCTTTTCTCTCTCACTCTCTCCAGTCCAGTCTTTCTCTCTCTCTGCAGTCCTGTCTTCCTCTCTCTCTGCAGTCCAGTCCCTTCGCTCTCTCTCTGCAGTCCATTCTTTCTCAATTCAGTCCTGTCTTTCTCTCTCCAGTCCAGTCTTTCTCTCTCTTTCCAGTGCAGTCTTTCTCTCTCTCTCTCTCTCTCCTGTACAGTCTTTCTCTCTCTCTCTCAGCAATGCAGTCCTTCTCTCTCTCTCTCTCTGCAGTCCAGTCTTTCTCTTAATCTCTCCAGTCCTGTCATTCTCTCTCTCTTTCCAGTGCAGCCTTTCTCTCTCTCTCTCTCCAGTCCAGTCTTTCTCTCTCTCTCTCCAGTCCAGTCTTTCTCTCTCTCTCCAGTCCATTCTTTCTCTCTCTCTCTCTCCAGTCCAATCTTTCTCTCTCTCTCTCCCCAGTCCAGTCTTTCTGTCTCTTTCTCCAATCCAGTCTTTTTCTCTCTCTCTCTCCAGTCCAGCCTTTCTCTCTTTAACCAGTCCATTCTTTCTGTTCCGCTCTCTCTCCTGTCCATTCTTTGTCTCTGTGTCTCCAGTCCAGTCTTTCTCTCTCTCTCCAGTCCAATCTTTCTCTCTCTCTCTCTCCAGTCCAATCTTTCTCTCTCTCTCATCTCCAGTCCAGTCTTTATCTCTCTCTGCAGTCCAGTCTTTCTCTCTCCAGTCCAGTCTTTCTCTCTCCAATCCAATCTTTCTCTCTCCAAACCAATCTTTCTCTCTATCTCTCCAGTACAATCTTTCTCTCTCTCTCCAGTCCAATCTTTCTCTCTCTCTCTCTCTCTCCAGTTCAATCTTTCTCTCTCTCTTTCTCCAGTTCAATCTTTCTCTCTCTCTTTCTCCAGTCCAATTTTTCTCTCTCTCTCCAGTCCAATCGTTCTCCCTCCCTCCAGTCCAATCTTTCTCTCTCTCCAGTCCAATCTTTCTCTCTCTCCAGTCCAATCTATCACTCTCTCTCCAGTCCAATCTTTCTCTCTCTCCAGTCCAATCTATCTCTCTCTCCAGTCCAATCTTTCTCTCTCTCTCTCCAGTCCAATCTTTCTCTCTATCTCTCCAGTCCAATCTTTCTCCCTATCTCTCCAATCCAGTATTTATTCCTCTCTTTCCAGTCCAGTCTTTCTCGCTCTCTCTCTCCAGTCCAGTATTTCTCTCTCTCTGCAGTCCAGTCCCTCTCTTTCTTCCTCCAGTCCAGTCTTTCTCTCTCCAATCCAATCCTTCTCTCTCCAGTCAAATCTTTCTCTCTCTCTCTCCAGTCCAGTCTTTCTCACTCTCTTTCTCTCTGCAGTCCTGTCTTTCTCTCTCTCTGCAGTCCAGTCCTTCGCTCTCTCTCTGCAGCCCATTCTTTCTCAATCCAGGCCAGTCTTTCTCTCTCCAGTCCAGTCTTTCTCTCTATCGTCCAGTATTTCTCTCCCAAGTCCAGTCTTTCTCTCTCTCTCTCTTCAGTCCAGTCTTCCTCTCTCTCTCTCTCTCTTTCTATTCAGTTCAGTCTTTCTCTCTCTCTCTCTCTTCAGTCCAGTCTTTCTCTCTCTCTCTCTCCACTGCAGTCTTTCTCTCTCTCTCTCTTTCCACTGTAGTCTTTCTCTCTCTCTCTCCTGTCCAGTCTTTTGCTCTCTCTCTCCAGTCCAGTCTTTCTCTCTCTGTCTCCAGTCCAGTCTTTCTCTCTCTCTCTCTCTCTCTCTGTCCAGTCCAGTCTTTCTCTCTCTCTCTCTCTCCAGTCCAGTCTTTCTCCCTCTCTCTCTCTCTCTCCAGTCCAATCTTTCTCTCTCTCTCCCCAGTCCAGTCTTTCTCTCTCTCTCTCTCTCTCCAGTCCAGTCTTTCTCTCTCTTTCTCCAGTCCAGTCTTGTTCTCTCTCTTTCTCCAGTCCAGTCTTTCTCTCTTCAACCAGTCCAGTCTTTCTCTCCCTTTCTCTCTCCCAGTCCAGTCTTTTTCTTTCTCTCCTATCTAGTCTTTCTCTCTCTCTTCAATCCAATCTTTCTCTCTGTGTCTCAAGTCCAGTCTTTCTCTCTCTCTCTCTCTCCAGTCCAATCTTTCTCTTTCTCATCTCTCCAGTCCAAACTTTCTCTCTCTCTCTCTCCAGTTCAATCTTTCTCTCTCTCTTTCTCCAGTCCAATCTTTCTCTCTCTCACTCTCCAGTCCAATCTTTCTCTCTCTCACTCTCCAGTTCAATCTTTCTCTCTATTTCTCCAGTCCAGACATTCTCCCTCTCCAGTCCAGTCTTTCTCTCTCTCTCTCTCTCCAGTCCAGTCTTTCTCTCTCTCTTCAGTCCAGTCCTTCTCTCTCTCTCCCTCCAGTCCAGTCCGTGTCTCGCTCTCTGCAGTCCAGTCTTTCTCTCTCCAGTCCAGTCTTTCTCTCTCCAATCCAGTCTTTGTCCCTCCAGTCCAGTCTTTCTCTCTGCTGTCCAGTCTTTCTCTCTCCAGTCCAGTCTTTCTCTCTCTCTCTCTTCAGTCCAGTCTTCCTCTCTCTCTCTCTGCAGTCCAGTCCTTCTCTCTCTCTGCAGTCCAGTCTTTCTCTCTCTCTCTCCACTACAGTCTTTCTCTCTCTCTCTTTCCAGTGGTCTTTCTCTCTTGGTCTCTAGTCCAATGTTTCTCTCTCCAGTCCAATCTTTCTCTCTCTCTCTCTCTCTCTCTCTCCAATCCAATCTTTCTCTCTCTCTCTCTCCACTGCAATCTTTCTCTCTCTTGTTCTCCAGTCCAATCTTTCTCTCTCTCTCCAGTCCAATCTTTCTCTCTCTCTCTTCAGTCCCATCTTTCTCTCTCTCTCTCTCTCCAGTCCAATCTTCTTTCTCTGTCTCCAGTCCAATCTTTCTCTCTATCTCTCCATTCCAGTCTTTCTCTCTCCCTCTCTCTGCAGTCCAGTCTTTCTCTCTCTCTGCAGTCCAGTCCTTCTCTCTCTCTATGCAGTCCTGTCTTTCTCTCTCTCTCTGCAGCCCAGTCCTTCACTCTTTCTCTGCAGTCCATTATTTATCTATGCAGTCCAGTCTTTCTCTCTCCAGTTCAGTCTTTCTCTCTCCAGTTCAGTCTTTCTCTCTCCAGTCCAGTCTTTCTCTCTCCAGTCCAATCTTGCTCTCTATCTCTCCAGTCCAGTCTTTCTCTCTATCTCTCCAGTCCAGTCTTTCTCTCTCTCTTTCCAGTGCAGTCTTTCTCTCTCTCTCTCTCCAGTGCAGTCTTTCTCTCTCTCCAGTCCAGTCTTTCTCTCTCACTCTCTCTCCAGTCCATTCTTTCTCTCTCTCTCTCCAGTCCTATCTTTCTCTTTATCTCTCCAGTCCAGTCTTTCCCTCTCCCTTTCCAGTGCAGTCTTTCTCTCTCTCTCTCTCCAGTCCACTCTTTCTCTCACTCTCTCTCTCCAGTCCACTCTTTCTCGCTCTCTCTCCAGTCCAATCTTTCTCTCTCCAGACCAATCTTTTTCTCTCCAGTCCAATCTTTCTCTCTCTCTCTCCAGTCCAATCTTTCTCTTTCTCATCTCTCCAGTCCAAACTTTCTCTCTCTCTCCAGTTCAATCTTTCTCTCTCTCTTTCTCCAGTCCAATCTTTCTCTCTCTCACTCTCCAGTCCAATCTTTCTCTTTCACTCTCGCCAGTTCAATCTTTCTCTCTATTTCTCCAGTCCAGACATTCTCTCTCTCTCCAGTCCAGTCTTTCTCTCTCTCTCTCTCCAGTCCAGTCTTTCTCTCTCTCTTCAGTCCAGTCGTCCTCTCTCTCTCTGCAGTCCAGTCTCTCTCTCTCTGCAGTCCAGTCCTTCTCTCTCTCTCCCTCCAGTCCAGTCCTTCTCTCTCTCTCTTCAGTCCAGTCCTTCTCTCTCTCTCTGCAGTCCAGTCCTTCTCTCTCCAGTCCAGTCTTTCTCTCTCCAGTCCAGTCTTTCTCTCTCCAGTCCAGTCTTTCTCTCTCCAGTCCAATCTTACTCTCTATCTCTCCAGTCCAGTCTTTCTCTCTCTCTTTCCAGTGCAGTCTTTCTCTCTCTCTCTCTCCAGTGCAGTCTTTCTCTCTCTCTCTCCAGTCCTATCTTTCTCTTTATCTCTCCAGTCCAGTCTTTCCCTCTCCCTTTCCAGTGCAGTCTTTCTCTCTCTCTCTCTCCAGTCCACTCTTTCTCTCACTCTCTCTCTCCAGTCCACTCTTTCTCGCTCTCTCTCCAGTCCAATCTTTCTCTCTCCAGACCAATCTTTTTCTATCCAGTCCAATCTTTCTCTCTCTCTCTCCAGTCCAATCTTTCTCTTTCTCATCTCTCCAGTCCAAACTTTCTCTCTCTCTCTCTCCAGTTCAATCTTTCTCTCTCTCTTTCTCCAGTCCAATCTTTCTCTCTCTCACTCTCCAGTCCAATCTTTCTCTCTCTCTCTCTCCAGTTCAATCTTTCTCTCTATTTCTCCAGTCCAGACATTCTCTCTCTCTCCAGTCCAGTCTTTCTCTCTCTCTCTCCAGTCCAGTCTTTCTCTCTCTCTCCAGTCCATTCTTTCTCTCTCTCTCTCTCCAGTCCAATCTTTCTCTCTCTCTCTCCCCAGTCCAGTCTTTCTGTCTCTTTCTCCAATCCAGTCTTTTTCTCTCTCTCTCTCCAGTCCAGCCTTTCTCTCTTTAACCAGTCCATTCTTTCTGTTCCGCTCTCTCTCCAGTCCATTCTTTGTCTCTGTGTCTCCAGTCCAGTCTTTCTCTCTCTCTCCAGTCCAATCTTTCTCTCTCTCTCTCTCCAGTCCAATCTTTCTCTCTCTCTCATCTCCAGTCCAGTCTTTATCTCTCTCTGCAGTCCAGTCTTTCTCTCTCCAGTCCAGTCTTTCTCTCTCCAATCCAATCTTTCTCTCTCCAAACCAATCTTTCTCTCTATCTCTCCAGTACAATCTTTCTCTCTCTCTCCAGTCCAATCTTTCTCTCTCTCTCTCTCTCTCCAGTTCAATCTTTCTCTCTCTCTTTCTCCAGTTCAATCTTTCTCTCTCTCTTTCTCCAGTCCAATTTTTCTCTCTCTCTCCAGTCCAATCGTTCTCCCTCCCTCCAGTCCAATCTTTCTCTCTCTCCAGTCCAATCTTTCTCTCTCTCCAGTCCAATCTATCACTCTCTCTCCAGTCCAATCTTTCTCTCTCTCCAGTCCAATCTATCTCTCTCTCCAGTCCAATCTTTCTCTCTCTCTCTCCAGTCCAATCTTTCTCTCTATCTCTCCAGTCCAATCTTTCTCCCTATCTCTCCAATCCAGTCTTTATTCCTCTCTTTCCAGTCCAGTCTTTCTCGCTCTCTCTCTCCAGTCCAGTATTTCTCTCTCTCTGCAGTCCAGTCCCTCTCTTTCCTCCTCCAGTCCAGTCTTTCTCTCTCCAATCCAATCCTTCTCTCTCCAGTCAAATCTTTCTCTCTCTCTCTCCAGTCCAGTCTTTCTCACTCTCTTTCTCTCTGCAGTCCTGTCTTTCTCTCTCTCTGCAGTCCAGTCCTTCGCTCTCTCTCTGCAGCCCATTCTTTCT
This sequence comes from Isurus oxyrinchus, assembly GCA_026770705.1. NCBI lineage: Eukaryota > Metazoa > Chordata > Chondrichthyes > Lamniformes > Lamnidae > Isurus > Isurus oxyrinchus. Next base: position 100,814,835 of record JANJGN010000007.1, on the reverse strand, counting down.
CAATCCAGGCCAGTCTTTCTCTCTCCAGTCCAGTCTTTCTCTCTATCGTCCAGTATTTCTCTCCCAAGTCCAGTCTTTCTCTCTCTCTCTCTTCAGTCCAGTCTTCCTCTCTCTCTCTCTCTCTTTCTATTCAGTTCAGTCTTTCTCTCTCTCTCTCTCTTCAGTCCAGTCTTTCTCTCTCTCTCTCTCCACTGCAGTCTTTCTCTCTCTCTCTCTTTCCACTGTAGTCTTTCTCTCTCTCTCTCCTGTCCAGTCTTTTGCTCTCTCTCTGCAGTCCAGTCTTTCTCTCTCTGTCTCCAGTCCAGTCTTTCTCTCTCTCTCTCTCTCTCTCTGTCCAGTCCAGTCTTTCTCTCTCTCTCTCTCTCCAGTCCAGTCTTTCTCCCTCTCTCTCTCTCTCTCCAGTCCAATCTTTCTCTCTCTCTCCCCAGTCCAGTCTTTCTCTCTCTCTATCTCTCTCCAGTCCAGTCTTTCTCTCTCTCTCTCCAGTCCAGTCTTTCTCTCTCTTTCTCCAGTCCAGTCTTGTTCTCTCTCTTTCTCCAGTCCAGTCTTTCTCTCTTCAACCAGTCCAGTCTTTCTCTCCCTCTCTCTCTCCCAGTCCAGTCTTTTTCTTTCTCTCCTATCTAGTCTTTCTCTCTCTCTTCAATCCAATCTTTCTCTCTGTGTCTCAAGTCCAGTCTTTCTCTCTCTCTCTCTCTCCAGTCCAATCTTTCTCTTTCTCATCTCTCCAGTCCAAACTTTCTCTCTCTCTCTCTCCAGTTCAATCTTTCTCTCTCTCTTTCTCCAGTCCAATCTTTCTCTCTCTCACTCTCCAGTCCAATCTTTCTCTCTCTCACTCTCCAGTTCAATCTTTCTCTCTATTTCTCCAGTCCAGACATTCTCCCTCTCCAGTCCAGTCTTTCTCTCTCTCTCTCTCTCCAGTCCAGTCTTTCTCTCTCTCTTCAGTCCAGTCCTTCTCTCTCTCTCCCTCCAGTCCAGTCCTTGTCTCACTCTCTGCAGTCCAGTCCTTCTCTCCCCAGTCCAGTCTTTCTCTCTCCAGTCCAGGCTTTCTCTCTCCAATCCAGTCTTTGTCCCTCCAGTCCAGTCTTTCTCTCTGCTGTCCAGTCTTTCTCTCTCCAGTCCAGTCTTTCTCTCTGCTGTCCAGTATTTCTCTCTCCAGTCCAGTCTTTCTCTCTCCAGTCCAGTCTTTCTCTCTCTCTCTCTTCAGTCCAGTCTTCCTCTCTCTCTCTCTGCAGTCCAGTCCTTCTCTCTCTCTGCAGTCCAGTCTTTCTCTCTCTCTCTCCACTACAGTCTTTCTCTCTCTCTCTTTCCAGTGGTCTTTCTCTCTTGGTCTCTAGTCCAATGTTTCTCTCTCCAGTCCAATCTTTCTCTCTCTCTCTCTCTCTCTCACTCTCTCTCTCCAATCCAATCTTTCTCTCTCTCTCTCTCCACTGCAATCTTTCTCTCTCTTGTTCTCCAGTCCAATCTTTCTCTCTCTCTCCAGTCCAATCTTTCTCTCTCTCTCTTCAGTCCCATCTTTCTCTCTCTCTCTCTCTCCAGTCCAATCTTCTTTCTCTGTCTCCAGTCCAATCTTTCTCTCTATCTCTCCATTCCAGTCTTTCTCTCTCCCTCTCTCTGCAGTCCAGTCTTTCTCTCTCTCTGCAGTCCAGTCCTTCTCTCTCTCTATGCAGTCCTGTCTTTCTCTCTCTCTCTGCAGCCCAGTCCTTCACTCTTTCTCTGCAGTCCATTATTTATCTATGCAGTCCAGTCTTTCTCTCTCCAGTCCAGTCTTTCTCTCTCCAGTCCAGTCTTTCTCTCTCCAGTTCAGTCTTTCTCTCTCCAGTCCAATCTTGCTCTCTATCTCTCCAGTCCAGTCTTTCTCTCTATCTCTCCAGTCCAGTCTTTCTCTCTCTCTTTCCAGTGCAGTCTTTCTCTCTCTCTCTCTCCAGTGCAGTCTTTCTCTCTCTCCAGTCCAGTCTTTCTCTCTCACTCTCTCTCCAGTCCATTCTTTCTCTCTCTCTCTCCAGTCCTATCTTTCTCTTTATCTCTCCAGTCCAGTCTTTCCCTCTCCCTTTCCAGTGCAGTCTTTCTCTCTCTCTCTCTCCAGTCCACTCTTTCTCTCACTCTCTCTCTCCAGACCACTCTTTCTCGCTCTCTCTCCAGTCCAATCTTTCTCTCTCCAGACCAATCTTTTTCTCTCCAGTCCAATCTTTCTCTCTCTCTCTCCAGTCCAATCTTTCTCTTTCTCATCTCTCCAGTCCAAACTTTCTCTCTCTCTCCAGTTCAATCTTTCTCTCTCTCTTTCTCCAGTCCAATCTTTCTCTCTCTCACTCTCCAGTCCAATCTTTCTCTTTCACTCTCGCCAGTTCAATCTTTCTCTCTATTTCTCCAGTCCAGACATTCTCTCTCTCTCCAGTCCAGTCTTTCTCTCTCTCTCTCTCTCCAGTCCAGTCTTTCTCTCTCTCTTCAGTCCAGTCGTCCTCTCTCTCTCTGCAGTCCAGTCTCTCTCTCTCTGCAGTCCAGTCCTTCTCTCTCTCTCCCTCCAGTCCAGTCCTTCTCTCTCTCTCTGCAGTCCAATCCTTCTCTCTCCAGTCCAGTCTTTCTCTCTCCAGTCCAGTCTTTCTCTCTCCAGTCCAGTCTTTCTCTCTCCAGTCCAATCTTGCTCTCTATCTCTCCAGTCCAGTCTTTCTCTCTATCTCTCCAGTCCAGTCTTTCTCTCTCTCTTTCCAGTGCAGTCTTTCTCTCTCTCTCTCTCCAGTGCAGTCTTTCTCTCTCTCCAGTCCAGTCTTTCTCTCTCACTCTCTCTCCAGTCCATTCTTTCTCTCTCTCTCTCCAGTCCTATCTTTCTCTTTATCTCTCCAGTCCAGTCTTTCCCTCTCCCTTTCCAGTGCAGTCTTTCTCTCTCTCTCTCTCCAGTCCACTCTTTCTCTCACTCTCTCTCTCCAGTCCACTCTTTCTCGCTCTCTCTCTCCAGTGCAGTCCTTCTCTCTCTCTCTCTCTGCAATGCAGTCCTTCTCTCTCTCTCTCTGCAGTCCAGTCTTTCTCTTAATCTCTCCAGTCCTGTCATTCTCTCTCTCTTTCCAGTGCAGTCTTTCTCTCTCTCTCTCTCCAGTCCAGTCTTTCTCTCTCTCTCTCCAGTCCTGTCTTTCTCTCTCTCTGCAGTCCAGTCCGTTCACTCTCTCTCTGCAGTCCAGTCCCTTCGCTCTCTCTCTGCAGTCCATTTTTTCTCAATTCAGTCCAGTCTTTCTCTCTCCAGTCCAGTCTTTCTCTCTCACGTCCTGTATTTCTCTCTCCAGTCCAGTCTTTCTCTCTCTCTTCAGTCCAGTCGTCCTCTCTCTCTCTGCAGTCCAGTCTCTCTCTCTCTGCAGTCCAGTCCTTCTCTCTCTCTCCCTCCAGTCCAGTCCTTCTCTCTCTCTCTTCAGTCCAGTCCTTCTCTCTCTCTCTGCAGTCCAGTCCTTCTCTCTCCAGTCCAGTCTTTCTCTCTCCAGTCCAGTCTTTCTCTCCCCAGTCCAGTCTTTCTCTCTCCAGTCCAGTCTTTCTCTCTCCAGTCCAGACTTTATCTCTCTCTCCAGTCCAGTCTTTCTCTCTCCAGTCCAGTCTTTCTCTCTCCAGTCCAATCTTGCTCTCTATCTCTCCAGTCCAGTCTTGCTCTCTATCTCTCCAGTCCAGTCTTTCTCTCTCTCTTTCCAGTGCAGTCTTTCTCTCTCTCTCTCTCCAGTGCAGTCTTTCTCTCTCTCCAGTCCAGTCTTTCTCTCTCACTCTCTCTCCAGTCCATTCTTTCTCTCTCTCTCTCTCCAGTCCTATCTTTCTCTTTATCTCTCCAGTCCAGTCTTTCCCTCTCCCTTTCCAGTGCAGTCTTTCTCTCTCTCTCTCTCCAGTCCACTCTTTCTCTCACTCTCTCTCTCCAGTCCACTCTTTATCGCTCTCTCTCCAGTCCAATCTTTCTCTCTCCAGTCCAATCTTTTTCTATCCAGTCCAATCTTTCTCTCTCTCTCTCCAGTCCAATCTTTCTCTTTCTCATCTCTCCAGTCCAAACTTTCTCTCTCTCTCTCTCCAGTTCAATCTTTCTCTCTCTCTTTCTCCAGTCCAATCTTTCTCTCTCTCACTCTCCAGTCCAATCTTTCTCTCTCTCTCTCTCCAGTTCAATCTTTCTCTCTATTTCTCCAGTCCAGACATTCTCTCTCTCTCCAGTCCAGTCTTTCTCTCTCTCTCTCTCTCCAGTCCAGTCTTTCTCTCTCTCTCTCTCTTCAGTCCAGTCTTCCTCTCTCTCTGCAGTCCAGTCTCTCTCTCTGCAGTCCAGTCCTTCTCTCTCTCTCCCTCCAGTCCAGTCCTTCTCTCTCTCTCTGCTGTCCAGTCTTTCTCTCTCTCTCTCTGCAGTCCAGTCTTTCTCTCCCCAGTCCAGTCTTTCTCTCTCTCTCTCAGCAATGCAGTCCTTCTCTCTCTCTCTCTGCAGTCCAGTCTTTCTCTTAATCTCTCCAGTCCTGTCATTCTCTCTCTCTTTCCAGTGCAGCCTTTCTCTCTCTCTCTCTCCAGTCCAGTCTTTCTCTCTCTCTCTCCAGTCCAGTCTTTCTCTCTCTCTCCAGTCCATTCTTTCTCTCTCTCTCTCCAGTGCAGTCTTTCTCTCTCTCTCCCTCCAGTCCAGTCTTTCTCTCTCTCGGCAGTCCTGTCTTTCTCTCTCTCTGCAGTTCTGTCCGTTCACTCTCTCTCTGCAGTCCATTCTTTCTCAATTCAGTCCAGTCTTTCTCTCCCACGTCCTGTATTTCTCTCTCCAGTCCAGTCTTCCTCTCTCTCTCTCTTCAGTCCAGTCTTCCTCTCTCTCTCTCTCAATTCAGTTCAGTCTTTCTCTCTGTCTCTCCCTTCAGTCCAGTCTTTCTCTCTCTCTCTCTCTCACCACTGCAGTCTTTCTCTCTCTCTCTTTCCAGTGCAGTCTTTCTCTCTCTCTCTCCAGTCCAGTCTTTCTCTCTCTCTCTCCAGTCCAGTCTTTCTCTCTCTCTCTGCAGTCCAGTCCTTCTCTCTCTCTCTCTGCAGTCCAGTCTTTCTCTTAATCTCTCCAGTCCTGTCATTCTCTCTCTCTTTCCAGTGCAGTCTTTCTCTCTCTCTCTCTCCAGTCCAGTCTTTCTCTCTCTCTGCAGTCCAGTCCGTTCACTCTCTCTCTGCAGTCCATTCTTTCTCTCTCCAGTCCAGTCTTTCTCTCTCACGTCCTGTATTTCTCTCTCCAGTCCAGTCTTCCTCTCTCTCTCCCTTCAGTCCAGTCTTCCTCTCTCTCTCTCTCTCAATTCAGTTCAGTCTTTCTCTCTGTCTCTCCCTTCAGTCCAGTCTTTCTCTCTCTCTCTCTCTCACCACTGCAGTCTTTCTCTCTCTCTCTTTCCAGTGCAGTCTTTCTCTCTCTCTCTCTCTCTCCTGTACAGTCTTTAGCTCTCTCTCTCTCTCTCTCTCCAGTCCAATCTTTCTCTCTCTCTCTCCCCAGTCCAATCTTTCTCTCTCTCTTTCTCCAGTCCAATTTTTCTCTCTCTCTCCAGTCCAATCTTTCTCCCTCCCTCCAGTCCAATCTTTCTCTCTCTCTCTCTCCAGTCCAGTCTTTATCTCTCTCTCCAGTCCAGTCTTTCTCTCTCCAATCCAATCTTTCTCTCTCCAAACCAATCTTTCTCTTTATCTCTCCAGTCCAATCTTTCTCTCTATCTCTCCAGTCCAATCTTTCTCTCTCTCTCTCTCTCTCTCTCTCCAGTTCAATCTTTCTCTCTCTCTTTCTCCAGTTCAATCTTTTTCTCTCTCTTTCTCCAGTCCAATTTTTCTCTCTCTCTCCAGTCCAATCTTTCTCCCTCCCTCCAGTCCAATCTTTCTCTCTCTCCAGTCCAATCTTTCTCTCTCCAGTCGAATCTATCTCTCTCTCTCCAGTCCAATCTTTCTCTCTCTCCAGTCCAACCTATCTCTCTCTCCAGTCCAACCTTTCTCTCTCTCTCTCCAGTCCAATCTTTCTCTCTATCTCTCCAGTCCAGTCTTTCTCCCTATCTCTCCAGTCCAGTCTTTATTCCTCTCTTTCCAGTCCAGTCTTTCTCGCTCTCTCTCTCCAGTCCAGTATTCCTCTCTCTCTGCAGTCCAGTCCTTCTCTTTCTTCCTCCAGTCCAGTCTTTCTCTCTCCAATCCAATCTTTCTCTCTCCAGTCAAATCTTTCTCTCTCTCTCTTAAGTCCAGTCTTTCTCGCTCTCTTTCTCTCTCCAGTCCAGTCTTTCTCTCTCTCTTTCTCTCTCCAATCCAATTTTCTCTCTCCTGTCAAATCTTTCTGTCACTCTCTCCAGTCCAGTCTTTCTCACTCTCTTTCTCTCTCCAGTCCAGTCTTTCTCTCTCTCTCTCTCTCCAGTCCAATCTTTCTCTCTCCAGTCCAGTCTTTCTCTCTCTCTCTCTCTCCAGTCCAGTCTTTGTCTCTCTCTTTCCAGTGCAGTCTTTCTTTCTCTCTCTCTCATTCCAGTCCAGTCTTTCTCTCTCCCTCTCTCCAGTCCAAACTTTCTCTCTCTCTTTCTCCAGTTCAATCTTTCTCTCTCTCTTTCTCCAGTCCAATCTTTCTCTCTCTCACTCTCCAGTCCAATCTTTCTCTCTCTCTCTCTCCAGTTCAATCTTTCTCTCTATTTCTCCAGTCCAGACATTCTCTCTCTCTCCAGTCCAGTCTTTCTCTCTCTCTCTCTCTCCAGTCCAGTCTTTCTCTCTCTCTTCAGTCCAGTCTTCCTCTCTCTCTGCAGTCCAGTCCTTCTCTCTCTCCCTCCAGTCCAGTCCTTCTCTCTCTCTCTGCTGTCCAGTCTTTCTCTTAATCTCTCCAGTCCTGTCATTCTCTCTCTCTCTCCAGTCCAGTCTTTCTCTCTCTCTGTAGTCCAGTCCTTCTCTCTCTCTCTCTGCAATGCAGTCCTTCTCTCTCTCTCTCTGCAGTCCAGTCTTTCTCTTAATCTCTCCAGTCCTGTCATTCTCTCTCTCTCTCCAGTCCAGTCTTTCTCTCTCTCTGCAGTCCTGTCCTCTCTCTCTCGGCAGTCCTGTCTTTCTCTCTCTCTGCAGTCCAGTCCGTTCACTCTCTCTCTGCAGTCCATTCTTTCTCAATTCAGTCCAGTCTTTCTCTCTCCAGTCCAGTCTTTCTCTCTCACGTCCTGTATTTCTCTCTCCAGTCCAGTCTTCCTCTCTCTCTCTCTTCAGTCCAGTCTTCCTCTCTCTCTCTCTCAATTCAGTTCAGTCTTTCTCTCTGTCTCTCCCTTCAGTCCAGTCTTTCTCTCTCTCTCTCTCTCACCACTGCAGTCTTTCTCTCTCTCTCTTTCCAGTGCAGTCTTTCTCTCTCTCTCTCTCTCTCTCCTGTACAGTCTTTAGCTCTCTCTCTCTCTCTCTCCAGTCCAGTCTTTCTCTCTCTCTCTCTCTCCAGTCCAGTCTTTCTCTCTCTCTCCAGTCCATTCTTTCTCTCTCTCTCTCCAGTCCAATCTTTCTCTCTCTCTCTCTCCAGTTCAATCGTTCTCTCTCTCTTTCTCCAGTTCAATCTTTCTCTCTCTCTTTCTCCAGTCCAATTTTTCTCTCTCTCTCCAGTCCAATCTTTCTCTCTCTCCAGTCCAATCTTTCTCTCTCTCTCTCTCCAGTCCAATCTTTCTCTCTCATCTCCAGTCCAGTCTTTATCTCTCTCTGCAGTCCAGTCTTTCTCTCTCCAGTCCAGTCTTTCTCTCTCCAATCCAATCTTTCTCTCTCCAAACCAATCTTTCTCTCTATCTCTCCAGTCCAATCTTTCTCTCTATCTCTCCAGTCCAATCTTTCTCTCTCTCTCTCTCTCTCTCCAGTTCAATCTTTCTCTCTCTCTTTCTCCAGTTCAATCTTTCTCTCTCTCTTTCTCCAGTCCAATTTTTCTCTCTCTCTCCAGTCCAATCTTTCTCCCTCCCTCCAGTCCAATCTTTCTCTCTCTCCAGTCCAATCTTTCTCTCTCCTGTCGAATCTATCTCTCTCTCTCCAGTCCAATCTTTCTCTCTCTCCAGTCCAACCTATCTCTCTCTCCAGTCCAACCTTTCTCTCTCTCTCTCCAGTCCAATCTTTCTCTCTATCTCTCCAGTCCAGTCTTTCTCCCTATCTCTCCAGTCCAGTCTTTATTCCTCTCTTTCCAGTCCAGTCTTTCTCGCTCTCTCTCTCCAGTCCAGTATTCCTCTCTCTCTGCAGTCCAGTCCTTCTCTTTCTTCCTCCAGTCCAGTCTTTCTCTCTCCAATCCAATCTTTCTCTCTCCAGTCAAATCTTTCTCTCTCTCTCTTAAGTCCAGTCTTTCTCGCTCTCTTTCTCTCTCCAGTCCAGTCTTTCTCTCTCTCTTTCTCTCTCCAATCCAATTTTCTCTCTCCTGTCAAATCTTTCTGTCACTCTCTCCAGTCCAGTCTTTCTCACTCTCTTTCTCTCTCCAGTCCAGTCTTTCTCTCTCTCTCTCTCTCCAGTCCAATCTTTCTCTCTCCAGTCCAGTCTTTCTCTCTCTCTCTCTCTCCAGTCCAGTCTTTGTCTCTCTCTTTCCAGTGCAGTCTTTCTTTCTCTCTCTCTCACTCCAGTCCAGTCTTTCTCTCTCCCTCTCTCCAGTCCAGTCTTTCTCTCTCCCTCTCTCCAGTCCAGTCTTTCTCTCTCTCTCTCTCCAGTCCAATCTCTCTCTCTCTCTCTCTCCAGTCCAATCTGTCTGTCTCTCTCTCTCCAGTCCAGTCTTTGTCTCTCTCTTTCCAGTGCAGTTTTTCTCTCTCTCTCTCTAGTCCAATGTTTCTCTCTCCAATCCCATCTTTCTATGTCTCTCTATCTAATCCAATCTTTCTCTCTCACTCTCCACTGCAATCTTTCTCTCTCTCATTCTCCAGTCCAATCTTTCTCTCTCTCCAGTCCAATCTTTCTCCCTCTCTCTCTCCAGTCCAATCTGTCTCTCTCTCTCTCTCTCCAGTCCAATCTTTCTCCCTCTCTCTCTCTCCAGTCCAATCTTTCTTTCTCTCTCTCCAGTCCAATCTTTCTCCCTATCTCTCCAGTCCAGTCATTCTCTCTCTCTTTCCAGTGCAGTCTTTCTCTCTCTCTCTCTCTCTCTCCAGTCCGGTCTTTCTCTCTCTCTGCAGTCCAGTCCTTCTCTCTCTCTCTGCAGTCCTGTCTTTCTCTCTCTCTGCAGTCCAGTCCTTCGCTCTCTCTCTGCAGTCCATTCTTTCTCAATCCAGGCCAGACTTTTTCTCTCCAGTCCCGTCTTTCTCTCTCTGGTCCAGTATTTCTCTCCCAAGTCCAGTCTTTCTCTCTCTCTCTCTCTCTCTCTTCAGTCCAGTCTTCCTCTCTCTCTCTCTCTTACTATTCAGTTCAGTCTTTTTCTCTCTCTCTCTCTTCAGTCCAGTCTTTCTCTCTCTCTCTCCACTGCAGTCTTTCTCTCTCTCTCTCTTTCCACTGCAGTCTTTCTCTCTCTCTCTCCTGTCCAGTCTTTTGCTCTCTCTCTCCAGTCCAGTCTTTCTCTTTCTGTCTCCAGTCCAGTCTTTCTCTCTCTCTCTCTCTCTCTCTGCAGTCCAGTCTTTCTCTTAATCTGTCCAGTCCTGTCATTCTCTCTCTCTTTCCAGTGCAGCCTTTCTCTCTCTCTCTCTCCAGTCCAGTCTTTCTCTCTCTCTGCAGTCCTGTCCTTCTCTCTCTCTCTGCAGTCCTGTCTTTCTCTCTCTCTGCAGTCCTGTCTTTCTCTCTCTCTGCAGTCCAGTCCCTTCGCTCTCTCTCTGCAGTCCATTCTTTCTCAATTCAGTCCAGTCTTTCTCTCTCCAGTCCAGTCTTTCTCTCTCTTTCCAGTGCAGTCTTTCTCTCTCTCTCTCTCTCTCTCCTGTACAGTCTTTCTCTCTCTCTCTCAGCAATGCAGTCCTTCTCTCTCTCTCTCTGCAGTCCAGTCTTTCTCTTAATCTCTCCAGTCCTGTCATTCTCTCTCTCTTTCCAGTGCAGTCTTTCTCTCTCTCTCTCTCCAGTCCAGTCTTTCTCTCTCTCTCTCCAGTCCAGTCTTTCTCTCTCTCTCCATTCCATTCTTTCTCTCTCTCTCTCTCCAGTCCAATCTTTCTCTCTCTCTCTCCCCAGTCCAGTCTTTCTGTCTCTTTCTCCAATCCAGTCTTTTTCTCTCTCTCTCTCCAGTCCAGCCTTTCTCTCTTTAACCAGTCCATTCTTTCTGTTCCGCTCTCTCTCCAGTCCATTCTTTGTCTCTGTGTCTCCAGTCCAGTCTTTCTCTCTCTCTCCAGTCCAATCTTTCTCTCTCTCTCCAGTCCAATCTTTCTCTCTCTCTCATCTCCAGTCCAGTCTTTATCTCTCTCTGCAGTCCAGTCTTTCTCTCTCCAGTCCAGTCTTTCTCTCTCCAATCCAATCTTTCTCTCTCCAAACCAATCTTTCTCTCTCTCTCCAGTACAATCTTTCTCTCTCTCTCTCTCTCTCCAGTCCAGTCTTTCTCTCTCCAATCCAATCTTTCTCTCTCCAAACCAATCTTTCTCTCTCTCTCCAGTCCAATCTTTCTCTCTCTCTCTCTCTCTCCAGTTCAATCTTTCTCTCTCTCTTTCTCCAGTTCAATCTTTCTCTCTCTCTTTCTCCAGTCCAATTTTTCTCTCTCTCTCCAGTCCAATCGTTCTCCCTCCCTCCAGTCCAATCTTTCTCTCTCTCCAGTCGAATCTATCACTCTCTCTCCAGTCCAATCTTTCTCTCTCTCCAGTCCAATCTTTCTCTCTCTCCAGTCGAATCTATCACTCTCTCTCCAGTCCAATCTTTCTCTCTCTCCAGTCCAATCTATCTCTCTCTCCAGTCCAATCTTTCTCTCTCTCTCTCCAGTCCAATCTTTCTCTCTATCTCTCCAGTCCAATCTTTCTCCCTATCTCTCCAATCCAGTCTTTATTCCTCTCTTTCCAGTCCAGTCTTTCTCGCTCTCTCTCTCCAGTCCAGTATTTCTCTCTCTCTGCAGTCCAGTCCCTCTCTTTCTTCCTCCAGTCCAGTCTTTCTCTCTCCAATCCAATCCTTCTCTCTCCAGTCAAATCTTTCTCTCTCTCTCTCCAGTCCAGTCTTTCTCACTCTCTTTCTCTCTGCAGTCCTGTCTTTCTCTCTCTCTGCAGTCCAGTCCTTCGCTCTCTCTCTGCAGCCCATTCTTTCTCAATCCAGGCCAGTCTTTCTCTCCCAAGTCCAGTCTTTCTCTCTCTCTCTCTTCAGTCCAGTCTTCCTCTCTCTCTCTCTCTCTTTCTATTCAGTTCAGTCTTTCTCTCTCTCTCTCTCTCCAGTCCAGTCTTTCTCTCTCTGTCTCCAGTCCAGTCTTTCTCTCTCTCTCTCTCTCTCTCCAGTCCAATCTTTCTCTCTCTCTCCCCAGTCCAGTCTTTCTCTCTCTCTCTCTCTCTCTCCAGTCCAGTCTTTCTCTCTCTCTCTCCAGTCCAGTCTTGTTCTCTCTCTTTCTCCAGTCCAGTCTTTCTCTCTTCAACCAGTCCAGTCTTTCTCTCCCTTTCTCTCTCCCAGTCCAGTCTTTTTCTTTCTCTCCTATCTAGTCTTTCTCTCTCTCTTCAATCCAATCTTTGTCTCTCTCTCTCTCTCTCTCTCCAGTCCAGTCTTTCTCTCTGTGTCTCAAGTCCAGTCTTTCTCTCTCTCTCTCTGCAATGCAGTCCTTCTCTCTCTCTCTCTGCAGTCCAGTCTTTCTCTTAATCTCTCCAGTCCTGTCATTCTCTCTCTCTTTCCAGTGCAGCCTTTCTCTCTCTCTCTCTCCAGTCCAGTCTTTCTCTCTCTCTGCAGTCCTGTCCTTCTCTCTCTCTCTGCAGTCCTGTCTTTCTCTCTCTCTGCAGTCCAGACCCTTCGCTCTCTCTCTGCAGTCCATTCTTTCTCAATTCAGTCCAGTCTTTCTCTCTCCAGTCCAGTCTTTCTCTCTCTCGTCCAGTATTTCTCTCTCCAGTCCAGTCTTTCTCTCTCTCTCTCTTCAGTCCAGTCTTCCTCTCTCTCTCTCTCAAGTCAGTTCAGTCTTTCTCTCTGTCTCTCTCTTTAGTCCAGTCTTTCCCTCTCTCTCTCGCCACTGCAGTCTTTCTCTCTATTTCCAGTGCAGTCTTTCGCTCTCTCTCTCTCTCTCTCTCCAGTCCAGTCTTTCTCTCTCTCTCTCCAGTCCTGTCTTCCTCTCTCTCTCCAGTCCATTCTTTCTCTCTCTCTCTCCCCAGTCCAGTCTTTCTGTCTCTTTCTCCAATCCAAACTTGTTCTCTCTCTTTCCCCAGTCCATTCTTTCTCTCTCTCTCTCCAGTCCAATCTTTCTCTCTCTCTCTCCCCAGTCCAGTCTTTCTGTCTCTTTCTCCAATCCAGTCTTGTTCTCTCTCTTTCTCCAGTCCAGTCTTTCTCTCTTTAACCAGTCCAGTCTTTCTCTTCCGCTCTCTCTCCAGTCCATTCTTTCTCTCTGTGTCTCCAGTCCAGTCTTTCTCTCTCTCTCCAGTCCAATCTTTCTCTCTCTCTCTCTCCAGTCCAATCTTTCTCTCTCTCTCATCTCCAGTCCAGTCTTTATCTCCCTCTGCAGTCCAGTCTTTCTCTCTCCAGTCCAGTCTTTCTCTCTCCAATCCAATCTTTCTCTCTCCAAACCAATCTTTCTCTCTATCTCTCCAGTCCAATCTTTCTCTCTCTCTCTCCAGTCCAATCTTTCTCTCTCTCTCTCTCTCCAGTTCAATATTTCTCTCTCTCTTTCTCCAGTTCAATCTTTCTCTCTCTCTTTCTCCAGTTCAATTTCTCTCTCTCTCTCCAGTCCAATCTTTCTCCCTCCCTCCAGTCCAATCTTTCCCTCTCTCCAGTCCAATCTTTCTCTCTCCAGTCGAATCTATCTCTCTCTCTCCAGTCCAATCTTTCTCTCTCTCCAGTCCAATCTATCTCTCTCTCCAGTCCAACCTTTCTCTCTCTCTCTCCAGTCCAATCTTTCTCTCTATCTCTCCAGTCCAGTCTTTCTCCCTATCTCTCCAGTCCAGTCTTTATTCCTCTCTTTCCAGTCCAGTCTTTCTCGCTCTCTCTTTCCAGTCCAGTATTTCTCTCTCTCTCCAGTCCAGTCTTTCTCTCTCTCTCCAGTCCATTCTTTATCTCTCTCTCTCCAGTCCAATCTTTCTCTCTCTTTCTCCCCAGTCCAGTCTTTCTGTCTCTTTCTCCAATCCAGTCTTGTTCTCTCTCTTTCTCCAGTCCAGTCTTTCTCTCTTTAACCAGTCCAGTCTTTCTCTTCCGCTCTCTCTCCAGTCCATTCTTTCTCTCTGTGTCTCCAGTCCAGTCTTTCTCTCTCTCTCCAGTCCAATCTTTCTCTCTCTCTCTCTCCAGTCCAATCTTTCTCTCTCTCTCATCTCCAGTCCAGTCTTTATCTCTCTCTGCAGTCCAGTCTTTCTCTCTCCAGTCCAGTCTTTCGCTCTCCAATCCAATCTTTCTCTCTCCAAACCAATCTTTCTCTCTATCTCTCCAGTCCAATCTTTCTCTCTCTCTCCAGTTCAATCTTTCTCTCTCTCTTTCTCCATTTCAATCTTTCTCTCTCTCTTTCTCCAGTCCAATTTTTCTCTCTCTCTCCAGTCCAATCGTTCTCCCTCCCTCCAGTCCAATCTTTCTCTCTCTCCAGTCCAATCTTTCTCTCTCTCCAGTCCAATCTATCACTCTCTCTCCAGTCCAATCTTTCTCTCTCTCCAGTCCAATCTATCTCTCTCTCCAGTCCAATCTTTCTCTCTCTCTCTCCAGTACAATCTTTCTCTCTATCTCTCCAGTCCAATCTTTCTCCCTATCTCTCCAATCCAGTCTTTATTCCTCTCTTTCCAGTCCAGTCTTTCTCGCTCTCTCTCTCCAGTCCAGTATTTCTCTCTCTCTGCAGTCCAGTCCTTCTCTTTCTTCCTCCAGTCCAGTCTTTCTTTCTCCAATCCAATCCTTCTCTCTCCAGTCAAATCTTTCTCTCTCTCTCTCCAGTCCAGTCTTTCTCACTCTCTTTCTCTCTGCAGTCCTGTCTTTCTCTCTCTCTGCAGTCCAGTCCTTCGCTCTCTCTCTGCAGCCCATTCTTTCTCAATCCAGGCCAGTCTTTCTCTCTCCAGTCCAGTCTTTCTCTCTCTCATCCAGTATTTCTCTCCCAAGTCCAGTCTTTCTCTCTCTCTCTCTCTTCAGTCCAGTCTTCCTCTCTCTCTCTCTCTCTTTCTATTCAGTTCAGTCTTTCTCTCTCTCTCTTCAGTCCAGTCTTTCTCTCTCTCTCTCTCCACTGCAGTCTTTCTCTCTCTCTCTCTTTCCACTGTAGTCTTTCTCTCTCTCTCTCCTGTCCAGTCTTTTGCTCTCTCTCTCCAGTCCAGTCTTTCTCTCTCTGTCTCCAGTCCAGTCTTTCTCTCTCTCTCTCTCTCTGTCCAGTCCAGTCTTTCTCCCTCTCTCTCTCTCTATCTCAAGTCCAATCTTTCTCTCTCTCTCCCCAGTCCAGTCTTTCTCTCTCTCTCTCTCTCTCTCTCCAGTCCAGTCTTTCTCTCTCTTTCTCCAGTCCAGTCCTGTTCTCTCTCTTTCTCCAGTCCAGTCTTTCTCTCTTCAACCAGTCCAGTCTTTCTCTCCCTTTCTCTCTCCCAGTCCAGTCTTTTTCTTTCTCTCCTATCTAGTCTTTCTCTCTCTCTTCAATCCAATCTTTCTCTCTGTGTCTCAAGTCCAGTCTTTCTCTCTCTCCAGTCCAATCTTTCTCCCTCCCTCCAGTCCCAACTTTCTCTCTCTCCAGTCCAATCTTTCTCTCTCTCCAGTCCAATCTTTCTCTCTCTCTCTTTCTCCAGTCCAATCTTTCTCCCTCACTCCAGTCCAATCTTTCTCACTCTCCAGTCCAATCTTTCTCTCTATTTCTCCAGTCCAGACTTTCACTCTCTTCAGTCCAGTCCTTCTCTCTCTCTCTCTGCAGTCCATTCTTTCTCAATTCAGTCCAGTCTTTCTCTCTCCAGTCCAGTCTTTCTCTCTCTCGTCCAGTATTTCTCTCTCCAGTCCAGTCTTTCTCTCTCTCTCTCTTCAGTCCAGTCTTCCTCTCTCTCTCTCTCAAGTCAGTTCAGTCTTTCTCTCTGTCTCTCTCTTAAGTCCAGTCTTTCTCTCTCTCTTTCTCTCTCCAATCCAATTTTCTCTCTCCAGTCAAATCTTTCTGTCACTCTCTCCAGTCCAGTCTTTCTCACTCTCTTTCTCTCTCCAGTCCAGTCTTTCTCTCTCTCTCTCTCTCCAGTCCAATCTTTCTCTCTCCAGTCCAGTCTTTCTCTCTCTCTCTCTCTCCAGTCCAGTCTTTGTCTCTCTCTTTCCAGTGCAGTCTTTCTTTCTCTCTCTCTCACTCCAGTCCAGTCTTTCTCTCTCCCTCTCTCCAGTCCAGTCTTTCTCTCTCTCTTTCTCTCTCCAATCCAATTTTCTCTCTCCAGTCAAATCTTTCTGTCACTCTCTCCAGTCCAGTCTTTCTCACTCTCTTTCTCTCTCCAGTCCAGTCTTTCTCTCTCTCTCTCTCTCCAGTCCAATCTTTCTCTCTCCAGTCCAGTCTTTCTCTCTCTCTCTCTCTCCAGTCCAGTCTTTGTCTCTCTCTTTCCAGTGCAGTCTTTCTCTCTCTCTCTCTCCAGTCCAATCTCTCTCTCTCTCTCTCTCCAGTCCAATCTGTCTCTCTCTCTCTCTCTCCAGTCCAGTCTTTGTCTCTCTCTTTCCAGTGCAGTTTTTCTCTCTCTCTCTCTAGTCCAATGTTTCTCTCTCCAATCCCATCTTTCTATGTCTCTCTATCTAATCCAATCTTTCTCTCTCACTCTCCACTGCAATCTTTCTCTCTCTCATTCTCCAGTCCAATCTTTCTCTCTCTCCAGTCCAATCTTTCTCCCTCTCTCTCTCCAGTCCAATCTGTCTCTCTCTCTCTCTCTCCAGTCCAATCTTTCTCCCTCTCTCTCTCTCCAGTCCAATCTTTCTTTCTCTCTCTCCAGTCCAATCTTTCTCCCTATCTCTCCAGTCCAGTCATTCTCTCTCTCTTTCCAGTGCAGTCTTTCTCTCTCTCTCTCCAGTCCGGTCTTTCTCTCTCTCTGCAGTCCAGTCCTTCTCTCTCTCTCTGCAGTCCTGTCTTTCTCTCTCTCTGCAGTCCAGTCCTTCGCTCTCTCTCTGCAGTCCATTCTTTCTCAATCCAGGCCAGACTTTTTCTCTCCAGTCCCGTCTTTTTCTCTCTGGTCCAGTATTTCTCTCCCAAGTCCAGTCTTTCTCTCTCTCTCTCTCTCTCTCTTCAGTCCAGTCTTCCTCTCTCTCTCTCTCTTACTATTCAGTTCAGTCTTTTTCTCTCTCTCTCTCTTCAGTCCAGTCTTTCTCTCTCTCTCTCCACTGCAGTCTTTCTCTCTCTCTCTCCTGTCCAGTCTTTTGCTCTCTCTCTCCAGTCCAGTCTTTCTCTTTCTGTCTCCAGTACAGTCTTTCTCTCTCTCTCTCTCTCTCTCTCCAGTTCTGTCTTTCTCTCGCTCTCCCCAGTCCAGTCTTGTTCTCTCTCTTTCTCCAGTCCAGTCTTTCTCTCTTTAACCAGTCCAGTCTTTCTCTCCCTCTCTCTCTCCAGTCCAGTCTTTTTCTTTCTCTCCTATCGAGTCTTTCTCTCTCTCTTCAATCCAATCTTTCTCTCTGTGTCTCAAGTCCAGTCTTTCTCTCTCTCCAGTCCAATCTTTCTCTCTCTCCAGTCCAATTTATCTCTCTCACTCTCCAGTCCAGTCTTTCTCTCTATTTCTCCAGTCCAGACTTTCTCTCTCTCTCTTCAGTCCTGTCTTTCTCTCTCTCTCTCTCTATCTCTCTCTCTCTGTAGTCCTGTCTTTCTCTCTCTCTCTCAGCAATGCAGTCCTTCTCTCTCTCTCTCTGCAGTCCAGTCTTTCTCTTAATCTCTCCAGTCCTGTCATTCTCTCTCTCTTTCCAGTGCAGCTTTTCTCTCTCTCTCTCTGCAGTCCTGTCCTTCTCTCTCTCTCCAGTCCAGTCTTTCTCTCTCTCTGCAGTCCTGTCTTCCTCTCTCTCTGCAGTCCTGTCTTCCTCTCTCTCTGCAGTCCTGTCTTTCTCTCTCTGCAGTCCAGTCCCTTCGCTCTCTCTCTGCAGTCCATTCTTTCTCTCTCCAGTCCAGTCTTTCTCTCTCTTTCCAGTGCAGTCTTTCTCTCTCTCTCTCTCTCTCTCCTGTACAGTCTTTCTCTCTCTCTCTCTGCAGTCCAGTCCTTCTCTCTCTCTCCCTCCAGTCCAGTCCTTCTCTCTCTCTCTGCTGTCCAGTCCTTCTCTCTCTCTCTCTGCAATGCAGTCCTTCTCTCTCTCTCTCTGCAGTCCAGTCTTTCTCTTAATCTCTCCAGTCCTGTCATTCTCTCTCTCTTTCCAGTGCAGCCTTTCTCTCTCTCTCTCTCCAGTCCAGTCTTTCTCTCTCTCTCTCCAGTCCAGTCTTTCTCTCTCTCTCCAGTCCATTCTTTCTCTCTCTCTCTCTCCAGTCCAATCTTTCTCTCTCTCTCTCCCCAGTCCAGTCTTTCTGTCTCTTTCTCCAATCCAGTCTTTTTCTCTCTCTCTCTCCAGTCCAGCCTTTCTCTCTTTAACCAGTCCAGTCTTTCTCTTCCGCTCTCTCTCCAGTCCATTCTTTGTCTCTGTGTCTCCAGTCCAGTCTTTCTCTCTCTCTCCAGTCCAATCTTTCTCGCTCTCTCTCTCCAGTCCAATCTCTCTCTCTCTCATCTCCAGTCCAGTCTTTCTCTCTCTCTGCAGTCCAGTCCTCTCTCTCTCCAGTCCAATCTTTCTCTCTCTCTCTCTCTCTCTCCAGTTCAATCTTTTTCTCTCTCTTTCTCCAGTCCAATTTTTCTCTCTCTCTCCAGTCCAATCGTTCTCCCTCCCTCCAGTCCAATCTTTCTCTCTCTCCAGTCCAATCTTTCTCTCTCTCCAGTCCAATCTATCTCTCTCTCCAGTCCAATCTTTCTCTCTCTCTCTCCAGTACAATCTTTCTCTCTATCTCTCCAGTCCAATCTTTCTCCCTATCTCTCCAATCCAGTCTTTATTCCTCTCTTTCCAGTCCAGTCTTTCTCGCTCTCTCTCTCCAGTCCAGTATTTCTCTCTCTCTGCAGTCCAGTCCCTCTCTTTCTTCCTCCAGTCCAGTCTTTCTCTCTCCAATCCAATCCTTCTCTCTCCAGTCAAATCTTTCTCTCTCTCTCTCCAGTCCAGTCTTTCTCACTCTCTTTCTCTCTGCAGTCCTGTCTTTCTCTCTCTCTGCAGTCCAGTCCTTCGCTCTCTCTCTGCAGCCCATTCTTTCTCAATCCAGGCCAGTCTTTCTCTCTCCAGTCCAGTCTTCCTCTCTCTCTCTCTTTATTTCTATTCAGTTCAGTCTTTCTCTCTCTCTCTCTCTTCAGTCCAGTCTTTCTCTCTCTCTCTCTCCACTGCAGTCTTTCTCTCTCTCGTCCAGTCTCTCGTCCAGTATTTCTCTCCCAAGTCCAGTCTTTCTCTCTCTCTCTCTCTCTTCAGTCCAGTCTTCCTCTCTCTCCTCTCTCTCTTTCTATTCAGTTCAGTCTTTCTCTCTCTCCGTCTCTCTCCAGTCCAGTCTTTCTCTCTCTCTCTCTCCACTGCAGTCTTTCTCTCTCTCTCTCTCTCCACTGTAGTCTTTCTCTTTCTCTCTCCTGTCCAGTCTTTTGCTCTCTCTCTCCAGTCCAGTCTTTCTCTCTCTGTCTCCAGTCCCAGTCTTTCTCTCTCTCTCTCTCTCTGTCCAGTCCAGTCTTTCTCTCTCTCTCTCTCTCCAGTCCAGTCTTTCTCCCTCTCTCTCTCTCTCTCCAGTCCAATCTTTCTCTCTCTCTCCCCAGTCCAGTCTTCTCTCTCTCTCTCTCTCTCCAGTCCAGTCTTTCTCTCCCTTTCTCTCTCCCAGTCCAGTCTTTTTCTTTCCTCTCCTATCTAGTCTTTCTCTCTCTCTTCAATCCAATCTTTCTCTCTGTGTCTCAAGTCCAGTCTTTCTCTCTCTCTCTTTCTCCAGTCCAATCTTTCTCCCTCACTCCAGTCCATTCTTTCTCACTCTCCAGTCCAATCTTTCTCTCTATTTATCCAGTCCAGACTTTCACTCTCTTCAGTCCAGTCTTTCTCTCTCTCTCTCTCTCTCTCTCTGCTGTCCAGTCTTTCTCTTAATCTCTCCAGTCCCTGTCATTCTCTCTCTCTTTCCAGTGCAGCCTTTCTCTCTCTCTCTCTCCAGTCAGTCTTTCTCTCTCTCTGCAGTCCTGTCCTTCTCTCTCTCTCTGCAGTCCTGTCTTTCTCTCTCTCTGCAGTCCAGTCCCTTCGCTCTCTCTCTGCAGTCCATTCTTTCTCAATTCAGTCCAGTCTTTCTCTCTTCAGTCCAGTCTTTCTCTCTCTCTCTCTCTCAAGTCAGTTCAGTCTTTCTCTCTGTCTCTCCAGTCCTGTCTTCCTCTCTCTCTCCAGTCCATTCTTTCTCTCTCTCTCTCCAGTCCAATCTTTCTCTCTCTCTCTCCCCAGTCCAGTCCTTTCTGTCTCTTTCTCCAATCCAAACTTGTTCTCTCTCTTTCCCCAGTCCAGTCTTTCTCTCTTTAACCAGTCCAGTCTTTCTCTTCCGCTCTCTCTCCAGTCCATTCTTTCTCTCTGTGTCTCCAGTCCAGTCTTTCTCTCTCTCTCCAGTCCAATCTTTCTCTCTCTCTCTCTCCAGTCCAATCTTTCTCTCGCTCTCATCTCCAGTCCAGTCTTTATCTCTCTCTGCAGTCCAGTCTTTCTCTCTCCAGTCCAGTCTTTCTCTCTCCAATCCAATCTTTCTCTCTCCAAACCAATCTTTCTCTCTATCTCTCCAGTCCAATCTTTCTCTCTCTCTCTCCAGTCCAATCTTTCTCTCTCTCTCTCTCTCCAGTTCAATATTTCTCTCTCTCTTTCTCCAGTTCAATCTTTCTCTCTCTCTTTCTCCAGTTCAATTTCTCTCTCTCTCTCCAGTCCAAACTTTCTCCCTCCCTCCAGTCCAATCTTTCCCTCTCTCCAGTCCAATCTCTCTCTCTCCAGTCGAATCTATCTCTTTCTCTACAGTCCAATCTTTCTCTCTCTCCAGTCCAATCTATCTCTCTCTCCAGTCCAATCTTTCTCTCTATCTCTCCAGTCCAGTCTTTCTCCCTATCTCTCCAGTCCAGTCTTTATTCCTCTCTTTCCAGTCCAGTCTTTCTCGCTCTCTCTTTCCAGTCCAGTATTTATCTCTCTCTCCAGTCCAGTCTTTCTCTCTCTCTCCAGTCCATTCTTTATCTCTCTCTCTCCAATCCAATCTTTCTCTCTCTTTCTCCCCAGTCCAGTCTTTCTGTCTCTTTCTCCAATCCAGTCTTGTTCTCTCTCTTTCTCCAGTCCAGTCTTTCTCTCTTTAACCAGTCCAGTCTTTCTCTTCCGCTCTCTCTCCAGTCCATTCTTTCTCTCTGTGTCTCCAGTCCAGTCTTTCTCTCTCTCCAGTCCAATCTTTCTCTCTCTCTCTCTCCAGTCCAATCTTTCTCTCTCTCTCATCTCCAGTCCAGTCTTTATCTCTCTCTGCAGTCCAGTCTTTCTCTCTCCAGTCCAGTCTTTCTCTCTCCAATCCAATCTTTCTCTCTCCAAACCAATCTTTCTCTCTATCTCTCCAGTCCAATCTTTCTCTCTCTCTCTCTCTCTAGTTCAATATTTCTCTCTCTCTTTCTCCAGTTCAATCTTTCTCTCTCTCTTTCTCCAGTCCAATTTTTCTCTCTCTCTCCAGTCCAAACTTTCTCCCTCCCTCCAGTCCAATCTTTCCCTCTCTCCAGTCCAATCTTTCTCTCTCCAGTCGAATCTATCTCTCTCTCTCCAGTCGAATCTATCTCTCTCTCTCCAGTCCAATCTTTCTCTCTCTCCAGTCCAATCTATCTCTCTCTCCAGTCCAACCTTTCTCTCTCTCTCACTCCAGTGCAGTCTTTCGCTCTCCCTCTGTCCAGTCCAGTCTTTCTCTCTCCCTCTCTCCAGTCCAGTCTTTCTCTCTCCCTCTCTCTCCAGTCCAGTCTTTGTCTCTCTCTTTCCAGTGCACTTTTTCTATCTCTCTCTCTAGTCCAATGTTTCTCTCTCCAATCCCATCTTTCTCTGTCTCTCTATCCAATCCAATCTTTCTCTCTCTCTCTCCACTGCAATCTTTCTCTCTCTCTTTCTCCAGTCCAATCTTTCTCTCTCTCCAGTCCAATCTTTCTCCCTCTCTCTCTCCAGTCCAATCTTTCTCTCTCTCTCTCTCCAGTCCAATCTTTCTCCCTCTCTCTCTCTCCAGTCCAATCTTTCTTTCTCTCTCTCCAGTCCAATCTTTCTCTCTATCTCTCCAGTCCAGTCATTCTCTCTCTCTTTCCAGTGCAGTCTTTCTCTCTCTCTCTCTCTCTCTCTCTCCAGTCCGGTCTTTCTCTTAATCTCTCCAGTCCTGTCCTTCTCTCTCTCTCTCTGCAGACCTGTCTTTCTCTCTCTCTGCAGTCCAGTCCCTTCGCTCTCTCTCTGCAGTCCATTCTTTCTCAATTCAGTCCAGTCTTTCTCTCTCCAGTCCAGTCTTTCTCTCTCTTTCCAGTGCAGTCTTTCTCTCTCTCTCTCTCTCTCCTGTACAGTCTTTCGCTCTCTCTCTCTTTCTCTCTCCAGTCCAGTCTTTCTCTCTCTCCAGTCCAGTCTTTCTCTCTCTCTACAGTCCATTCTTTCTCTCTCTCTCTCTCCAGTCCAATCTTTCTCTCTCTCTCTCCCCAGTCCAGTCTTTCTGTCTCTTTCTCCAATCCTGTCTTGTTCTCTCTCTTTCTCCAGTCCAGCTTTTCTCTCTTTAACCAGTCCATTCTTTCTCTTCCGCTCTCTCTCCAGTCCATTCTTTGTCTCTGTTTCTCCAGTCCAGTCTTTCTCTCTCTCTCCAGTCCAATCTTTCTCTCTCTCTCTCTCCAGTCCAATCTTTCTCTCTCTCTCATCTCCAGTCCAGTCTTTATCTCTCTCTGCAGTCCAGTCTTTCTCTCTCCAGTCCAGTCTTTCTCTCTCCAATCCAATCTTTCTCTCTCCAAGCCAATCTTTCTCTCTATCTCTCCAGTCCAATCTTTCTCTCTCTCTCTCCAGTCCAATCTTTCTCTCTCTCTCCAGTCCAATCGTTCTCTCTCTCTCTCTCTCTCCAGTTCAATCTTTCTCTCTCTCTTTCTCCAGTTCAATCTTTCTCTCTCTCTTTCTCCAGTCCAATTTTTCTCTCTCTCTCCAGTCCAATCGTTCTCCCTCCCTCCAGTCCAATCTTTCTCTCTCTCCAGTCCAATCTATCACTCTCTCTCCAGTCCAATCTTTCTCTCTGTCCAGTCCAATCTATCTCTCTCTCCAGTCCAATCTTTCTCTCTCTCTCTCCAGTCCAGTCTTTCTCTCAATCTCTCCAGTCCAATCTTTCTCCCTATCTCTCCAATCCAGTCTTTATTCCTCTCTTTCCAGTCCAGTCTTTCTCACTCTCTCTCTCCAGTCCAGTATTTCTCTCTCTCTCTGCAGTCCAGTCCTTCTCTTTCTTACTCCAGTCCAGTCTTTCTCTCTCCAATCCAATCTTCCTCTCTCCAGTCAAATCTTTCTCTCTCTCTCTCTCCAGTCCAGTCTTTCTCACTCTCTTTCTCTCTCCAGTCCAGTCTTTCTCTCTCTCTCCATTCCAGTCTTTCATTCCAGTGCAGTCTTTCTTTCTCTCTCTCTCACTCCAGTGCAGTCTTTCTCTCTCCCTCTCTCCAGTCCAGTCTTTCTCTCTCCAGTCCAGTCTTTCTCTCTCTCTCTCTCCTGTCCAGTCTTTGTCTCTCTCTTTCCAGTGCAGTTTCTCTCTCTCTCTCTAGTCCAATGTTTCTCTCTCCAATCCCATCTTTCTCTGTCTCTCTATCCAATCCAATCTTTCTCTCTCTCTCTCCACTGCAATCTTTCTCTCTCTCGTTCTCCAGTCCAATCTTTCTCTCTCTCTCCAGTCCAATCTTTCTCTCTCTCTCTCCAGTCCAATACTTCTCTCTCTCTCTCTCCAGTCCAATCTTTCTCCCTCTCTCTCTCTCCAGTCCAATCTTTCTTTCTCTCTCTCCAGTCCAATCTTTCTCTCTATCTCTCCAGTCCAGTCATTCTCTCTCTCTTTCCAGTGCAGTCTTTCTCTTTCTCTCTCTCTCCAGTCCTGTCTTTCTCTCTCTCTGCAGTACAGTCCTTCGCTCTCTCTCTGCAGCCCATTCTTTCTCAATCCAGGCCAGTCTTTCTCTCTTCAGTCCAGTCTTCCTCTCTCTCTCTCTTTATTTCTATTCAGTTCAGTCTTTCTCTCTCTGTCTCTCTTCAGTCCAGTCTTCCTCTCTCTCTCTCTTTATTTCTATTCAGTTCAGTCTTTCTCTCTCTCTCTCTCTTCAGTCCAGTCTTTCTCTCTCTCTCTCTCCACTGCAGTCTTTCTCTCTCTCTCTCTTTCCACTGTAGTCTTTCTCTCTCTCTCTCCTGTCCAGTCATTTGCTCTCTCTCTCCAGTCCAGTCTTTCTCTCTCTGTCTCCAGTCCAGTCTTTCTCTCTCTCTCTCTCTCTCTCTGTCCAGTCCAGTCTTTCTCTCTCTCTCTCTCTCCAGTCCAGTCTTTCTCCCTCTCTCTCTCTCTCTCCAGTCCAATCTTTCTCTCTCTCTCCCCAGTCCAGTCTTTCTCTCTCTTTCTCCAGTCCAGTCTTGTTCTCTCTTTCTCCAGTCCAGTCTTTCTCTCTTCAACCAGTCCAGTCTTTCTCTCCCTCTCTCTCTCTCCAGTCCAGTCTTTTTCTTTCTCTCCTATCTAGTCTTTCTCTCTCTCTTCAATCCAATCTTTCTGTCTGTGTCTCAAGTCCAGTCTTTCTCTCTCTCCAGTCCAATCTTTCCCTCTCTCTCTCCCCAGTCCAGTCTTTCTCTCTCCAGTCGTCTTTCTCTCTCCAATCCAATCTTTCTCTCTCCAATCCAATCTTTCTCTCTATCTCTCCAGTCCAGTCTTTCTCTCTCTCTTTCCACTGCAGTCTTTCTTTCTCTCTCTCTCACTCCAGTCCAGTCTTTCTCTCTCTCTCTCTCTCTCTCCTGTCCAGTCTTTGTCTCTCTCTTTCCAGTGCAGTTTTTCTCTCTCTCTCTCTAGTCCAATGTTTCTCTCTCCAATCCCATCTTTCTCTGTCTCTCTATCCAATCGAATCTTTCTCTCTCTCTCTCCACTGCAATCTTTCTCTCTCTCGTTCTCCAGTCCAATCTTTCTCTCTCTCTCCAGTCCAATCTTTCTCTCTCTCTCTCCAGTCCAATACTTCTCTCTCTCTCTCTCCAGTCCAATCTTTCTCCCTCTCTCTCTCTCCAGTCCAATCTTTCTTTCTCTCTCTCCAGTCCAATCTTTCTCTCTATCTCTCCAGTCCAGTCATTCTCTCTCTCTTTCCAGTGCAGTCTTTCTCTTTCTCTCTCTCTCCAGTCCGGTCTTTCTCTCTCTCTGCAGTCCAGTCCTTCTGTCTCTCTCTGCAGTCCTGTCTTTCTCTCTCTCTGCAGTCCAGTCCTTCGCTCTCTCTCTGCAGTCCATTCTTTCTCAATCCAGGCCAGTCTTTCTCTCTCCAGTCCAGTCTTCCTCTCTCTCTCTCTTTATTTCTATTCAGTTCAGTCTTTCTCTCTCTCTCTCTCTTCAGTCCAGTCTTTCTCTCTCTCTCTCTCCACTGCAGTCTTTCTCTCTCTCTCTCTTTCCACTGTAGTCTTTCTCTCTCTCTCTCCTGTCCAGTCTTTTGCTCTCTCTCTCCAGTCCAGTCTTTCTCTCTCTGTCTCCAGTCCAGTCTTTCTCTCTCTCTCTCTCTCTCTCTGTCCAGTCCAGTCTTTCTCTCTCTCTCTCTCTCTCTCTGTCCAGTCCAGTCTTTCTCTCTCTCTCTCTCTCCAGTCCAGTCTTTCTCTCTCTTTCTCCAGTCCAGTCTTTCTCTCTTCAACCAGTCCAGTCTTTCTCTCCCTCTCTCTCTCTCCAGTCCAGTCTTTTTCTTTCTCTCCTATCTAGTCTTTCTCTCTCTCTTCAATCCAGTCTTTCTCTCTCTCTCTCTCTCTCTCTCTCCAGTCCAATCTTTCCCTCTCTCTCATCTCCAGTCCAGTCTTTCTCTCTCTCTGCAGTCCAGTCTTTCTCTCTCCAGTCGTCTTTCTCTCTCCAATCCAATCTTTCTCTCTCCAATCCAATCTTTCTCTCTATCTCTCCAGTCCAGTCTTTCTCTCTCTCTTTCCACTGCAGTCTTGCTCTCTCTCTCTCTCTCCAGTCCAGTCTTTCTCCCTATCTCTCCAATCCAGTCTTTATTCCTCTCTTTCCAGTCCAGTCTTTCTCGCTCTCTCTCTCCAGTCCAGTATTTCACTCTCTCTCTGCAGTCCAGTCCTTCTCTTTCTTCCTCCAGTCCAGTCTTTCTTTCTCCAATCCAATCTTTCTCTCTCCAGTCCAATCTTTCTTTCTCTCTCTCCTGTCCAATCTTTCTCTCTATCTCTCCAGTCCAGTCATTCTCTCTCTCTTTCCAGTGCAGTCTTTCTCTTTCTCTCTCTCTCCAGTCCGGTCTTTCTCTCTCTCTGCAGTCCAGTCCTTCTCTCTCTCTCTGCAGTCCTGTCTTTCTCTCTCTCTGCAGTCCAGTCCTTCGCTCTCTCTCTGCAGTCCATTCTTTCTCAATCCAGGCCAGTCTTTCTCTCTCCAGTCCAGTCTTTCTCTCTCTCGTCCAGTATTTCTCTCCCAAGTCCAGTCTTTCTCTCTCTCTCTCTCTTCAGTCCAGTCTTCCTCTCTCTCTCTCTCTTTCTATTCAGTTCAGTCTTTCTCTCTCTCTCTCTCTCTTCAGTCCAGTCTTTCTCTCTCTCTCTCTCCACTGCAGTCTTTCTCTCTCTCTCTCTTTCCACTGTAGTCTTTCTCTCTCTCTCTCCTGTCCAGTCTTTTGCTCTCTCTCTCCAGTCCAGTCTTTCTCTCTCCATCTCTCTCTGTCCAGTCCAGTCTTTCTCTCTCTCTCTCTCTCCAGTCCAGTCTTTCTCCCTCTCTCTCTCTCTCTCCAGTCCAATCTTTCTCTCTCTCTCCCCAGTCCATTCTTTCTCTCTCTTTCTCCAGTCCAGTCTTTCTCTCCCTCTCTCTCTCTCCAGTCCAGTCTTTTTCTTTCTCTCCTATCTAGTCTTTCTCTCTCTCTTCAATCCAATCTTTCTCCCTGTGTCTAAAGTCCAGTCTCTCTCTCTCTCCAGTCCAATCTTTCCCTCTCTCTCATCTCCAGTCCAGTCTTTCTCTCTCCAGTCGTCTTTCTCTCTCCAATCCAATCCTTCTCTCTCCAGTCCAATCTTTCTCTCTATCTCTCCAGTCCAGTCTTTCTCTCTCTCTTTCCACTGCAGTCTTGCTCTCTCTCTCTCTCGCTCTCTCTCTCCAGTCCAGTCTTTCTCTCTCTCTCTCTCCAGTCCAGTCTTTCTCTCCCTATCTTCAGTCCAATGTTTCTCTCTCTCCCCCTCTCTCCAGTCCAGTTTTCCTCTCTCTCTCTCTCCCTCTCCAGTCCAGTCTTTCTCTCCCTCTCTCTCTCCAGTCCAGTCTTTTTCTTTCTCTCCTATCTAGTCTTTCTCTCTCTCTCCAATCCAATCTTACTCTCTGTGTCTCAAGTCCGGTCTTTCTCTCTCTCCAGTCCAATCTTTGTCTCTTTCTCTC
The DNA here is from genome assembly GCA_026770705.1 of Isurus oxyrinchus. Classification (NCBI taxonomy): domain Eukaryota; kingdom Metazoa; phylum Chordata; class Chondrichthyes; order Lamniformes; family Lamnidae; genus Isurus; species Isurus oxyrinchus. The sequence goes on along the minus strand of JANJGN010000007.1, from coordinate 100,788,377 downwards.
AATCCAGTCCAACCTTTCTCTCTCATCTCCAGTCCAGTCTTTATCTCTCTCTCCAGTCCAGTCTTTCTCTCTCCAGTCCAGTCTTTCTCTCTCCAGTCCAGTCTTTCTCTCTATCTCTCCAGTCCAGTCTTTCTCTCTCCAGTCCAGTCTTTCTCTCTATCTCTCCAGTCCAGTCTTTCTCTCTCCAGTCCAATCTTTCTCTGTATCTCTCCAGTCCAGTCTTTCTCTCTCTCTCGCCCGTCCAATCTTTCTCTCTCCAGACCAATGTTTTTCTCTCCAATCCAACCTTTCTCTCTATCTCTCCAGTCCAAACTTTCTCTCTCTCTCTCCAGTTCAATCTTTCTCTCTCTCTCCAGTACAATCTTTCTCTCCCTCTCTCTCCAGTTCAATCTTTCTCTCTCTCTCTTTCTCCAGTCCAATCTTTCTCCCGCACTCCAGTCCAATCTTTCTCTCTATTTCTCCAGTCCAGTCTTTCACTCTCTTCAGTCCATTCTTTCTCTCTCTCTCTCTCTCTGTAGTCCAGTCTTTCTCTCTCTCTCTCTGCAATGCAGTCCTTCTCTCTCTCTCTCTCTGCAGTCCAGTCTTTCTCTTAATCTCTCCAGTCCTGTCATTCTCTCTCTCTTTCCAGTGCAGCCTTTCTCTCTCTCTCTCTCCAGTCCAGTCTTTCTCTCTCTCTGCAGTCCAGTCCCTTCACTCTCTCTCTGCAGTCCATTCTTTCTCAATTCAATCCAGTCTTTCTCTCTCCAGTCCAGTCTTTCTCTCTCTCGTCCAGTATTTCTCTCTCTCTCTCTTCAGTCCAGTCTTCCTCTCTCACTCTCTCGATTCAGTTCAGTCTTTCTTTCTGTCTCTCTCTTCAGTCCAGTCTTTCTCTCTCTCTCTCTCACCACTGCAGTCTTTCTCTCTCTCTCTCTCCACTGCAGTCTTTCTCTCTCTTTCCAGTGCAGTCTTTCCCTCTCTCTCTCCAGTCCAGTCATTCTCTCTCTCTCCAGTCCATTCTTTCTCTCTCTCTCTCCAGTCCAATCTTTCTCTCTCTCTCTCCCCAGTCCAGTCTTTCTGTCTCTTTCTCCAATCCAGTCTTGTTCTCTCTCTTTCTCCAGTCCAGTCTTTCTCTCTTTAACCAGTCCAGTCTTTCTCTTCCGCTCTCTCTCCAGTCTATTCTTTCTCTCTGTGTCTCCAGTCCAGTCTTTCTCTCTCTCTCCAGTCCAATCTTTCTCTCTCTCTCTCTCCAGTCCAATCTTTCTCTCGCTCTCCTCTCCAGTCCAGTCTTTCTCTCTCCAGTCCAGTCTTTCTCTCTCCAATCCAATCTTTCTCTCCCCAAACCAATCTTTCTCTCTATCTCTCCAGTCCAATCTTTCTCTCTCTCTCTCCAGTCCAATCTTTCTCTCTCTCTCTCTCCAGTTCAATATTTCTCTCTCTCTTTCTCCAGTTCAATCTTTCTTTTCTCTCTTTCTCCAGTCCAATTGTTCTCTCTCTCTCCAGTCCAATCTTTCTCCCTCCCTCCAGTCCAATCTTTCTCTCTCTCCAGTCCAATCTTTTTCTCTCCAGTCGAATCTATCTCTCTCTCTCCAGTCCAATCTTTCTCTCTCTCCAGTCCAATCTATCTCTCTCTCCAGTCCAACCTTTCTCTCTCTCTCTCCAGTCCAATCTTTCTCTCTATCTCTCCAGTCCAGTTTTTCTCCCTATCTCTCCAGTCCAGTCTTTATTCCTCTCTTTCCAGTCCAGTCTTTCTCGGTCTCTCTCTCCAGTCCAGTATTCCTCTCTCTCTGCAGTCCAGTCCTTCTCTTTCTTCCTCCAGTCCAGTCTTTCTCTCTCCAATCCAATCTTTCTCTCTCCAGTCAAATCTTTCTCTCACTCTCTGCAGTCCAGTCTTTCTCACTCTCTTTCTCTCTCCAGTCCTGTCTTTCTCTCTCTCTCTCTCTCCAGTCCAATCTTTCTCTCTCCAATCCAGTCTTTCTCTCTCTCTCTCTCTCCAGTCCAGTCTTTGTCTCTCTCTCTCCAGTCCAGTCTTTCTCTCTCTCTCTCTCTCCAGTCCAGTCTTTGTCTCTCTCTTTCCAGTGCAGTCTTTCTCTCTCTCTCTCTAGTCCAATGTTTCTCTCTCCAATCCCATCTTTCTCTGTCTCTCTATCCAATCCAATCTTTCTCTCTCTCTCTCCGCTGCAATCTTTCTCTCTCTCATTCTCCAGTCCAATCTTTCTCTCTCTCTCCAGTCCAATCTTTCTCTCTCTCTCTCCAGTCCAATACTTCTCTCTCTCTCTCTCCAGTCCAATCTTTCTCCCTCTCTCTCTCTCCAGTCCAATCTTTCTTTCTCTCTCTCTCCAGTCCAATCTTTCTCTCTATCTCTCCAGTCCAGTCATTCTCTCTCTCTTTCCAGTGCAGTCTTTCTCTTTCTCTCTCTCTCCAGTCCGGTCATTCTCTCTCTCTGCAGTCCAGTCCTTCTCTCTCTCTCTGCAGTCCTGTCTTTCTCTCTCTCTGCAGTCCAGTCCTTCGCTCTCTCTCTGCAGCCCATTCTTTCTCAATCCAGGCCAGTCTTTCTCTCTCCAGTCCAGTCTTTCTCTCTCTCGTCCAGTATTTCTCTCCCAAGTCCAGTCTTTCTCTCTCTCTCTCTCTTCAGTCCAGTCTTCCTCTCGCTCTCTCTTTCTATTCAGTTCAGTCTTTCTCTCTCTCTCTCTCTCTTCAGTCCGGTCTTTCTCTCTCTCTCTCTCTCCACTGCAGTCTTTCTCTCTCTCTCTCTTTCCACTGTAGTCTTTCTCTCTCTCTCTCCTGTCCAGTCTTTTGCTCTCTCTCTCCAGTCCAGTCTTTCTCTCTCTGTCTCCAGTCCAGTCTTTCTCTCTCTCTCTCTCTGTCCAGTCCAGTCTTTCTCTCTCTGTCTCCAGTCCAGTCTTTCTCCCTCTCTCTCTCTCTCTCCAGTCCAATCTTTCTCTCTCTCTCCCCAGTCCAGTCTTTCTCTCTCTTTCTCCAGTCCAGTCTTGTTCTCTCTCTTTCTCCAGTCCAGTCTTTCTCTCTTCAACCAGTCCAGTCTTTCTCTCCCTCTCTCTCTCTCCAGTCCAGTCTTTTTCTTTCTCTCCTATCTAGTCTTTCTCTCTCTCTTCAATCCAATCTTTCTCTCTGTGTCTCAAGTCCAGTCTTTCTCTCTCTCTCTCTCTCTGTCCAGTCCAGTCTTTCTCTCTCTCTCTACAGTCCAATCTTTCTCTCTCTCTCCCCAGTCCAGTCTTTGTCTCTCTTTCTCCAGTCCAGTCTTGTTCTCTCTCTTTCTCCAGTCCAGTCTTTCTCTCTTTATCCAGACCAGTCTTTCTCTTCCGCTCTCTCTCCAGTCCATTCTTTCTCTCTGTGTCTCCAGTCCAGTCTTTCTCTCTCTCTCCAGTCCAATCTTTCTCTCTCTCTCTCTCCAGTCCAATCTTTCTCTCTCTCTCTCCAGTCCAGTCTTTGTCTCTCTTTCTCCAGTCCAGTCTTGTTCTCTCTCTTTCTCCAATCCAGTCTTTCTCTCTTTATCCAGTCCAGTCTTTCTCTTCCGCTCTCTCTCCAGTCCATTCTTTCTCTCTGTGTCTCCAGTCCAGTCTTTCTCTCTCTCTCCAGTCCAATCTTTCTCTCTCTCTCTCTCCAGTCCAATCTTTCTCTCACTCTCATCTCCAGTCCAGTCTTTATCTCTCTCTGCAGTCCAGTCTTTCTCTCTCCAATCTAATCTTTCTCTCTCCAAACCAATCTTTCTCTCTATCTCTCCAGTCCAATCTTTCTCTCTCTCTCTCCAGTCAAATCTTTCTCTCTCTCTCTCTCTCCAGTTCAATATTTCTCTCTCTCTTTCTCCAGTTCAATCTTTCTCTCTCTCTTTCTCCAGTCCAATTTTTCTCTCTCTCTCCAGTCCAATCTTTCTCCCTCCCTCCAGTCCAATCTTTCTCTCTCTCCAGTCCAATCTTTGCCTCTCCAGTCGAATCAATCTCTCTCTCTCCAGTCCAATCTTTCTCTCTCTCCAGTCCAATCTATCTCTCTCTCCAGTCCAACCTTTCTCTCTCTCTCTCCAGTCCAATCATTCTCTCTATCTCTCCAGTCCAGTCTTTCTCCCTATCTCTCCAGTCCAGTCTTTATTCCTCTCTTTCCAGTCCAGTCTTTCTCGCTCTCTCTCTCCAGTCCAGTATTTCTCTCTCTCTGCAGTCCAGTCCTTCTCTTTCTTCCTCCAGTCCAGTCTTTCTCTCTCCAATCCAATCTTTCTCTCTCCAGTTAAATTTTTCTCTCACTCTCTCCAGTCCAGTCTTTCTCACTCTCTTTCTCTCTCCAGTCCTGTCTTTCTCTCTCTCTCTCTCTCTCTCCAGTCCAATCTTTCTCTCTCCAGTCCAGTCTTTCTCTCTCTCTCTCTCTCCAGTCCAATCTTTGTCTCTCTCTTTCCAGTGCAGTCTTTCTTTCTCTCTCTCTCACTCCAGTGCAGTCTTTCGCTCTCCCTCTCTCCAGTCCAGTCTTTCTCTCTCCCTCTCTCCAGTCCAGTCTTTCTCTCTCTCTCTCTCTCCAGTCCAGTCTTTGTCTCTCTCTTTCCAGTGCAGTTTTTCTCTCTCTCTCTCTAGCCCAATGTTTCTCTCTCCAATCCCATCTTTCTCTGTCTCTCTATCCAATCCAATCTTTCTCTCTCTCTCTCCACTGCAATCTTTCTCTCTCTCGTTCTCCAGTCCAATCTTTCTCTCTCTCTCCAGTCCAATCTTTCTCTCTCTCTCTCCAGTCCAATCCTTCTCTCTCTCTCTCTCCAGTCCAATCTTTCTCCCTCTCTCTCTCTCCAGTCCAATCTTTCTTTCTCTCTCTCCAGTCCAATCTTCCTCTCTTTCTCTCCAGTCCAGTCATTCTCTCTCTCTTTCCAGTGCAGTCTTTCTCTTTCTCTCACTCTCCAGTCCGGTCTTTCTCTCTCTCTGCAGTCCAGTCCTTCTGTCTCTCTCTGCAGTCCTGTCTTTCTCTCTCTCTGCAGTCCAGTCCTTCGCTCTCTCTCTGCAGTCCATTCTTTCTCAATCCAGGCCAGTCTTTCTCTCTCCAGTCCACTCTTTCTCTCTCTCGTCCAGTATTTCTCTCCCAAGTCCAGTCTTTCTCTCTCTCTCTCTCTTCAGTCCAGTCTTCCTCTCTCTCTCTCTTTTTCTATTCAGTTCAGTCTTTCTCTCTCTCTCTCTCTTCAGTCCAGTCTTTCTCTCTCTCTCTCTCCACTGCAGTCTTTCTCTCTCTCTCTCTTTCCACTGTAGTCTTTCTCTCTCTCTCTCCTGTCCAGTCTTTTGCTCTCTCTCTCCAGTCCAGTCTTTCTCTTAATCTCTCCAGTCCTGTCATTCTCTCTCTCTTTCCAGTGCAGCCTTTCTCTCTCTCTCTCTCCAGTCCATTCTTTCTCTCTGTGTCTCCAGTCCAGTCTTTCTCTCTCTCTCCAGTCCAATCTTTCTCTCTCTCTCTCTCCAGTCTAATCTTTCTCTCTCTCTCATCTCCAGTCCAGTCTTTATCTCTCTCTGCAGTCCAGTCTTTATCTCTCCAGTCCAGTCTTTCTCTCTCTCTCTCTTCAGTCCAGTCTTCCTCTCTCTCTCTTACTATTCAGTCCAGTCTTTCTCTCTCTCTCTCTCACCACTGCAGTCTTTCTCTCTCTCTCTCTCCACTGCAGTCTTTCTCTCTCTCTCTCTCCACTGCAGTCTTTCTCTCTCTTTCCAGTGCAGTCTTTCTCTCTCTCTCTCTCTCCTGTACAGTCTTTCGCTCTCTCTCTCTCTCTCTCTCTCTCTCCAGTCCAGTCTTTCTCTCTCTTTCTCCAGTCCAGTCTTTCTCTCTCTCTCTCTCCAGTCCAGTCTTTCTCTCTCTCTCTCTCCAGTCCAGTCTTTCTCTCTCTCTCTCTCCAGTCCATTCTTTCTCTCTCTCTCTCCAGTCCAATCTTTCTCTCTCTCTCTCCCCAGTCCAATCTTTCTGTCTCTTTCTCCAATCCAGTCTTGTTCTCTCTCTTTATCCAGTCCAGTCTTTCTCTTCCGCTCTCTCTCCAGTCCATTCTTTCTCTCTATCTCTCCAGTCCAGTCTTTCTCCCTATCTCTCCAGTCCAGTCTTTATTCCTCTCTTTCCAGTCCAGTCTTTCTCGCTCTCTCTCTCCAGTCCAGTATTTCTCTCTCTCTGCAGTCCAGTCCTTCTCTTTCTTCCTCCAGTCCAGTCTTTCTCTCTCCAATCCAATCTTTCTCTCTCCAGTCAAATCTTTCTCTCACTCTCTCCAGTCCAATCTTTCTCTCTATCTCTCCAGTCCAGTCTTTCCCTCTCCCTTTCCAGTGCAGTCTTTCTCTCTCTCTCTCTCCACTGCAGTCTTTCTCTCTCTTTCCAGTGCAGTCTTTCTCTCTCTCTCTCTCTCTCCAGTCCAATCTTTCTCTCTCTCTCTCCAGTCCAATCTTTCTATCTCTCTCCAGTCCATTCTTTCTCTCTCTCTCTCCAGTCCAATCTTTCTCTCTCTCTCTCCCCAGTCCAGTCTTTCTGTCTCTTTCTCCAATCCAGTCTTGTTCTCTCTCTTTCTCCAGTCCAGTCTTTCTCTCTTTAACCAGTCCAGTCTTTCTCTTCCGCTCTCTCTCCAGTCCATTCTTTCTCTCTGTGTCTCCAGTCCAGTCTTTCTCTCTCTCTCCAGTCCATTCTTTCTCTCTGTGTCTCCAGTCCAGTCTTTCTCTCTCTCTCCAGTCCAATCTTTCTCTCTCTCTCTCTCCAGTCCAATCTTTCTCTCTCTCTCATCTCCAGTCCAGTCTTTATCTCTCTCTGCAGTCCAGTCTTTATCTCTCCAGTCCAGTCTTTCTCTCTCCAATCCAATCTTTCTCTCTCCAAACCAATCTTTCTCTCTATCTCTCCAGTCCAATCTTTCTCTCTCTCTCTCCAGTCCAATCTTTCTCTCTCTGTCTCTCTCCAGTTCAATCTTTCTCTCTCTCTTTCTCCAGTTCAATCTTTCTCTCTCTCTTTCTCCAGTCCAATTTTTCTCTCTCTCTCCAGTCCAATCTTTCTCCCTCCCTCCAGTCCAATCTTTCTCTCTCTCCAGTCCAATCTTTCTCTCTCCAGTCGAATCTATCTCTCTCTCTCCAGTCCAATCTTTCTCTCTCTCCAGTCCAATCTATCTCTCTCTCCAGTCCAACCTTTCTCTCTCTCTCTCCAGTCCAATCTTTCTCTCTTTCTCTCCAGTCCAGTCTTTCTCCCTATCTCTCCAGTCCAGTCTTTATTCCTCTCTTTCCAGTCCAGTCTTTCTCGCTCTCTCTCTCCAGTCCAGTATTTCTCTCTCTCTGCAGTCCAGTCCTTCTCTTTCTTCCTCCAGTCCAGTCTTTCTCTCTCCAATCCAATCTTTCTCTCTCCAGTCAAATCTTTCTCTCACCCTCTCCAGTCCAGTCTTTCTCACTCTCTTTCTCTCTCCAGTCCAGACTTTCTCTCTCTCTCTCTCTCCAGTCCAATCTTTCTCTCTCCAGTCAAGTCTTTCTCTCTCTTTCTCCAGTCCAGCCCTGTTCTCTCTCTTTCTCCAGTCCAGTCTTTCTCTCTTTAACCAGTCCAATCTTTCTCTCCTTCTCTCTCTCCAGACCAGTCTTTTTCTTTCTCTCCTATCTAGTCTTTCTCTCTCTTTCCAATCCAATCTTTCTCTCTGTGTCTCAAGTCCAGTCTTTCTCTCTCTCCAGTCCAATCTTTGTCTCTCTCTCTTTCCAGTCCAATCTTTCCCTCTCTCTCATCTCCAGTCCAGTTTTTCTCTCTCTCTGCATTCCAGTCTTTCTCTCTCCAGTCCAGTCGTTCTCTCTCCAATCCAATCTTTCTATCTCCAGTCCAATCTTTCTCTCTAACTCTCCAGTCCAGTCTTTCTCTCTCTCTTTCCAGTGCAGTCTTTCTCTCTCTCTCTCTCTCTCCTGTCCAGTATTGCTCTCTCTCTCTCTCCAGTCCAGTCTTTCTCTCTCACTCTCCAGTCCAATATTTCTCTCTCTCTGTCCCCAGTCCAGTCTTTCTCTCTCTTTCTCCAGTCCAGTCTTGTTCTCTCTCTCTCTCCAGTCCAGTCTTTTTCTTTCTCTCCTATCTAGTCTTTCTCTCTCTCTCCAATCCAATCTTTCTCTGTGTCTCAAGTCCAGTCTTTCTCTCTCTCCAGTCCAATCTTTGTCTCTCTCTCTCTCTCCAGTCCAATGTTTCCCTCTCTCTCATCTCCACTCCTGACTTTCTCTCTCTCTGCAGTCCAGTCTTTCTCTCTCCAATCCAGTCTTTCTCTCTCCAATCCAATCTTTCTCTCTATCTCTCCAGTCCAATCTTTCTCTCTCTCTCTCTCTCCAGTTCAATCTTTCTCTCTCTCTCTTTCTCCAGTCCAATCTTTCTCTCTCTCTCTCCAGTTCAATCTTTCTCCCTCCCTCCAGTCCAATCTTTCTCTCTCTCCATTCCAATCTTTCTCTCTCTCCTGTCCAGCCTTCTCTCTCCCTCTGCAGTCCAGTCTTTCTCTCTCCAGTCCAGTCTTTCTCTCTCCAGTCCAATCTTTCTCTCTCTCTCCAGTCCAATCTTTCTCCCTCCCTCCAGTCCAATCTTTCTCTCTCTCCAGTCCAATCTTTCTCTCTTTCTCTCCAGTCCAATCTTTCTCTCTATTTCTCCAGTCCAGACTTTCTCTCTCTCTTCAGTCCAGTCTTTGTCTCTCTCTCTCTCCACTCCAGTCTTTCCCTCTCTCTCTCTCTCCAGTCCAGTCTTTCTCTCTCTCTCTCTCCTGTCCAGTCTTTCGGTCTCTCTCTCAAGTCCAGTCTTTCTCTCTCACTGTCCAGTCCAATCTTTCTCTTTCACTCTCTCCAGTTCAATCTTTCTCTCTATTTCTCCTGTCCAGACATTCTCTCTCTCTCCATTCCAGTCTTTCTCTCTCTCTCTCTCTCCAGTCCAGTCTTTCTCTGTCTCTTCAGTCCAGTCTTCCTCTCTCTCTCTGCAGTCCAGTCTCTCTCTCTCTGCAGTCCAGTCCTTCTCTCTCTCTCCCACCAGTCCAGTCCTTCTCTCTCTCTCTTCAGTCCAGTCCTTCTCTCTCTCTCTGCAGTCCAGTCCTTCTCTCTCCAGTCCAGTCTTTCTCTCCCCAGTCCAGTCTTTCTCTCTCCAGTCCAGTCTTTCTCTCTCCAGTCCAGTCTTTCTCTCTCCAGTCCAGTCTTTCTCTCTCCAGTCCAGTCTTTCTCTCTCCAGTCCAGTCTTTCTCTCTCCAGTCCAATCTTGCTCTCTATCTCTCCAGTCCAGTCTTTCTCTCTCTCTTTCCAGTCAGTTTTTCTCTCTCTCTCTCTCCAGTCCAATCTTTCTCTTTCTCATCTCTCCAGTCCAAACTTTCTCTCTCTCACTCTCCAGTCCAATCTTTCTCTCTCTCTCTCTCCAGTTCAATCTTTCTCTCTATTTCTCCAGTCCAGACATTCTCTCTCTCTCCAGTCCAGTCTTTCTCTCTCTCTCTCTCTCCAGTCCAGTCTTTCTCTGTCTCTTCAGTCCAGTCTTCCTCTCTCTCTCTGCAGTCCAGTCTCTCTCTCTCTGCAGTCCAGTCCTTCTCTCTCTCTCCCTGCAGTCCAGTCCTTCTCTCTCTCTCTTCAGTCCAGTCCTTCTCTCTCTCTCTCAAGTCCAGTCTTTCTCTCTCACTCTCCAGTCCAATCTTTCTCTTTCACTCTCTCCAGTTCAACCTTTCTCTCTATTTCTCCTGTCCAGACATTCTCTCTCTCTCCAGTCCAGTCTTTCTCTCTCTCTCTCCCATCCAATCTTTCTCTCTCCAGACCAATGTTTTTCTCTCCAATCCAACCTTTCTCTCTATCTCTCTAGTCCAATCTTTCTCTCTCTCTCTCCAGTTCAATCTTTCTCTCTCTCTCTTTCTCCAGTCCAATCTTTCTCCCTCACTCCAGTCCAATCTTTCTCACTCTCCAGTCCAATCTTTCTCTCTATTTCTCCAGTCCAATCTTTCTCTCTATTTCTCCAGTCCAGACTTTCACTCTCTTCAGTCCAGTCTTTCTCTCTCTCTCACTCCAGTCCATTCTTTCCACTCTCTCTCTCTCTCCAGTCCAGTCTTTCCCTCTCTCTCTCCACTCCAGTCTTTCCCTCTCTCTCTCTCTCTTCAGTCCAATCTTTCTCTCTCTCTCCAGTCCAATCTCTCTCTCTCTCTCTCTCCAGCCCAGTCTTTCCACTCTCTCTCTCTCTCCAGTCCAGTCTTTCCCTCTCTCTCTCCACTCCAGTCTTTCCCTCTCTCTCTCTCTCTCCAGTCCAATCTTTCTCCCTCCCTCCAGTCCAATCTTTCTCTCTCTCCAGTCCAATCTTTCTCTCTTTCTCTCCAGTCCAATCTTTCTCTCTATTTCTCCAGTCCAGACTTTCTCTCTCTCTTCAGTCCAGTCTTTGTCTCTCTCTCTCTCCACTCCAGTCTTTCCCTCTCTCTCTCCAGTCCAATCTTTCTCTCTTTCTCTCCAGTCCAATCTTTCTCTCTATTTCTCCAGTCCAGACTTTCTCTCTCTCTTCAGTCCAGTCTTTCCCTCTCTCTCTCTCTCCAATCCAGTCTTTCTCTCTCTCTCTCTCCTGTCCAGTCTTTCGCTCTCTCTCTCAAGTCCAGTCTTTCTCTCTCACTCTCCAGTCCAATCTTTCTCTTTCACTCTCTCCAGTTCAATCTTTCTCTCTATTTCTCCTGTCCAGACATTCTCTCTCTCTCCAGTCCAGTCTTTCTCTCTCTCTCTCTCTCCAGTCCAGTCTTTCTCTGTCTCTTCAGTCCAGTCTTCCTCTCTCTCTCTGCAGTCCAGTGTCTCTCTCTCTGCAGTCCAGTCCTTCTCTCTCTCTCCCACCAGTCCAGTCCTTCTCTCTCTCTCTTCAGTCCAGTCCTTCTCTCTCTCTCTGCAGTCCAGTCCTTCTCTCTCCAGTCCAGTCTTTCTCTCTCCAGTCCAGTCTTTCTCTCTCCAGTCCAGTCTTTCTCTCTCCAGTCCAATCTTACTCTCTATCTCTCCAGTCCAGTCTTTCTCTCTATCTCACCAGTCCAGTCTTTCTCTCTCTCTTTCCAGTGCAGTCTTTCTCTCTCTCTCTCTCCAGTGCAGTCTTTCTCTCTCTCCAGTCCAATCTTTCTCTTTCTCATCTCTCCAGTCCAAACTTTCTCTCTCTCTCCCTCCAGTTCAATCTTTCTCTTCCACTCTTTCTCCAGTCCAATCTTTCTCTCTCTCACTCTCCAGTCCAATCTTTCTCTCTCTCTCTCTCCAGTTCAATCTTTCTCTCTATTTCTCCAGTCCAGACATTCTCTCTCTCTCCAGTCCAGTCTTTCTCTCTCTCTCTCTCTCCAGTCCAGTCTTTCTCTCTCTCTTCAGTCCAGTCTTCCTCTCTCTCTCTGCAGTCCAGTCTCTCTCTCTCTGCAGTCCAGTCCTTCTCTCTCTCTCCCTCCAGTCCAGTCCTTCTCTCTCTCTCTTCAGTCCAGTCCTTCTCTCTCTCTCTGCAGTCCAGTCCTTCTCTCTCCAGTCCAGTCTTTCTCTCCCCAGTCCAGTCTTTCTCCAGTCCAGTCTTTCTCTCTCCAGTCCAGTCTTTCTCTCTCCAGTCCAGACTTTCTCTCTCCAGTCCAATCTTGCTCTCTATCTCTCCAGTCCAGACTTTCTCTCTCTCTTCAGTCCAGTCTTTGTCTCTCTCTCTCTCCACTCCAGTCTTTCCCTCTCTCTCTCCAGTCCAATCTTTCTCTCTTTCTCTCCAGTCCAATCTTTCTCTCTATTTCTCCAGTCCAGACTTTCTCTCTCTCTTCAGTCCAGTCTTTCTCTCTCTCTCTCTCTCCAATCCAGTCTTTCTCTCTCTCTCTCTCCTGTCCAGTCTTTCGCTCTCTCTCTCAAGTCCAGTCTTTCTCTCTCACTGTCCAGTCCAATCTTTCTCTTTCACTCTCTCCAGTTCAATCTTTCTCTCTATTTCTCCTGTCCAGACATTCTCTCTCTCTCCAGTCCAGTCTTTCTCTCTCTCTCTCTCTCCAGTCCAGTCTTTCTCTCTCTCTCTATCTCCAGTCCAGTCTTTCTCTGTCTCTTCAGTCCAGTCTTCCTCTCTCTCTCTGCAGTCCAGTCCTTCTCTCTCTCTCCCACCAGTCCAGTCCTTCTCTCTCTCTCTTCAGTCCAGTCCTTCTCTCTCTCTCTTCAGTCCAGTCCTTCTCTCTCTCTCTGCAGTCCAGTCCTTCCCTCTCCAGTCCAGTCTTTCTCTCTCCAGTCCAGTCTTTCTCTCTCCAATCCAATCTTTCTCTCTCCAGTCCAGTCTTTCTCTCTCTCTTTCCAGTGCAGTCTTTCTCTCTCTCTCTCTCCAGTGCAGTCTTTCTCTCTCTCCAGTCCAAACTTTCTCTCTCTCTCCCTCCAGTTCAATCTTTCTCTTCCACTCTTTCTCCAGTCCAATCTTTCTCTCTCTCACTCTCCAGTCCAATCTTTCTCTCTCTCACTCTCCAGTCCAATCTTTCTCTCTCTCTCTCTCCAGTTCAATCTTTCTCTCTATTTCTCCAGTCCAGACATTCTCTCTCTCTCCAGTCCAGTCTTTCTCTCTCTCTCTCTCTCTCCAGTCCAGTCTTTCTCTCTCTCTTCAGTCCAGTCTTCCTCTCTCTCTCTGCAGTCCAGTCTCTCTCTCTCTGCAGTCCAGTCCTTCTCTCTCTCTCCCTCCAGTCCAGTCCTTCTCTCTCTCTCTTCAGTCCAGTCCTTCTCTCTCTCTCTGCAGTCCAGTCCTTCTCTCTCCAGTCCAGTCTTTCTCTCCCCAGTCCAGTCTTTCTCTCTCCAGTCCAATCTTGCTCTCTATCTCTCCAGTCCAGTCTTTCTCTCTATCTCTCCAGTCCAGTCTTTCTCTCTCTCTTTCCAGTGCAGTCTTTCTCTCTCTCTCTCTCCAGTGCAGTCTTTCTCTCTCTCTCCAGTCCAGTCTTTCTCTCTCACTCTCTCTCCAGTCCATTCTTTCTCTCTCTCTCTCCAGTCCTATCTTTCTCTTTATCTCTCCAGTCCAGTCTTTCCCTCTCCCTTTCCAGTGCAGTCTTGCTCTCTCTCTCTCTCTCAAGTCCAGTCTTTCTCTCTCACTCTCCAGTCCAATCTTTCTCTTTCACTCTCTCCAGTTCAACCTTTCTCTCTATTTCTCCTGTCCAGACATTCTCTCTCTCTCCAGTCCAGTCTTTCTCTCTCTCTCTCCCATCCAATCTTTCTCTCTCCAGACCAATGTTTTTCTCTCCAATCCAACCTTTCTCTCTATCTCTCTAGTCCAATCTTTCTCTCTCTCTCTCCAGTTCAATCTTTCTCTATCTCTCCAGTACAATCTTTCTCTCCCTCTCTCTCCAGTTCAATCTTTCTCTCTCTCTCTTTCTCCAGTCCAATCTTTCTCCCTCACTCCAGTCCAATCTTTCTCACTCTCCAGTCCAATCTTTCTCTCTATTTCTCCAGTCCAATCTTTCTCTCTATTTCTCCAGTCCAGACTTTCACTCTCTTCAGTCCAGTCTTTCTCTCTCTCTCACTCCAGTCCATTCTTTCCACTCTCTCTCTCTCTCCAGTCCAGTCTTTCCCTCTCTCTCTCCACTCCAGTCTTTCCCTCTCTCCCTCTCTCTTCAGTCCAATCTTTCTCTCTCTCTCCAGTCCAATCTCTCTCTCTCTCTCTCTCTCTCCAGGCCAGTCTTTCTCTTTCTCTCTCTCTCCAGTCCAGTCCATCTCTCTCTCTTCTCCAGTCCAGTCTTTCTCTCTCTCTCTCTCTCTCCAGTCAAGTCTTTCTCTCTCTCTCTCTCTCCAGTCCAATCTTTCTGTCCCTCTCCCCAGTCCAGTCTTTCTCTCTCTTTCTCCAGTCCAGCCTTGCTCTCTCTCTTTCTCCAGTCCAGTCTTTCTCTCTTTAACCAGTCCAATCTTTCTCTCCTTCTCTCTCTCCAGACCAGTCTTTTTCTTTCTCTCCTATCTAGTCTTTCTCTCTCTTTCCAATCCAATCTTTCTCTCTGTGTCTCAAGTCCAGTCTTTCTCTCTCTCCAGTCCAATCTTTCTCCCTCCCTCCAGTCAATCTTTCTCTCTCTCCAGTCCAATCTTTCTCTCTCTCCAGTCCAGTCTTTCTCTCTCCAGTCCAATCTTTCTCTCTATCTCTCCAGTCCAGTCTTTCTCTCTCTCTCCCTCCAGTTCAATCTTTCTCTTCCACTCTTTCTCCAGTCCAATCTTTCTCTCTCTCTCTCTCCAGTTCAATCTTTCTCTCTATTTCTCCAGTCCAGACATTCTCTCTCTCTCCAGTCCAGTCTTTCTCTCTCTCTCTCTCTCCAGTCCAGTCTTTCTCTCTCTCTTCAGTCCAGTCTTCCTCTCTCTCTCTGCAGTCCAGTCTCTCTCTCTCTGCAGTCCAGTCCTTCTCTCTCTCTCTGCAGTCCAGTCCTTCTCTCTCTCTCTCCAGTCCAGTCCTTCTCTCTCTCTCTCCAGTCCAGTCTTTCTCTCTCCAGTCCAGACTTTCTCTCTCCAGTCCAATCTTGCTCTCTATCTCTCCAGTCCAGTCTTTCTCTCTATCTCTCCAGTCCAGTCTTTCTCTCTCTCTTTCCAGTGCAGTCTTTCTCTCTCTCTCTCTCCAGTGCAGTCTTTCTCTCTCTCTCCAGTCCAGTCTTTCTCTCTCACTCTCTCTCCAGTCCATTCTTTCTCTCTCTCTCTCCAGTCCTATCTTTCTCTCTATCTCTCCAGTCCAGTCTTTCCCTCTCCCTTTCCAGTGCAGTCTTGCTCTCTCTCTCTCTCTCTCTCCAGTCCAGTCTTTCTCTCTCTCTCTCTCTCTCTCCCATCCAATCTTTCTCTCTCCAGACCAATGTTTTTCTCTCCAATCCAACCTTTCTCTCTATCTCTCTAGTCCAATCTTTCTCTCTCTCTCCAGTTCAATCTTTCTCTATCTCTCCAGTACAATCTTTCTCTCCCTCTCTCTCCAGTTCAATCTTTCTCTCTCTCTCTTTCTCCAGTCCAATCTTTCTCCCTCACTCCAGTCCAATCTTTCTCACTCTCCAGTCCAATCTTTCTCTCTATTTCTCCAGTCCAATCTTTCTCTCTATTTCTCCAGTCCAGACTTTCACTCTCTTCAGTCCAGTCTTTCTCTCTCTCTCACTCCAGTCCATTCTTTCCACTCTCTCTCTCTCTCCAGTCCAGTCTTTGCCTCTCTCTCTCCACTCCAGTCTTTCCCTCTCTCTCTCTCTCTTCAGTCCAATCTTTCTCTCTCTCTCCAGTCCAATCTCTCTCTCTCTCTCTCTCTCTCTCTCCAGGCCAGTCTTTCTCTTTCTCTCTCTCTCCAGTCCAGTCCATCTCTCTCTCTTCTCCAGTCCAGTCTTTCTCTCTCTCTCTCTCTCTCCAGTCAAGTCTTTCTCTCTCTCTCTCTCTCCAGTCCAATCTTTCTGTCCCTCTCCCCAGTCCAGTCTTTCTCTCTCTTTCTCCAGTCCAGCCTTGCTCTCTCTCTTTCTCCAGTCCAGTCTTTCTCTCTTTAACCAGTCCAATCTTTCTCTCCTTCTCTCTCTCCAGACCAGTCTTTTTCTTTCTCTCCTATCTAGTCTTTCTCTCTCTTTCCAATCCAATCTTTCTCTCTGTGTCTCAAGTCCAGTTGTTCTCTCTCTCCAGTCCAATCTTTCTCCCTCCCTCCAGTCCAATCTTTGTCTCTCTCTCTCTCCAGTCCAATCTTTCCCTCTCTCTCATCTCCAGTCCAGTCTTTCTCTCTCTCTGCAGTCCAGTCTTTCTCTCTCCAGACCAGTCTTTCTCTCTCCAATCCAATCTTTCTCTCTCCAGTCCAGTCTTTCTCTCTCTCTTTCCAGTGCAGTCTTGCTCTCTCTCTCTCTCTCTCTCTCTCTCCAGTACAGTCTTTCTCTCTCTCTCTCTCTCCTGTCCAGTATTTCTCTCTCTCTCTCCAGTCCAGTCTTTCTCTCTCACTCTCCAGTCCAATCTTTCTCTCTCTCTGTCCCCAGTCCAGTCTTTCTCTCTCTTTCTCCAGTCCAGTCTTGTTCTCTCTCTCTCTCTCCAGTCCAGTCTTTTTCTTTCTCTCCTATCTAGTCTTACTCTCTCTCTCCAATCCAATCTTGCTCTGCGTCTCAAGTCCAGTCTTTCTCTCTCTCCAGTCCAATCTTTGTCTCTCTCTCTCTCTCCAGTCCAATGTTTCCCTTTCTCTCATCTCCACTCCTGACTTTCTCTCTCTCTGCAGTCCAGTCTTTCTCTCTCCAGTCCAGTCTTTCTCTCTCCAATCCAATCTTTCTCTCTATCTCTCCAGTCCAATCTTTCTCTCTCTCTCTCTCTCCAGTTCAATCTTTCTCTTTCTCTTTCTCCAGTCCAATCTTACTCTCTCTCTCTCCAGTCCAATCTTTCTCCCTCCCTCCAGTCCAATCTCTCTCTCGCTCCAGTCCAATCTTTCTCCCTCCCTCCAGTCCAATCTTTCTCTCTCTCCAATCCAATCTTTCTCTCTCTCTTTCTCCAGTCCAATCTTTCTCTCTCTCTCCAGTCCAATCTTTCTCCCTCATTCCAGTCCAATCTTTCTCTCTCTCCAGTCCAATCTTTCTCTCTTTCTCTCCAGTCCAATCTTTCTCTCTATTTCTCCAGTCCAGACTTTCTCTCTCTCTTCAGTCCAGTCTTTGTCTCTCTCTCTCTCCACTCCAGTCTTTCCCTCTCTCTCTCCAGTCCAATCTTTCTCTCTTTCTCTCCAGTCCAATCTTTCTCTCTATTTCTCCAGTCCAGACTTTCTCTCTCTCTTCAGTCCAGTCTTTGTCTCTCTCTCTCTCCACTCCAGTCTTTCCCTCTCTCTCTCTCTCCAGTCCAGTCTTTCTCTCTCTCTCTCTCTCTCCTGTCCAGTCTTTCGGTCTCTCTCTCAAGTCCAGTCTTTCTCTCTCACTGTCCAGTCCAATCTTTCTCTTTCACTCTCTCCAGTTCAATCTTTCTCTCTATTTCTCCTGTCCAGACATTCTCTCTCTCTCCAGTCCAGTCTTTCTCTCTCTCTCTCTCTTCAGTCCAGTCTTCCTCTCTCTCTCTGCAGTCCAGTCTCTCTCTCTCTGCAGTCCAGTCCTTCTCTCTCTCTCCCTCCAGTCCAGTCCTTCTCTCTCTCTCTTCAGTCCAGTCCTTCTCTCTCTCTCTGCAGTCCAGTCCTTCTCTCTCCAGTCCAGTCTTTCTCTCTCCAGTCCAGTCTTTCTCCAGTCCAGTCTTTCTCTCTCCAGTCCAGACTTTCTCTCTCCAGTCCAATCTTGCTCTCTATCTCTCCAGTCCAGTCTTTCTCTCTATCTCTCCAGTCCAGTCTTTCTCTCTCTCTTTCCAGTGCAGTCTTTCTCTCTCTCTCTCTCTCCAGTGCACTCTTTCTCTCTCTCTCCAGTCCAGTCTTTCTCTCTCACTCTCTCTCCAGTCCATTCTTTCTCTCTCTCTCTCCAGTCCTATCTTTCTCTTTATCTCTCCAGTCCAGTCTTTCCCTCTCCCTTTCCAGTGCAGTCTTGCTCTCTCTCTCTCTCTCTCTCAAGTCCAGTCTTTCTCTCTCACTCTCCAGTCCAATCTTTCTCTCTCTCTCTCTCCAGTTCAATCTTTCTCTCTATTTCTCCTGTCCAGACATTCTCTCTCTCTCCAGTCCAGTCTTTCTCTCTCTCTCTCCCATCCAATCTTTCTCTCTCCAGACCAATGTTTTTCTCTCCAATCCAACCTTTCTCTCTATCTCTCTAGTCCAATCTTTCTCTCTCTCTCCAGTTCAATCTTTCTCTATCTCTCCAGTACAATCTTTCTCTCCCTCTCTCTCCAGTTCAATCTTTCTCTCTCTCTCTTTCTCCAGTCCAATCTTTCTCTCTCTCTCTCTCCAGTTCAATCTTTCTCTCTATTTCTCCAGTCCAGACATTCTCTCTCTCTCCAGTCCAGTCTTTCTCTCTCTCTCTCTCTCCAGTCCAGTCTTTCTCTCTCTCTTCAGTCCAGTCTTCCTCTCTCTCTCTGCAGTCCAGTCTCTCTCTCTCTGCAGTCCAGTCCTTCTCTCTCTCTCCCTCCAGTCCAGTCCTTCTCTCTCTCTCTCTTCAGTCCAGTCCTTCTCTCTCTCTCTGCAGTCCAGTCCTTCTCTCTCCAGTCCAGTCTTTCTCTCCCCAGTCCAGTCTTTCTCTCCCCAGACCAGTCTTTCTCTCTCCAGTCCAGACTTTCTCTCTCCAGTCCAATCTTGCTCTCTATCTCTCCAGTCCAGTCTTTCTCTCTATCTCTCCAGTCCAGTCTTTCTCTCTCTCTTTCCAGTGCAGTCTTTCTCTCTCTCTCTCTCCAGTGCACTCTTTCTCTCTCTCTCCAGTCCAGTCTTTCTCTCTCACTCTCTCTCCAGTCCATTCTTTCTCTCTCTCTCTCCAGTCCTATCTTTCTCTTTATCTCTCCAGTCCAGTCTTTCCCTCTCCCTTTCCAGTGCAGTCTTGCTCTCTCTCTCTCTCTCTCTCAAGTCCAGTCTTTCTCTCTCACTCTCCAGTCCAATCTTTCTCTCTCTCTCTCTCCAGTTCAATCTTTCTCTCTATTTCTCCTGTCCAGACATTCTCTCTCTCTCCAGTCCAGTCTTTCTCTCTCTCTCTCCCATCCAATCTTTCTCTCTCCAGACCAATGTTTTTCTCTCCAATCCAACCTTTCTCTCTATCTCTCTAGTCCAATCTTTCTCTCTCTCTCCAGTTCAATCTTTCTCTATCTCTCCAGTACAATCTTTCTCTCCCTCTCTCTCCAGTTCAATCTTTCTCTCTCTCTCTTTCTCCAGTCCAATCTTTCTCCCTCACTCCAGTCCAATCTTTCTCACTCTCCAGTCCAATCTTTCTCTCTATTTCTCCAGTCCAATCTTTCTCTCTATTTCTCCAGTCCAGACTTTCACTCTCTTCAGTCCAGTCTTTCTCTCTCTCTCACTCCAGTCCATTCTTTCCACTCTCTCTCTCTCTCCAGTCCAGTCTTTCCCTCTCTCTCTCCACTCCAGTCTTTCCCTCTCTCTCTCTCTCTTCAGTCCAATCTTTCTCTCTCTCTCCAGTCCAATCTCTCTCTCTCTCTCTCTCTCTCTCTCTCCAGGCCAGTCTTTCTCTTTCTCTCTCTCTCCAGTCCAGTCCATCTCTCTCTCTTCTCCAGTCCAGTCTTTCTCTCTCTCTCTCTCTCTCCAGTCAAGTCTTTCTCTCTCTCTCTCTCTCCAGTCCAATCTTTCTGTCCCTCTCCCCAGTCCAGTCTTTCTCTCTCTTTCTCCAGTCCAGCCTTGCTCTCTCTCTTTCTCCAGTCCAGTCTTTCTCTCTTTAACCAGTCCAATCTTTCTCTCCTTCTCTCTCTCCAGACCAGTCTTTTTCTTTCTCTCCTATCTAGTCTTTCTCTCTCTTTCCAATCCAATCTTTCTCTCTGTGTCTCAAGTCCAGTTGTTCCCTCTCTCCAGTCCAATCTTTGTCTCTCTCTCTCTCCAGTCCAATCTTTCCCTCTCTCTCATCTCCAGTCCAGTCTTTCTCTCTCTCTGCAGTCCAGTCTTTCTCTCTCCAGACCAGTCTTTCTCTCTCCAATCCAATCTTTCTCTCTTTGTCTCCAGTCCAGTCTTTCTCTCTCTCCAGTCCAATCTTTGTCTCTCTCTATCTCCAGTCCAGTCTTTCCCTCTCTCTCATCTCCAGTCCAGACTTTCTCCCTCTCTGCAGTCCAGTCTTTCTCTCTCCAATCCAGTCTTTCTCTCTCCAATCCAATCTTTCTCTCTGCAGTCCAATCTTTCTCTCTATCTCTCCAGTCCAATCTTTCTCTCTCTATCTCCAGTTCAATCTTTCTCTCCCTCTTTCTCCAGTCCAATCTTCCTCTCCCTCTCCAGTCCAATCTTTCTCCCTCCCTCCAGTCCAATCTTTCTCTCTCTCCAGTCCAATCTTTCTCTCTCTCCAGTCCAATCTATCTCTCTTACTCTCCAGTCCAATCTTTCTCTCTATTTCTCCAGTCCAGACTTTCTCTCTCTCTCTTCAGTCCAGTCCTGCTCTCTCTCTCTCGCTCTCTCTGTAGTCCAGTCTTTCTCTCTCTCTCTCTGCAGTCCAGTCCTTCTGTCTCTCTCTCTGCAATGCAGTCCTTCTCTCTCTCTCTCTGCAGTCCAGTCTTTCTCTTCATCTCCCCAGTCCTGTCAATCTCTCACTCTCTCTCCAGTCCAGTCTTTCTCTCTCCAGTCCAGTCTTTCTCTCTCCAGTCCAGTCTTTTTCTCTCCAGTCCAATCTTGCTCTCTATCTCTCCAGTCCAGTCTTTCTCTCTATCTCTCCAGTCCAGTCTTTCTCTCTATCTCTCCAGTCCAGTCTTTCTCTCTCTCTTTCCAGTGCAGTCTTTCTCTCTCTCTCTCTCCAGTGCAGTCTTTCTCTCTCTCCAGTCCAGTCTTTCTCTCTCACTCTCTCTCCAGTCCATTCTTTCTCTCTTTCTCTCCAGTCCTATCTTTCTCCTTATCTCTCCAGTCCAGTCTTTCCCTCTCCCTTTCCAGTGCAGTCTTTCTCTCTCTCTCTCTCCAGTCCACTCTTTCTCTCACTCTCTCTCTCCTGTCCACTCTTTCTCGCTCTCTCTCCAGTCCAATCTTTCTCTCTCCAGACCAATCTCTTTCTCTCCAGTCCAATCTTTCTCTCTCTCTCTCTCCAGTCCAATCTTTCTCTTTCTCATCTCTCCAGTGCAAACTTTCTCTCTCTCTCTCTCCAGTTCAATCTTTCTCTCTCTCTTTCTCCAGTCCAATCTTTCTCTCTCTCACTCTCCAATCCAATCTTTCTCTCTCTCTCTTCAGTCCAGTCTTTCTCTCTCTCTTCAGTCCAGTCTTTCTCCCTCTCTTCAGTCCAGTCTTTCTCTCTCTCTCTCCACTGCAGTCTTTCTCTCTCTCTCTCTCCACTGCAGTCTTTCTCTCTCTTTCCAGTGCAGTCTTTCTCTCTCTCTCCTGTACAGTCTTTCGCACTCTCTCTCTCTCTCTCTCCAGTCCAGTCATTCTCTCTCTCTCTCCAGTCCAGTCTTTCTCTCTCTCTCTCCAGTCCATTCTTTCTCTCTCTCTCTCCAGTCCGTTCTTTCTCTCTCTCTCTCCCCAGTCCAGTCTTTCTGTCTCTTTCTTCAATCCAGTCTTGTTCTCTCTCTTTCTCCAGTCCAGTCTTTCTCTCTTTAACCAGTCCAGTCTTTCTCTTCCGCTCTCTCTCCAGTCCATTCTTTCTCTCTGTGTCTCCAGTCCAGTCTTTCTCTCTCTCTCTCCAGTCCAATCTTTCTCTCTCTCTCTCTCCAATCCAATCTTTCTCTCTCCAAACCAATCTTTCTCTCTATCTCTCCAGTCCAATCTTTCTCTCTCTCTCTCTCCAGTCCAATCTTTCTCTCTCTCTCTCTCTCCAGTTCAATCTTTCTCTCTCTCTTTCTCCAGTTCAATCTTTCTCTCCCTCTTTCTCCAGTCCAATTTTTCTCTCTCTCTCCAGTCCAATCTTTATCCCTCCCTCCAGTCCAATCTTTCTCTCTCTCCAGTCCAATCTTTCTCTCTCTCCTGTCCAATCTATCTCTCTCTCTCCAGTCCAATCTTTCTCTCTCTCCAGTCCAATCTATCTCTCTCTCCAGTCCAATCTTTCTCTCTCTCTCTCCAGTCCAATCTTTCTCTCTATCTCTCAGTCCAGTCTTTCTCTCTATCTCTCCAGTCCAGTCTTTCTCTCTCTCTTTCCAGTGCAGTCTTTCTCTCTCTCCAGTCCAGTCTTTCTCTCTCACTCTCTCTCCAGTCCATTCTTTCTCTCTCTCTCTCCAGTCCTATCTTTCTCTTTATCTCTCCAGTCCAGTCTTTCCCTCTCCCTTTCCAGTGCAGTCTTTCTCTCTCTTTCTCTCCAGTCCACTCTTTCTCTCACTCTCTCTCTCCAGTCCACTCTTTCTCGCTCTCTCTCCAGTCCAATCTTTCTCTCTCCAGACCAATCTTTTTCTCTTCAGTCCAATCTTTCTCTCTCTCTCTCCAGTCCAATCTTTCTCTTTCTCATCTCTCCAGTCCAAACTTTCTCTCTCTCTCCAGTTCAATCTTTCTCTCTCTCTTTCTCCAGTCCAATCTTTCTCTCTCTCACTCTCCAGTCCAATCTTTCTCTCTCTCTCTCTCCAGTTCAATCTTTCTCTATTTCTCCAGTCCAGACATTCTCTCTCTCTCCAGTCCAGTCTTTCTCTCTCTCTCTCTCTCCAGTCCAGTCTTCCTCTCTCTCTCTGCAGTCCAGTCTCTCTCTCTCTGCAGTCCAGTCCTTCTCTCTCTCTCCCTCCAGTCCAGTCATTCTCTCTCTCTCTTCAGTCCAGTCCTTCTCTCTCTCTCTGCAGTCCAGTCCTTCTCTCTCCAGTCCAGTCTTTCTCTCCCCAGTCCAGTCTTTCTCCAGTCCAGTCTTTCTCTCTCCAGTCCAGTCTTTCTCTCTCCAGTCCAATCTTGCTCTCTATCTCTCCAGTCCAGTCTTTCTCTCTATCTCTCCAGTCCAGTCTTTCTCTCTCTCTCTCCAGTCCAGTCTTTCTCTCTTACTCTCTCTCCAGTCCATTCTTTCTCTCTCTCTCTCCAGTCCAATCTTTCTCTCTCTCTCTCTCCAGTCCAATCTTTCTCTCTCTCTCATCTCCAGTCCAGTCTTTATCTCTCTCTGCGGTCCAGTCTTTCTCTCTCCAGTCCAGTCTTTCTCTCTCCAATCCAATCTTTCTCTCTCCAAACCAATCTTTCTCTCTATCTCTCCAGTCCAATCTTTCTCTCTCTCTCTCCAGTCCAATCTTTCTCTCTCTCTCTCTCTCCAGTTCAATCTTTCTCTCTCTCTTTCTCCAGTTCAATCTTTCTCTCCCTCTTTCTCCAGTCCAATTTTTCTCTCTCTCTCCAGTCCAATCTTTATCCCTCCCTCCAGTCCAATCTTTCTCTCTCTCCAGTCCAATCTTTCTCTCTCTCCAGTCCAATCTATCTCTCTCTCTCCAGTCCAATCTTTCTCTCTCTCCAGTCCAATCTATCTCTCTCTCCAGTCCAATCTTTCTCTCTCTCTCTCCAGTCCAATCTTTCTCTCTATCTCTCCAGTCCAGTCTTTCTCTCTATCTCTCCAGTCCAGTCTTTCTCTCTCTCTTTCCAGTGCAGTCTTTCCCTCTCTCTCTCTCCAGTGCAGTCTTTCTCTCTCTCCAGTCCAGTCTTTCTCTCTCACTCTCTCTCCAGTCCATTCTTTCTCTCTCTATCTCTCCAGTCCTATCTTTCTCTTTATCTCTCCAGTCCAGTCTTTCCCTCTCCCTTTCCAGTGCAGTCTTTCTCTCTCTCTCTCTCCAGTCCACTCTTTCTCTCACTCTCTCTCTCCAGTCCACTCTTTCTCGCTCTCTCTCCAGTCCAATCTTTCTCTCTCCAGACCAATCTTTTTCTCTTCAGTCCAATCTTTCTCTCTGTCTCCAGTACAATCTTTCTCTTTCTCATCTCTCCAGTCCAAACTTTCTCTCTCTCTCTCTCCAGTTCAATCTTTCTCTCTCTCTTTCTCCAGTTCAATCTTTCTCTCCCTCTTTCTCCAGTCCAATTTTTCTCTCTCTCTCCAGTCCAATCTTTATCCCTCCCTCCAGTCCAATCTTTCTCTCTCTCCAGTCCAATCTTTCTCTCTCTCCAGTCCAATCTATCTCTCTCTCTCCAGTCCAATCTTTCTCTCTCTCCAGTCCAATCTATCTCTCTCTCCAGTCCAATCTTTCTCTCTCTCTCTCCAGTCCAATCTTTCTCTCTATCTCTCAGTCCAGTCTTTCTCTCTATCTCTCCAGTCCAGTCTTTCTTTCTCTCTTTCCAGTGCAGTCTTTCTCTCTCTCTCTCTCCAGTGCAGTCTTTCTCTCTCTCCAGTCCAGTCTTTCTCTCTCACTCTCTCTCCAGTCCATTCTTTCTCTCTCTCTCTCTTCTGTCCTATCTTTCTCTTTATCTCTCCAGTCCAGTCTTTCCCTCTCCCTTTCCAGTGCAGTCTTGCTCTCTCTCTCTCTCTCTCCAGTCCAGTCTTTCTCTCTCTCTCTCCCATCCAATCTTTCTCTCTCCAGACCAATGTTTTTCTCTCCAATCCAACCTTTCTCTCTATCTCTCTAATCCAATCTTTCTCTCTCTCTCTCCAGTTCAATCTTTCTCTATCTCTCCAGTACAATCTTTCTCTCCCTCTCTCTCCAGTTCAATCTTTCTCTCTCTCTCTTTCTCCAGTCCAATCTTTCTCCCTCACTCCAGTCCAATCTTTCTCACTCTCCAGTCCAATCTTTCTCTCTATTTCTCCAGTCCAGACTTTCACTCTCTTCAGTCCAGTCTTTCTCTCTCTCTCACTCCAGTCCATTCTTTCCACTCTCTCTCTCTCTCCAGGCCAGTCTTTCTCTTTCTCTCTCTCTCCAGTCCAGTCCATCTCTCTCTCTCTCTCCAGTCCAGTCTTTTTCTTTCTCTCCTATCTAGTCTTTCTCTCTCTTTCCAATCCAATCTTTCTCTCTGTGTCTCAAGTCCAGTCTTTCTCTCTCTCCAGTCCAATCTTTCTCCCTCCCTCCAGTCCAATCTTTGTCTCTCTCTCTCTGCAGTCCAGTCTTTCTCTCTCCAGACCAGCCTTTCTCTCTCCAATCCAATCTTTCTCTCTCCAGTCCAATCTTTCTCTCTACCTCTCCAGTCCAGTCTTTCTCTCTCTCTTTCCAGTGCAGTCTTGCTCTCTCTCTCTCTCTCCAGTACAGTCTTTCTCTCTCTCTCTCTCTCCTGTCCAGTATTTCTCTCTCTCTCTCCAGTCCAGTCTTTCTCTCTCACTCTCCAGTCCAATCTTTCTCTCTCTCTGTCCCCAGTCCAGTCTTTCTCTCTCTTTCTCCAGTCCAGTCTTGTTCTCTCTCTCTCTCCAGTCCAGTCTTTTTCTTTCTCTCCTATCTAGTCTTACTCTCTCTCTCCAATCCAATCTTTCTCTGTGTCTCAAGTCCAGTCTTTCTCTCTCTCCAGTCCAATCTTTGTCTCTCTCTCTCTCTCCAGTCCAATGTTTCCCTCTCTCTCATCTCCACTCCTGACTTTCTCTCTCTCTGCAGTCCAGACTTTCTCTCTCCAGTCCAGTCTTTCTCTCTCCAATCCAATCTTTCTCTCTATCTCTCCAGTCCAATCTTTCTCTCTCTCTCTCTCTCCAGTTCAATCTTTCTCTCTCTCTCTTTCTCCAGTCCAATCTTTCTCTCTCTCTCTCCAGTCCAATCTTTCTCCCTCCCTCCAGTCCAATCTCTCTCTCTCTCCAGTCCAATCTTTCTCCCTCCCTCCAGTCCAATCTTTCTCTCTCTCCAGTCCAGTCTTTCTCTCTCCAGTCCAGTCTTTCTCTCTCTCTCTCTCTCCTGTCCAGTCTTTCGCTCTCTCTCTCAAGTCCAGTCTTTCTCTCTCTCTCTCCAGTCCAGTCTTTGTCTTTCTCTCCTATCTAGTCTTTCTCTCTCTCTGCAGTCCAATCTTTCTCTCTCTCTGTCCCCAGTCCAGTCTTTCTCTCTCTTTCTCAAGTCCAGTCTTTCTCTCTCTCTCTCCAGTCCAATGTTTCCCTCTCTCTCATCTCCACTCCTGACTTTCTCTCTCTCTGCAGTCCAGACTTTCTCTCTCCAGTCCAGTCTTTCTCTCTCCAATCCAATCTTTCTCTCTATCTCTCCAATCCAATCTTTCTCTCTGTGTCTCCAGTCCAGTCTTTCTCTCTCTCCAGTCCAATCTTTGTCTCTCTCTATCTCCAGTCCAATCTTTCCCTCTCTCTCATCTCCAGTCCAGACTTTCTCTCTCTCTGCAGTCCAGTCTTTCTCTCTCCAATCCAGTCTTTCTCTCTCCAATCCAATCTTTCTCTCTGCAGTCCAATCTTTCTCTCTATCTCTCCAGTCCAATCTTTCTCTCTCTATCTCCAGTTCAATCTTTCTCTCCCTCTTTCTCCAGTCCAATCTTCCTCACTCTCTCCAGTCCAATCTTTCTCCCTACCTCCAATCCAATCTTTCTCTCTCTCCAGTCCAATCTTTCTCTCTCTCCAGTCCAATCTATCTCTCTCACTCTCCAGTCCAGTCTTTCTCTCTTTTTCTCCAGTCCAGACTTTCTCTCTCTCTCTTCAGTCCTGTCTTTCTCTCTCTCTCTCTCTCTCTCTCTCTCTGTAGTCCAGTCTTTGTCTCTCTCTCTCTGCAGTCCAGTCCTTCTGTCTCTCTCTCTGCAATGCAGTCCTTCTCTCTCTCTCTCTCTGCAGTCCAGTCTTTCTCTCTCCAGTCCAGTCTTTCTCTCTCCAGTCCAGTCTTTCTCTCTCCAGTCCAGTCTTTCTCTCTCCAGTCCAGTCTTTCTCTCTCCAGTCCAATCTTTCTCTCTGCTGTCCAGTCCAGTCTTTCTATCTCTCCAGTCCAGTCTTTCTCTCTCTCTTTCCAGTGCAGTCTTTCTCTCTCTCTCTCTCCAGTGCAGTCTTTCTCTCTCTCCAGTCCAGTCTTTCTCTCTCACTCTCTCTCCAGTCCATTCTTTCTCTCTCTCTCTCCAGTTCTATCTTTCTCTTTATCTCTCCAGTCCAGTCTTTCCCTCTCCCTTTCCAGTGCAGTCTTTCTCACTCTCTCTCTCCTGTCCACTCTTTCTCGCTCTCTCTCCAGTCCAATCTTTCTCTCTCCAGACCAATCTTTTTCTCTCCAGTCCAATCTTTTTCTCTCTCTCTCTCCAGTCCAATCTTTCTCTTTCTCATCTCTCCAGTCCAAACTTTCTCTCTCTCTCTCTCCAGTTCAATCTTTCTCTCTCTCTTTCTCCAGTCCAATCTTTCTCTCTCTCATTCTCCAATCCAATCTTTCTCTCTCTCTCTCCAGTTCAATCTTTCCATCTATTTCTCCAGTCCAGACATTCTCTCTCTCTTCAGTCCAGTCTTTCTCTCTCTCTTCAGTCCAGTCTTTCTCTCTCTCTTCAGTCTAGTCTTTCTCTCTCTCTCCTGTACAGTCTTTCGCACTCTCTCTCTCTCTCTCTCCAGTCCAGTCATTCTCTCTCTCTCTCCAGTCCAGTCTTTCTCTCTCTCTCTCCAGTCCATTCTTTCTCTCTCTCTCTCCAGTCCGTTCTTTTTCTCTCTCTCTCCCCAGTCCAGTCTTTCTGTCTCTTTCTCCAATCCAGTCTTGTTCTCTCTCTTTCTCCAGTCCAGTCTTTCTCTCTTTAACCAGTCCAGTCTTTCTCTTCCACTCTCTCTCCAGTCCATTCTTTCTCTCTGTGTCTCCAGTCCAGTCTTTCTCTCTCTCTCTCCAGTCCAATCTTTCTCTCTCTCTCTCTCCAGTCCAATCTTTCTCTCTCTCTCATCTCCAGTCCAGTCTTTATCTCTCTCTGCAGTCCAGTCATTCTCTCTCCAGTCCAGTCTTTCTCTCTCCAATCCAATCTTTCTCTCTCCAAACCAATCTTTCTCTCTATCTCTCCAGTCCAATCTTTCTCTCTCTCTCTCCAGTCCAATCTTTCTCTCTCTCTCTCTCTCCAGTTCAATCTTTCTCTCTCTCTTTCTCCAGTTCAATCTTTCTCTCCCTCTTTCTCCAGTCCAATTTTTCTCTCTCTCTCCAGTCCAATCTTTATCCCTCCCTCCAGTCCAATCTTTCTCTCTCTCCAGTCCAATCTTTCTCTCTCTCCAGTCCAATCTATCTCTCTCTCTCCAGTCCAATCTTTCTCTCTCTCCAGTCCAATCTATCTCTCTCTCCAGTCCAATCTTTCTCTCTCTCTCTCCAGTCCAATCTTTCTCTCTATCTCTCCAGTCCAGTCTTTCTCCCTATCTCTCCAGTCCAGTCTTTATTCCTCTCTTTCCGGTCCAGTCTTTCTCGCTCTCTCTCTCCAGTCCAGTATTTCTCTCTCTCTGCAGTCCAGTCCTTCTCTTTCTTCCTCCAGTCCAGTCTTTCTCCAATCCAATCTTTCTCTCTCCAGTCCAGTCTTTCTCTCACTCTCTCCAGTCCAGTCTTTCTCACTCTCTTTCTCTCTCCAGTCCAGTCTTTCTCTCTCTCTCTCTCTCCAGTCCAGTCTTTGTCTCTCTCTTTCCAGTGCAGTCTTTCTTTCTCTCTCTCTCAATCCAGTGCAATCTTTCACTCTCCCTCTCTCCAGTGCAGTCTTTCTCTCTCCCTCTCTCCAGTCCAGTCTTTCTCTCTCCAGTCCAGTCTTTCCCTCTCTCTCTCTCTCTCCAGTCCCAGTCTTTGTCTCTCTCTTTCCAGTGCAGTTTTTCTCTCTCTCTCTCTAGTCCAATGTTTCTCTCTCCAATCCAATCTTTCTCTGTCTCTCTATCCAATCCAATCTTTCTCTCTCTCTCCACTGCAGTCTTTCTCTCTCTCGTTCTCCAATCCAATCTTTCTCTCTCTCCAGTCCAATCTTTCTCTCTCTCTATCTCCAGTCCAATCTTTTTCTCTCTCTCTCTCTCCAGTCCAATCTTTCTCCCTCTCTCTCTCTCCAGTCCAATCTTTCTCTCTATCTCTCCAGTCCAGTCATTCTCTCTCTCTTTCCAGTGCAGTCTTTCTCTCTCTCTCTCTCTCCAGTTCAGTTTTTCTCTCTCTCTGCAGTCCAGTCCTTCTCTCTCTCTCTGCAGTCCTGTCTTTCTCTCTCTCTGCAGTCCAGTCCTTCGCTCTCTCTCTGCAGCCCATTCTTTCTCAATCCAGGCCAGTCTTTCTCTCTCCAGTCCAGTCTTTCTCTCTCTCGTCCAGTATTTCTCTCCCAAGTCCAGTCTTTCT
Organism: Isurus oxyrinchus; assembly: GCA_026770705.1. NCBI lineage: Eukaryota > Metazoa > Chordata > Chondrichthyes > Lamniformes > Lamnidae > Isurus > Isurus oxyrinchus. The sequence continues at coordinate 100,759,962 of JANJGN010000007.1, read as the reverse complement.
CTCTCTCTCGCTCTCTCCAGTCCAGTCTTTCTCTCTCTCTCTCTCCACTGCAGTCTTTCTCTCTCTCTCTCTTTCCACTGCAGTCTTTCTCTCTCTCTCTCCTGTCCAGTCTTTTGCTCTCTCTCTCCAGTCCAGTCTTTCTCTCTCTGTCTCCAGTCAAGTCTTTCTCTCTCTCTCTCTCTCTCTCCAGTCCAGTCTTTTTCTTTCTCTCCTATCTAGTCTTTCTCTCTCTCCCCAATCCAATCTTTCTGTCTGTGTCTCAAGTCCAGTCTTTCTCTCTCTCCAGTCCAATCTTTTTCCCTCCCTCCAGTCCAATTTTTCTCTCACTCCAGTCCAATCTTTCTCTCTCTCCAGTCCAATTTATCTCTCTCACTCTCCAGTCCAGTCTTTCTCTCTATTTCTCCAGTCCAGTCTTTCTCTCTCTCTCTCTCTGTAGTCCAGTCTTTCTCTCTCTCTCTGCAGTCCAGTACTTCTCTCTCTCTCTCTGCAATGCAGTCCTTCTCTCTCTCTCTCTGCAGTCCAGTCTTTCTCTTAATCTCTCCAGTCCTGTCATTCTCTCTCTCTTTCCAGTGCAGTCTTTCTCTCTCTCTCTCCAGTTCATTCTTTCTCTCTGTGTCTCCAGTCCAGTCTTTCTCTCTCTCTCCAGTCCAATCTTTCTCTCTCTCTCTCTCCAGTCTAATCTTTCTCTCTCTCTCATCTCCAGTCCAGTCTTTATCTCTCTCTGCATTCCAGTCTTTATCTCTCCAGTCCAGTCTTTCTCTCTCCAATCCAATCTTTCTCTCTCCAAACCAATCTTTCTCTCTATCTCTCCAGTCCAATCTTTCTCTCTCTCTCTCCAGTCCAATCTTTCTCTCTCTCTCTCTCTCCAGTTCAATCTTTCTCTCTCTCTTTCTCCAATTCAATCTTTCTCTCTCTCTTTCTCCAGGCCAATCTTTCTCTCTCTCCAGTCCAATCTTTCTCTCTCCAGTCGAATCTATCTCTCTCTCTCCAGTCCAATCTTTCTCTCTCTCCAGTCCAATCTATCTCTCTCTCTCTCCAGTCCAGTCTTTCTCTCTCTCTCTCCAGTCCAGTATTTCTCTCTCTCTGCAGTCCAGTCCTTCTCTTTCTTCCTCCAGTCCAGTCTTTCTCTCTCCAATCCAATTTTCTCTCTCCAGTCAAATCTTTCTCTCACCCTCTCCAGTCCAGTCTTTCTCACTCTCTTTCTCTCTCCAGTCCTGTCTTTCTCTCTCTCTCTCTCCAGTCCAGTCTTTGTCTCTCTCTTTCCAGTGCAGTCTTTCTTTCTCTCTCTCTCACTCCAGTCCAATCTTTCTCTCTCCAGTCCAGTCTTTCTCTCTCTCTCTCTCCAGTCCAGTCTTTGTCTCTCTCTTTCCAGTGCAGTCTTTCTTTCTCTCTCTCTCACTCCAGTGCAGTCTTTCGCTCTCCCTCTCTCCAGTCCAGTCTTTCTCTCTCCCTCTCTCCAGTCCAGTCTTTCTCTCTCTCTCTCTCCAGTCCAGTCTTTGTCTCTCTCTTTCCAATGCAGTCTTTCTTTCTCTCTCTCTCACTCCAGTGCAGTCTTTCGCTCTCCCTCTCTCCAGTCCAGTCTTTCTCTCTCCCTCTCTCCAGTCCAGTCTTTCTCTCTCTCTCTCTCCAGTCCAGTCTTTGTCTCTCTCTTTCCAGTGCAGTTTTTCTCTCTCTCTCTCTAGTCCAATGTTTCTCTCTCCAGCCCATCTTTTCTGTCTCTCTATCCAATCCAATCTTTCTCTCTCTCTCTCCACTGCAATCTTTCTCTCTCTCGTTCTCCAGTCCAATCTTTCTCCCTCTCTCTCTCCAGTCCAATCTTTCCCTCTCTCTCTCTCCAGTCCAATCATTCTCCCTCTCTATCTCTCCAGTCCAATCTTTCTTTCTCTCTCTCCAGTCCAATCTTTCTCCCATTCTCTCCAGTCCAGTTATTCTCTCTCTCTTTCCAGTGCAGTCTTTCTCTCTCTCTCTCTCTCTCCAGTCGGGTCTTTCTCTCTCTCTGCAGTCCAGTCCTTCTCTCTCTCTCTGCAGTCCTGTCTTTCTCTCTCTCTGCAGTCCAGTCCTTCGCTCTCTCTCTGCAGTCCATTCTTTCTCAATCCAGGCCAGTCTTTCTCTCTCCAGTCCAGTCTTTCTCTCTCTCGTCCAGTATTTCTCTCCCAATTCCAGTCTTCCTCTCTCTCTCTCTCTTACTATTCAGTTCAGTCTTTCTCTCTCTCTCTCTCTCCACTGCAGTCTTTCTCTCTCTCTCTCTTTCCACTGTAGTCTTTTTCTCTCTCTCTCCTGTCCAGTCTTTTGCTCTCTCTCTCCAGTCCAGTCTTTCTCTTTCTGTCTCTAGTCCAGTCTTTCTCTCTCTCTCTCTCTCTCCAGTCCAGTCTTTCTCTCTCTCTCTCTCTCCCCAGTCCAGTCTTTCTCTCTCTCTCCCCAGTCCAGTCTTTCTCTCTCTTTCTCCAGTCCAGTCTTTCTCTCTTTAACAAGTCCAGTCTTTCTCACCCTCTCTCTCTCCAGTCCAGTCTTTTTCTTTCTCTCCTATCTAGTCTTTCTCTCTCTCTTCAATCCAATCTTTGTCTCTCTCTCTCTCTCTCTCTCTCCAATCCAATCTTTCTCTCTGTGTCTCAAGTCCAGTCTTTCTCTCTCTCCAGTCCAATCTTTCTCCCTTCCTCCAGTCCAATCTTTCTCTCTCTCCAGTCCAATCTTTCTCTCTCTCCAGTCCAATTTATCTCTCTCACTCTCCAGTCCAGTCTTTCTCTCTATTTCTCCAGTCCAGACTTTCTCTCTCTCTCTCTTCAGTCCAGTCTTTCTCTCTCTCTCTTCAGTCCTGTCTTTCTCTCTCTCTCTCTCTCTCTCTCTCTCTCTGTCGTCCAGTCTTTCTCTCTCTCTCTCTGCAATGCAGTCCTTCTCTCTCTCTCTCTGCAGTCCAGTCTTTCTCTTAATCTCTCCAGTCCTGTCATTCTCTCTCTCTTTCCAGTGCAGTCTTTCTCTCTCTCTCTCTCCAGTGCAGTCTTTCTCTCTCTCTGCAGTCCAGTCTTTCTCTCTCTCTCTCTCTCTCTCTCCAGTCCAGTCTTTCTCTCTCTCTGCAGTCCTGTCCTTCTCTCTCTCTCTGCAGTCCAGTCTTTCTCTCTCTCTGCAGTCCAGTCCCTTCTCTCTCTCTCTGCAGTCCAGTCTTTCTCTCTCTCTGCAGTCCAGTCCCTTCACTCTCTCTCTGCAGTCCAGTCTTTCTCAATTCAGTCCAGTCTTTCTCTCTCCAGTCCAATCTTTCTCTCTCTTTCCAGTGCAGTCTTTCTCTCTCTCTCTCTCTCTCTCTCTCCAGTCCAGTCTTTCTCTCTCTCTCTCCAGTCCAGTCTTTCTCTCTCTCTCCAGTCCATTCTTTCTCTCTCTCTCTCCAGTCCAATCTTTCTCTCTCTCTCTCCCCAGTCCAGTCTTTCTGTCTCTTTCTCCAATCCAGTCTTGTTCTCTCTCTTTCCCCAGTCCAGTCTTTCTCTCTTTATCCAGTCCAGTCTTTCTCTTCCGCTCTCTCTCCAGTCCATTCTTTCTCTCTGTGTCTCCAGTCCAGTCATTCTCTCTCTCTCCAGTCCAATCTTTCTCTCTCTCTTCTCCAGTCCAATATTTCTCTCTCTCTCATCTCCAGTCCAGTCTTTATCTCTCTCTGCAGTCCAGTCTTTCTCTCTCCAGTCCAGTCTTTCTCTCTCCAATCCAATCTTTCTCTCTATCTCTCCAGTCCAATCTTTCTCTCTCTCTCCAGTCCAATCTTTCTCTCTCTCTCTCTCTTCCAGTTCAATCTTTCTCTCTCTCTTTCTCCAGTTCAATCTTTCTCTCTCTCTTTCTCCAGTCCAATTTTTCTCTCTCTCTCCAGTCCAATCATTCTCCCTCCCTCCAGTCCAATCTTTCTCTCTCTCCAGTCCAATCTTTCTCTCTCTCCAGTCCAATCTATCACTCTCTCTCCAGTCCAATCTTTCTCTCTCTCCAGTCCAATCTATCTCTCTCTCCAGTCCAATCTTTCTCTCTCTCTCTCCAGTCCAATCTTTGTCTCTATCTCTCCAGTCCAAACTTTCTCCCTATCTCTCCAATCCAGTCTTTATTCCTCTCTTTCCAGTCCAGTCTTTCTCGCTCTCTCGCTCCAGTCCAGTATTTCTCTCTCTCTCTGCAGTCCAGTCCTTCTCTTTCTTCCTCCAGTCCAGTCTTTCTTTCTCCAATCCAATCTTTCTCTCTCCAGTCAAATCTTTCTCTCTCTCTCTCCAGTCCAGTCTTTCTCACTCTCTTTCTCTCTCCAGTCCAGTCTTTCTCTCTCTCTCTCTCCATTCCAGTCTTTCATTCCAGTGCACTCTTTCTTTCTCTCTCTCTCACTCCAGTGCAGTCTTTCTCTCTCCCTCTCTCCAGTCCAGTCTTTCTCTCTCCAGTCCAGTCTTTCTCTCTCTCTCTCTCTCTCTCTCCAGTCCAGTCTTTGTCTCTCGCTTTCCAGTGCAGTTTTTCTCTCTCTCTCTCTAGTCCAATGTTTCTCTCTCCAATCCCATCTTTCTCTGTCTCTTTATCCAATCCAATCTTTCTCTCTCTCTCTCCACTGCAATCTTTCTCTCTCTCGTTCTCCAGTCCAATCTTTCTCTCTCTCTCCAGTCCAATCTTTCTCTCTCTCTCCAGTCCAATCCTTCTCTCTCTCTCTCTCCAGTCCAATCTTTCTCCCTCTCTCTCTCTCCAGTCCAATCTTTCTCTCTCTCTCTCCAGTCCAATCTTTCTCTCTATCTCTCCAGTCCAGTCATTCTCTCTCTCTTTCCAGTGCAGTCTTTCTCTTTCTCTCTCTCCAGTCCGGTCTTTCTCTCTCTCTGCAGTCCAGTCGTTCTCACTCTCTCTGCAGTCCTGTCTTTCTCTCTCTCTGCAGTCCAGTCCTTCGCTCTCTCTCTGCAGCCCATTCTTTCTCAATCCAGGCCAGTCTTTCTCTCTCCAGTCCAGTCTTTCTCTCTCTCGTCCAGTATTTCTCTCCCAAGTCCAGTCTTTCTCTCTCTCTCTCTCTTCAGTCCAGTCTTCCTCTCTCTCTCTCTCTTTCTATTCAGTTCAGTCTTTCTCTCTCTCTCTCTCTTCAGTCCAGTCTTTCTCTCTCTCTCTTTCCACTGCAGTCTTTCTCTCTCTCTCTCTCTTTCCACTGCAGTCTTTCTCTCTCTCTCTCCTGACCAGTCTTTTGCTCTCTCTCTCCAGTCCAGTCTTTCTCTCTCTGTCTCCAGTCCAGTCTTTCTCTCTCTCTCTCTCTTTGTCCAGTCCAGTCTTTCTCTCTCTCTTTCTCTCCAGTCCAGTCTTTCTCCCTCTCTCTCTCTCTCTCCAGTCCAATCTTTCTCTCTCTCTCCCCAGTCCAGTCTTTCTCTCTCTTTCTCCAGTCCAGTCTTGTTTTCTCTCTTTCTCCAGTCCAGTCTTTCTCTCTTCAACCAGTCCAGTCTTTCTCTCCCTCTCTCTCTCTCCAGTCCAGTCTTTTTCTTTCTCTCCTATCTAGTCTTTCTCTCTCTCTCTTCAATCCATTCTTTCTCTCTGTGTCTCAAGTCCAGTCTTTCTCTCTCTCCAGTCCAATCTTTGTCTCTCTCTCTCTCCAGTCCAATCTTTCTCTCTCTCTCATCTCTAGTCCAGTCTTTCTCTCTCCAGTCGTCTTTCTCTCTCCAATCCAATCTTTCTCTCTCCAGTCCAATCTTTCTCTCTATCTCTCCAGTCCAGTCTTTCTCTCTCTCTTTCCACTGCAGTCTTGCTCTCTCTCTCTCTCTCTCTCTCTCTCTCTCCAGTCCAGTCTTTCTCTCTCTCTCTCTCCTGTCGAGTCTTTCTCTCCCTATCTTCAGTCCAATGTTTCTCTCTTGTCCCCTCTCTCCAGTCCAGTTTTCCTCTCTCTCTCTCTCCCTCTCCAGTCCAGTCTTTCTCTCCCTCTCTCTCTCCAGTCCAGTCTTTTTCTTTCTCTCCAATCTAGTCTTTCTCTCTCTCTCTCCCGTCCAATCTTTCTCTCTCCAGACCAATGTTTTTCTCTCCAATCCAACCTTTCTCTCTATCTCTCCAGGCCAATCTTTCTCTCTCTCTCTCCAGTTCAATCTTTCTCTCTCTCTCCAGTACAATCTTTCTCTCCCTCTCTCTCCAGTTCAATCTTTCTCTCTCTCTCTCTTTCTCCAGTCCAATCTTTCTCCCTCACTCCAGTCTAATCTTTCTCACTCTCCAGTCCAATCTTTCTCTCTATTTCTCCAGTCCAGACTTTCACTCTCTTCAGTCCAGTCTTTCTCTCTCTCTCTCTCTCTCTCTGCAGTCCAGTCTTTCTCTTAATCTCTCCAGTCCTGTCATTCTCTCTCTCTTTCCAGTGCAGCCTTTCTCTCTCTCTCTCTCCAGTCCAGTCTTTCTCTCTCTCTGCAGTCCTGTCCTTCTCTCTCTCTCTGCAGTCCTGTCTTTCTCTCTCTCTGCAGTCCAGTCCCTTCGCTCTCTCTCTGCAGTCCATTCTTTCTCAATTCAGTCCAGTCTTTCTCTCTCCAGTCCAGTCTTTCTCTCTCTCTCTCTTCAGTCCAGTCTTCCTCTCTCTCTCTCTCAATTCAGTTCAGTCTTTCTCTCTGTCTCTCTCTTCAGTCCAGTCTTTCTCTCTCTCTCTCTCACCACTGCAGTCTTTCTCTCTCTTTCCAGTGCAGTCTTTCTCTCTCTCTCTCTCTCTCTCCTGTACAGTCTTTCGCTCTCTCTCTCTCTCTCTCTCTCCAGTCCAGTCTTTCTCTCTCTCTCTCCAGTCCAGTCTTTCTCTCTCTCTCCAGTCCATTCTTTCTCTCTCTCTCTCCAGTCCAATCTTTCTCTCTCTCTCTCCCCAGTCCAGTCTTTCTGTCTCTTTCTCCAATCCAGTCTTGTTCTCTCTCTTTCTCCAGTCCAGTCTTTCTCTCTTTAACCAGTCCAGTCTTTCTCTTCCGCTCTCTCTCCAGTCCATTCTTTCTCTCTGTGTCTCCAGTCCAGTCTTTCTCTCTCTCTCCAGTCCAATCTTTCTCTCTCTCTCTCTCCAGTCCAATCTTTCTCTCTCTCTCATCTCCAGTCCAGTCTTTATCTCTCTCTGCAGTCCAGTCTTTCTCTCTCCAGTCCAGTCTTTCTCTCTCCAATCGAATCTTTCTCTCTCCAAACCAACCTTTCTCTCTATCTCTCCAGTCCAATCGTTCTCTCTCTCTCTCCAGTGCAATCTTTCTCTCTCTCTCTCTCTCCAGTTCAATATTTCTCTCTCTCTTTCTCCAGTTCAATCTTTCTCTCTCTCTTTCTCCAGTCCAATTTTTCTCTCTCTCTCCAGTCCAATCTTTCTCCCTCCCTCCAGTCCAGTCTTTCTCTCTCTCTCTCTCTCCAGTCCAGTCTTTGTCTCTCTCTTTCCAGTGCAGTCTTTCTTTCTCTCTCTCTCACTCCAGTGCAGTCTTTCGCTCTCCCTCTCTCCAGTCCAGTCTTTCTCTCTCCCTCTCTCCAGTCCAGTCTTTCTCTCTCTCTCTCTCCAGTCCAGTCTTTGTCTCTCTCTTTCCAATGCAGTCTTTCTTTCTCTCTCTCTCACTCCAGTGCAGTCTTTCGCTCTCCCTCTCTCCAGTCCAGTCTTTCTCTCTCCCTCTCTCCAGTCCAGTCTTTGTCTCTCTCTCTCTCCAGTCCAGTCTTTGTCTCTCTCTTTCCAATGCAGTCTTTCTTTCTCTCTCTCTCACTCCAGTGCAGTCTTTCGCTCTCCCTCTCTCCAGTCCAGTCTTTCTCTCTCCCTCTCTCCAGTCCAGTCTTTCTCTCTCTCTCTCTCCAGTCCAGTCTTTGTCTCTCTCTTTCCAGTGCAGTTTTTCTCTCTCTCTCTCTAGTCCAATGTTTCTCTCTCCAGCCCATCTTTTCTGTCTCTCTATCCAATCCAATCTTTCTCTCTCTCTCTCCACTGCAATCTTTCTCTCTCTCGTTCTCCAGTCCAATCTTTCTCCCTCTCTCTCTCCAGTCCAATCTTTCCCTCTCTCTCTCTCCAGTCCAATCATTCTCCCTCTCTATCTCTCCAGTCCAATCTTTCTTTCTCTCTCTCCAGTCCAATCTTTCTCCCATTCTCTCCAGTCCAGTTATTCTCTCTCTCTTTCCAGTGCAGTCTTTCTCTCTCTCTCTCTCTCTCCAGTCGGGTCTTTCTCTCTCTCTGCAGTCCAGTCCTTCTCTCTCTCTCTGCAGTCCTGTCTTTCTCTCTCTCTGCAGTCCAGTCCTTCGCTCTCTCTCTGCAGTCCATTCTTTCTCAATCCAGGCCAGTCTTTCTCTCTCCAGTCCAGTCTTTCTCTCTCTCGTCCAGTATTTCTCTCCCAATTCCAGTCTTCCTCTCTCTCTCTCTCTTACTATTCAGTTCAGTCTTTCTCTCTCTCTCTCTCTCCACTGCAGTCTTTCTCTCTCTCTCTCTTTCCACTGTAGTCTTTTTCTCTCTCTCTCCTGTCCAGTCTTTTGCTCTCTCTCTCCAGTCCAGTCTTTCTCTTTCTGTCTCTAGTCCAGTCTTTCTCTCTCTCTCTCTCTCTCCAGTCCTGTCTTTCTCTCTCTCTCTCTCTCCCCAGTCCAGTCTTTCTCTCTCTCTCCCCAGTCCAGTCTTTCTCTCTCTTTCTCCAGTCCAGTCTTTCTCTCTTTAACAAGTCCAGTCTTTCTCACCCTCTCTCTCTCTCCAGTCCAGTCTTTTTCTTTCTCTCCTATCTAGTCTTTCTCTCTCTCTTCAATCCAATCTTTGTCTCTCTCTCTCTCTCTCTCTCTCCAATCCAATCTTTCTCTCTGTGTCTCAAGTCCAGTCTTTCTCTCTCTCCAGTCCAATCTTTCTCCCTTCCTCCAGTCCAATCTTTCTCTCTCTCCAGTCCAATCTTTCTCTCTCTCCAGTCCAATCTTTCTCTCTCTCCAGTCCAATTTATCTCTCTCACTCTCCAGTCCAGTCTTTCTCTCTATTTCTCCAGTCCAGACTTTCTCTCTCTCTCTCTTCAGTCCAGTCTTTCTCTCTCTCTCTCTGCAATGCAGTCCTTCTCTCTCTCTCTCTGCAGTCCAGTCTTTCTCTTAATCTCTCCAGTCCTGTCATTCTCTCTCTCTTTCCAGTGCAGCCTTTCTCTCTCTCTCTTCAGTCCTGTCTTTCTCTCTCTCTCTCTCTCTCTCTCTCTCTGTAGTCCAGTCTTTCTCTCTCTCTCTCTGCAATGCAGTCCTTCTCTCTCTCTCTCTGCAGTCCAGTCTTTCTCTTAATCTCTCCAGTCCTGTCATTCTCTCTCTCTTTCCAGTGCAGTCTTTCTCTCTCTCTCTCTCCAGTGCAGTCTTTCTCTCTCTCTGCAGTCCAGTCTTTCTCTCTCTCTCTCTCTCTCTCTCCAGTCCAGTCTTTCTCTCTCTCGGCAGTCCTGTCTTTCTCTCTCTCTGCAGTCCAGTCCCTTCGCTCTCTCTCTGCAGTCCATTCTTTCTCAATTCAGTCCAGTCTTTCTCTCTCCAGTCCAATCTTTCTCTCTCTTTCCAGTGCAGTCTTTCTCTCTCTCTCTCTCTCTCTCTCCAGTCCAGTCTTTCTCTCTCTCTGCAGTCCATTCTTTCTCAATTCAGTCCAGTCTTTCTCTCTCCAGTCCAGTCTTTCTCTCTCTCTCCCCAGTCCAGTCTTTCTCTCTCTCTCTCCAGTCCATTCTTTCTCTCTCTCTCTCCAGTCCAATCTTTCTCTCTCTCTCTCCCCAGTCCAGTCTTTCTGTCTCTTTCTCCAATCCAGTCTTGTTCTCTCTCTTTCTCCGGTCCAGCCTTTCTCTCTTTAACCAGTCCAGTCTTTCTCTTCCGCTCTCTCTCCAGTCCATTCTTTCTCTCTGTGTCTCCAGTCCAGTCATTCTCTCTCTCTCCAGTCCAATCTTTCTCTCTCTCTTCTCCAGTCCAATATTTCTCTCTCTCTCATCTCCAGTCCAGTCTTTATCTCTCTCTGCAGTCCAGTCTTTCTCTCTCCAGTCCAGTCTTTCTCTCTCCAATCCAATCTTTCTCTCTATCTCTCCAGTCCAATCTTTCTCTCTCTCTCCAGTCCAATCTTTCTCTCTCTCTCTCTCTTCCAGTTCAATCTTTCTCTCTCTCTTTCTCCAGTTCAATCTTTCTCTCTCTCTTTCTCCAGTCCAATTTTTCTCTCTCTCTCCAGTCCAATCATTCTCCCTCCCTCCAGTCCAATCTTTCTCTCTCTCCAGTCCAATCTTTCTCTCTCTCCAGTCCAATCTATCACTCTCTCTCCAGTCCAATCTTTCTCTCTCTCCAGTCCAACCTTTCTCTCTCTCTCTCCAGTCCAATCTTTCTCTCTCTCTCTCCAGTCCAATCTTTGTCTCTATCTCTCCAGTCCAAACTTTCTCCCTATCTCTCCAATCCAGTCTTTATTCCTCTCTTTCCAGTCCAGTCTTTCTCGCTCTCTCGCTCCAGTCCAGTATTTCTCTCTCTCTCTGCAGTCCAGTCCTTCTCTTTCTTCCTCCAGTCCAGTCTTTCTTTCTCCAATCCAATCTTTCTCTCTCCAGTCAAATCTTTCTCTCTCTCTCTCTCCAGTCCAGTCTTTCTCACTCTCTTTCTCTCTCCAGTCCAGTCTTTCTCTCTCTCTCTCTCCATTCCAGTCTTTCATTCCAGTGCATTCTTTCTTTCTCTCTCTCTCACTCCAGTGCAGTCTTTCTCTCTCCCTCTCTCCAGTCCAGTCTTTCTCTCTCCAGTCCAGTCTTTCTCTCTCTCTCTCTCTCTCTCTCCAGTCCAGTCTTTGTCTCTCGCTTTCCAGTGCAGTTTTTCTCTCTCTCTCTCTAGTCCAATGTTTCTCTCTCCAATCCCATCTTTCTCTGTCTCTTTATCCAATCCAATCTTTCTCTCTCTCTCTCCACTGCAATCTTTCTCTCTCTCGTTCTCCAGTCCAATCTTTCTCTCTCTCTCCAGTCCAATCTTTCTCTCTCTCTCCAGTCCAATCCTTCTCTCTCTCTCTCCAGTCCAATCTTTCTCCCTCTCTCTCTCTCCAGTCCAATCTTTCTCTCTCTCTCTCCAGTCCAATCTTTCTCTCTATCTCTCCAGTCCAGTCATTCTCTCTCTCTTTCCAGTGCAGTCTTTCTCTTTCTCTCTCTCCAGTCCGGTCTTTCTCTCTCTCTGCAGTCCTGTCCTTCTCTCTCTCTCTGCAGTCCTGTCCTTCGCTCTCTCTCTGCAGCCCATTCTTTCTCAATCCAGGCCAGTCTTTCTCTCTTCAGTCCAGTCTTCCTCTCTCTCTCTCTCTTTCTATTCAGTTCAGTCTTTCTCTCTCTCTCTCTCTTCAGTCCAGTCTTTCTCTCTCTCTCTCTCCACTGCAGTCTTTCTCTCTCTCTCTCTTTCCACTGCAGTCTTTCTCTCTCTCTCTCTCCTGACCAGTCTTTTGCTCTCTCTCTCCAGTCCAGTCTTTCTCTCTCTGTCTCCAGTCCAGTCTTTCTCTCTCTCTCTCTCTTTGTCCAGTCCAGTCTTTCTCTCTCTCTTTCTCTCCAGTCCAGTCTTTCTCCCTCTCTCTCTCTCTCTCCAGTCCAATCTTTCTCTCTCTCTCCCCAGTCCAGTCTTTCTCTCTCTTTCTCCAGTCCAGTCTTGTTTTCTCTCTTTCTCCAGTCCAGTCTTTCTCTCTTCAACCAGTCCAGTCTTTCTCTCCCTCTCTCTCTCTCCAGTCCAGTCTTTTTCTTTCTCTCCTATCTAGTCTTTCTCTCTCTCTCTTCAATCCAATCTTTCTCTCTGTGTCTCAAGTCCAGTCTTTCTCTCTCTCCAGTCCAATCTTTGTCTCTCTCTCTCTCCAGTCCAATCTTTCTCTCTCTCTCATCTCTAGTCCAGTCTTTCTCTCTCCAGTCGTCTTTCTCTCTCCAATCCAATCTTTCTCTCTCCAGTCCAATCTTTCTCTCTATCTCTCCAGTCCAGTCTTTCTCTCTCTCTTTCCACTGCAGTCTTGCTCTCTCTCTCTCTCTCTCTCTCTCTCTCCAGTCCAGTCTTTCTCTCTCTCTCTCTCCTGTCGAGTCTTTCTCTCCCTATCTTCAGTCCAATGTTTCTCTCTTGTCCCCTCTCTCCAGTCCAGTTTTCCTCTCTCTCTCTCTCCCTCTCCAGTCCAGTCTTTCTCTCCCTCTCTCTCTCCAGTCCAGTCTTTTTCTTTCTCTCCAATCTAGTCTTTCTCTCTCTCTCCAATCCAATCTTACTCTCTGTGTCTCAAGTCCGGTCTTTCTCTCTCTCCAGTCCAATCTTTGTCTCTCTCTCTCTCTCCAGTCCAGTCTTTCTCTCTCTCTCTCCCGTCCAATCTTTCTCTCTCCAGACCAATGTTTTTCTCTCCAATCCAACCTTTCTCTCTATCTCTCCAGGCCAATCTTTCTCTCTCTCTCTCCAGTTCAATCTTTCTCTCTCTCTCCAGTACAATCTTTCTCTCCCTCTCTCTCCAGTTCAATCTTTCTCTCTCTCTCTCTTTCTCCAGTCCAATCTTTCTCCCTCACTCCAGTCTAATCTTTCTCACTCTCCAGTCCAATCTTTCTCTCTATTTCTCCAGTCCAGACTTTCACTCTCTTCAGTCCAGTCTTTCTCTCTCTCTCTCTCTCTCTCTGTAGTCCAGTCTTTCTCTCTCTCTCTCTCTCTCTCTGTAGTCCAGTCTTTCTCTCTCTCTCTCTGCAATGCAGTCCTTCTCTCTCTCTCTCTCTGCAGTCCAGTCTTTCTCTTAATCTCTCCAGTCCTGTCATTCTCTCTCTCTTTCCAGTGCAGCCTTTCTCTCTCTCTCTCTCCAGTCCAGTCTTTCTCTCTCTCTGCAGTCCTGTCTTTCTCTCTCTCTGCAGTCCAGTCCCTTCGCTCTCTCTCTGCAGTCCATTCTTTCTCAATTCAGTCCAGTCTTTCTCTCTCCAGTCCCGTCTTTCTCTCCCTCTCTCTCTCCAGTCCAGTCTTTTTCTTTCTCTCCAATCTAGTCTTTCTCTCTCTCTCTCCCGTCCAATCTTTCTCTCTCCAGACCAATGTTTTTCTCTCCAATCCAACCTTTCTCTCTATCTCTCCAGGCCAATCTTTCTCTCTCTCTCTCCAGTTCAATCTTTCTCTCTCTCTCCAGTACAATCTTTCTCTCCCTCTCTCTCCAGTTCAATCTTTCTCTCTCTCTCTCTTTCTCCAGTCCAATCTTTCTCCCTCACTCCAGTCTAATCTTTCTCACTCTCCAGTCCAATCTTTCTCTCTATTTCTCCAGTCCAGACTTTCACTCTCTTCAGTCCAGTCTTTCTCTCTCTCTCTCTCTCTCTCTGCAGTCCAGTCTTTCTCTTAATCTCTCCAGTCCTGTCATTCTCTCTCTCTTTCCAGTGCAGCCTTTCTCTCTCTCTCTCCAGTCCAGTCTTTCTCTCTCTCTGCAGTCCTGTCCTTCTCTCTCTCTCTGCAGTCCTGTCTTTCTCTCTCTCTGCAGTCCAGTCCCTTCGCTCTCTCTCTGCAGTCCATTCTTTCTCAATTCAGTCCAGTCTTTCTCTCTCCAGTCCAGTCTTTCTCTCTCTCTCTCTTCAGTCCAGTCTTCCTCTCTCTCTCTCTCAATTCAGTTCAGTCTTTCTCTCTGTCTCTCCCTTCAGTCCAGTCTTTCTCTCTCTCTCTCTCACCACTGCAGTCTTTCTCTCTCTCTCTCTGCACTGCAGTCTTTCTCTCTCTTTCCAGTGCAGTCTTTCTCTCTCTCTCTATCTCTCTCCTGTACAGTCTTTCGCTCTCTCTCTCTCTCTCTCTCTCCAGTCCAGTCTTTCTCTCTCTCTCTCCAGTCCAGTCTTTCTCTCTCTCTCCAGTCCATTCTTTCTCTCTCTCTCTCCAGTCCAATCTTTCTCTCTCTCTCTCCCCAGTCCAGTCTTTCTGTCTCTTTCTCCAATCCAGTCTTGTTCTCTCTCTTTCTCCAGTCCAGTCTTTCTCTCTTTAACCAGTCCAGTCTTTCTCTTCCGCTCTCTCTCCAGTCCATTCTTTCTCTCTGTGTCTCCAGTCCAGTCTTTCTCTCTCTCTCCAGTCCAATCTTTCTCTCTCTCTCTCTCCAGTCCAATCTTTCTCTCTCATCTCCAGTCCAGTCTTTCTCTCTCCAGTCCAGTCTTTCTCTCTCCAATCCAATCTTTCTCTCTCCAAACCAACCTTTCTCTCTATCTCTCCAGTCCAATCGTTCTCTCTCTCTCTCCAGTGCAATCTTTCTCTCTCTCTCTCTCTCCAGTTCAATATTTCTCTCTCTCTTTCTCCAGTTCAATCTTTCTCTCTCTCTTTCTCCAGTCCAATTTTTCTCTCTCTCTCCAGTCCAATCGTTCTCCCTCCCTCCAGTCCAATCTTTCTCTCTCTCCAGTCCAATCTTTCTCTCTCCAGTCGAATCTATCTCTCTCTCTCCAGTCCAATCTTTCTCTCTCTCCAGTCCAATCTATCTCTCTCTCCAGTCCAACCTTTCTCTCTCTCTCTCCAGTCCAATCTTTCTCTCTATCTCTCCAGTCCAGTCTTTCTCCCTATCTCTCCAGTCCAGTCTTTATTCCTCTCTTTCCAGTCCAGTCTTTCTCGCTCTCTCTCTCCAGTCCAGTATTTCTCTCTCTCTGCAGTCCAGTCCTTCTCTTTCTTCCTCCAGTCCAGTCTTTCTCTCTCCAATCCAATCTTTCTCTCTCCAGTCAAATCTTTCTCTCACTCTCTCCAGTCCAGTCTTTCTCACTCTCTTTCTCTCTCCAGTCCAATCTTTCTCTCTCTCTCTCCAGTCCAGTCTTTCTCTCTCACTCTCTCTCCAGTCCATTCTTTCTCTCTCTCTAGTCCTATCTTTCTCTTTATCTCTCCAGTCCAGTCTTTCCCTCTCCCTTTCCAGTGCAGTCTTTCTCTCTCTCTCTCTCCAGTCCACTCTTTCTCTCACTCTCTCTCTCCAGTCCACTCTTTCTCGCTCTCTCTCCAGTCCAATCTTTTTCTCTCCAGTCCAATCTTTCTCTCTCTCTCTCCAGTCCAATCTTTCTCTTTCTCATCTCTCCAGTCCAAACTTTCCCTCTCTCTCCAGTTCAATCTTTCTCTCTCTCTTTCTCCAGTCCAATCTTTCTCCCTTCCTCCAGTCCAATCTTTCTCTCTCTCCAGTCCAATCTTTCTCTCATTCTCTCCAGTCCAATCTTTCTCTCTATTTCTCCAGTCCAGACTTTCTCTCTCTCTTCAGTCCAGTCTTTGTCTCTCTCTCTCTCCACTCCAGTCTTTCCCTCTCTCTCTCTCTCCAGTCCAGTCTTTCTCTCTCTCTCTCTCTCCTGTCCAGTCTTTCTCTCTCTCTGCAGTCCAATCTTTCTCTCTCTCTGTCCCCAGTCCAGTCTTTCTCTCTCTTTCTCCAGTCCAGTCTTGTTCTCTCTCTCTCTCTCCAGTCCAGTGTTTTTCTTTCTCTCCTATCTAGTCTTTCTCTCTCTCTCTCCAATCCAATCTTTCTCTCTGTGTCTCCAGTCCAGTCTTTCTCTCTCTCCAGTCCAATCTTTGTCTCTCTCTATCTCCAGTCCAATCTTTCCCTCTCTCTCATCTCCAGTCCAGACTTTCTCTCTCTCTGCAGTCCAGTCTTTCTCTCTCCAATCCAGTCTTTCTCTCTCCAATCCAATCTTTCTCTCTGCAGTCCAATCTTTCTCTCTATCTCTCCAGTCCAATCTTTCTCTCTCTATCTCCAGTTCAATCTTTCTCTCCCTCTTTCTCCAGTCCAATCTTTCTCCCTACCTCCAATCCAATCTTTCTCTCTCTCCAGTCCAATCGTTCTCTCTTTTTCTCCAGTCCAGACTTTCTCTCTCTCTCTTCAGTCCTGTCTTTCTCTCTCTCTCTCTCTCTCTCTGTAGTCCAGTCTTTGTCTCTCTCTCTCTGCAGTCCAGTCTTTCTCTTCATCTCCCCAGTCCTGTCATTCTCTCACTCTCTCTCCAGTCCAGTCTTTCTCTCTCCAGTCCAATCTTGCTCTCTATCTCTCCAGTCCAGTCTTTCTATCTCTCCAGTCCAGTCTTTCTCTCTCCAGTCCAATCTTGCTCTCTATCTCTCCAGTCCAGTCTTTCTATCTCTCCAGTCCAGTCTTTCTCTCTCTCTTTCCAGTGCAGTCTTTCTCTCTCTCTCTCTCCAGTGCAGTCTTTCTCTCTCTCCAGTCCAGTCTTTCTCTCTCACTCTCTCTCCAGTCCATTCTTTCTCTCTCTCTCTCCAGTTCTATCTTTCTCTTTATCTCTCCAGTCCAGTCTTTCCCTCTCCCTTTCCAGTGCAGTCTTTCTCACTCTCTCTCTCCTGTCCACTCTTTCTCGCTCTCTCTCCAGTCCAATCTTTCTCTCTCCAGACCAATCTTTTTCTCTCCAGTCCAATCTTTTTCTCTCTCTCTCTCCAGTCCAATCTTTCTCTTTCTCATCTCTCCAGTCCAAACTTTCTCTCTCTCTCTCTCCAGTTCAATCTTTCTCTCTCTCTTTCTCCAGTCCAATCTTTCTCTCTCTCACTCTCCAATCCAATCTTTCTCTCTCTCTCTCCAGTTCAATCTTTCTCTCTATTTCTCCAGTCCAGACATTCTCTCTCTCTTCAGTCCAGTCTTTCTCTCTCTCTTCAGTCCAGTCTTTCTCTCTCTCTCCTGTACAGTTTTTTGCACTCTCTCTCTCTCTCTCTCCAGTCCAGTCATTCTCTCTCTCTCTCCAGTCCAGTCTTTCTCTCTCTCTCTCCAGTCCATTCTTTCTCTCTCTCTCTCCAGTCCGTTCTTTTTCTCTCTCTCTCCCCAGTCCAGTCTTTCTGTCTCTTTCTCCAATCCAGTCTTGTTCTCTCTCTTTCTCCAGTCCAGTCTTTCTCTCTTTAACCAGTCCAGTCTTTCTCTTCCGCTCTCTCTCCAGTCCATTCTTTCTCTCTGTGTCTCCAGTCCAGTCTTTCTCTCTCTCTCTCCAGTCCAATCTTTCTCTCTCTCTCTCTCCAGTCCAATCTTTCTCTCTCTCTCATCTCCAGTCCAGTTTTTATCTCTCTCTGCAGTCCAGTCATTCTCTCTCCAGTCCAGTCTTTCTCTCTCCAATCCAATCTTTCTCTCTCCAAACCAATCTTTCTCTCTATCTCTCCAGTCCAATCTTTCTCTCTCTCTCTCCAGTCCAATCTTTCTCTCTCTCTCTCTCTCCAGTTCAATCTTTCTCTCTGTCTTTCTCCAGTTCAATCTTTCTCTCCCTCTTTCTCCAGTCCAATTTTTCTCTCTCTCTCCAGTCCAATCTTTATCCCTCCCTCCAGTCCAATCTTTCTCTCTCTCCAGTCCAATCTTTCTCTCTCTCCAGTCCAATCTATCTCTCTCTCTCCAGTCCAATCTTTCTCTCTCTCCAGTCCAATCTATCTCTCTCTCCAGTCCAATCTTTCTCTCTCTCTCTCCAGTCCAATCTTTCTCTCTATCTCTCCAGTCCAGTCTTTCTCCCTATCTCTCCAGTCCAGTCTTTATTCCTCTCTTTCCAGTCCAGTCTTTCTCGCTCTCTCTCTCCAGTCCAGTATTTCTCTCTCTCTGCAGTCCAGTCCTTCTCTTTCTTCCTCCAGTCCAGTCTTTCTCCAATCCAATCTTTCTCTCTCCAGTCCAGTCTTTCTCTCACTCTCTCCAGTCCAGTCTTTCTCACTCTCTTTCTCTCTCCAGTCCAGTCTTTCTCTCTCTCTCTCTCTCCAGTCCAGTCTTTGTCTCTCTCTTTCCAGTGCAGTCTTTCTTTCTCTCTCTCTCAATCCAGTGCAATCTTTCGCTCTCCCTCTCTCCAGTGCAGTCTTTCTCTCTCCCTCTCTCCAGTCCAGTCTTTCTCTCTCCAGTCCAGTCTTTCCCTCTCTCTCTCTCTCTCCAGTCCCAGTCTTTGTCTCTCTCTTTCCAGTGCAGTTTTTCTCTCTCTCTCTCTAGTCCAATGTTTCTCTCTCCAATCCAATCTTTCTCTGTCTCTCTATCCAATCCAATCTTTCTCTCTCTCTCCACTGCAGTCTTTCTCTCTCTCGTTCTCCAATCCAATCTTTCTCTCTCTCCAGTCCAATCTTTCTCTCTCTCTATCTCCAGTCCAATCTTTTTCTCTCTCTCTCTCTCCAGTCCAATCTTTCTCCCTCTCTCTCTCTCCAGTCCAATCTTTCTCTCTATCTCTCCAGTCCAGTCATTCTCTCTCTCTTTCCAGTGCAGTCTTTCTCTCTCTCTCTCTCTCCAGTTCGGTTTTTCTCTCTCTCTGCAGTCCAGTCCTTCTCTCTCTCTCTGCAGTCCTGTCTTTCTCTCTCTCTGCAGTCCAGTCCTTCGCTCTCTCTCTGCAGCCCATTCTTTCTCAATCCAGGCCAGTCTTTCTCTCTCCAGTCCAGTCTTTCTCTCTCTCGTCCAGTATTTCTCTCCCAAGTCCAGTCTTTCTCTCTCTCTCGCTCTCTTCAGTCCAGTCTTTCTCTCTCTCTCTCTCCACTGCAGTCTTTCTCTCTCTCTCTCTTTCCACTGCAGTCTTTCTCTCTCTCTCTCCTGTCCAGTCTTTTGCTCTCTCTCTCCAGTCCAGTCTTTCTCTCTCTGTCTCCAGTCAAGTCTTTCTCTCTCTCTCTCTCTCTCTCCAGTCCAGTCTTTTTCTTTCTCTCCTATCTAGTCTTTCTCTCTCTCCCCAATCCAATCTTTCTGTCTGTGTCTCAAGTCCAGTCTTTCTCTCTCTCCAGTCCAATCTTTTTCCCTCCCTCCAGTCCAATTTTTCTCTCACTCCAGTCCAATCTTTCTCTCTCTCCAGTCCAATTTATCTCTCTCACTCTCCAGTCCAGTCTTTCTCTCTATTTCTCCAGTCCAGTCTTTCTCTCTCTCTCTCTCTGTAGTCCAGTCTTTCTCTCTCTCTCTGCAGTCCAGTACTTCTCTCTCTCTCTCTGCAATGCAGTCCTTCTCTCTCTCTCTCTGCAGTCCAGTCTTTCTCTTAATCTCTCCAGTCCTGTCATTCTCTCTCTCTTTCCAGTGCAGCCTTTCTCTCTCTCTCTCTCCAGTCCATTCTTTCTCTCTGTGTCTCCAGTCCAGTCTTTCTCTCTCTCTCCAGTCCAATCTTTCTCTCTCTCTCTCTCCAGTCTAATCTTTCTCTCTCTCTCATCTCCAGTCCAGTCTTTATCTCTCTCTGCATTCCAGTCTTTATCTCTCCAGTCCAGTCTTTCTCTCTCCAATCCAATCTTTCTCTCTCCAAACCAATCTTTCTCTCTATCTCTCCAGTCCAATCTTTCTCTCTCTCTCTCCAGTCCAATCTTTCTCTCTCTCTCTCTCTCCAGTTCAATCTTTCTCTCTCTCTTTCTCCAATTCAATCTTTCTCTCTCTCTTTCTCCAGTCCAATTTTTCTCTCTCTCTCCAGTCCAATCTTTCTCCCTCCCTCCAGTCCAATCTTTCTCTCTCTCCAGTCCAATCTTTCTCTCTCTCTCTCTCCAGTCTAATCTTTCTCTCTCTCTCATCTCCAGTCCAGTCTTTATCTCTCTCTGCAGTCCAGTCTTTATCTCTCCAGTCCAGTCTTTCTCTCTCCAATCCAATCTTTCTCTCTCCAAACCAATCTTTCTCTCTATCTCTCCAGTCCAATCTTTCTCTCTCTCTCTCCAGTCCAATCTTTCTCTCTCTCTCTCTCTCCAGTTCAATCTTTCTCTCTCTCTTTCTCCAATTCAATCTTTCTCTCTCTCTTTCTCCAGTCCAATTTTTCTCTCTCTCTCCAGTCCAATCTTTCTCCCTCCCTCCAGTCCAATCTTTCTCTCTCTCCAGTCCAATCTTTCTCTCTCCAGTCGAATCTATCTCTCTCTCTCCAGTCCAATCTTTCTCTCTCTCCAGTCCAATCTATCTCTCTCTCCAGTCCAACCTTTCTCTCTCTCTCTCCAGTCCAATCTTTCTCTCTCTCTCTCCAGTCCAGTCTTTCTCTCTCCAATCCAATTTTCTCTCTCCAGTCAAATCTTTCTCTCACCTTCTCCAGTCCAGTCTTTCTCACTCTCTTTCTCTCTCCAGTCCTGTCTTTCTCTCTCTCTCTCTCTCTCCAGTCCAATCTTTCTCTCTCCAGTCCAGTCTTTCTCTCTCTCTCTCTCTCCAGTCCAGTCTTTGTCTCTCTCTTTCCAGTGCAGTCTTTCTTTCTCTCTCTCTCACTCCAGTGCAGTCTTTCGCTCTCCCTCTCTCCAGTCCAGTCTTTCTCTCTCCCTCTCTCCAGTCCAGTCTTTCTCTCTCTCTCTCCAGTCCAGTCCTTGTCTCTCTCTTTCCAGTGCAGTTTTTCTCTCTCTCTCTCTAGTCCAATGTTTCTCTCTCCAGCCCATCTTTTCTGTCTCTCTATCCAATCCAATCTTTCTCTCTCTCTCTCCACTGCAATCTTTCTCTCTC
This sequence comes from Isurus oxyrinchus, assembly GCA_026770705.1. Taxonomy (NCBI): domain Eukaryota; kingdom Metazoa; phylum Chordata; class Chondrichthyes; order Lamniformes; family Lamnidae; genus Isurus; species Isurus oxyrinchus. Next base: position 100,739,813 of record JANJGN010000007.1, on the reverse strand, counting down.
TCGTTCTCCAGTCCAATCTTTCTCCCTCTCTCTCTCCAGTCCAATCTTTCCCTCTCTCTCTCTCCAGTCCAATCATTCTCCCTCTCTATCTCTCCAGTCCAATCTTTCTTTCTCTCTCTCCAGTCCAATCTTTCTCCCATTCTCTCCAGTCCAGTTATTCTCTCTCTCTTTCCAGTGCAGTCTTTCTCTCTCTCTCTCTCTCTCCAGTCGGGTCTTTCTCTCTCTCTGCAGTCCAGTCCTTCTCTCTCTCTCTGCAGTCCTGTCTTTCTCTCTCTCTGCAGTCCAGTCCTTCTCTCTCTCTCTGCAGTCCTGTCTTTCTCTCTCTCTGCAGTCCAGTCCTTCGCTCTCTCTCTGCAGTCCATTCTTTCTCAATCCAGGCCAGTCTTTCTCTCTCCAGTCCAGTCTTTCTCTCTCTCGTCCAGTATTTCTCTCCCAAGTCCAGTCTTTCTCTCTCTCTCTCTTCAGTCCAGTCTTCCTCTCTCTCTCTCTCTTCAGTCCAGTCTTCCTCTCTCTCTCTCTCTTACTATTCAGTTCAGTCTTTCTCTCTCTCTCTCTCTCCACTGCAGTCTTTCTCTCTCTCTCTCTTTCCACTGTAGTCTTTTTCTCTCTCTCTCCTGTCCAGTCTTTTGCTCTCTCTCTCCAGTCCAGTCTTTCTCTTTCTGTCTCTAGTCCAGTCTTTCTCTCTCTCTCTCTCTCTCCAGTCCTGTCTTTCTCTCTCTCTCTCTCTCCCCAGTCCAGTCTTTCTCTCTCTCTCCCCAGTCCAGTCTTTCTCTCTCTTTCTCCAGTCCAGTCTTGTTCTCTCTCTTTCTCCAGTCCAGTCTTTCTCTCTTTAACCAGTCCAGTCTTTCTCACCCTCTCTCTCTCCAGTCCAGTCTTTTTCTTTCTCTCCTATCTAGTCTTTCTCTCTCTCTTCAATCCAATCTTTCTCTCTGTGTCTCAAGTCCAGTCTTTCTCTCTCTCCAGTCCAGTCTTTCTCCCTTCCTCCAGTCCAATCTATCTCTCTCTCTCCAGTCCAATCTTTCTCTCTCTCCAGTCCAATCTATCTCTCTCTCCAGTCCAATCTTTCTCTCTCTCTCTCCAGTCCAATCTTTCTCTCTATCTCTCCAGTCCAGTCTTTCTCCCTATCTCTCCAGTCCAGTCTTTATTCCTCTCTTTCCAGTCCAGTCTTTCTCGCTCTCTCTCTCCAGTCCAGTATTTCTCTCTCTCTGCAGTCCAGTCCTTCTCTTTCTCTCTCCAGTCCAGTCTTTCTCTCACTCTCTCCAGTCCAGTCTTTCTCACTCTCTTTCTCTCTCCAGTCCAGTCTTTCTCTCTCTCTCTCTCTCCAGTCCAGTCTTTGTCTCTCTCTTTCCAGTGCAGTCTTTCTTTCTCTCTCTCTCAATCCAGTGCAATCTTTCGCTCTCCCTCTCTCCAGTGCAGTCTTTCTCTCTCCCTCTCTCCAGTCCAGTCTTTCTCTCTCCAGTCCAGTCTTTCCCTCTCTCTCTCTCTCTCCAGTCCCAGTCTTTGTCTCTCTCTTTCCAGTGCAGTTTTTCTCTCTCTCTCTCTAGTCCAATGTTTCTCTCTCCAATCCAATCTTTCTCTGTCTCTCTATCCAATCCAATCTTTCTCTCTCTCTCCACTGCAGTCTTTCTCTCTCTCGTTCTCCAATCCAATCTTTCTCTCTCTCCAGTCCAATCTTTCTCTCTCTCTATCTCCAGTCCAATCTTTTTCTCTCTCTCTCTCTCCAGTCCAATCTTTCTCCCTCTCTCTCTCTCCAGTCCAATCTTTCTCTCTATCTCTCCAGTCCAGTCATTCTCTCTCTCTTTCCAGTGCAGTCTTTCTCTCTCTCTCTCTCTCCAGTTCGGTTTTTCTCTCTCTCTGCAGTCCAGTCCTTCTCTCTCTCTCTGCAGTCCTGTCTTTCTCTCTCTCTGCAGTCCAGTCCTTCGCTCTCTCTCTGCAGCCCATTCTTTCTCAATCCAGGCCAGTCTTTCTCTCTCCAGTCCAGTCTTTCTCTCTCTCGTCCAGTATTTCTCTCCCAAGTCCAGTCTTTCTCTCTCTCTCGCTCTCTCCAGTCCAGTCTTTCTCTCTCTCTCTCTCCACTGCAGTCTTTCTCTCTCTCTCTCTTTCCACTGCAGTCTTTCTCTCTCTCTCTCCTGTCCAGTCTTTTGCTCTCTCTCTCCAGTCCAGTCTTTCTCTCTCTGTCTCCAGTCAAGTCTTTCTCTCTCTCTCTCTCTCTCTCCAGTCCAGTCTTTTTCTTTCTCTCCTATCTAGTCTTTCTCTCTCTCCCCAATCCAATCTTTCTGTCTGTGTCTCAAGTCCAGTCTTTCTCTCTCTCCAGTCCAATCTTTTTCCCTCCCTCCAGTCCAATTTTTCTCTCACTCCAGTCCAATCTTTCTCTCTCTCCAGTCCAATTTATCTCTCTCACTCTCCAGTCCAGTCTTTCTCTCTATTTCTCCAGTCCAGTCTTTCTCTCTCTCTCTCTCTGTAGTCCAGTCTTTCTCTCTCTCTCTGCAGTCCAGTACTTCTCTCTCTCTCTCTGCAATGCAGTCCTTCTCTCTCTCTCTCTGCAGTCCAGTCTTTCTCTTAATCTCTCCAGTCCTGTCATTCTCTCTCTCTTTCCAGTGCAGCCTTTCTCTCTCTCTCTCTCCAGTCCATTCTTTCTCTCTGTGTCTCCAGTCCAGTCTTTCTCTCTCTCTCCAGTCCAATCTTTCTCTCTCTCTCTCTCCAGTCTAATCTTTCTCTCTCTCTCATCTCCAGTCCAGTCTTTATCTCTCTCTGCAGTCCAGTCTTTATCTCTCCAGTCCAGTCTTTCTCTCTCCAATCCAATCTTTCTCTCTCCAAACCAATCTTTCTCTCTATCTCTCCAGTCCAATCTTTCTCTCTCTCTCTCCAGTCCAATCTTTCTCTCTCTCTCTCTCTCCAGTTCAATCTTTCTCTCTCTCTTTCTCCAATTCAATCTTTCTCTCTCTCTTTCTCCAGTCCAATTTTTCTCTCTCTCTCCAGTCCAATCTTTCTCCCTCCCTCCAGTCCAATCTTTCTCTCTCTCCAGTCCAATCTTTCTCTCTCTCTCTCTCCAGTCTAATCTTTCTCTCTCTCTCATCTCCAGTCCAGTCTTTATCTCTCTCTGCAGTCCAGTCTTTATCTCTCCAGTCCAGTCTTTCTCTCTCCAATCCAATCTTTCTCTCTCCAAACCAATCTTTCTCTCTATCTCTCCAGTCCAATCTTTCTCTCTCTCTCTCCAGTCCAATCTTTCTCTCTCTCTCTCTCTCCAGTTCAATCTTTCTCTCTCTCTTTCTCCAATTCAATCTTTCTCTCTCTCTTTCTCCAGTCCAATTTTTCTCTCTCTCTCCAGTCCAATCTTTCTCCCTCCCTCCAGTCCAATCTTTCTCTCTCTCCAGTCCAATCTTTCTCTCTCCAGTCGAATCTATCTCTCTCTCTCCAGTCCAATCTTTCTCTCTCTCCAGTCCAATCTATCTCTCTCTCCAGTCCAACCTTTCTCTCTCTCTCTCCAGTCCAATCTTTCTCTCTCTCTCTCCAGTCCAGTCTTTCTCTCTCCAATCCAATTTTCTCTCTCCAGTCAAATCTTTCTCTCACCTTCTCCAGTCCAGTCTTTCTCACTCTCTTTCTCTCTCCAGTCCTGTCTTTCTCTCTCTCTCTCTCTCTCCAGTCCAATCTTTCTCTCTCCAGTCCAGTCTTTCTCTCTCTCTCTCTCTCCAGTCCAGTCTTTGTCTCTCTCTTTCCAGTGCAGTCTTTCTTTCTCTCTCTCTCACTCCAGTGCAGTCTTTCGCTCTCCCTCTCTCCAGTCCAGTCTTTCTCTCTCCCTCTCTCCAGTCCAGTCTTTCTCTCTCTCTCTCCAGTCCAGTCCTTGTCTCTCTCTTTCCAGTGCAGTTTTTCTCTCTCTCTCTCTAGTCCAATGTTTCTCTCTCCAGCCCATCTTTTCTGTCTCTCTATCCAATCCAATCTTTCTCTCTCTCTCTCCACTGCAATCTTTCTCTCTCTCGTTCTCCAGTCCAATCTTTCTCCCTCTCTCTCTCCAGTCCAATCTTTCCCTCTCTCTCTCTCCAGTCCAATCATTCTCCCTCTCTATCTCTCCAGTCCAATCTTTCTTTCTCTCTCTCCAGTCCAATCTTTCTCCCATTCTCTCCAGTCCAGTTATTCTCTCTCTCTTTCCAGTGCAGTCTTTCTCTCTCTCTCTCTCTCTCCAGTCGGGTCTTTCTCTCTCTCTGCAGTCCAGTCCTTCTCTCTCTCTCTGCAGTCCTGTCTTTCTCTCTCTCTGCAGTCCAGTCCTTCTCTCTCTCTCTGCAGTCCTGTCTTTCTCTCTCTCTGCAGTCCAGTCCTTCGCTCTCTCTCTGCAGTCCATTCTTTCTCAATCCAGGCCAGTCTTTCTCTCTCCAGTCCAGTCTTTCTCTCTCTCGTCCAGTATTTCTCTCCCAAGTCCAGTCTTTCTCTCTCTCTCTCTTCAGTCCAGTCTTCCTCTCTCTCTCTCTCTTCAGTCCAGTCTTCCTCTCTCTCTCTCTCTTACTATTCAGTTCAGTCTTTCTCTCTCTCTCTCTCTCCACTGCAGTCTTTCTCTCTCTCTCTCTTTCCACTGTAGTCTTTTTCTCTCTCTCTCCTGTCCAGTCTTTTGCTCTCTCTCTCCAGTCCAGTCTTTCTCTTTCTGTCTCTAGTCCAGTCTTTCTCTCTCTCTCTCTCTCTCCAGTCCTGTCTTTCTCTCTCTCTCTCTCTCCCCAGTCCAGTCTTTCTCTCTCTCTCCCCAGTCCAGTCTTTCTCTCTCTTTCTCCAGTCCAGTCTTGTTCTCTCTCTTTCTCCAGTCCAGTCTTTCTCTCTTTAACCAGTCCAGTCTTTCTCACCCTCTCTCTCTCCAGTCCAGTCTTTTTCTTTCTCTCCTATCTAGTCTTTCTCTCTCTCTTCAATCCAATCTTTCTCTCTGTGTCTCAAGTCCAGTCTTTCTCTCTCTCCAGTCCAGTCTTTCTCCCTTCCTCCAGTCCAATCTATCTCTCTCTCTCCAGTCCAATCTTTCTCTCTCTCCAGTCCAATCTATCTCTCTCTCCAGTCCAATCTTTCTCTCTCTCTCTCCAGTCCAATCTTTCTCTCACTCTCTCCAGTCCAGTCTTTCTCACTCTCTTTCTCTCTCCAGTCCAGTCTTTCTCTCTCTCTCTCTCTCCAGTCCAGTCTTTGTCTCTCTCTTTCCAGTGCAGTCTTTCTTTCTCTCTCTCTCAATCCAGTGCAATCTTTCGCTCTCCCTCTCTCCAGTGCAGTCTTTCTCTCTCCCTCTCTCCAGTCCAGTCTTTCTCTCTCCAGTCCAGTCTTTCCCTCTCTCTCTCTCTCTCCAGTCCCAGTCTTTGTCTCTCTCTTTCCAGTGCAGTTTTTCTCTCTCTCTCTCTAGTCCAATGTTTCTCTCTCCAATCCAATCTTTCTCTGTCTCTCTATCCAATCCAATCTTTCTCTCTCTCTCCACTGCAGTCTTTCTCTCTCTCGTTCTCCAATCCAATCTTTCTCTCTCTCCAGTCCAATCTTTCTCTCTCTCTATCTCCAGTCCAATCTTTTTCTCTCTCTCTCTCTCCAGTCCAATCTTTCTCCCTCTCTCTCTCTCCAGTCCAATCTTTCTCTCTATCTCTCCAGTCCAGTCATTCTCTCTCTCTTTCCAGTGCAGTCTTTCTCTCTCTCTCTCTCTCCAGTTCGGTTTTTCTCTCTCTCTGCAGTCCAGTCCTTCTCTCTCTCTCTGCAGTCCTGTCTTTCTCTCTCTCTGCAGTCCAGTCCTTCGCTCTCTCTCTGCAGCCCATTCTTTCTCAATCCAGGCCAGTCTTTCTCTCTCCAGTCCAGTCTTTCTCTCTCTCGTCCAGTATTTCTCTCCCAAGTCCAGTCTTTCTCTCTCTCTCGCTCTCTCCAGTCCAGTCTTTCTCTCTCTCTCTCTCCACTGCAGTCTTTCTCTCTCTCTCTCTTTCCACTGCAGTCTTTCTCTCTCTCTCTCCTGTCCAGTCTTTTGCTCTCTCTCTCCAGTCCAGTCTTTCTCTCTCTGTCTCCAGTCAAGTCTTTCTCTCTCTCTCTCTCTCTCTCCAGTCCAGTCTTTTTCTTTCTCTCCTATCTAGTCTTTCTCTCTCTCCCCAATCCAATCTTTCTGTCTGTGTCTCAAGTCCAGTCTTTCTCTCTCTCCAGTCCAATCTTTTTCCCTCCCTCCAGTCCAATTTTTCTCTCACTCCAGTCCAATCTTTCTCTCTCTCCAGTCCAATTTATCTCTCTCACTCTCCAGTCCAGTCTTTCTCTCTATTTCTCCAGTCCAGTCTTTCTCTCTCTCTCTCTCTGTAGTCCAGTCTTTCTCTCTCTCTCTGCAGTCCAGTACTTCTCTCTCTCTCTCTGCAATGCAGTCCTTCTCTCTCTCTCTCTGCAGTCCAGTCTTTCTCTTAATCTCTCCAGTCCTGTCATTCTCTCTCTCTTTCCAGTGCAGCCTTTCTCTCTCTCTCTCTCCAGTCCATTCTTTCTCTCTGTGTCTCCAGTCCAGTCTTTCTCTCTCTCTCCAGTCCAATCTTTCTCTCTCTCTCTCTCCAGTCTAATCTTTCTCTCTCTCTCATCTCCAGTCCAGTCTTTATCTCTCTCTGCAGTCCAGTCTTTATCTCTCCAGTCCAGTCTTTCTCTCTCCAATCCAATCTTTCTCTCTCCAAACCAATCTTTCTCTCTATCTCTCCAGTCCAATCTTTCTCTCTCTCTCTCCAGTCCAATCTTTCTCTCTCTCTCTCTCTCCAGTTCAATCTTTCTCTCTCTCTTTCTCCAATTCAATCTTTCTCTCTCTCTTTCTCCAGTCCAATTTTTCTCTCTCTCTCCAGTCCAATCTTTCTCCCTCCCTCCAGTCCAATCTTTCTCTCTCTCCAGTCCAATCTTTCTCTCTCTCTCTCTCCAGTCTAATCTTTCTCTCTCTCTCATCTCCAGTCCAGTCTTTATCTCTCTCTGCAGTCCAGTCTTTATCTCTCCAGTCCAGTCTTTCTCTCTCCAATCCAATCTTTCTCTCTCCAAACCAATCTTTCTCTCTATCTCTCCAGTCCAATCTTTCTCTCTCTCTCTCCAGTCCAATCTTTCTCTCTCTCTCTCTCTCCAGTTCAATCTTTCTCTCTCTCTTTCTCCAATTCAATCTTTCTCTCTCTCTTTCTCCAGTCCAATTTTTCTCTCTCTCTCCAGTCCAATCTTTCTCCCTCCCTCCAGTCCAATCTTTCTCTCTCTCCAGTCCAATCTTTCTCTCTCCAGTCGAATCTATCTCTCTCTCTCCAGTCCAATCTTTCTCTCTCTCCAGTCCAATCTATCTCTCTCTCCAGTCCAACCTTTCTCTCTCTCTCTCCAGTCCAATCTTTCTCTCTCTCTCTCCAGTCCAGTCTTTCTCTCTCCAATCCAATTTTCTCTCTCCAGTCAAATCTTTCTCTCACCTTCTCCAGTCCAGTCTTTCTCACTCTCTTTCTCTCTCCAGTCCTGTCTTTCTCTCTCTCTCTCTCTCTCCAGTCCAATCTTTCTCTCTCCAGTCCAGTCTTTCTCTCTCTCTCTCTCTCCAGTCCAGTCTTTGTCTCTCTCTTTCCAGTGCAGTCTTTCTTTCTCTCTCTCTCACTCCAGTGCAGTCTTTCGCTCTCCCTCTCTCCAGTCCAGTCTTTCTCTCTCCCTCTCTCCAGTCCAGTCTTTCTCTCTCTCTCTCCAGTCCAGTCCTTGTCTCTCTCTTTCCAGTGCAGTTTTTCTCTCTCTCTCTCTAGTCCAATGTTTCTCTCTCCAGCCCATCTTTTCTGTCTCTCTATCCAATCCAATCTTTCTCTCTCTCTCTCCACTGCAATCTTTCTCTCTCTCGTTCTCCAGTCCAATCTTTCTCCCTCTCTCTCTCCAGTCCAATCTTTCCCTCTCTCTCTCTCCAGTCCAATCATTCTCCCTCTCTATCTCTCCAGTCCAATCTTTCTTTCTCTCTCTCCAGTCCAATCTTTCTCCCATTCTCTCCAGTCCAGTTATTCTCTCTCTCTTTCCAGTGCAGTCTTTCTCTCTCTCTCTCTCTCTCCAGTCGGGTCTTTCTCTCTCTCTGCAGTCCAGTCCTTCTCTCTCTCTCTGCAGTCCTGTCTTTCTCTCTCTCTGCAGTCCAGTCCTTCTCTCTCTCTCTGCAGTCCTGTCTTTCTCTCTCTCTGCAGTCCAGTCCTTCGCTCTCTCTCTGCAGTCCATTCTTTCTCAATCCAGGCCAGTCTTTCTCTCTCCAGTCCAGTCTTTCTCTCTCTCGTCCAGTATTTCTCTCCCAAGTCCAGTCTTTCTCTCTCTCTCTCTTCAGTCCAGTCTTCCTCTCTCTCTCTCTCTTCAGTCCAGTCTTCCTCTCTCTCTCTCTCTTACTATTCAGTTCAGTCTTTCTCTCTCTCTCTCTCTCCACTGCAGTCTTTCTCTCTCTCTCTCTTTCCACTGTAGTCTTTTTCTCTCTCTCTCCTGTCCAGTCTTTTGCTCTCTCTCTCCAGTCCAGTCTTTCTCTTTCTGTCTCTAGTCCAGTCTTTCTCTCTCTCTCTCTCTCTCCAGTCCTGTCTTTCTCTCTCTCTCTCTCTCCCCAGTCCAGTCTTTCTCTCTCTCTCCCCAGTCCAGTCTTTCTCTCTCTTTCTCCAGTCCAGTCTTGTTCTCTCTCTTTCTCCAGTCCAGTCTTTCTCTCTTTAACCAGTCCAGTCTTTCTCACCCTCTCTCTCTCCAGTCCAGTCTTTTTCTTTCTCTCCTATCTAGTCTTTCTCTCTCTCTTCAATCCAATCTTTCTCTCTGTGTCTCAAGTCCAGTCTTTCTCTCTCTCCAGTCCAGTCTTTCTCCCTTCCTCCAGTCCAATCTTTCCCTCTCTCTCATCTCCAGTCCAATCTTTCTCTCTCTCCAGTCCAATCTTTCTCTCTCTCCAGTCCAATCTTTCTCTCTCTCCAGTCCAATCTATCTCTCTCACTCTCCAGTCCAGTCTTTCTCTCTATTTCTCCAGTCCAGACTTTCTCTCTCTCTCTCTTCAGTCCTGTCTTTCTCTCTCTCTCTCTCTCTCTCTGTAGTCCAGTCTTTCTCTCTCTCTCTCTGCAATGCAGTCCTTCTCTCTCTCTCTCTCTGCAGTCCAGTCTTTCTCTTAATCTCTCCAGTCCTGTCATTCTCTCTCTCTTTCCAGTGCAGCCTTTCTCTCTCTCTCTTCAGTCCTGTCTTTCTCTCTCTCTCTCTCTCTCTCTCTCTCTGTAGTCCAGTCTTTCTCTCTCTCTCTCTCTGCAATGCAGTCCTTCTCTCTCGCTCTCTCTGCAGTCCAGTCTTTCTCTTAATCTCTCCAGTCCTGTCATTCTCTCTCTCTTTCCAGTGCAGCCTTTCTCTCTCTCTCTCTCCAGTGCAGTCTTTCTCTCTCTCTGCAGTCCTGTCTTTCTCTCTCTCTGCAGTCCAGTCCCTTCGCTCTCTCTCTGCAGTCCATTCTTTCTCAATTCAGTCCAGTCTTTCTCTCTCCAGTCCAGTCTTTCTCTCTCTTTCCAGTGCAATCTTTCTCTCTCTCTCTCTCTCTCTCTCTCCAGTCCAGTCTTTCTCTCTCTCTCCAGTCCATTCTTTCTCTCTCTCTCTCCAGTCCAATCTTTCTCTCTCTCTCTCCCCAGTCCAGTCTTTCTGTCTCTTTCTCCAATCCAGTCTTGTTCTCTCTCTTTCTCCGGTCCAGCCTTTCTCTCTTTAACCAGTCCAGTCTTTCTCTTCCGCTCTCTCTCCAGTCCAGTCATTCTCTCTCTCTCCAGTCCAATCTTTCTCTCTCTCTCTCTCCAGTCCAATCTTTCTCTCTCATCTCCAGTCCAGTCTTTATCTCTCTCTCCAGTCCAGTCTTTCTCTCTCCAGTCCAGTCTTTCTCTCTCCAATCCAATCTTTCTCTCTATCTCTCCAGTCCAATCTTTCTCTCTCTCTCCAGTCCAATCTTTCTCTCTCTCTCTCTCTTCCAGTTCAATCTTTCTCTCTCTCTTTCTCCAGTTCAATCTTTCTCTCTCTCTTTCTCCAGTCCAATTTTTCTCTCTCTCTCCAGTCCAATCGTTCTCCCTCCCTCCAGTCCAATCTTTCTCTCTCTCCAGTCCAATCTTTCTCTCTCTCCAGTCCAATCTATCACTCTCTCTCCAGTCCAATCTTTCTCTCTCTCCAGTCCAATCTATCTCTCTCTCCAGTCCAATCTTTCTCTCTCTCTCTCCAGTCCAATCTTTGTCTCTATCTCTCCAGTCCAAACTTTCTCCCTATCTCTCCAATCCAGTCTTTATTCCTCTCTTTCCAGTCCAGTCTTTCTCGCTCTCTCGCTCCAGTCCAGTATTTCTCTCTCTCTCTGCAGTCCAGTCCTTCTCTTTCTTCCTCCAGTCCAGTCTCTCTTTCTCCAATCCAATCTTTCTCTCTCCAGTCAAATCTTTCTCTCTCTCTCTCCAGTCCAGTCTTTCTCACTCTCTTTCTCTCTCCAGTCCAGTCTTTCTCTCTCTCTCTCTCCATTCCAGTCTTTCATTCCAGTGCACTCTTTCTTTCTCTCTCTCTCACTCCAGTGCAGTCTTTCTCTCTCCCTCTCTCCAGTCCAGTCTTTCTCTCTCCAGTCCAGTCTTTCTCTCTCTCTCTCTCTCTCTCTCCAGTCCAGTCTTTGTCTCTCGCTTTCCAGTGCAGTTTTTCTCTCTCTCTCTCTAGTCCAATGTTTCTCTCTCCAATCCCATCTTTCTCTGTCTCTTTATCCAATCCAATCTTTCTCTCTCTCTCTCCACTGCAATCTTTCTCTCTCTCGTTCTCCATTCCAATCTTTCTCTCTCTCTCCAGTCCAATCTTTCTCTCTCTCTCCAGTCCAATCCTTCTCTCTCTCTCTCCAGTCCAATCTTTCTCCCTCTCTCTCTCTCCAGTCCAATCTTTCTCTCTCTCTCTCCAGTCCAATCTTTCTCTCTATCTCTCCAGTCCAGTCATTCTCTCTCTCTTTCCAGTGCAGTCTTTCTCTTTCTCTCACTCTCCAGTCCGGTCTTTCTCTCTCTCTGCAGTCCTGTCTTTCTCTCTCTCTGCAGTCCAGTCCTTCGCTCTCTCTCTGCAGCCCATTCTTTCTCAATCCAGGCCAGTCTTTCTCTCTCCAGTCCAGTCTTTCTCTCTCTCGTCCAGTATTTCTCTCCCAAGTCCAGTCTTTCTCTCTCTCTCTCTCTCTCTCTTCAGTCCAGTCTTCCTCTCTCTCTCTCTCTTTCTATTCAGTTCAGTCTTTCTCTCTCTCTCTCTCTTCAGTCCAGTCTTTCTCTCTCTCTCTCTCCACTGCAGTCTTTCTCTCTCTCTCTCTCTTTCCACTGTAGTCTTTCTCTCTCTCTCTCTCCTGACCAGTCTTTTGCTCTCTCTCTCCAGTCCAGTCTTTCTCTCTCTGTCTCCAGTCCAGTCTTTCTCTCTCTCTCTCTCTTTGTCCAGTCCAGTCTTTCTCTCTCTCTTTCTCTCCAGTCCAGTCTTTCTCCCTCTCTCTCTCTCTCTCCAGTCCAATCTTTCTCTCTCTCTCCCCAGTCCAGTCTTTCTCTCTCTTTCTCCAGTCCAGTCTTTCTCTCTTCAACCAGTCCAGTCTTTCTCTCCCTCTCTCTCTCTCCAGTCCAGTCTTTTTCTTTCTCTCCTATCTAGTCTTTCTCTCTCTCTCTTCAATCCAATCTTTCTCTCTGTGTCTCAAATCCAGTCTTTCTCTCTCTCCAGTCCAATCTTTGTCTCTCTCTCTCTCCAGTCCAATCTTTCTCTCTCTCTCATCTCTAGTCCAGTCTTTCTCTCTCCAGTCGTCTTTCTCTCTCCAATCCAATCTTTCTCTCTCCAGTCCAATCTTTCTCTCTATCTCTCCAGTCCAGTCTTTCTCTCTCTCTTTCCACTGCAGTCTTGCTCTCTCTCTCTCTCTCTCTCTCTCTCTCTCTCCAGTCCAGTCTTTCTCTCTCTCTCTCTCCTGTCGAGTCTTTCTCTCCCTATCTTCAGTCCAATGTTTCTCTCTTGTCCCCTCTCTCCAGTCCAGTTTTCCTCTCTCTCTCTCTCCCTCTCCAGTCCAGTCTTTCTCTCCCTCTCTCTCTCCAGTCCAGTCTTTTTCTTTCTCTCCAATCTAGTCTTTCTCTCTCTCTCCAATCCAATCTTACTCTCTGTGTCTCAAGTCCGGTCTTTCTCTCTCTCCAGTCCAATCTTTGTCTCTCTCTCTCTCTCCAGTCCAGTCTTTCTCTCTCTCTCTCCCGTCCAATCTTTCTCTCTCCAGACCAATGTTTTTCTCTCCAATCCAACCTTTCTCTCTATCTCTCCAGGCCAATCTTTCTCTCTCTCTCTCCAGTTCAATCTTTCTCTCTCTCTCCAGTACAATCTTTCTCTCCCTCTCTCTCCAGTTCAATCTTTCTCTCTCTCTCTCTTTCTCCAGTCCAATCTTTCTCCCTCACTCCAGTCCAATCTTTCTCACTCTCCAGTCCAATCTTTCTCTCTATTTCTCCAGTCCAGACTTTCACTCTCTTCAGTCCAGTCTTTCTCTCTCTCTCTCTCTCTCTCTGTAGTCCAGTCTTTCTCTCTCTCTCTCTGCAATGCAGTCCTTCTCTCTCTCTCTCTGCAATGCAGTCCTTCTCTCTCTCTCTCTGCAGTCCAGTCTTTCTCTTAATCTCTCCAGTCCTGTCATTCTCTCTCTCTTTCCAGTGCAGCCTTTCTCTCTCTCTCTCTCCAGTCCAGTCTTTCTCTCTCTCTCTCTGCAATGCAGTCCTTCTCTCTCTCTCTCTGCAGTCCAGTCTTTCTCTTAATCCCTCCAGTCCTGTCATTCTCTCTCTCTTTCCAGTGCAGCCTTTCTCTCTCTCTCTCTCCAGTCCAGTCTTTCTCTCTCTCTGCAGTCCTGTCTTTCTCTCTCTCTGCAGTCCATTCTTTCTCTCTTTCTCTCTCCAGTCCAGTCTTTCTCTCTCTCTCTCTTCAGTCCAGTCTTCCTCTCTCTCTCTCTCAATTCAGTCCAGTCTTTCTCTCTCTCTCTCTGCACTGCAGTCTTTCTCTCTCTTTCCAGTGCAGTCTTTCTCTCTCTCTCTCTCTCTCCTGTACAGTCTTTCGCTCTCTCTCTCTCTCTCTCTCTCCAGTCCAGTCTTTCTCTCTCTCTCTCCAGTCCAGTCTTTCTCTCTCTCTCCAGTCCAGTCTTTCTCTCTCTCTCTCCAGTCCAATCTTTCTCTCTCTCTCCCCAGTCCAGTCTTTCTCTCTCTTTCTCCAATCCAGTCTTGTTCTCTCTCTTTCTCCAGTCCAGTCTTTCTCTCTTTAACCAGTCCAGTCTTTCTCTTCCGCTCTCTCTCCAGTCCATTCTTTCTCTCTGTGTCTCCAGTCCAGTCTTTCTCTCTCTCTCCAGTCCAATCTTTCTCTCTCTCTCTCTCCAGTCCAATCTTTCTCTCTCTCTCATCTCCAGTCCAGTCTTTATCTCTCTCTCCAGTCCAGTCTTTCTCTCTCCAATCCAATCTTTCTCTCTCCAAACCAACCTTTCTCTCTATCTCTCCAGTCCAATCGTTCTCTCTCTCTCTCCAGTCCAATCTTTCTCTCTCTCTCTCTCTCCAGTTCAATATTTCTCTCTCTCTTTCTCCAGTTCAATCTTTCTCTCTCTCTTTCTCCAGTCCAATTTTTCTCTCTCTCTCCAGTCCAATCTTTTTCCCTCTCTCCAGTCCAATCTTTCTCTCTCTCCAGTCCAATCTTTCTCTCTCTCCAGTCCAATCTTTCTCTCTCCAGTCGAATCTATCTCTCTCTCTCCAGTCCAATCTTTTTCCCTCTCTCCAGTCCAATCTTTCTCTCTCTCCAGTCCAATCTATCTCTCTCTCCAGTCCAACCTTTCTCTCTCTCTCTCCAGTCCAATCTTTCTCTCTATCTCTCCAGTCCAGTCTTTCTCCCTATCTCTCCAGTCCAGTCTTTATTCCTCTCTTTCCAGTCCAGTCTTTCTCGCTCTCTCTCTCCAGTCCAGTATTTCTCTCTCTCTGCAGTCCAGTCCTTCTCTTTCTTCCTCCAGTCCAGTCTTTCTCTCTCCAATCCAATCTTTCTCTCTCCAGTCAAATCTTTCTCTCACTCTCTCCAGTCCAGTCTTTCTCACTCTCTTTCTCTCTCCAGTCCAGTCTTTCTCTCTCTCTCTCTCCATTCCAGTCTTTCATTCCAGTGCATTCTTTCTTTCTCTCTCTCTCTCTCCAGTCCTGTCATTCTCTCTCTCTCCAGTCCAGTCTTTCTCTCTCTCTCTCTCCAGTCCACTTTTCCTCTCTCTCTCTCTCTCTCTAGTCCAGTCTTTGTCTCTCTCTTTCCAGTGCAGTTTTTCTCTCTCTCTCTCTAGTCCAATGTTTCTCTCTCCAATCCCATCTTTCTCTGTCTCTCTATCCAATCCAATCTTTCTCTCTCTCTCTCCACTGCAATCTTTCTCTCTCTCGTTCTCCAGTCCAATCTTTCTCTCTCTCCAGTCCAATCTTTCTCCCCCTCTCTCTCCAGTCCAATCTTTCTCTCTCTCTCTCCAGTCCAATCTTTCTCCCTCCCTATCTCTCCAATCCAATCTTTCTTTCTCTCTCTCCAGTCCAATCTTTCTCTCTATCTCTCCAGTCCAGTCATTCTCTCTCTCTTTCCAGTGCAGTCTTTCTCTCTCTCTCTCTCACTCTCCAGTCCGGTCTTTCTCTCTCTCTGCAGTCCAGTCCTTCTCTCTCTCTCTGCAGTCCTGTCCTTCGCTCTCTCTCTACAGTCCATTCCTTCTCAATCCAGGCCAGTCTTTCTCTCTCCAGTCCAGTCTTTCTCTCTCTCGTCCAGTATTTCTCTCCCAAGTCCAGTCTTTCTCTCTCTCTCTCTCTCTCTTCAGTCCAGTCTTCCTCTCTCTCTCTCTTACTATTCAGTTCAGTCTTTCTCTCTCTCTCTCTCTCTTCAGTCCAGTCTTTCTCTCTCTCTCCACTGCAGTCTTTCTCTCTCTCTCTCTCTTTCCACTGCAGTCTTTCTCTCTCTCTCTCCTGTCCAGTCTTTTGCTCTCTCTCTCCAGTCCAGTCTTTCTCTTTCTGTCTCCAGTCCAGTCTTTCTCTCTCTCTCTCTCTCTCCAGTCCAGTCTTTCTCTCTCTCTCTCTCTCCAGTCCAGTCTTTCTCACTCTCTCTCTCCAGTCCAATCTTTCTCTCTCTCTCCCCAGTCCAGTCTTTCTCTCTTGCTCTCCAGTCCAGTCTTTTTCTTTCTCTCCTATCTAGTCCTTCTCTCTCTCTTCAATCCAATCTTTCTCTCTGTGTCTCAAGTCCAGTCTTTCTCTCTCTCCAGTCCAATCTTTCTCTCTCTCCAGTCCAATTTATCTCTCTCACTCTCCAGTCCAGTCTTTCTCTCTATTTCTCCAGTCCAGACTTTCTCTCTCTCTCTTCAGTCCTGTCTTTCTCTCTCTCTCTCTCTCTCTCTCTGTAGTCCAGTCTTTCTCTCTCTCTCTCTGCAATGCAGTCTTTCTCTTAATCTCTCCAGTCCTGTCATTCTCTCTCTCTTTCCAGTGCAGCCTTTCTCTCTCTCTCTCTCCAGTCCAGTCTTTCTCTCTCTCTGCAGTCCTGTCCTTCTCTCTCTCTCTGCAGTCCTGTCTTTCTCTCTCACTGCAGTCCAGTCCCTTCGCTCTCTCTCTGCAGTCCATTCTTTCTCAATTCAGTCCAGTCTTTCTCTCTCCAGTCCAGTCTTTCTCTCTCTCGTCCAGTATTTCTCTCTCCAGTCCAGGCTTTCTCTCTCTCTCTCTCTCTCTTCAGTCCAGTCTTCCTCTCTCTCTCTCTCAATTCTGTTCAGTCTTTCTCTCTGTCTCTCTCTTCAGTCCAGTCTTTCTCTCTCTCTCTCTCACCACTGCAGTCTTTCTCTCTCTCTCTCTCCACTGCAGTCTTTCTCTCTCTCTCTCTCCACTGCAGTCTTTCTCTCTCTTTCCAGTGCAGTCTTTCTCTCTCTCTCTCTCTCTCCTGTACAGTCCTTCACTCTCTCTCTCTCTCTCTCTCTCTCTCCAGTCCAGTCTTTCTCTCTCTTTCTCCAGTCCAGTCTTTCTCTCTCTCTCCAGTCCATTCTTTCTCTCTCTCTCTCCAGTCCAATCTTTCTCTCTCTCTCTCCCCAGTCCAGTCTTTCTGTCTCTTTCTCCAATCCAGCCTTGTTCTCTCTCTTTCTCCAGTCCAGTCTTTCTCTCTTTAACCAGTCCAGTCTTTCTCTTCCGCTCTCTCTCCAGTCCATTCTTTCTCTCTGTGTCTCCAGTCCAGTCTTTCTCTCTCTCTCCAGTCCAATCTTTCTCTCTCTCTCTCTCCAGTCCAATCTTTCTCTCTCTCTCATCTCCAGTCCAGTCGTTATCTCTCTCTGCAGTCCAGTCTTTCTCTCTCCAGTCCAGTCTTTCTCTCTCCAATCCAATCTTTCTCTCTCCAAACCAATCTTTCTCTCTATCTCTCCAGTCCAATCTTTCTCTCTCTCTCCAGTCCAATCTTTCTCTCTCTCTCTCCAGTCCAATCTTTCTCTCTCTCTCTCTCTCTCCAGTGCAATCTTTCTCTCTCTCTTTCTCCAGTTCAATCTTTCTCTCTCTCTTTCTCCAGTCCAATTTTTCTCTCTCTCTCCAGTCCAATCTTTCTCCCTCCCTCCAGTCCAATCTTTCTCTCTCTCCAGTCCAATCTTTCTCTCTCCAGTCGAATCTATCTCTGTCTCTCCAGTCCAATCTATCTCTCTCTCCAGTCCAACCTTTCTCTCTCTCTCTCCAGTCCAATCTTTCTCTCTATCTCTCCAGTCCAGTCTTTCTCCCTATCTCTCCAGTCCAGTCTTTATTCCTCTCTTTCCAGTCCAGTCTTTCTTGCTCTCTCTCTCCAGTCCAGTATTTCTCTCTCTCTGCAGTCCAGTCCTTCTTTTTCTTCCTCCAGTCCAGTCTTTCTCTCTCCAATCCAATCTTTCTCACTCCAGTCAAATCTTTCTCTCACTCTCTCCAGTCCAGTCTTTCTCACTCTCTTTCTCTCTCCAGTCCAGTCTTTCTCTCTCTCTCTCTCTCCAGTCCAGTCTTTGTCTCTCTCTTTCCAGTGCAGTCTTTCTTTCTCTCTCTCTCACTCCAGTGCAGTCGTTCGCTCTCCCTCTCTCCAGTCCAGTCTTTCTCTCTCCCTCTCTCCAGTCCAGTCTTTCTCTCTCTCTCTCTCTCTCTCCAGTCCAGTCTTTGTCTCTCTCTTTCCAAGTGCAGTTTTTCTCTCTCTCTCTCTAGTCCAATGTTTCTCTCTCCAATCCCATCTTTCTCTGTCTCTCTATCCAATTCAATCTTTCTCTCTCACTCTCCACTGCAATCTTTCTCTCTCTCGTTCTCCAGTCCAATCTTTCTCTCTCTCCAGTCCAATCTTTCTCCCTCTCTCTCTCCAGTCCAATCTTTCTCTCTCTCTCTCTCCAGTCCAATCTTTCTCCCTCTCTCTCTCTCCAGTCCAATCTTTCTTTCTCTCTCTCCAGTGCAATCTTTCTCCCTATCTCTCCAGTCCAGTCATTCTCTCTCTCTTTCCAGTGCAGTCTTTCTCTCTCTCTCTCTCTCCAGTCCGGTCTTTCTCTCTCTCTGCAGTCCAGTCCTTCTGTCTCTCTCTGCAGTCCTGTCTTTCTCTCTCTCTGCAGTCCAGACCCTTCGCTCTCTCTCTGCAGTCCATTCTTTCTCAATCCAGGCCAGTCTTTCTCTCTCCAGTCCAGTCTTTCTCTCTCTCGTCCAGTATTTCTCTCCCAAGTCCAGTCTTTCTCTCTCTCTCGCTCTCTCTCTCTTCAGTCCAGTCTTCCTCTCTCTCTCTCTCTTTCTATTCAGTTCAGTCTTTCTCTCTCTCTCTCTCTTCAGTCCAGTCTTTCTCTCTCTCTCTCCACTGCAGTCTTTCTCTCTCTCTCTCTCTTTCCACTGCAGTCTTTCTCTCTCTCTCTCCTCTCCAGTCTTTTGCTCTCTCTCTCCAGTCCAGTCTTTCTCTTTCTGTCTCCAGTCCAGTCTTTCTCTCTCTCTCTCTCTCTCTCTCTCCAGTCCAGTCTTTCTCTCTCTTCTCTCTCTCCAGTCCAGTCTTTCTCTCTCTCTCTCTCCAGTCCAATCTTTCTCTCTCTCTCTCCCCAGTCTAGTCTTTCTGTCTCTTTCTCCAGTCCAGTCTTGTTCTCTCTCTTTCTCCAGTCCAGTCTTTCTCTCTTTAACCAGTCCAGTCTTTCTCACCCTCTCTCTCTCCAGTCCAGTCTTTTTCTTTCTTTCCTATCTATTCTTTCTCTCTCTCTTCAATCCAATCTTTCTCTCTGTGTCTCAAGTCCAGTCTTTCTCTCTCTCCAGTCCAATCTTTCTCCCTCCCTCCAGTCCAATCTTTCTCTCTCTCCAGTCCAATTTATCTCTCTCACTCTCCAGTCCAGTCTTTCTCTCTATTTCTCCAGTCCAGACTTTCTCTCTCTCTCTTCAGTCCTGTCTTTCTCTCTCTCTCTCTCTCTCTCTCTCTCTGTAGTCCAGTCTTTCTCTCTCTCTCTCTGCAATGCAGTCCTTCTCTCTCTCTCTCTGCAGTCCAGTCTTTCTCTTAATCTCTCCAGTCCTGTCATTCTCTCTCTCTTTCCAGTGCAGCCTTTCTCTCGCTCTCTCTGCAGTCCTGTCCTTCTCTCTCTCTCTGCAGTCCTGTCTTTCTCTCTCTCTGCAGTCCTGTCCTTCTCTCTCTCTCTGCAGTCCTGTCTTCCTCTCTCTCTGCAGTCCTGTCTTTCTCAATTCAGTCCAGTCTTTCTCTCTCCAGTCCAGTCTTTCTCTCTCTTTCCAGTGCAGTCTTTCTCTCTCTCTCTCTCTCTCTCTCTCTCTCTCCAGTCCAGTCTTTCGCTCTCTCTCTCTCTCTCTCTCTCTCTCTCTCTCTCTCCAGTCCAGTCTTTCTCTCTCTCTCTCCAGTCCAATCTTTCTCTCTCTCTCTCCCCAGTCCAGTCTTTCTCTCTCTCTGCAGTCCAGTCTTTCTCTCTCCAATCCAATCTTTCTCTCTCCAAACCAATCTTTCTCTCTATCTCTCCAGTGCAATCTTTCTCTCTCTCTCTCCAGTCCAATCTCTCTCTCTCTCTCTCTCTCCAGTTCAATCTTTCTCTCTCTCTTTCTCCATTTCAATCTTTCTCTCTCTCCAGTCCAATCTTTCTCTCTCTCCAGTCCAGTCTTTCTCTCTCTCTCTGCAATGCAGTCCTTCTCTCTCTCTCTCTGCAGTCCAGTCTTTCTCATAATCTCTCCAGTCCTGTCATTCTCTCTCTCTTTCCAGTCCAGTCTTTCTCTCTCTCTCTCCAGTGCAGTCTTTCTCTCTCTCTCTCTCCAGTCCAGTCTTTCTCTCTCTCTCTGCAGTCCTGTCTTTCTCTCTCTCTGCAGTCCAGTCCCTTCGCTCTCTCTCTGCAGCCCATTCTTTCTCAATTCAGTCCAGTCTTTCTCTCTCTTTCCAGTCCTGTCATTCTCTCTCTCTCTCCAGTCCAGTCTTTCTCTCTCTCTCTCTCCAGTCCAGTCTTTCTCTCTCTTTCTCCAGTCCAATCTTTCTCTCTCTCTCCCCAGTCCAGTCTTTCTCTCTCTTTCTCCAGTCCAGTCTTGTTCTCTCTCTTTCTCCAGTCCAGTCTTGTTCTCTCTCTTTCTCCAGTCCAGTCTTTCTCTCTTTAACCAGTCCAGTCTTTCTCTTCCTCTCTCTCTCCAGTCCAGTCTTTTTCTTTCTCTCCTATCTAGTCTTTCTCTCTCTCTCCAATCCAATCTTTGTCTCTCTCTCTCTCTCTCTCTCCAGTCCAATCTTTCTCTCTCTCTCTCATCTCCGGTCCAGTCTTTCTCTCTCTCTGCACTCCAGTCTTTCTCTCTCCAATCCAATCTTTCTCTCTTCAGTCCAATCTTTCTCTCTATCTCTCCAGTCCAATCTTTCTCTCTCTCTCTCTCCAGTCCAGTCTTTCTCTCTCCACTCCAGTCCTTCTCTCTCTCTCTCTCTTCAGTCCAGTCTTCCTCTCTCCCTCTCTGCAGTCCAGTCTTTCTCTCTCTCTCCACTACAGTCTTTCTCTCTCTCTCTTTCCAGTGGTCTCTCTCTTGGTCTCTAGTCCAATGTTTCTCTCTCCAGTCCAATCTTTCTCTCTCTCTCTCTCTCTCTCTGTAGTCCAGTCTTTCTCTCTCTCTCTCTGCAATGCAGTCCTTCTCTCTCTCTCTCTGCAGTCCAGTCTTTCTCTTAATCTCTCCAGTCCTGTCATTCTCTCTCTCTTTCCAGTGCAGCCTTTCTCTCTCTCTCTCTCCAGTCCTGTCTTTCTCTCTCTCTGCAGTCCAGTCCCTTCGCTCTCTCTCTGCAGTCCATTCTTTCTCAATTCAGTCCAGTCTTTCTCTCTCCAGTCCAGTCTTTCTCTCTCTCTCTCTTCAGTCCAGTCTTCCTCTCTCTCGTCCAGTCTTTCTCTCTCCAGTCCTGTCTTTCTCTCTCTCGTCCAGTATTTCTCTCTCCAGTCCTGTCTTTCTCTCTCTCGTCCAGTATTTCTCTCTCCAGTCCAGTCTTTCTCTCTCTCGTCCAGTCTTTCTCTCTCCAGTCCTGTCTTTCTCTCTCTCGTCCAGTCTTTCTCTCTCCAGTCCAGTCTTTCTCTCTCTCGTCCAGTCTTTCTCTCTCTCTCTCTTCAGTCCAGTCTTCCTCTCTCTCTCTCTCAATTCAGTCCAGTCTTTCTCTCTCTCTCTCTCACCACTGCAGTCTTTCTCTCTCTCTCCCTCTCTCTCCTGTACAGTCTTTCGCTCTCTCTCTCTCTCTCTCTCTCTCCAGTCCAGTCTTTCTCTCTCTCTCTCCAGTCCAGTCTTTCTCTCTCTCTCCAGTCCAGTCTTTCTCTCTCTCTCCAGTCCAATCTTTCTTAATCTCTCCCCAGTCCAGTCTTTCTGTCTCTTTCTCCAATCCAGTCTTTCTCTCTTTAACCAGTCCAGTCTTTCTCTTCCGCTCTCTCTCCAGTCCATTCTTTCTCTCTGTGTCTCCAGTCCAGTCTTTCTCTCTCTCTCCAGTCCAATCTTTCTCTCTCTCTCTCTCCAGTCCAATCTTTCTCTCTCTCTCATCTCCAGTCCAGTCTTTATCTCTCTCTGCAGTCCAGTCTTTCTCTCTCCAGTCCAGTCTTTCTCTCTCCAATCTAATCTTTCTCTCTCCAAACCAACCTTTCTCTCTCTCTCTCCAGTCCAATCTTTCTCTCTCTCTCTCTCTCCAGTTCAATATTTCTCTCTCTCTTTCTCCAGTTCAATCTTTCTCTCTCTCTTTCTCCAGGCCAATCTTTCTCTCTCTCCAGTCCAATCTTTCTCTCTCCAGTCGAATCTATCTCTCTCTCTCCAGTCCAATCTTTCTCTCTCTCCAGTCCAATCTATCTCTCTCTCCAGTCCAACCTTTCTCTCTCTCTCTCCAGTCCAATCTTTCTCTCTATCTCTCCAGTCCAGTCTTTCTCCCTATCTCTCCAGTCCAGTCTTTATTCCTCTCTTTCCAGTCCAGTCTTTCTCGCTCTCTCTCTCCAGTCCAGTATTTCTCTCTCTCTGCAGTCCAGTCCTTCTCTTTCTTCCTCCAGTCCAGTCTTTCTCTCTCCAATCCAATCTTTCTCTCTCCAGTCAAATCTTTCTCTCACTCTCTCCAGTCCAGTCTTTCTCACTCTCTTTCTCTCTCCAGTCCAGTCTTTCTCTCTCTCTCTCTCCATTCCAGTCTTTCATTCCAGTGCATTCTTTCTTTCTCTCTCTCTCTCTCCAGTCCTGTCATTCTCTCTCTCTCCAGTCCAGTCTTTCTCTCTCTCTCTCTCCAGTCCACTTTTCCTCTCTCTCTCTCTCTCTCTCTCCAGTCCAGTCTTTGTCTCTCTCTTTCCAGTGCAGTTTTTCTCTCTCTCTCTCTCTAGTCCAATGTTTCTCTCTCCAATCCCATCTTTCTCTGTCTCTCTATCCAATCCAATCTTTCTCTCTCTCTCTCCACTGCAATCTTTCTCTCTCTCGTTCTCCAGTCCAATCTTTCTCTCTCTCCAGTCCAATCTTTCTCCCCCTCTCTCTCCAGTCCAATCTTTCTCTCTCTCTCTCCAGTCCAATCTTTCTCCCTCCCTATCTCTCCAATCCAATCTTTCTTTCTCTCTCTCCAGTCCAATCTTTCTCTCTATCTCTCCAGTCCAGTCATTCTCTCTCTCTTTCCAGTGCAGTCTTTCTCTCTCTCTCTCTCACTCTCCAGTCCGGTCTTTCTCTCTCTCTGCAGTCCAGTCCTTCTCTCTCTCTCTGCAGTCCTGTCTTTCTCTCTCTCTCTCTGCAGTCCAGTCCTTCGCTCTCTCTCTACAGTCCATTCCTTCTCAATCCAGGCCAGTCTTTCTCTCTCCAGTCCAGTCTTTCTCTCTCTCGTCCAGTATTTCTCTCCCAAGTCCAGTCTTTCTCTCTCTCTCTCTCTCTCTTCAGTCCAGTCTTCCTCTCTCTCTCTCTTACTATTCAGTTCAGTCTTTCTCTCTCTCTCTCTCTCTTCAGTCCAGTCTTTCTCTCTCTCTCCACTGCAGTCTTTCTCTCTCTCTCTCTTTCCACTGCAGTCTTTCTCTCTCTCTCTCCTGTCCAGTCTTTTGCTCTCTCTCTCCAGTCCAGTCTTTCTCTTTCTGTCTCCAGTCCAGTCTTTCTCTCTCTCTCTCTCTCTCCAGTCCAGTCTTTCTCTCTCTCTCTCTCTCTCCAGTCCAGTCTTTCTCACTCTCTCTCTCCAGTCCAATATTTCTCTCTCTCTCCCCAGTCCAGTCTTTCTCTCTTTAACCAGTCCAGTCTTTCTCTCCCTCTCGCTCTCCAGTCCAGTCTTTTTCTTTCTCTCCTATCTAGTCCTTCTCTCTCTCTTCAATCCAATCTTTCTCTCTGTGTCTCAAGTCCAGTCTTTCTCTCTCTCCAGTCCAATCTTTCTCCCTCCCTCCAGTCCCAACTTTCTCTCTCTCCAGTCCAATCTTTCTCTCTCTCCAGTCCAATTTATCTCTCTCACTCTCCAGTCCAGTCTTTCTCTCTATTTCTCCAGTCCAGACTTTCTCTCTCTCTCTTCAGTCCAGTCTTTCTCTCTCTCTCTCTGCAATGCAGTCCTTCTCTCTCTCTCTCTGCAGTCCAGTCTTTCTCTTAATCTCTCCAGTCCTGTCATTCTCTCTCTCTTTCCAGTGCAGCCTTTCTCTCTCTCTCTCTCCAGTCCAGTCTTTCTCTCTCTCTCTGCAGTCCTGTCTTTCTCTCTCTCTGCAGTCCTGTCCTTCTCTCTCTCTCTCCAGTCCAGTCTTTCTCTCTCTCTGCAGTCCTGTCTTTCTCTCTCTCTCTGCAGTCCTGTCTTTCTCTCTCTCTGCAGTCCTGTCCTTCTCTCTCTCTCTGCAGTCCAGTCTTTCTCAATTCAGTCCAGTATTTCTCTCTCCAGTCCAGTCTTTCTCTCTCTCTCTCTCAATTCAGTCCAGTCTTTCTCTCTGTCTCTCTCTTCAGTCCAGTCTTTCTCTCCCTCTCCAGTCCATTCTTTCTCTCTCTCTCTCCAGTCCAATCTTTCTCTCTCTCTCTCTCCAGTCCAATCTTTCTCTCTCTCTCATCTCCAGTCCAGTCTTTAACTCTCTCTGCAGTCCAGTCTTTCTCTCTCCAGTCCAGTCTTTCTCTCTCCAATCCAATCTTTCTCTCTCCAAACCAATCTTTCTCTGTATCTCTCCAGTCCTGTCATTCTCTCTCTCTTTCCAGTGCAGCCTTTCTCTCTCTCTCTCTCCAGTCCAGTCTTTCTCTCTCTCTGCAGTCCTGTCCTTCTCTCTCTCTCTGCAGTCCTGTCTTTCTCTCTCTCTGCAGTCCTGTCTTTCTCTCTCTCTGCAGTCCAGTCCCTTCGCTCTCTCTCTCCAGTCCAGTCTTTCTCTCTCTCGTCCAGTATTTCTCTCTCCAGTCCAGTCTTTCTCTTTCTCTCTCTCTCTCTCTCTTCAGTCCAGTCTTCCTCTCTCTCTCTCTCAATTCTGTTCAGTCTTTCTCTCTGTCTCTCTCTTCAGTCCAGTCTTTCTCTCTCTCTCTCTCTCACCACTGCAGTCTTTCTCTCTCTCTCTCTCCACTGCAGTCTTTCTCTCTCTCTCTCTCCACTGCAGTCTTTCTCTCTCTTTCCAGTGCAGTCTTTCTCTCTCTCTCTCTCTCCTGTACAGTCTTTCGCTCTCTCTCTCTCTCTCTCTCTCTCTCTCCAGTCCAGTCTTTCTCTCTCTTTCTCCAGTCCAGTCTTTCTCTCTCTCTCCAGTCCATTCTTTCTCTCTCTCTCTCCAGTCCAATCTTTCTCTCTCTCTCTCCCCAGTCCATTCTTTCTCTCTCTCTCTCCAGTCCAATCTTTCTCTCTCTCTCTCCCCAGTCCAGTCTTTCTGTCTCTTTCTCCAATCCAGTCTTGTTCTCTCTCTTTCTCCAGTCCAGTCTTTCTCTCTTTAACCAGTCCAGTCTTTCTCTTCCGCTCTCTCTCCAGTCCATTCTTTCTCTCTGTGTCTCCAGTCCAGTCTTTCTCTCTCTCTCCAGTCCAATCTTTCTCTCTCTCTCTCTCCAGTCCAATCTTTCTCTCTCTCTCATCTCCAGTCCAGTCTTTATCTCTCTCTGCAGTCCAGTCTTTCTCTCTCCAGTCCAGTCTTTCTCTCTCCAATCCAATCTTTCTCTCTCCAAACCAATCTTTCTCTCTATCTCTCCAGTCCAATCTTTCTCTCTCTCTCTCCAGTCCAATCTTTCTCTCTCTCTCTCTCTCTCCAGTGCAATCTTTCTCTCTCTCTTTCTCCAGTTCAATCTTTCTCTCTCTCTTTCTCCAGTCCAATTTTTCTCTCTCTCTCCAGTCCAATCTTTCTCCCTCCCTCCAGTCCAATCTTTCTCTCTCTCCAGTCCAATCTTTCTCTCTCCAGTCGAATCTATCTCTGTCTCTCCAGTCCAATCTATCTCTCTCTCCAGTCCAACCTTTCTCTCTCTCTCTCCAGTCCAATCTTTCTCTCTATCTCTCCAGTCCAGTCTTTCTCCCTATCTCTCCAGTCCAGTCTTTATTCCTCTCTTTCCAGTCCAGTCTTTCTTGCTCTCTCTCTCCAGTCCAGTATTTCTCTCTCTCTGCAGTCCAGTCCTTCTCTTTCTTCCTCCAGTCCAGTCTTTCTCTCTCCAATCCAATCTTTCTCACTCCAGTCAAATCTTTCTCTCACTCTCTCCAGTCCAGTCTTTCTCACTCTCTTTCTCTCTCCAGTCCAGTCTTTCTCTCTCTCTCTCTCTCTCCAGTCCAGTCTTTCTCTCTCTCTCTCTCTCCAGTCCAGTCTTTCTCTCTCTCTCTCTCTCCAGTCCAGTCTTTCTCTCTCTCTCTCTCTCCAGTCCAGTCTTTCTCTCTCCAGTCCAGTCTTTCTCTCTCTCTCTCTCTCTCTCCAGTCCAGTCTTTGTCTCTCTCTTTCCAAGTGCAGTTTTTCTCTCTCTCTCTCTAGTCCAATGTTTCTCTCTCCAATCCCATCTTTCTCTGTCTCTCTATCCAATTCAATCTTTCTCTCTCACTCTCCACTGCAATCTTTCTCTCTCTCGTTCTCCAGTCCAATCTTTCTCTCTCTCCAGTCCAATCTTTCTCCCTCTCTCTCTCCAGTCCAATCTTTCTCTCTCTCTCTCTCCAGTCCAATCTTTCTCCCTCTCTCTCTCTCCAGTCCAATCTTTCTTTCTCTCTCTCCAGTGCAATCTTTCTCCCTATCTCTCCAGTCCAGTCATTCTCTCTCTCTTTCCAGTGCAGTCTTTCTCTCTCTCTCTCTCACTCTCCAGTCCGGTCTTTCTCTCTCTCTGCAGTCCAGTCCTTCTCTCTCTCTCTGCAGTCCTGTCTTTCTCTCTCTCTCTGCAGTCCAGTCCTTCGCTCTCTCTCTACAGTCCATTCCTTCTCAATCCAGGCCAGTCTTTCTCTCTCCAGTCCAGTCTTTCTCTCTCTCGTCCAGTATTTCTCTCCCAAGTCCAGTCTTTCTCTCTCTCTCTCTCTCTCTTCAGTCCAGTCTTCCTCTCTCTCTCTCTTACTATTCAGTTCAGTCTTTCTCTCTCTCTCTCTCTCTTCAGTCCAGTCTTTCTCTCTCTCTCCACTGCAGTCTTTCTCTCTCTCTCTCTTTCCACTGCAGTCTTTCTCTCTCTCTCTCCTGTCCAGTCTTTTGCTCTCTCTCTCCAGTCCAGTCTTTCTCTTTCTGTCTCCAGTCCAGTCTTTCTCTCTCTCTCTCTCTCTCCAGTCCAGTCTTTCTCTCTCTCTCTCTCTCTCCAGTCCAGTCTTTCTCACTCTCTCTCTACAGTCCAATCTTTCTCTCTCTCTCCCCAGTCCAGTCTTTCTCTCTTTAACCAGTCCAGTCTTTCTCTCCCTCTCGCTCTCCAGTCCAGTCTTTTTCTTTCTCTCCTATCTAGTCCTTCTCTCTCTCTTCAATCCAATCTTTCTCTCTGTGTCTCAAGTCCAGTCTTTCTCTCTCTCCAGTCCAATCTTTCTCCCTCCCTCCAGTCCCAACTTTCTCTCTCTCCAGTCCAATCTTTCTCTCTCTCCAGTCCAATTTATCTCTCTCACTCTCCAGTCCAGTCTTTCTCTCTATTTCTCCAGTCCAGACTTTCTCTCTCTCTCTTCAGTCCTGTCTTTCTCTCTCTCTCTCTCTCTCTCTGCAGTCCAGTCTTTCTCTCTCTCTCTCTGCAATGCAGTCCTTCTCTCTCTCTCTCTGCAGTCCAGTCTTTCTCTTAATCTCTCCAGTCCTGTCATTCTCTCTCTCTTTCCAGTGCAGCCTTTCTCTCTCTCTCTCTCCAGTCCAGTCTTTCTCTCTCTCTGCAGTCCAGTCTTTCTCTCTCTCTGCAGTCCTGTCCTTCTCTCTCTCTCTGCAGTCCAGTCTTTCTCAATTCAGTCCAGTATTTCTCTCTCCAGTCCAGTCTTCCTCTCTCTCTCTCTCAATTCAGTCCAGTCTTTCTCTCTGTCTCTCTCTTCAGTCCAGTCTTTCTCTCTCTCTCTCTCCAGTCCAATCTTTCTCTCTCTCTCTCCCCAGTCCAGTCTTTCTCTCTCTTTCTCCAATCCAGTCTTGTTCTCTCTCTTTCTCCAGTCCAGTCTTTCTCTCTTTAACCAGTCCAGTCTTTCTCTTCCGCTCTCTCTCCAGTCCATTCTTTCTCTCTGTGTCTCCAGTCCAGTCTTTCTCTCTCTCTCCAGTCCAATCTTTCTCTCTCTCTCTCTGCAGTCCAGTCTTTCTCTCTCCAATCCAATCTTTCTCTCTCCAAACCAATCTTTCTCTCTATCTCTCCAGTCCTGTCATTCTCTCTCTCTTTCCAGTGCAGCCTTTCTCTCTCTCTCTCTCCAGTCCAGTCTTTCTCTCTCTCTGCAGTCCTGTCCTTCTCTCTCTCTCTGCAGTCCTGTCCTTCTCTCTCTCTCTGCAGTCCAGTCCCTTCGCTCTCTCTCTGCAGTCCATTCTTTCTCAATTCAGTCCAGTCTTTCTCTCTCCAGTCCAGTCTTTCTCTCTCTCGTCCAGTATTTCTCTCCCAAGTCCAGTCTTTCTCTCTCTCTCTCTCTCTTCAGTCCAGTCTTCCTCTCTCTCTCTCTCAATTCTGTTCAGTCTTTCTCTCTGTCTCTCTCTTCAGTCCAGTCTTTCTCTCTCTCTCTCTCTCACCACTGCAGTCTTTCTCTCTCTCTCTCTCCACTGCAGTCTTTCTCTCTCTCTCTCTCCACTGCAGTCTTTCTCTCTCTTTCCAGTGCAGTCTTTCTCTCTCTCTCTCTCTCCTGTACAGTCTTTCGCTCTCTCTCTCTCTCTCTCTCTCTCCAGTCCAGTCTTTCTCTCTCTTTCTCCAGTCCAGTCTTTCTCTCTCTCTCCAGTCCATTCTTTCTCTCTCTCTCTCCAGTCCAATCTTTCTCTCTCTCTCTCCCCAGTCCATTCTTTCTCTCTCTCTCTCCAGTCCAATCTTTCTCTCTCTCTCTCCCCAGTCCAGTCTTTCTGTCTCTTTCTCCAATCCAGTCTTGTTCTCTCTCTTTCTCCAGTCCAGTCTTTCTCTCTTTAACCAGTCCAGTCTTTCTCTTCCGCTCTCTCTCCAGTCCATTCTTTCTCTCTGTGTCTCCAGTCCAGTCTTTCTCTCTCTCTCCAGTCCAATCTTTCTCTCTCTCTCTCTCCAGTCCAATCTTTCTCTCTCTCTCATCTCCAGTCCAGTCTTTATCTCTCTCTGCAGTCCAGTCTTTCTCTCTCCAGTCCAGTCTTTCTCTCTCCAATCCAATCTTTCTCTCTCCAAACCAATCTTTCTCTCTATCTCTCCAGTCCAATCTTTCTCTCTCTCTCTCCAGTCCAATCTTTCTCTCTCTCTCTCTCTCTCCAGTGCAATCTTTCTCTCTCTCTTTCTCCAGTTCAATCTTTCTCTCTCTCTTTCTCCAGTCCAATCTTTCTCTCTCTCTCTCTCTCTCCAGTGCAATCTTTCTCTCTCTCTTTCTCCAGTCCAATCTTTCTCTCTCTCTCTCTCTCTCCAGTGCAATCTTTCTCTCTCTCTTTCTCCAGTGCAATCTTTCTCTCTCTCTTTCTCCAGTTCAATCTTTCTCTCTCTCTTTCTCCAGTCCAATTTTTCTCTCTCTCTCCAGTCCAATCTTTCTCCCTCCCTCCAGTCCAATCTTTCTCTCTCTCCAGTCCAATCTTTCTCTCTCCAGTCGAATCTATCTCTGTCTCTCCAGTCCAATCTATCTCTCTCTCCAGTCCAACCTTTCTCTCTCTCTCTCCAGTCCAATCTTTCTCCCTATCTCTCCAGTCCAGTCTTTATTCCTCTCTTTCCAGTCCAGTCTTTCTTGCTCTCTCTCTCCAGTCCAGTATTTCTCTCTCTCTGCAGTCCAGTCCTTCTCTTTCTTCCTCCAGTCCAGTCTTTCTCTCTCCAATCCAATCTTTCTCACTCCAGTCAAATCTTTCTCTCACTCTCTCCAGTCCAGTCTTTCTCACTCTCTTTCTCTCTCCAGTCCAGTCTTTCTCTCTCTCTCTCTCTCCAGTCCAGTCTTTGTCTCTCTCTTTCCAGTGCAGTCTTTCTTTCTCTCTCTCTCACTCCAGTGCAGTCGTTCGCTCTCCCTCTCTCCAGTCCAGTCTTTCTCTCTCCCTCTCTCCAGTCCAGTCTTTCTCTCTCTCTCTCTCTCTCTCCAGTCCAGTCTTTGTCTCTCTCTTTCCAAGTGCAGTTTTTCTCTCTCTCTCTCTAGTCCAATGTTTCTCTCTCCAATCCCATCTTTCTCTGTCTCTCTATCCAATTCAATCTTTCTCTCTCACTCTCCACTGCAATCTTTCTCTCTCTCGTTCTCCAGTCCAATCTTTCTCTCTCTCCAGTCCAATCTTTCTCCCTCTCTCTCTCCAGTCCAATCTTTCTCTCTCTCTCTCTCCAGTCCAATCTTTCTCCCTCTCTCTCTCTCCAGTCCAATCTTTCTTTCTCTCTCTCCAGTGCAATCTTTCTCCCTATCTCTCCAGTCCAGTCATTCTCTCTCTCTTTCCAGTGCAGTCTTTCTCTCTCTCTCTCTCTCCAGTCCGGTCTTTCTCTCTCTCTGCAGTCCTGTCTTTCTCTCTCTCTGCAGTCCAGTCCTTCGCTCTCTCTCTCTGCAGTCCATTCTTTCTCAATCCAGGCCAGTCTTTCTCTCTCCAGTCCAGTCTTTCTCTCTCTCGTCCAGTATTTCTCTCCCAAGTCCAGTCTTTCTCTCTCTCTCTCTCTCTCTCTCTTCAGTCCAGTCTTCCTCTCTCTCTCTCTCTTTCTATTCAGTTCAGTCTTTCTCTCTCTCTCTCTCTTCAGTCCAGTCTTTCTCTCTCTCTCTCCACTGCAGTCTTTCTCTCTCTCTCTCTCTTTCCACTGCAGTCTTTCTCTCTCTCTCTCCTCTCCAGTCTTTTGCTCTCTCTCTCCAGTCCAGTCTTTCTCTTTCTGTCTCCAGTCCAGTCTTTCTCTCTCTCTCTCTCTCTCTCTCCAGTCCAGTCTTTCTCTCTCTTCTCTCTCTCCAGTCCAGTCTTTCTCTCTCTCTCTCTCCAGTCCAATCTTTCTCTCTCTCTCTCCCCAGTCTAGTCTTTCTGTCTCTTTCTCCAGTCCAGTCTTGTTCTCTCTCTTTCTCCAGTCCAGTCTTTCTCTCTTTAACCAGTCCAGTCTTTCTCACCCTCTCTCTCTCCAGTCCAGTCTTTTTCTTTCTTTCCTATCTATTCTTTCTCTCTCTCTTCAATCCAATCTTTCTCTCTGTGTCTCAAGTCCAGTCTTTCTCTCTCTCCAGTCCAATCTTTCTCCCTTCCTCCAGTCCAATCTTTCTCTCTCTCCAGTCCAATTTATCTCTCTCACTCTCCAGTCCAGTCTTTCTCTCTATTTCTCCAGTCCAGACTTTCTCTCTCTCTCTTCAGTCCTGTCTTTCTCTCTCTCTCTCTCTCTCTCTGTAGTCCAGTCTTTCTCTCTCTCTCTCTGCAATGCAGTCCTTCTCTCTCTCTCTCTGCAGTCCAGTCTTTCTCTTAATCTCTCCAGTCCTGTCCTTCTCTCTCTCTCTGCAGTCCTGTCTTTCTCAATTCAGTCCAGTCTTTCTCTCTCTTTCCAGTGCAGTCTTTCTCTCTCTCTCTCTCTCCTGTACAGTCTTTCGCTCTCTCTCTCTCTCTCTCTCTCTCTCTCTCCAGTCCAGTCTTTCTCTCTCTCTCTCCAGTCCAATCTTTCTCTCTCTCTCTCCCCAGTCCAGTCTTTCTGTCTCTTTCTCCAATCCAGTCTTGTTCTCTCTCTTTCTCCAGTCCAGTCTTTCTCTCTTTAACCAGTCCAGTCTTTTTCTTCCGCTCTCTCTCCAGTCCATTCTTTCTCTCTGTGTCTCCAGTCCAGTCTTTCTCTCTCTCTCCAGTCCAATCTTTCTCTCTCTCTCTCTCCAGTCCAATCTTTCTCTCTCTCTCATCTCCAGTCCAGTCTTTATCTCTCTCTGCAGTCCAGTCTTTCTCTCTCCAATCCAATCTTTCTCTCTCCAAACCAATCTTTCTCTCTATCTCTCCAGTGCAATCTTTCTCTCTCTCTCTCCAGTCCAATCTTTCTCTCTCTCTCTCTCTCCAGTTCAATCTTTCTCTCTCTCTTTCTCCAGTTCAATCTTTCTCTCTCTCCAGTCCAATCTTTCTCTCTCCAGTCGAATCTATCTCTCTCTCTCCAGTCCAATCTTTCTCTCTCTCCAGTCCAATCTATCTCTCTCTCCAGTCCAGTCTTTCTCTCTCTCGCTCAGCAATGCAGTCCTTCTCTCTCTCTCTCTGCATTCCAGTCTTTCTCATAATCTCTCCAGTCCTGTCATTCTCTCTCTCTCTCCAGTCCAGTCTTTCTCTCTCTCTCTCTCCAGTCCAGTCTTTCTCTCTCTTTCTCCAGTCCAATCTTGTTCTCTCTCTGTCTCTCCCTAGTCCAGTCTTTCTCTCTCTTTCTCCAGTCCAGTCTTGTTCTCTCTCTTTCTCCAGTCCAGTCTTTCTCTCTTTAACCAGTCCAGTCTTTCTCTCCTTCTCTCTCTCCAGTCCAGTCTTTTTCTTTCTCTCCTATCTAGTCTTTCTCTCTCTCTCCAATCCAATCTTTGTCTCTCTCTCTCTCTCTCTCTCTCTCCAGTCCAATCTTTCTCTCTCTCTCTCATCTCCGGTCCAGTCTTTCTCTCTCTCTGCACTCCAGTCTTTCTCTCTCCAATCCAATCTTTCTCTCTTCAGTCCAATCTTTCTCTCTATCTCTCCAGTCCAATCTTTCTCTCTCTCTCTCTCCAGTCCAGTCTTTCTCTCTCTCTCTCTCTTCAGTCCAGTCTTTCTCTCTCTCTCTCTCTTCAGTCCAGTCTTCCTCTCTCCCTCTCTGCAGTCCAGTCTTTCTCTCTCTCTCCACTACAGTCTTTCTCTCTCTCTCTTTCCAGTGGTCTCTCTCTTGGTCTCTAGTCCAATGTTTCTCTCTCCAGACCAATCTTTCTCTCTCTCTCTCTCTCTCTCTCTCCAATCCAATCTTTTTCTCTCTCTCTCTCCAGTGCAATCTTTCTCTCTCTTGTTCTCCAGTCCAATCTTTCTCTCTATCTCCAGTCCAATCTTTCTCTCTCTCTCTTCAGTCCCATCTTTCTCCCTCTCTCTCTCTCCAGTCTAATCTTCTTTCTCTGTCTCCAGTCCAATCTTTCTCTCTATCTCTCCATTCCAATCTTTCTCTCTCTCTCTCTCTGCAGTCCAGTCTTTCTCTCTCTCTGCAGTCCAGTCCTTCTCTCTCTCTATGCAGTCCTGTCTTTCTCTCTCTCTCTGCAGCCCAGTCCTTCACTCTTTCTCTGCAGTCCATTATTTATCTATGCAGTCCAGTCTTTCTCTCTCTCTCTCTCTCTCTCTCTCTCTCCAGTCCAGTTTTCCTCTCTCTCTCTCTCTCTCTCTCTCTCCAGTCCAGTCCTGCTCTCTCTCTCTCTCTCTCTCTCCAGTCCAGTCTTTCTCTCTCTCTTCAGACCTGTCTTCCTCTATCTCTCTCCATTCCAGTCCTTCTCTCTCTCTCCAGTCCATTCTTTCTCTCTCCAGTCCAGTCTTTCTCTCCCCAGTCCAGTCTTTCTCTCTCCAGTCCAGTCTTTCTCTCTCCAGTCCAGTCTTGCTCTCTATCTCTCCAGTCCAGTCTTTCTCTCTATCTCTCCAGTCCATTCTTTCTCTCTCCAGTCCAGTCTTTCTCTCCCCAGTCCAGTCTTTCTCTCCCCAGTCCAGTCTTTCTCTCTCCAGTCCAATCTTGCTCTCTATCTCTCCAGTCCAGTCTTTCTCTCTATCTCTCCAGTCCAGTCTTTCTCTCTCTCTTTCCAGTGCAGTCTTTCTCTCTCTCTCTCTCCAGTGCAGTCTTTCTCTCTCTCTCTCTCCAGTCCACTCTTTCTCTCACTCTCTCTCTCCAGTCCACTCTTTCTCGCTCTCTCTCCAGTCCAATCTTTCTCTCTCCAGACCAATCTTTTTCTCTCTCTCCAGTCCAGTCTTTCTCCCTATCTCTCCAGTCCAGTCCTTTGCTCTCTCTCGTCCAGTATTTCTCTCCCAAGTCCAGTCTTTCTCTCTCTCTCTCTCTCTCTCTTCAGTCCAGTCTTCCTCTCTCTCTCTCTCTTTCTATTCAGTCCAGTCTTTCTCTCTCTCTCTCTCTTTCCACTGCAGTCTTTCTCTCTCTCTCTCCTCTCCAGTCTTTTGCTCTCTCTCTCCAGTCCAGTCTTTCTCTTTCTGTCTCCAGTCCAGTCTTTCTCTCTCTCTCTCTCTCTCTCTCCAGTCCAGTCTTTCTCTCTCTCTCTCTCCAGTCCAGTCTTTCTCTCTATCTCTCCAGTCCAGTCTTTCTCTCTCTCTTTCCAGTGCAGTCTTTCTCTCTCTCTCTCTCCAGTGCAGTCTTTCTCTCTCTCCAGTCCAGTCTTTCTCTCTCTCTCTCTCTCCAGTCCACTCTTTCTCTCACTCTCTCTCTCCAGTCCACTCTTTCTCGCTCTCTCTCCAGTCCAATCTTTCTCTCTCCAGGCCAATCTTTTTCTCTCCAGTCCAATCTTTCTCTCTCTCTCTCTCCAGTTCAATCTTTCTCTCTCTCTTTCTCCAGTCCAATCTTTCTCTCTCTCTCTCCAGTTCAATCTTTCTATTTCTCCAGTCCAGACATTCTCTCTCTCTCCAGTCCAGTCTTTCTCTCTCTCTCTCTCTCTCTCTCTCTCTGCAGTCCAGTCTTTCTCTCTCCAGTCCAGTCTTTCTCTCTCCAGTCCAGTCTTTCTCTCTCCAGTCCAGTCTTTCTCTCTGCTGTCCAGTCTTTCTCTCTCCAGTCCAGTCTTTCTCTCTGCTGTCCAGTCTTTCTCTCTCTCTCTCTCTTCAGTCCAGTCTTCCTCTCTCTCTCTCTGCAGTCCAGTCTTTCTCTCTCTCTGCAGTCCAGTCTTTCTCTCTCTCTCCACTACAGTCTTTCTCTCTCTCTCTTTCCAGTGGTCTTTCTCTCTTGGTCTCTAGTCCAATGTTTCTCTCTCCAGTCCAATCTTTCTCTCTCTCTCTCTCTCTCTCACTCTCTCCAATCCAATCTTTCTCTCTCTCTCTCTCCACTGCAATCTTTCTCTCTCTTGTTCTCCAGTCCAATCTTTCTCTCTCTCTCCAGTCCAATCTTTCTCTCTCTCTCTTCAGTCCCATCTTTCTCCCTCTCTCTCTCTCCAGTCCAATCTTCTTTCTCTGTCTCCAGTCCAATCTTTCTCTCTATCTCTCCATTCCAATCTTTCTCTCTCTCTCTCTCTGCAGTCCAGTCTTTCTCTCTCTCTGCAGTCCAGTCCTTCTCTCTCTCTATGCAGTCCTGTCTTTCTCTCTCTCTCTGCAGTCCAGTCCTTCTCTCTCTCTATGCAGTCCTGTCTTTCTCTCTCTCTCTGCAGCCCAGTCCTTCACTCTTTCTCTGCAGTCCATTATTTATCTATGCAGTCCAGTCTTTCTCTCTCTCTCTCTCTCTCTCTCTCTCTCCAGTCCAGTTTTCCTCTCTCTCTCTCTCTCTCTCTCTCTCTCCAGTCCAGTCCTGCTCTCTCTCTCTCTCTCTCTCTCCAGTCCAGTCTTTCTCTCTCTCTTCAGACCTGTCTTCCTCTATCTCTCTCCATTCCAGTCCTTCTCTCTCTCTCCAGTCCATTCTTTCTCTCTCCAGTCCAGTCTTTCTCTCCCCAGTCCAGTCTTTCTCTCTCCAGTCCAGTCTTTCTCTCTCCAGCCCAATCTTGCTCTCTATCTCTCCAGTCCAGTCTTTCTCTCTATCTCTCCAGTCCAGTCTCTCTCTCTCTCTTTCCAGTGCAGTCTTTCTCTCTCTCTCTCTCCAGTGCAGTCTTTCTCTCTCTCCAGTCCAGTCTTTCTCTCACTCTCTCTCTCCAGTCCACTCTTTCTCGCTCTCTCTCCAGTCCAATCTTTTTCTCTCCAGTCCAATCTTTCTCTCTCTCTCTCTCCAGTTCAATCTTTCTCTCTCTCTTTCTCCAGTCCAATCTTTCTCTCTCTCACACTCCAGTCCAATCTTTCTCTCTCTCACACTCCAGTCCAATCTTTCTCTCTCTCTCTCCAGTTCAATCTTTCTATTTCTCCAGTCCAGACATTCTCTCTCTCTCCAGTCCAGTCTTTCTCTCTCTCTCTCTCTCTCTCTCTATCTCCAGTCCAGTCTTTCTCTCTCTCTTCAGTCCAGTCTTCCTCTCTCTCTCTGCAGTCCAGTCTTTCTCTCTCCAGTCCAGTCTTTCTCTCTGCTGTCCAGTCTTTCTCTCTCCAGTCCAGTCTTTCTCTCTCTCTCTCTCTCTATCTCCAGTCCAGTCTTTCTCTCTCTCTTCAGTCCAGTCTTCCTCTCTCTCTCTGCAGTCCAGTCTCTCTCTCTCTGCAGTCCAGTCCTTCTCTCTCTCTCCCTGCAGTCCAGTCCTTCTCTCTCTCTCTTCAGTCGAGTCCTTCTCTCTCTCTCTGCAGTCCAGTCTTTCTCTCTGCTGTCCAGTCTTTCTCTCTCCAGTCCAGTCTTTCTCTCTCCAGTCCAGTCTTTCTCTCTCTCTCTCTCTTCAGTCCAGTCTTTCTCTCTCTCTGCAGTCCAGTCTTTCTCTCTCTCTCCACTACAGTCTTTCTCTCTCTCTCTTTCCAGTGGTCTTTCTCTCTTGGTCTCTAGTCCAATGTTTCTCTCTCCAGTCCAATCTTTCTCTCTCTCTCTCTCTCTCTCTCCAATCCAATCTTTCTCTCTCTCTCTCTCCACTGCAATCTTTTTCTCTCTTGTTCTCCAGTCCAATCTTTCTCACTCTCTCCAGTCCAATCTTTCTCTCTCTCTCTTCAGTCCCATCTTTCTCCCACTCTCTCTCTCCAGTCTAATCTTCTTTCTCTGTCTCCAGTCCAATCTTTCTCTCTATCTCTCCATTCCAATCTTTCTCTCTCTCTCTCTCTGCAGTCCAGTCCTTCTCTCTCTCTATGCAGTCCTGTCTTTCTCTCTCTCTCTCTGCAGCCCAGTCCTTCACTCTTTCTCTGCAGTCCATTATTTATCTATGCAGTCCTGTCTTTCTCTCTCTCTCTGCAGCCCAGTCCTTCACTCTTTCTCTGCAGTCCATTATTTATCTATGCAGTCCAGTCTTTCTCTCTCTCTCTCTCTCTCTCTCCAGTCCAGTTTTCCTCTCTCTCTCTCTCTCTCTCTCTCTCTCCAGTACAATCCTGCTCTCTCTCTCTCTCTCTCTCTCCAGTCCAGTCTTTCTCTCACTCTCTCTCTCCAGTCCACTCTTTCTCGCTCTCTCTCCAGTCCAATCTTTCTCTCTCCAGGCCAATCTTTTTCTCTCCAGTCCAATCTTTCTCTCTCTCTCTCTCCAGTTCAATCTTTCTCTCTCTCTTTCTCCAGTCCAATCTTTCTCTCTCTCTCTCCAGTTCAATCTTTCTATTTCTCCAGTCCAGACATTCTCTCTCTCTCCAGTCCAGTCTTTCTCTCTCTCTCTCTCTCTCTCTCTCTCTGCAGTCCAGTCTCTCTCTCTCTGCAGTCCAGTCCTTCTCTCTCTCTCCCTCCAGTCCAGTCCTTCTCTCTCTCTCTTAAGTCGAGTCCTTCTCTCTCTCTCTGCAGTCCAGTCCTTCTCTCTCCAGTCCAGTCTTTCTCTCTACAGTCCAGTCTTTCTCTCTCCAGTCCAGTCTTTGTCCCTCCAGTCCAATCTTTCTCTCTGCTGTCCAGTCTTTCTCTCTCCAGTCCAGTCTTTCTCTCTGCTGTCCAGTCTTTCTCTCTCTCTCTCTCTTCAGTCCAGTCTTCCTCTCTCTCTCTCTGCAGTCCAGTCTTTCTCTCTCTCTGCAGTCCAGTCTTTCTCTCTCTCTCCACTACAGTCTTTCTCTCTCTCTCTTTCCAGTGGTCTTTCTCTCTTGGTCTCTAGTCCAATGTTTCTCTCTCCAGTCCAATCTTTCTCTCTCTCTCTCTCTCTCTCACTCTCTCCAATCCAATCTTTCTCTCTCTCTCTCTCCACTGCAATCTTTCTCTCTCTTGTTCTCCAGTCCAATCTTTCTCTCTCTCTCCAGTCCAATCTTTCTCTCTCTCTCTTCAGTCCCATCTTTCTCCCTCTCTCTCTCTCCAGTCCAATCTTCTTTCTCTGTCTCCAGTCCAATCTTTCTCTCTATCTCTCCATTCCAATCTTTCTCTCTCTCTCTCTCTGCAGTCCAGTCTTTCTCTCTCTCTGCAGTCCAGTCCTTCTCTCTCTCTATGCAGTCCTGTCTTTCTCTCTCTCTCTGCAGTCCAGTCCTTCTCTCACTCTATGCAGTCCTGTCTTTCTCTCTCTCTCTGCAGCCCAGTCCTTCACTCTTTCTCTGCAGTCCATTATTTATCTATGCAGTCCAGTCTTTCTCTCTCTCTCTCTCTCTCTCTCTCCAGTCCAGTTTTCCTCTCTCTCTCTCTCTCTCTCTCTCTCCAGTCCAGTTTTCCTCTCTCTCTCTCTCTCTCTCTCTCTCCAGTCCAGTCCTGCTCTCTCTCTCTCTCTCTCTCTCTCCAGTCCAGTCTTTCTCTCTCTCTTCAGACCTGTCTTCCTCTATCTCTCTCCATTCCAGTCCTTCTCTCTCTCTCCAGTCCATTCTTTCTCTCTCCAGTCCAGTCTTTCTCTCCCCAGTCCAGTCTTTCTCTCTCCAGTCCAGTCTTTCTCTCTCCAGCCCAATCTTGCTCTCTATCTCTCCAGTCCAGTCTTTCTCTCTATCTCTCCAGTCCAGTCTCTCTCTCTCTCTTTCCAGTGCAGTCTTTCTCTCTCTCTCTCTCCAGTGCAGTCTTTCTCTCTCTCCAGTCCAGTCTTTCTCTCACTCTCTCTCTCCAGTCCACTCTTTCTCGCTCTCTCTCCAGTCCAATCTTTCTCTCTCCAGACCAATCTTTTTCTCTCCAGTCCAATCTTTCTCTCTCTCTCTCTCCAGTTCAATCTTTCTCTCTCTCTTTCTCCAGTCCAATCTTTCTCTCTCTCTCTCCAGTTCAATCTTTCTATTTCTCCAGTCCAGACATTCTCTCTCTCTCCAGTCCAGTCTTTCTCTCTCCAGTCCAGTCTTTCTCTCTCCAATCCAGTCTTTGTCCCTCCAGTCCAGTCTTTCTCTCTGCTGTCCAGTCTTTCTCTCTCC
Source organism: Isurus oxyrinchus (assembly GCA_026770705.1). NCBI lineage: Eukaryota > Metazoa > Chordata > Chondrichthyes > Lamniformes > Lamnidae > Isurus > Isurus oxyrinchus. The sequence continues at coordinate 100,702,099 of JANJGN010000007.1, read as the reverse complement.
AGTCCAGTCTTTCTCTCTCCAGTCCAGTCTTTCTCTCTCTCTCTCTCTTCAGTCCAGTCTTCCTCTCTCTCTCTCTGCAGTCCAGTCTTTCTCTCTCTCTGCAGTCCAGTCTTTCTCTCTCTCTCCACTACAGTCTTTCTCTCTCTCTCTTTCCAGTGGTCTTTCTCTCTTGGTCTCTAGTCCAATGTTTCTCTCTCCAGTCCAATCTTTCTCTCTCTCTCTCTCTCTCTCTCCAATCCAATCTTTCTCTCTCTCTCTCTCCACTGCAATCTTTTTCTCTCTTGTTCTCCAGTCCAATCTTTCTCACTCTCTCCAGTCCAATCTTTCTCTCTCTCTCTTCAGTCCCATCTTTCTCCCACTCTCTCTCTCCAGTCTAATCTTCTTTCTCTGTCTCCAGTCCAATCTTTCTCTCTATCTCTCCATTCCAATCTTTCTCTCTCTCTCTCTCTGCAGTCCAGTCTTTCTCTCTCTCTGCAGTCCAGTCCTTCACTCTTTCTCTGCAGTCCATTATTTATCTATGCAGTCCAGTCTTTCTCTCTCCAGTCCAGTCTTTCTCTCTCCAGTCCAATCTTGCTCTCTATCTCTCCAGTCCAGTCTTTCTCTCTCTCTTTCCAGTCCAGTCTTTCTCTCTCTCTCTCTCTCCAGTGCAGTCTTTCTCTCTCTCCAGTCCAGTCTTTCTCTCTCACTCTCTCTCCAGTCCATTCTTTCTCTCTCTCTCTCCAGTTCTATCTTTCTCTTCATCTCTCCAGTCCCGTCTTTCCCTCTCCCTTTCCAGTCCAGTCTTTCTCTCACTCTCTCTCTCCAGTCCACTCTTTCTCGCTCTCTCTCCAGTCCAATCTTTCTCTCTCCAGACCAATCTTTTTCTCTCCAGTCAAATCTTTCTCTCTCTCTCTCCAGTCCAATCTTTCTCTTTCTCATCTCTCCAGTCCAAACTTTCTCTCTCTCTCACCAGTTCAATCTTTCTCTCTCTCTTTCTCCAGTCCAATCTTTCTCTCTCTCTTTCTCCAGTCCAATCTTTCTCTCTCTCTCTCTCCAGTTCAATCTTTCTCTCTATTTCTCCAGTCCAGACATTCTCTCTCTCTCCAGTCCAGTCTTTCTCTCTCTCTCTCTCTCCAGTCCAGTCCTGCTCTCTCTCTCTCTCTCTCTCTCTCCAGTCCAGTCTTTCTCTCTCTCTTCAGACCTGTCTTCCTCTATCTCTCTCCATTCCAGTCCTTCTCTCTCTCTCTCCAGTCCAGTCTTTCTCTCTCCAGTCCAGTCTTTCTCTCCCCAGTCCAGTCTTTCTCTCTCCAGTCCAGTCTTTCTCTCTCCAGTCCAGTCTTTCTCTCTCCAGTCCAGTCTTTCTCTCTCTCTCTCTCTCCAGTCCAGTCCTGCTCTCTCTCTCTCTCTCTATCTCTCCAGTCCAGTCTTTCTCTCTATCTCTCCAGTCCAGTCTTTCTCTCTCTCTCTCTCTCCAGTGCAGTCTTTCTCTCTCTCCAGTCCAGTCTTTCTCTCTCACTCTCTCTCCAGTCCATTCTTTCTCTCTCTGTCTCCAGTCCTATCTTTCTCTTCATCTCTCCAGTCCAGTCTTTCCCTCTCCCTTTCCAGTGCAGTCTTTCTCTCTCTCTCTCTCCAGTCCACTCTTTCTCGCTCTCTCTCCAGTCCAATCTTTCTCTCTCCAGACCAATCCTTTTCTCTCCAGTCAAATCTTTCTCTCTCTCTATCCAGTCCAATCTTTCTCTTTCTCATCTCTCCAGTCCAAACTTTCTCTCTCTCTCACCAGTTCAATCTTTCTCTCTCTCTTTCTCCAGTCCAATCTTTCTCTCTCTCACTCTCCAGTCCAATCTTTCTCTCTCTCTCTCTCCAGTCCAGTCTTTCTCTCTCTCTCTCTCTCCAGTCCAGTCTTCCTCTCTCTCTCTGCAGTCCAGTCTCTCTCTCTCTGCTTCCAGTCCTTCTCTCTCCCTCCCTCCAGTCCAGTCCTTCTCTCTCTCTCTGCTGTCCAGTCCTTCTCTCTCCAGTCCAGTCTTTCTCTCCCCAGTCCAGTCTTTCTCTCTCCAGTCCAGTCTTTCTCTCTCCAATCCAATCTTACTCTCTATCTCTCCAGTCCAGTCTTTCTCTCTATCTCTCCAGTCCAGTCTTTCTCTCTCTCTTTCCAGTGCAGTCTTTCTCTCTCTCTCTCTCCAGTGCAGTCTCTCTCTCTCTCTCTCTCTCTCTCTCTCCAGTCCAGTCCTGCTCTCTCTCTCTCTCTCTCTCTCTCTCTCCAGTCCAGTCTTTCTCTCTCTCTTCAGACCTGTCTTCCTCTATCTCTCTCCATTCCAGTCCTTCTCTCTCTCTCCAGTCCATTCTTTCTCTCTCCAGTCCAGTCTTTCTCTCCCCAGTCCAGTCTTTCTCTCCCCAGTCCAGTCTTTCTCTCTCCAGTCCAGTTTTTCTCTCTCCAGTCCAGTCTTTCTCTCCCCAGTCCAGTCTTTCTCTCTGCAGTCCAATCTTGCTCTCTATCTCTCCAGTCCAGTCTTTCTCTCTATCTCTCCAGTCCAGTCTTTCTCTCTCTCTTTCCAGTGCAGTCTTTCTCTCTCTCTCTCTCCAGTGCAGTCTTTCTCTCTCTCCAGTCCAGTCTTTCTCTCACTCTCTCTCTCCAGTCCAGTCTTCCTCTCTCTCTCTGCAGTCCAGTCTCTCTCTCTCTGCTTCCAGTCCTTCTCTCTCCCTCCCTCCAGTCCAGTCCTTCTCTCTCTCTCTGCTGTCCAGTCCTTCTCTCTCCAGTCCAGTCTTTCTCTCCCCAGTCCAGTCTTTCTCTCTCCAGTCCAGTCTTTCTCTCTCCAGTCCAGTCTTTCTCTCTATCTCTCCAGTCCAGTCTTTCTCTCTCTCTTTCCAGTGCAGTCTTTCTCTCTCTCTCTCTCCAGTGCAGTCTCTCTCTCTCTCTCTCTCTCTCTCTCTCCAGTCCAGTCCTGCTCTCTCTCTCTCTCTCTCTCTCTCTCTCCAGTCCAGTCTTTCTCTCTCTCTTCAGACCTGTCTTCCTCTATCTCTCTCCATTCCAGTCCTTCTCTCTCTCTCCAGTCCATTCTTTCTCTCTCCAGTCCAGTCTTTCTCTCTCCAGTCCAGTTTTTCTCTCTCCAGTCCAGTCTTTCTCTCCCCAGTCCAGTCTTTCTCTCTGCAGTCCAATCTTGCTCTCTATCTCTCCAGTCCAGTCTTTCTCTCTATCTCTCCAGTCCAGTCTTTCTCTCTCTCTTTCCAGTGCAGTCTTTCTCTCTCTCTCTCTCCAGTGCAGTCTTTCTCTCTCTCCAGTCCAGTCTTTCTCTCACTCTCTCTCTCCAGTCCACTCTTTCTCGCTCTCTCTCCAGTCCAATCTTTCTCTCTCCAGACCAATCTTTTTCTATCCAGTCCAATCTTTCTCTCTCTCTCTCTCCAGTTCAATCTTTCTCTCTCTCTTTCTCCAGTCCAATCTTTCTCTCTCTCACACTCCAGTCCAATCTTTCTCTCTCTCACACTCCAGTCCAATCTTTCTCTCTCTCTCTCCAGTTCAATCTTTCTATTTCTCCAGTCCAGACATTCTCTCTCTCTCCAGTCCAGTCTTTCTCTCTCTCTCTCTCTCTCTCTCTATCTCCAGTCCAGTCTTTCTCTCTCTCTTCAGTCCAGTCTTCCTCTCTCTCTCTGCAGTCCAGTCTTTCTCTCTCTCTCCGTCCAGTCCAGTCCTTCTCTCTCTCTCTGCAGTCCAGTCCTTCTCTCTCCAGTCCAGTCTTTCTCTCTCCAGTCCAGTCTTTCTCTCTCCAGTCCAATCTTACTCTCTATCTCTCCAGTCCAGTCTTTCTCTCTATCTCTCCAGTCCAGCCTCTCTCTCTCTCTTTCCAGTGCAGTCTTTCTCTCTCTCTCTCTCCAGTGCAGTCTTTCTCTCTCTCCAGTCCAGTCTTTCTCTCACTCTCTCTCTCCAGTCCACTCTTTCTCGCTCTCTCTCCAGTCCAATCTTTCTCTCTCCAGACCAATCTTTTTCTCTCCAGTCCAATCTTTCTCTCTCTCTCTCCAGTCCAATCTTTCTCTTTCTCATCTCTCCAGTCCAAACTTTCTCTCTCTCTTTCTCCAGTCCAATCTTTCTCTCTCTCACACTCCAGTCCAATCTTTCTCTCTCTCACACTCCAGTCCAATCTTTCTCTCTCTCTCTCCAGTTCAATCTTTCTATTTCTCCAGTCCAGACATTCTCTCTCTCTCCAGTCCAGTCTTTCTCTCTCTCTCTCTCTCTCTATCTCCAGTCCAGTCTTGCTCTCTCTCTTCAGTCCAGTCTGCCTCTCTCTCTCTGCAGTCCAGTCTCTCTCTCTCTGCAGTCCAGTCCTTCTCTCTCTCTCCCTCCAGTCCAGTCCTTCTCTCTCTCTCTTCAGTCCAGTCCTTCTCTCTCTCTCTTCAGTCCAGTCCTTCTCTCTCCAGTCCAGTCTTTCTCTCTCCAGTCCAGTCCTTCCCTCTCCAGTCCAGTCTTTCTCTCTCCAGTCCAGTCTTTCTCTCTGCTGTCCAGTCTTTCTCTCTCCAGTCCAGTCTTTCTCTCTGCTGTCCAGTATTTCTCTCTCCAGTCCAGTCTTTCTCTCTCCAGTCCAGTCTTTCTCTCTCTCTCTCTCTTCAGTCCAGTCTTCCTCTCTCTCTCTCTGCAGTCCAGTCTTTCTCTCTCTCTGCAGTCCAGTCTTTCTCTCTCTCTCCACTACAGTCTTTCTCTCTCTCTCTTTCCAGTGGTCTTTCTCTCTTGGTCTCTAGTCCAATGTTTCTCTCTCCAGTCCAATCTTTCTCTCTCTCTCTCTCTCTCTCTCTCTCTCTCCAATCCAATCTTTCTCTCTCTCTCTCTCCACTGCAATCTTTCTCTCTCTTGTTCTCCAGTCCAATCTTTCTCTCTCTCTCTTCAGTCCCATCTTTCTCCCTCTCTCTCTCTCCAGTCCAATCTTCTTTCTCTGTCTCCAGTCCAATCTTTCTCTCTATCTCTCCATTCCAGTCTTTCTCTCTCTCTCTTTCTGCAGTCCAGTCTTTCTCTCTCTCTGCAGTCCAGTCCTTCTCTCTCTCTATGCAGTCCTGTCTTTCTCTCTCTCTCTGCAGCCCAGTCCTTCACTCTTTCTCTGCAGTCCATTATTTATCTATGCAGTCCAGTCTTTCTCTCTCCAGTTCAGTCCTTCTCTCTCCAGGTCAGTCTTTCTCTCCCCAGTCCAGTCTTTCTCTCTCCAATCCAATCTTGCTCTCTATCTCTCCAGTCCAGTCTTTCTCTCTATCTCTCCAGTCCAGTCTTTCTCTCTCTCTTTCCAGTGCAGTCTTTCTCTCTCTCTCTCTCCAGTGCAGTCTTTCTCTCTCTCCAGTCCAGTCTTTCTCTCTCACTCTCTCTCCAGTCCAGTCTTTCTCTCTCACTCTCTCTCCAGTCCATTCTTTCTCTCTCTCTCTCTCCAGTCCTATCTTTCTCTCTATCTCTCCAGTCCAGTCTTTCCCTCTCCCTTTCCAGTGCAGTCTTTCTCTCTCTCTCTCTCCAGTCCACTCTTTCTCTCACTTTCTCTCTCCAGTCCACTCTTTCTCGCTCTCTCTCCAGTCCAATCTTTCTCTCTCCAGACCAATCTTTTTCTCTCCAGTCAAATCTTTCTCTCTCTCTCCAGTCCAATCTTTCTCTTTCTCATCTCTCCAGTCCAAACTTTCTCTCTCTCTCTCTCCAGTCCAATCTTTCTCTCTCTCACTCTCCAGTCCAATCTTTCTCTCTCTCTCTCTCTCCAGTTCAATCTTTCTCTCTATTTCTCCAGTCCAGACATTCTCTCTCTCTCCAGTCCAGTCTTTCTCTCTCTCTCTCTCTCCAGTCCAGTCTTTCTCTCTCTCTTCAGTCCAGTCTTCCTCTCTCTCTCTGCAGTCCAGTCTCTCTCTCTCTGCAGTCCAGTCCTTCTCTCTCTCTCTGCAGTCCAGTCCTTCTCTCTCCAGTCCAGTCTTTCTCTCTCCAGTCCAGTCTTTCTCTCTCCAGTCCAGTCTTTCTCTCTATCTCTCCAGTCCAGTCTTTCTCTCTCTCTTTCCAGTGCAGTCTTTCTCTCTATTTCTCCAGTCCAGACATTCTCTCTCTCTCCAGTCCAGTCTTTCTCTCTCTCTCTCTCTCCAGTCCAGTCTTTCTCTCTCTCTTCAGTCCAGTCTTCCTCTCTCTCTCTGCAGTCCAGTCTCTCTCTCTCTGCAGTCCAGTCCTTCTCTCTCTCTCTGCAGTCCAGTCCTTCTCTCTCCAGTCCAGTCTTTCTCTCTCCAGTCCAGTCTTTCTCTCTCCAGTCCAGTCTTTCTCTCTATCTCTCCAGTCCAGTCTTTCTCTCTCTCTTTCCAGTGCAGTCTTTCTCTCTCTCTCTCTCCAGTGCAGTCTTTCTCTCTCTCTCTCTCTCTCTCTCTCCAGTCCAGTTTTCCTCTCTCTCTCTCTCTCTCTCCAGGCCAGTCCTGCTCTCTCTCTCTCTCTCTCTCTCCAGTCCAGTCTTTCTCTCTCTCTCCAGTCCAGTCTTTCTCTCTCCAGTCCAGTCTTTCTCTCTCCAGTCCAGTCTTTCTCTCTCCAGTCCAGTCTTTCTCTCTCCAGTCCAATCTTTCTCTCTATCTCTCCAGTCCAGTCTTTCTCTCTCTCTTTCCAGTGCAGTCTTTCTCTCTCTCTCTCTCCAGTGCAGTCTTTCTCTCTCTCCAGTCCAGTCTTTCTCTCTCTCTCTCTCCAGTCCACTCTTTCTCGCTCTCTCTCCAGTCCAATCTTTCTCTCTCCAGACCAATCTTTTTCTCTCCAGTCCAATCTTTCTCTCTCTCTCTCTCCAGTTCAATCTTTCTCTCTCTCTTTCTCCAGTCCAATCTTTCTCTCTCTCTCTCCAGTTCAATCTTTCTATTTCTCCAGTCCAGACATTCTCTCTCTCTCCAGTCCAGTCTTTCTCTCTCTCTCTCTCTCTCTCTCTCTGCAGTCCAGTCTCTCTCTCTCTCCCTCCAGTCCAGTCCTTCTCTCTCTCTCTGCAGTCCAGTCCTTCTCTCTCCAGTCCAGTCTTTCTCTCTCCAGTCCAGTCTTTCTCTCTCCAGTCCAGTCTTTCTCTCTCCAGTCCAATCTTGCTCTCTATCTCTCCAGTCCAGTCTTTCTCTCTATCTCTCCAGTCCAGTCTTTCTCTCTCTCTTTCCAGTCCAATCTTTCTCTCTCTCTCTCTCCAGTTCAATCTTTCTCTCTATTTCTCCAGTCCAGACATTCTCTCTCTCTCCAGTCCAGTCTTTCTCTCTCTCTCTCTCTCCAGTCCAGTCTTTCTCTCTCTCTTCAGTCCAGTCTTCCTCTCTCTCTCTGCAGTCCAGTCTCTCTCTCTCTGCTTCCAGTCCTTCTCTCTCCCTCCCTCCAGTCCAGTCCTTCTCTCTCCAGTCCAGTCTTTCTCTCTCCAGTCCAGTCTTTCTCTCTCCAGTCCAATCTTACTCTCTATCTCTCCAGTCCAGTCTTTCTCTCTATCTCTCCAGTCCAGTCTTTCTCTCTCTCTTTCCAGTGCAGTCTTTCTCTCTCTCTCTCTCTCCAGTGCAGTCTTTCTCTCTCTCCAGTCCAGTCATTCTCTCTCACTCTCTCTCCAGTCCATTCTTTCTCTCTCTGTCTCCAGTCCTATCTTTCTCTTCATCTCTCCAGTCCAGTCTTTCTCTCTCTCTTTCCAGTGCAGTCTTTCTCTCTCTCTCTCTCCAGTGCAGTCTTTCTCTCTCTCTCTCTCTCTCTCTCTCCAGTCCAGTCCTGCTCTCTCTCTCTCTCTCTCTCTCTCTCCATTCCAGTCCTTCTCTCTCTCTCCAGTCCATTCTTTCTCTCTCCAGTCCAGTCTTTCTCTCCCCAGTCCAGTCCTTCTCTCTCCAGTCCAGTCTTTCTCTCCCCAGTCCAGTCTTTATCTCTCTCTCCAGTCCAGTCTTTCTCTCTCCAGTCCAGTTTTTCTCTCTCCAGTCCAGTCTCTCTCTCTCCAGTCCAGTCTTTCTCTCTCCAGTCCAGTCTTTCTCTCTCCAGTCCAATCTTGCTCTCTATCTCTCCAGTCCAGTCTTTCTCTCTATCTCTCCAGTCCAGTCTTTCTCTCTCTCTTTCCAGTGCAGTCTTTCTCTCTCTCTCTCTCCAGTGCAGTCTTTCTCTCTCTCCAGTCCAGTCTTTCTCTCACTCTCTCTCTCCAGTCCACTCTTTCTCGCTCTCTCTCCAGTCCAATCTTTCTCTCTCCAGACCAATCTTTTTCTATCCAGTCCAATCTTTCTCTCTCTCTCTCTCCAGTTCAATCTTTCTCTCTCTCTTTCTCCAGTCCAATCTTTCTCTCTCTCACACTCCAGTCCAATCTTTCTCTCTCTCTCTCCAGTTCAATCTTTCTATTTCTCCAGTCCAGACATTCTCTCTCTCTCCAGTCCAGTCTTTCTCTCTCTCTCTCTCTCTCTCTCTATCTCCAGTCCAGTCTTTCTCTCTCTCTTCAGTCCAGTCTTCCTCTCTCTCTCTGCAGTCCAGTCCTTCTCTCTCTCTCTCTTCAGTCGAGTCCTTCTCTCTCTCTCTGCAGTCCAGTCTTTCTCTCTCCAGTCCAGTCCTTCTCTCTCCAGTCCAGTCTTTCTCTCTCCAGTCCAGTCTTTCTCTCTGCTGTCCAGTCTTTCTCTCTCCAGTCCAGTCTTTCTCTCTGCTGTCCAGTATTTCTCTCTCCAGTCCAGTCTTTCTCTCTCCAGTCCAGTCTTTCTCTCTCCAGTCCAGTCTTTCTCTCTCTCTCTGCAGTCCAGTCTTTCTCTCTCTCTGCAGTCCAGTCTTTCTCTCTCTCTCCACTACAGTCTTTCTCTCTCTCTCTTTCCAGTGGTCTTTCTCTCTTGGTCTCTCGTCCAATGTTTCTCTCTCCAGTCCAATCTTTCTCTCTCTCTCTCTCTCTCTCACTCTCTCCAATCCAATCTTTCTCTCTCTCTCTCTCCACTGCAATCTTTCTCTCTCTTGTTCTCCAGTCCAATCTTTCTCTCTCTCTCCAGTCCAATCTTTCTCTCTCTCTCTTCAGTCCCATCTTTCTCCCTCTCTCTCTCTCCAGTCCAATCTTCTTTCTCTGTCTCCAGTCCTATCTTTCTCTTTATCTCTCCAGTCCAGTCTTTCCCTCTCCCTTTCCAGTGCAGTCTTTCTCTCTCTCTCTCTCTCCAGTCCACTCTTTCTCTCACTTTCTCTCTCCAGTCCACTCTTTCTTGCTCTCTCTCCAGTCCAATCTTTCTCTCTCCAGACCAATCTTTTTCTCTCCAGTCAAATCTTTCTCTCTCTCTCTCCAGTCCAATCTTTCTCTTTCTCATCTCTCCAGTCCAAACTTTCTCTCTCTCTCTCCAGTTCAATCTTTCTCTCTCTCTTTCTCCAGTCCAATCTTTCTCTCTCTCACTCTCCAGTCCAATCTTTCTCTCTCTCTCTCTCCAGTTCAATCTTTCTCTCTATTTCTCCAGTCCAGACATTCTCTCTCTCTCCAGTCCAGTCTTTCTCTCTCTCTCTCTCTCTCTCTCCAGTCCAGTCTTTCTCTCTCTCTTCAGTCCAGTCTTCCTCTCTCTCTCTGCAGTCCAGTCTCTCTCTCTCTGCAGTCCAGTCCTTCTCTCTCTCCCTCCAGTCCAGTCCTTCTCTCTCTCTCTTCAGTCCAGTCCTTCTCTCTCCAGTCCAGTCTTTCTCTCCCCAGTCCAGTCTTTCTCTCTCCAGTCCAGTCTTTCTCTCCCCAGTCCAGTCTTTCTCTCCCCAGTCCAGTCTTTCTCTCTCCAGTCCAGTCTTTCTCTCTCCAGTCCAGTCTTTCTCTCTCCAGTCCAATCTTACTCTCTATCTCTCCAGTCCAGTCTTTCTCTCTCCAGTCCAATCTTACTCTCTATCTCTCCAGTCCAGTCTTTCTCTCTATCTCTCCAGTCCAGCCTCTCTCTCTCTCTTTCCAGTGCAGTCTTTCTCTCTCTCTCTCTCCAGTGCAGTCTTTCTCTCTCTCCAGTCCAGTCTTTCTCTCACTCTCTCTCTCCAGTGCAGTCTTTCTCTCTCTCCAGTCCAGTCTTTCTCTCTCCAGTCCAATCTTGCTCTCTATCTCTCCAGTCCAGTCTTTCTCTCTATCTCTCCAGTCCAGTCTTTCTCTCTCTCTTTCCAGTGCAGTCTTTCTCTCTCTCTCTCTCCAGTCCAGTCTTTCTCTCTCTCCAGTCCAGTCTTTCTCTCACTCTCTCTCTCCAGTCCACTCTTTCTCGCTCTCTCTCCAGTCCAATCTTTCTCTCTCCAGACCAATCTTTTTCTCTCCAGTACAATCTTTCTCTCTCTCTCTCTCCAGTTCAATCTTTCTCTCTCTCTTTCTCCAGTCCAATCTTTCTCTCTCTCTCTCCAGTTCAATCTTTCTATTTCTCCAGTCCAGACATTCTCTCTCTCTCCAGTCCAGTCTTTCTCTCTCTCTCTCTCTCTCTCTCTCTGCAGTCCAGTCTCTCTCTCTGCAGTCCAGTCCTTCTCTCTCTCTCCCTCCAGTCCAGTCCTTCTCTATCTCTCTTAAGTCGAGTCCTTCTCTCTCTCTCTGCAGTCCAGTCCTTCTCTCTCCAGTCCAGTCTTTCTCTCTCCAGTCCAGTCTTTCTCTCTCCAGTCCAGTCTTTCTCTCTCCAGTCCAATCTTGCTCTCTATCTCTCCAGTCCAGTCTTTCTCTCTATCTCTCCAGTCCAGTCTTTCTCTCTCTCTTTCCAGTCCAATCTTTCTCTCTCTCTCTCTCCAGTTCAATCTTTCTCTCTATTTCTCCAGTCCAGACATTCTCTCTCTCTCCAGTCCAGTCTTTCTCTCTCTCTCTCTCTCCAGTCCAGTCTTTCTCTCTCTCTTCAGTCCAGTCTTCCTCTCTCTCTCTGCAGTCCAGTCTCTCTCTCTCTGCTTCCAGTCCTTCTCTCTCCCTCCCTCCAGTCCAGTCCTTCTCTCTCTCTCTGCTGTCCAGTCCTTCTCTCTCCAGTCCAGTCTTTCTCTCCCCAGTCCAGTCTTTCTCTCTCCAGTCCAGTCTTTCTCTCTCCAATCCAATCTTACTCTCTATCTCTCCAGTCCAGTCTTTCTCTCTATCTCTCCAGTCCAGTCTTTCTCTCTCTCTTTCCAGTGCAGTCTTTCTCTCTCTCTCTCTCCAGTGCAGTCTTTCTCTCTCTCTCTCTCTCTCTCTCTCCAGTCCAGTTTTCCTCTCTCTCTCTCTCTCTCTCTCTCTCCAGTCCAGTCCTGCTCTCTCTCTCTCTCTCTCTCTCTCTCCAGTCCAGTCTTTCTCTCTCTCTTCAGACCTGTCTTCCTCTATCTCTCTCCATTCCAGTCCTTCTCTCTCTCTCCAGTCCATTCTTTCTCTCTCCAGTCCAGTCTTTCTCTCCCCAGTCCAGTCTTTATCTCTCCAGTCCAGTCTGTCTCTCTCCAGTCCAGTTTTTCTCTCTCCAGTCCAGTCTTTCTCTCTCCAGTCCAATCTTGCTCTCTATCTCTCCAGTCCAGTCTTTCTCTCTATCTCTCCAGTCCAGTCTTTCTCTCTCTCTTTCCAGTGCAGTCTTTCTCTCTCTCTCTCTCCAGTGCAGTCTTTCTCTCTCTCCAGTCCAGTCTTTCTCTCACTCTCTCTCTCCAGTCCACTCTTTCTCGCTCTCTCTCCAGTCCAATCTTTCTCTCTCCAGACCAATCTTTTTCTATCCAGTCCAATCTTTCTCTCTCTCTCTCTCCAGTTCAATCTTTCTCTCTCTCTTTCTCCAGTCCAATCTTTCTCTCTCTCACACTCCAGTCCAATCTTTCTCTCTCTCACACTCCAGTCCAATCTTTCTCTCTCTCTCTCCAGTTCAATCTTTCTATTTCTCCAGTCCAGACATTCTCTCTCTCTCCAGTCCAGTCTTTCTCTCTCTCTCTCTCTCTCTCTCTATCTCCAGTCCAGTCTTTCTCTCTCTCTTCAGTCCAGTCTTCCTCTCTCTCTCTGCAGTCCAGTCCTTCTCTCTCTCTCCCTCCAGTCCAGTCCTTCTCTCTCTCTCTTCAGTCGAGTCCTTCTCTCTCTCTCTGCAGTCCAGTCTTTCTCTCTCCAGTCCAGTCCTTCTCTCTCCAGTCCAGTCTTTCTCTCTCCAGTCCAGTCTTTGTCTCTCCAGTCCAGTCTTTCTCTCTCCAGTCCAGTCTTTCTCTCTGCTGTCCAGTCTTTCTCTCTCCAGTCCAGTCTTTCTCTCTGCTGTCCAGTATTTCTCTCTCCAGTCCAGTCTCTCTCTCTTCAGTCCAGTCTTCCTCTCTCTCTCTCTGCAGTCCAGTCTTTCTCTCTCTCTGCAGTCCAGTCTTTCTCTCTCTCTCCACTACAGTCTTTCTCTCTCTCTCTTTCCAGTGGTCTTTCTCTCTTGGTCTCTCGTCCAATGTTTCTCTCTCCAGTCCAATCTTTCTCTCTCTCTCTCTCTCTCTCACTCTCTCCAATCCAATCTTTCTCTCTCTCTCTCTCCACTGCAATCTTTCTCTCTCTTGTTCTCCAGTCCAATCTTTCTCTCTCTCTCCAGTCCAATCTTTCTCTCTCTCTCTTCAGTCCCATCTTTCTCCCTCTCTCTCTCTCCAGTCCAATCTTCTTTCTCTGTCTCCAGTCCTATCTTTCTCTTTATCTCTCCAGTCCAGTCTTTCCCTCTCCCTTTCCAGTGCAGTCTTTCTCTCTCTCTCTCTCCAGTCCTATCTTTCTCTTTATCTCTCCAGTCCAGTCTTTCCCTCTCCCTTTCCAGTGCAGTCTTTCTCTCTCTCTCTCTCTCCAGTCCACTCTTTCTCTCACTTTCTCTCTCCAGTCCACTCTTTCTTGCTCTCTCTCCAGTCCAATCTTTCTCTCTCCAGACCAATCTTTTTCTCTCCAGTCAAATCTTTCTCTCTCTCTCTCCAGTCCAATCTTTCTCTTTCTCATCTCTCCAGTCCAAACTTTCTCTCTCTCTCTCCAGTTCAATCTTTCTCTCTCTCTTTCTCCAGTCCAATCTTTCTCTCTCTCACTCTCCAGTCCAATCTTTCTCTCTCTCTCTCTCCAGTTCAATCTTTCTCTCTATTTCTCCAGTCCAGACATTCTCTCTCTCTCCAGTCCAGTCTTTCTCTCTCTCTCTCTCTCCAGTCCAGTCTTTCTCTCTCTCTTCAGTCCAGTCTTCCTCTCTCTCTCTGCAGTCCAGTCTCTCTCTCTCTGCAGTCCAGTCCTTCTCTCTCTCTCCAGTCCAGTCTTTCTCTCCCCAGTCCAGTCTTTCTCTCCCCAGTCCAGTCTTTCTCTCCCCAGTCCAGTCTTTCTCTCCCCAGTCCAGTCTTTCTCTCTCCAGTCCAGTCTTTCTCTCTCCAGTCCAGTCTTTCTCTCTCCAGTCCAGTCTTTCTCTCTCCAGTCCAATCTTACTCTCTATCTCTCCAGTCCAGTCTTTCTCTCTATCTCTCCAGTCCAGCCTCTCTCTCTCTCTTTCCAGTGCAGTCTTTCTCTCTCTCTCTCTCCAGTGCAGTCTTTCTCTCTCTCCAGTCCAGTCTTTCTCTCACTCTCTCTCTCCAGTCCACTCTTTCTCGCTCTCTCTCCAGTCCAATCTTTCTCTCTCCAGACCAATCTTTTTCTCTCCAGTCCAATCTTTCTCTCTCTCTCTCCAGTCCAATCTTTCTCTCTCTCTTTCTCCAGTCCAATCTTTCTCTCTCTCACACTCCAGTCCAATCTTTCTCTCTCTCACACTCCAGTCCAATCTTTCTCTCTCTCTCTCCAGTTCAATCTTTCTATTTCTCCAGTCCAGACATTCTCTCTCTCTCCAGTCCAGTCTTTCTCTCTCTCTCTCTCTCTCTATCTCCAGTCCAGTCTTGCTCTCTCTCTTCAGTCCAGTCTGCCTCTCTCTCTCTGCAGTCCAGTCTCTCTCTCTCTGCAGTCCAGTCCTTCTCTCTCTCTCCCTCCAGTCCAGTCCTTCTCTCTCTCTCTTCAGTCGAGTCCTTCTCTCTCCAGTCCAGTCTTTCTCTCTCCAGTCCAGTCCTTCCCTCTCCAGTCCAGTCTTTCTCTCTCCAGTCCAGTCTTTCTCTCTCCAGTCCAGTCCTTCCCTCTCCAGTCCAGTCTTTCTCTCTCCAGTCCAGTCCTTCCCTCTCCAGTCCAGTCTTTCTCTCTCCAGTCCAGTCTTTCTCTCTCCAGTCCAGTCTTTCTCTCTGCTGTCCAGTCTTTCTCTCTCCAGTCCAGTCTTTCTCTCTGCTGTCCAGTCTTTCTCTCTCCAGTCCAGTCTTTCTCTCTCCAGTCCAGTCTTTCTCTCTCTCTCTCTCTTCAGTCCAGTCTTCCTCTCTCTCTCTCTGCAGTCCAGTCTTTCTCTCTCTCTGCAGTCCAGTCTTTCTCTCTCTCTCCACTACAGTCTTTCTCTCTCTCTCTTTCCAGTGGTCTTTCTCTCTTGGTCTCTAGTCCAATGTTTCTCTCTCCAGTCCAATCTTTCTCTCTCTCTCTTCAGTCCCATCTTCCTCCCTCTCTCTCTCTCCAGTCTAATCTTCTTTCTCTGTCTCCAGTCCAATCTTTCTCTCTATCTCTCCATTCCAGTCTTTCTCTCTCCCTCTCTCTGCAGTCCAGTCTTTCTCTCTCTCTGCAGTCCAGTCCTTCTCTCTCTCTATGCAGTCCTGTCTTTCTCTCTCTCTCTGCAGCCCAGTCCTTCACTCTTTCTCTGCAGTCCATTATTTATCTATGCAGTCCAGTCTTTCTCTCTCCAGTCCAGTCTTTCTCTCTCCAGTCCAGTCTTTCTCTCCCCAGTCCAGTCTTTCTCTCTCCAGGTCAGTCTTTCTCTCTCCAGGTCAGTCTTTCTCTCTCCAGTCCAATCTTGCTCTCTATCTCTCCAGTCCAGTCTTTCTCTCTATCTCTCCAGTCCAGTCTTTCTCTCTCTCTTTCCAGTGCAGTCTTTCTCTCTCTCTCTCTCCAGTGCAGTCTTTCTCTCTCTCCAGTCCAGTCTTTCTCTCTCACTCTCTCTCCAGTCCAGTCTTTCTCTCTCACTCTCTCTCCAGTCCATTCTTTCTCTCTCTCTCTCTCCAGTCCTATCTTTCTCTCTATCTCTCCAGTCCAGTCTTTCCCTCTCCCTTTCCAGTGCAGTCTTTCTCTCTCTCTCTCTCCAGTCCACTCTTTCTCTCACTTTCTCTCTCCAGACCACTCTTTCTCGCTCTCTCTCCAGTCCAATCTTTCTCTCTCCAGACCAATCTTTTTCTCTTCAGTCCAATCTTTCTCTCTCTCTCTCTCCAGTCCAAACTTTCTCTCTCTCTCTCTCCAGTCCAATCTTTCTCTCTCTCACTCTCCAGTCCAATCTTTCTCTCTCTCTCTCTCTCCAGTTCAATCTTTCTCTCTATTTCTCCAGTCCAGACATTCTCTCTCTCTCCAGTCCAGTCTTTCTCTCTCTCTCTCTCTCCAGTCCAGTCTTTCTCTCTCTCTTCAGTCCAGTCTTCCTCTCTCTCTCTGCAGTCCAGTCTCTCTCTCTCTGCAGTCCAGTCCTTCTCTCTCTCTCCCTCCAGTCCAGTCCTTCTCTCTCTCTCTGCAGTCCAGTCCTTCTCTCTCTCTCTGCAGTCCAGTCTTTCTCTCTCCAGTCCAGTCTTTCTCTCTCCAGTCCAGTCTTTCTCTCTCCAATCCAATCTTACTCTCTATCTCTCCAGTCCAGTCTTTCTCTCTCTCTTTCCAGTGCAGTCTTTCTCTCTCTCTCTCTCTCTCTCTCTCCAGTCCAGTTTTCCTCTCTCTCTCTCTCTCTCTCTCTCCAGTCCAGTCCTGCTCTCTCTCTCTCTCTCTCTCTCCAGTCCAGTCTTTCTCTCTCTCTTCAGTCCAGTCTTTCTCTCCCCAGTCCAGTCTTTCTCTCTCCAGTCCAGTCTTTCTCTCTCCAGTCCAGTCTTTCTCTCTCCAGTCCAATCTTGCTCTCTATCTCTCCAGTCCAGTCTTTCTCTCTATCTCTCCAGTCCAGTCTTTCTCTCTCTCTTTCCAGTGCAGTCTTTCTCTCTCTCTCTCTCCAGTGCAGTCTTTCTCTCACTCTCTCTCTCCAGTCCACTCTTTCTCGCTCTCTCTCCAGTCCAATCTTTCTCTCTCCAGGCCAATCTTTTTCTCTCCAGTCCAATCTTTCTCTCTCTCTCTCTCCAGTTCAATCTTTCTCTCTCTCTTTCTCCAGTCCAATCTTTCTCTCTCTCACTCTCCAGTCCAATCTTTCTCTTTCACTCTCGCCAGTTCAATCTTTCTCTCTATTTCTCCAGTCCAGACATTCTCTCTCTCTCCAGTCCAGTCTTTCTCTCTCTCTCTCTCTCTCTCTCTCTGCAGTCCAGTCTCTCTCTCTCTGCAGTCCAGGCCTTCTCTCTCTCTCCCTCCAGTCCAGTCCTTCTCTATCTCTCTTAAGTCGAGTCCTTCTCTCTCTCTCTCCAGTCCAGTCTTTCTCTCTCCAGTCCAGTCTTTCTCTCTCCAGTCCAGTCTTTGTCTCTGCAGTCCAGTCTTTGTCTCTCCAGTCCAGTCTTTCTCTCTCTCTCTCTCTTCAGTCCAGTCTTCCTCTCTCTCTCTCTGCAGTCCAGTCTTTCTCCCTCTCTCCACTACAGTCTTTCTCTCTCTCTCTTTCCAGTGGTCTTTCTCTCTTGGTCTCTCGTCCAATGTTTCTCTCTCCAGTCCAATCTTTCTCTCTCTCTCTCTCTCTCTCACTCTCTCCAATCCAATCTTTCTCTCTCTCTCTCTCCACTGCAATCTTTCTCTCTCTTGTTCTCCAGTCCAATCTTTCTCTCTCTCTCCAGTCCAATCTTTCTCTCTCTCTCTTCAGTCCCATCTTTCTCCCTCTCTCTCTCTCCAGTCCAATCTTCTTTCTCTGTCTCCAGTCCTATCTTTCTCTTTATCTCTCCAGTCCAGTCTTTCCCTCTCCCTTTCCAGTGCAGTCTTTCTCTCTCTCTCTCTCTCCAGTCCACTCTTTCTCTCACTTTCTCTCTCCAGTCCACTCTTTCTTGCTCTCTCTCCAGTCCAATCTTTCTCTCTCCAGACCAATCTTTTTCTCTCCAGTCAAATCTTTCTCTCTCTCTCTCCAGTCCAATCTTTCTCTTTCTCATCTCTCCAGTCCAAACTTTCTCTCTCTCTCTCCAGTTCAATCTTTCTCTCTCTCTTTCTCCAGTCCAATCTTTCTCTCTCTCACTCTCCAGTCCAATCTTTCTCTCTCTCTCTCTCCAGTTCAATCTTTCTCTCTATTTCTCCAGTCCAGACATTCTCTCTCTCTCCAGTCCAGTCTTTCTCTCTCTCTCTCTCTCTCCAGTCCAGTCTTTCTCTCTCTCTTCAGTCCAGTCTTCCTCTCTCTCTCTGCAGTCCAGTCTCTCTCTCTCTGCAGTCCAGTCCTTCTCTCTCTCTCCCTCCAGTCCAGTCCTTCTCTCTCTCTCTTCAGTCGAGTCCTTCTCTCTCTCTCTGCAGTCCAGTCCTTCTCTCTCCAGTCCAGTCTTTCTCTCCCCAGTCCAGTCTTTCTCTCTCCAGTCCAGTCTTTCTCTCTCCAGTCCAATCTTACTCTCTATCTCTCCAGTCCAGTCTTTCTCTCTATCTCTCCAGTCCAGCCTCTCTCTCTCTCTCTTTCCAGTGCAGTCTTTCTCTCTCTCTCTCTCCAGTGCAGTCTTTCTCTCTCTCCAGTGCAGTCTTTCTCTCACTCTCTCTCTCCAGTCCACTCTTTCTCGCTCTCTCTCCAGTCCAATCTTTCTCTCTCCAGACCAATCTTTTTCTCTCCAGTCCAATCTTTCTCTCTCTCTCTCTCCAGTTCAATCTTTCTCTCTCTCTTTCTCCAGTCCAATCTTTCTCTCTCTCACACTCCAGTCCAATCTTTCTCTCTCTCTCTCCAGTTCAATCTTTCTATTTCTCCAGTCCAGACATTCTCTCTCTCTCCAGTCCAGTCTTTCTCTCTCTCTCTCTCTCTCTCTCTTCAGTCCAGTCGTCCTCTCTCTCTCTCTGCAGTCCAGTCTCTCTCTCCCTCCAGTCCAGTCCTTCTCTCTCTCTCTTCAGTCGAGTCCTTCTCTCTCTCTCTGCAGTCCAGTCCTTCTCTCTCCAGTCCAGTCTTTCTCTCTCCAGTCCAGTCTTTCTCTCTCCAGTCCAGTCCTTCCCTCTCCAGTCCAGTCTTTCTCTCTCCAGTCCAGTCTTTCTCTCTCCAGTCCAGTCTTTCTCTCTCCAGTCCAGTCTTTCTCTCTCTCTCTCTCTTCAGTCCAGTCTTCCTCTCTCTCTCTCTGCAGTCCAGTCTTTCTCTCTCTCTGCAGTCCAGTCTTTCTCTCTCTCTCCACTACAGTCTTTCTCTCTCTCTCTTTCCAGTGGTCTTTCTCTCTTGGTCTCTAGTCCAATGTTTCTCTCTCCAGTCCAATCTTTCTCTCTCTCTCTTCAGTCCCATCTTTCTCCCTCTCTCTCTCTCCAGTCCAATCTTCTTTCTCTGTCTCCAGTCCAATCTTTCTCTCTATCTCTCCATTCCAGTCTTTCTCTCTCTCTCTCTCTGCAGTCCAGTCTTTCTCTCTCTCTGCAGTCCAGTCCTTCTCTCTCTCTATGCAGTCCTGTCTTTCTCTCTCTCTCTGCAGCCCAGTCCTTCACTCTTTCTCTGCAGTCCATTATTTATCTATGCAGTCCAGTCTTTCTCTCTCCAGTCCAGTCTTTCTCTCTCCAGGTCAGTCTTTCTCTCTCCAGTCCAATCTTGCTCTCTATCTCTCCAGTCCAGTCTTTCTCTCTATCTCTCCAGTCCAGTCTTTCTCTCTCTCTTTCCAGTGCAGTCTTTCTCTCTCTCTCTCTCCAGTGCAGTCTTTGTCTCTCTCCAGTCCAGTCTTTCTCTCTCACTCTCTCTCCAGTCCATTCTTTCTCTCTCTCTCTCTCCAGTCCTATCTTTCTCTCTATCTCTCCAGTCCAGTCTTTCCCTCTCCCTTTCCAGTGCAGTCTTTCTCTCTCTCTCTCTCCAGTCCACTCTTTCTCTCACTTTCTCTCTCCAGTCCACTCTTTCTCGCTCTCTCTCCAGTCCAATCTTTCTCTCTCCAGACCAATCCTTTTCTCTCCAGTCAAATCTTTCTCTCTCTCTCTCCAGTCCAATCTTTCTCTTTCTCATCTCTCCAGTCCAAACTTTCTCTCTCTCTCTCTCCAGTCCAATCTTTCTCTCTCTCACTCTCCAGTCCAATCTTTCTCTCTCTCTCTCTCTCCAGTTCAATCTTTCTCTCTATTTCTCCAGTCCAGACATTCTCTCTCTCTCCAGTCCAGTCTTTCTCTCTCTCTCTCTCTCCAGTCCAGTCTTTCTCTCTCTCTTCAGTCCAGTCTTCCTCTCTCTCTCTGCAGTCCAGTCTCTCTCTCTCTGCAGTCCAGTCCTTCTCTCTCTCTCCCTCCAGTCCAGTCCTTCTCTTTCTCTCTTCAGTCCAGTCTTCCTCTCTCTCTCTCCAGTCCAGTCTCTCTCTCTCCAGTCCAGTCTTTCTCTCTCCAGTCCAGTCTTTCTCTCTCCAATCCAATCTTACTCTCTATCTCTCCAGTCCAGTCTTTCTCTCTCTCTTTCCAGTGCAGTCTTTCTCTCTCTCTCTCTCCAGTGCAGTCTTTCTCTCTCTCTCTCTCTCTCTCTCTCCAGTCCAGTTTTCCTCTCTCTCTCTCTCTCTCTCTCTCCAGTCCAGTCCTGCTCTCTCTCTCTCTCTCTCTCTCCAGTCCAGTCTTTCTCTCTCTCTTCAGTCCAGTCTTTCTCTCTCCAGTCCAGTCTTTCTCTCTCCAGTCCAATCTTGCTCTCTATCTCTCCAGTCCAGTCTTTCTCTCTATCTCTCCAGTCCAGTCTCTCTCTCTCTCTCTCCAGTCCACTCTTTCTCGCTCTCTCTCCAGTCCAATCTTTCTCTCTCCAGGCCAATCTTTTTCTCTCCAGTCCAATCTTTCTCTCTCTCTCTCTCCAGTTCAATCTTTCTCTCTCTCTTTCTCCAGTCCAGGCCTTCTCTCTCTCTCCCTCCAGTCCAGTCCTTCTCTCTCTCTCTGCTGTCCAGTCTTTCTCTCTCCAGTCCAGTCTTTCTCTCTCCAGTCCAGTCTTTCTCTCTGCTGTCCAGTCTTTCTCTCTCTCTCTCTCTCCAGTCCAGTCTTTCTCTCTCTCTCTCTCTTCAGTCCAGTCTTTCTCTCTCTCTGCAGTCCAGTCTTTCTCTCTCTCTGCAGTCCAGTCTTTCTCTCGCTCTCCACTACAGTCTTTCTCTCTCTCTCTTTCCAGTGGTCTTTCTCTCTTGGTCTCTAGTCCAATGTTTCTCTCTCCAGTCCAATCTTTCTCTCTCTCTCTCTCTCTCACTCTCTCCAATCCAATCTTTCTCTCTCTCTCTCTCCACTGCAATCTTTCTCTCTCTTGTTCTCCAGTCCAATCTTTCTCTCTCTCCCCAGTCCAATCTTTCTCTCTCTCTCTTCAGTCCCATCTTTCTCCTTCTCTCTCTCTCCAGTCCAATATTCTTTCTCTCTCTCCAGTCCAATCTTTCTCTCTCTCTCTTCAGTCCCATCTTTCTCCCTCTCTCTCTCTCCAGTCCAATCTTCTTTCTCTGTCTCCAGTCCAATCTTTCTCTCTATCTCTCCATTCCAATCTTTCTCTCTCTCTCTCTCTGCAGTCCAGTCTTTCTCTCTCTCTGCAGTCCAGTCCTTCTCTCTCTCTATGCAGTCCTGTCTTTCTCTCTCTCTCTGCAGTCCAGTCCTTCTCTCTCTCTATGCAGTCCTGTCTTTCTCTCTCTCTCTGCAGCCCAGTCCTTCACTCTTTCTCTGCAGTCCATTATTTATCTATGCAGTCCAGTCTTTCTCTCTCTCTCTCTCTCTCTCTCTCCAGTCCAGTTTTCCTCTCTCTCTCTCTCTCTCTCTCTCTCTCCAGTCCAGTCCTGCTCTCTCTCTCTCTTTCTCTCTCCAGTCCAGTCTTTCTCTCTCTCTTCAGACCTGTCTTCCTCTATCTCTCTCCATTCCAGTCCTTCTCTCTCTCTCCAGTCCAGTCTTTCTCTCCCCAGTCCAGTCTTTCTCTCTCCAGTCCAGTCTTTCTCTCTCCAGTCCAATCTTGCTCTCTATCTCTCCAGTCCAGTCTTTCTCTCTATCTCTCCAGTCCAGTCTTTCTCTCTCTCTCTCTCCAGTGCAGTCTTTCTCTCTCTCCTGTCCAGTCTTTCTCTCTCACTCTCTCTCCAGTCCATTCTTTCTCTCTCTCTCTCCAGTCCCGTCTTTCCCTCTCCCTTTCCAGTGCACTCTTTCTCTCTCTCTCTCTCCAGTCCACTCTTTCTCGCTCTCTCTCCAGTCCAATCTTTCTCTCTCCAGACCAATCCTTTTCTCTCCAGTCAAATTTTTCTCTCTCTCTCTCCAGTCCAATCTTTCTCTCTCTCTCTCCTGTCCAATCTTTCTCTTTCTCATCTCTCCAGTCCAAACTTTCTCTCTCTCTCACCAGTTCAATCTTTCTCTCTATTTCTCCAGTCCAGACATTCTCTCTCTCTCCAGTCCAGTCTTTCTCTCTCTCTCTCTCTCCAGTCCAGTCCTGCTCTCTCTCTCTCTCTCTCTCTCTCCAGTCCAGTCTTTCTCTCTCTCTTCAGACCTGTCTTCCTCTATCTCTCTCCATTCCAGTCCTTCTCTCTCTCTCCAGTCCATTCTTTCTCTCTCCAGTCCAGTCTTTCTCTCTCCAGTCCAATCTTGCTCTCTATCTCTCCAGTCCAGTCTTTCTCTCTATCTCTCCAGTCCAGTCTTTCTCTCTCTCTTTCCAGTGCAGTCTTTCTCTCTCTCTCTCTCCAGTGCAGTCTTTCTCTCTCTCCAGTCCAGTCTTTCTCTCTCACTCTCTCTCCAGTCCATTCTTTCTCTCTCTGTCTCCAGTCCTATCTTTCTCTTTATCTCTCCAGTCCAGTCTTTCCCTCTCCCTTTCCAGTGCAGTCTTTCTCTCTCTCTCTCTCCAGTCCACTCTTTCTCGCTCTCTCTCCAGTCCAATCTTTCTCTCTCCAGACCAATCCTTTTCTCTCCAGTCAAATCTTTCTCTCTCTCTCTCCAGTCCAATCTTTCTCTTTCTCATCTCTCCAGTCCAAACTTTCTCTCTCTCTCACCAGTTCAATCTTTCTCTCTCTCTTTCTCCAGTCCAATCTTTCTCTTTCTCATCTCTCCAGTCCAAACTTTCTCTCTCTCTCTCCAGTCCATTCTTTCTCTCTCTGTCTCCAGTCCTATCTTTCTCTTTATCTCTCCAGTCCAGTCTTTCCCTCTCCCTTTCCAGTGCAGTCTTTCTCTCTCTCTCTCTCCAGTCCAATCTTTCTCTCTCTCTCTCTCCAGTTCAATCTTTCTCTCTATTTCTCCAGTCCAGACATTCTCTCTCTCTCCAGTCCAGTCTTTCTCTCTCTCTCTCTCTCCAGTCCAGTCTTTCTCTCTCTCTTCAGTCCAGTCTTCCTCTCTCTCTCTGCAGTCCAGTCTCTCTCTCTCTGCTTCCAGTCCTTCTCTCTCCCTCCCTCCAGTCCAGTCCTTCTCTCTCTCTCTTCAGTCCAGTCCTTCTCTCTCTCTCTGCTGTCCAGTCCTTCTCTCTCCAGTCCAGTCTTTCTCTCCCCAGTCCAGTCTTTCTCTCTCCAGTCCAGTCTTTCTCTCTCCAATCCAATCTTACTCTCTATCTCTCCAGTCCAGTCTTTCTCTCTATCTCTCCAGTCCAGTCTTTCTCTCTCTCTTTCCAGTGCAGTCTTTCTCTCTCTCTCTCTCCAGTGCAGTCTTTCTCTCTCTCTCTCTCTCTCTCTCTCCAGTCCAGTTTTCCTCTCTCTCTCTCTCTCTCTCTCTCTCTCCAGTCCAGTCCTGCTCTCTCTCTCTCTCTCTCTCTCTCTCCAGTCCAGTCTTTCTCTCTCTCTTCAGACCTGTCTTCCTCTATCTCTCTCCATTCCAGTCCTTCTCTCTCTCTCCAGTCCATTCTTTCTCTCTCCAGTCCAGTCTTTCTCTCCCCAGTCCAGTCTTTCTCTCCCCAGTCCAGTCTTTCTCTCTCCAGTCCAGTCTTTCTCTCTCCAGTCCAGTCTTTCTCTCTCTCTTCAGTCCAGTCTTCCTCTCTCTCTCTGCAGTCCAGTCTCTCTCTCTCTGCAGTCCAGTCCTTCTCTCTCTCTCCCTCCAGTCCAGTCCTTCTCTCTCTCTCTTCAGTCCAGTCCTTCTCTCTCCAGTCCAGTCTTTCTCTCCCCAGTCCAGTCTTTCTCTCTCCAGTCCAGTCTTTCTCTCCCCAGTCCAGTCTTTCTCTCTCCAGTCCAGTCTTTCTCTCTCCAGTCCAGTCTTTCTCTCTCCAGTCCAGTCTTTCTCTCTCCAGTCCAGTCTTTCTCTCTCCAGTCCAATCTTACTCTCTATCTCTCCAGTCCAGTCTTTCTCTCTATCTCTCCAGTCCAGTCTTTCTCTCTCTCTTTCCAGTGCAGTCTTTCTCTCTCTCTCTCCAGTGCAGTCTTTCTCTCTCTCTTTCCAGTCCAGTCTTTCTCTCTCTCTCTCTCTCCAGTCCATTCTTTCTCTCTCTCTCTCCAGTCCTATCTTTCTCTTTATCTCTCCAGTCCAGTCTTTCCCTCTCCCTTTCCAGTGCAGTCTTTCTCTCTCTCTCTCTCTCTCCAGTCCAATCTTTCTCTCACTCTCTCTCTCCAGTCCACTCTTTCTCGCTCTCTCTCCAGTCCAATCTTTCTCTCTCCAGTCCAATCTTTCTCTCTCTCTCTCCAGTCCAATCTTTCTCTTTCTCATCTCTCCAGTCCAAACTTTCTCTCTCTCTCTCTCCAGTTCAATCTTTCTCTCTCTCTTTCTCCAGTCCAATCTTTCTCTCTCTCACTCTCCAGTCCAATCTTTCTCTCTCACTCTCCAGTTCAATCTTTCTCTCTATTTCTCCAGTCCAGACATTCTCTCTCTCTCCAGTCCAGTCTTTCTCTCTCTCTTCAGTCCAGTCTTCCTCTCTCTCTCTGCAGTCCAGTCCTTCTCTCTCTCTCTTCAGTCCAGTCCTTTTCTCTCTCTCTGCAGTCCAGTCTTTCTCTCTCCAATCCAGTCTTTCTCTCTGCTGTCCAGTCTTTCTCTCTCCAGTCCAGTATTTCTCTCTCCAGTCCAGTCTTTCTCTCTCTCTCTCTCTTCAGTCCAGTCTTCCTCTATCTCTCTCCATTCCAGTCCTTCTCTCTCTCCCCAGTCCAGTCTTTCTCTCTCCAGTCCACTCTTTCTCTCTCCAGTCCAGTCTTTCTCTCTCCAGTCCAATCTTGCTCTCTATCTCTCCAGTCCAGTCTTTCTCTCTATCTCTCCACTCCAGTCTTTCTCTCTCTCTTTCCAGTGCAGTCTTTCTCTCTCTCTCTCTCCAGTCCAGTCTTTCTCTCTCACTCTCTCTCCAGTCCATTCTTTCTCTCTCTCTCTCTCCAGTCCTATCTTTCTCTTTATCTCTCCAGTCCAGTCTTTCCCTCTCCCTTTCCAGTGCAGTCTTTCTCTCTCTCTCTCTCCAGTCCACTCTTTCTCTCACTCCTTCTCTTCAGTCCACTCTTTCTCGCTCTCTCTCCAATCCAATCTTTCTCTCTCCAGACCAATCTTTTTCTCTCCAGTCCAATCTTTCTTTCTCTCTCTCTCCAGTCCAATCTTTCTCTTTCTCATCTCTCCAGTCCAAACTTTCTCTCTCTCTCTCTCCAGTTCAATCTTTCTCTCTCTCTTTCTCCAGTCCAATCTTTCTCTCTCTCACTCTCCAGTCCAATCTTTCTCTCTCTCTCTCCAGTTCAATCTTTCTCTCTATTTCTCCAGTCCAGACATTCTCTCTCTCCAGTCCAGTCTTTCTCTCTCTCTTCAGTCCAGTCTTCCTCTCTCTCTCTGCAGTCCAGTCTCTCTCTCTGCAGTCCAGTCCTTCTCTCTCTCTCTGCAGTCCAGTCCTTCTCTCTCTCTCTGCAGTCCAGTCCTTCTCTCTCTCTCTGCAGTCCAGTCCTTCTCTCTCCAGTCCAGTCTTTCTCTCTCCAGTCCAGTCTTTCTCTCTCCAGTCCAGTCTTTCTCTCTCCAATCCAGTCTTTGTCCCTCCAGTCCAATCTTTCTCTCTGCTGTCCAGTATTTCTCTCTCCAGTCCAGTCTTTCTCTCTCCAGTCCAGTCTTTGTCCCTCCAGTCCAATCTTTCTCTCTGCTGTCCAGTATTTCTCTCTCCAGTCCAGTCTTTCTCTCTCCAGTCCAGTCTTCCTCTCTCTCTCTCTTCAGTCCAGTCTTCCTCTCTCTCTCTCTCCAATCCAATCTTTCTCTCTCTCTCTCTCTCTCCACTGCAATCTTTCTCTCTCTTGTTCTCCAGTCCAATCTTTCTCACTCTCTCCAGTCCAATCTTTCTCTCTCTCTCTTCAGTCCCATCTTTCTCCCTCTCTCTCTCTCCAGTCCAATCTTCTTTCTCTGTCTCCAGTCCAATCTTTCTCTCTATCTCTCCATTCCAATCTTTCTCTCTCTCTCTCTCTGCAGTCCAGTCTTTCTCTCTCTCTGCAGTCCAGTCCTTCTCTCTCTCTATGCAGTCCTGTCTTTCTCTCTCTCTCTGCAGCCCAGTCCTTCACTCTTTCTCTGCAGTCCATTATTTATCTATGCAGTCCAGTCTTTCTCTCTCTCTCTCTCTCTCCAGTCCAGTTTTCCTCACTCTCTCTCTCTCTCTCTCTCTGCAGTCCAGTCTTTCTCTCTCCAGTCCACTCTTTCTCTCTCTCTCTCTCTATTCAGCTCAGTCTTTCTCTCTGTCCCTCTCTTCAGTCCAGTCTTTCTCTCTCTCTCTCTCTCTCTCCACTGCAGTCTTTCTCTCTCTCTTTCCAGTGCAGTCTTTCTCTCTCTCTCTCTCCTGTCCAGTCTTTCGCCATCTCTCTCCAGTCCAGTCTTTTTCTCTCTCTCTCTCCTGTCTAGTCTTTCTCTCTCTCTCAAATCCAATCTTTCTCTCTGTGTCTCCAGTCCAATCTTTTTCTCTCTCTCTCCATTCCAGTCTTTCTCTCTCTAATCCTATCTTTCTCTCTCCAGTCCAATCTTTCTCTCTATCTCTCCAGTCCAGTCTTTCTCTCTATCTCTCCAGTCCAGTCTTTCTCTCTCCTGTCCAGTCTTTCTCTCTGCTGTCCAGTCTTTCTCTCTCCAGTCGAATCTTTCTCTCTCCAGTCCAATCTTTCTCTCTATCTCTCCAGTCCAGTTTCTCTCTCTCTCTTTCCAGTGCTGTCTTGCTCTCTCTCTCTCTCTCTCTCACTCCAGTCCAATCTTTCTCTCTATCTCTCCAGTCCAGTCTTTCTCTCTCTCTTTCCAGTGCAGTCTTTCTCTCTCTCCCTCACCAGCCCAATCTTTCTGTCGCTCTTTCATTCCAGTCCAATCTTTCTTCTGCTTCTCTCTCTCCAGACCAATCTTTCTTTTCTCTGTCTTTCTCTCGCCAGTCCAATCTTTCTTTAGTCTCTCTCTCTCTCTCACCAGTCCAGTCTTTCTTTTGTCTCTGTCTCTCTCCAGTCCAATCTTTCTTTAGTCTCTCTCTCTCTCACCAGTCCAATCTTTCTTTTGTCTCTGTCTCTCTCCAGTCCAATCGTTCTTTTGTCTCTGTCTCTCTCCAGTCCAATCTTTCTTTTGTCTCTGTCTCTCTCCAGTCCAATCTTTCTTTTGTCTGTCTCTCTCCATCCAATCTTTCTTTTGTCTGTCTCTCTCCAGTCCAATCTTTCTTTTGTCTCTCTCTCTATAGTCCAATCTTTCTCTCTGTCGCTCTCTTTCTCTAGTCCAATCTTTCTCTCTGTCGCTCTCAGTCTCCAGTCCAATCTTTCTTCTGTTTCTCCCTCTCTCTCCAGTCCAATCTTTCTTGTCTCTCCCTCTATCTCTCCAGTCCAATCTTTCTTCTGTCTCTCCAGTCCAATCTTTCTCTCTCCTCTCTCTCTCTCCAGTCCAATCTTTCTCTCTCCTTTTCTCTCTTTCTCCAGTCCAATCTTTCTCTCTCCTTTTCTCTCTCTCTCCAGTCCAATCTTTCTCTCTCCTCTCTCTCTCCAGTCCAATCTTTCTCGGTCTCTGTCTCTTTCTCCAGTCTAATCTTTCTCTCGCTGACTCTCTCCACTTCAATTTTTCTTTCTCGCTCTCCACTCCAGTCCCTCTGTGTCTTTCTGTAGTCCTGTCCGTCCATCTCACTTTCTCGTCCAATCTCTGTATTTCTCTCTCTCCCGTCCAGTGTCGCTCTTTCACTCCCTGACTCTCCCTGTCTCTCTCTGGTCAGTTGTCGCTTTAGCTGTTTCTGTGGTGTGGAAGGGTTTTTGGTGGTGTTACAGGAGCTTTTCTGGGTTGTATACTGATCATGTTTCCGGGAATTATGTCATTTGCCGTCGGTCATGTGGTCTTATTCTGAGTTGGTCATGTGAGGAGCTCATCGCGGCTGCTGTGTTGTTCTGAGATTCTCCGGGTTCTGGCCGTTCATCTCTCAGTCTCTCTTTCCGCCTGCTTTGCAATGATGTGGTGGTGTTTGCTGCTGCTTTTTTGTGTGAGCAATGCTCTGGGCTACTTCTCCCCAGATGAAGTCCTGTCCTTGCCGGGTCTCAGCACCACACTCTACTTCAGGCAGTGGTCCGGGTACCTGCAGGCTTCTTCAGGCAAACATCTACACTACTGGTAAGTGAAGGGGGCTCCACAGGAGGCTAGACTCTGGGCTTTGGGACAAGGTAGAGCTCGTACCTTACAGCCCCTGGTCTCCTGAAATCTCAGAGGTGAACATCTAGCTTGAAACCTTGACCAGGCAGGAATAATGGGCGGGATAGGCGGATGGTGGAATCTGAACCAAGCAGGAGTCTTAGGAGGAAATAAATCTCTATGCCACCCCGCACCCCCCTCCCACCCCCGTCCTTTATTCATTTCCTCCTCCCTGTAAGTGGCATGATGTACATTGATCTGTATCATAGCGGCCACATAATCCTGGAGTTATCATAAATGAGGAAGATTAGCTTAATATTCGAGGAGGTTTTAGCCTGTAATGTGATGGGGTTTATATTGTTCAGTAGTTGCAGTGTGATTAAAATTGGACATTATGCTTATGGTCATTTGAAAGAGACAATCTTTCTTCATTAGGAAACACATTTTTATTGTTTGGGAGAGTTTTCTGCATCACAAGCTAGCTATGTAATTGCTTCTGGAGTTTGCAATTAAATAAAAATTAACAGGTTTGCCACTGATTTTTTTCTTGCCCCTTTTTAAAATGATGCCTCGCTAAGAGAACACATGCCTTGAACTGACTTTAGGGACAAAATCACGCAGGGGATGGAGGCCACTGTTTTAAGGAATTTCATCACCCGGTGCGTTAAATGAAGTCTCTGATCAAATTTCCTCTGCTGCCGATTGTCCCCTGTCAAAATGTCAGATTCTCTGCCGGTCGTCTGGAGCCTGCAGATTAACCCAGAAACTCCTCCCCCATCCTTTCCAAGATTTTGGGATTGCAGGCTCCCTTGTTTTGCCCCCTGGAATTGCTGGATTGCTGAATCTCTACATAGGAATGGGTACCTTGATTATATAGTACTCTTTCAAATGGCTTAGGCCTTGAGAAGGGAGCCACACCACATCCTGGCTGAGGTGGAGACCATGCCTTACAAAAAGTCGGTAAAACGGAAGATAATGTAAACCTGCTCATTGTGGCCTCCTGAAGCAGTTCTGATTGCCGAAGGGGGTCAGAGAGAGATTCCCTTCCCCCCTCTCACAGAAACATGGTTACAGGAGTAAGCCACTCAGCCCCTCGTTTGTATTGCCATTCAATCAAACGATGACTGCGCTCTATCTTAACTCCGTGTTCCTGCTTTGATTCTATATCCCTGAATACCTGTGTCCAACAAAAATCTTTCAATCTCAAGTTTTGAAATGTTCAGTTGACTCCTAGTCTCAACTGACTTTTTTTTTGGTAGAGAGTTCCAGGACACTCCCATTCTCACTGCAGAGTGAGAGGCTGTTGGAGGTGGGGAAATGGACTCCAGGGTCAGGCAGCTATTAGTTCTGCCAGTGTCTCAGTTGGCAAAGGCAGGGTGTACCTAAGCCACAGGGCAGGAGACTCCAGCTTTGAGCTCCAATTCCTGTTTGTCATTCCACAGGTGCTACCTGTCCTGTTGAGTATTCCCAGTATTTTAATTTCAGACTTCCAGCATCTGCAGCATTTTGCTAGTGAAGTTAGTCACTGTTGCAATGTAACTCTTTCGAGTACAAACGTTCAAATCTCACAATGGCAAACTATGAAACAATGTAACTTCATCTGAAACAGATGGAAACGTGTTTGTACTCGAAAGAGTTACAATCCCGTTTCCATCTGTCAGATGAAGTTACATTGTTTCATAGTTTTGCCATTGTGAGATTTGAACTTTTGATACTCTTTCGAGCACAAACCCGTTTCCATCTGTTTCAGATGAAGTTACATTGTTTCACAGTTTTGCCATTGTGAGATTTGAACTCTTGATACTCTTTCGAGCACAAACCCAGTACCATAACCACTTGGCTAATTAGGCCAAGCATGTTGCAATGTAGAAGTGGCAGCCAGTTATCTCACAGCAAGATGATAATGAGAAAATAATCTGTTTCCTTGATGAGGGATATGTAAAGATTGGCCAGGACATGGAATAATGCCCCTGCTCTTCAAAATATGCCACAGGACCTTTTATGTCCACCAGGGCCTCAGTTTAACTTCTCATTGTCAAATGGCACCTTTCATCGTGCCACACTCCCTCATTACTGCGTTGGGGTGTCAGTCTAGATTTTGTACTCAAGACTCTGGAGTAGAACTTGAAGCCATAGCCTCCTGACTCAGACAAGTGTACTACTACTGAGCCTTGGCTGGAACTTAAAAGGTTAAAGAGAATAACTCAGGATTGGAACTGTTGCCAGAATCTGAATCTGAGGTGATTGAGAAAAAGGGCAATGAGTGGGAGAATAGGTTGCACAATCAGACATGTCGTTACTACCAATTTAAACCTTATCTTGCATAAACCATCTACCCTGAAGACATTTTTACAAAGCAAATAGCTGCTCTAGCAGATTAGGAAAGCTGATTACTCGGTCAGTGCTGAGTCGGCATGTGGAACAATGATAGATTGGGCAACAAATTGGCCCCTGTGCTCTTGTTGAAGGGAAATTAGCCAGAATCCCTGCTCTTGATCACTGCAGGAGCAGACATTCAGCCCCTGGGGTCTGCTCTACCTGCTCTTTAACTAGATCAAGACTGTTCTGCACCATAACTCTATTTATCCAGCATTGTTCCATGTTCCTTAATGGTGTGCAGGTGTGTATAGTTGGGGAAGACAAAGAATGAACTAAAATCTGCATCATGTGAGACAAGTCGGGGTAAAGTGGGTTTTTGTTTTAAGATACGGGGCTAGAAATTTCAATCTGGAAACAGGCCCAAGATTTGCCCCACCAATTTCATGTTGCTGTTTCTCCTTCCCTTCAGCACATCCTATTCCCATGTGCCTGCCCTGCCCCCATATCCCTTTGTTGTTCTTTCCGTCCTCCAGCTATCTGGCCTATTTTTAGATGATATGGTCTTTCTTTGGTGTTGCTGGTCCGGAACAGAAGTGGGTGGGCGGTGCCCTCTCATTGACCTCAGCCAGAAGAATGCTGCAGCTCTGGCCAATGAACATACCAGCCTTCCAGTCAGGACACAATCACTTTCCATTCCTCACACTCAAGAGGGGAACTAGAAAATGGCATTTGATTTTTTTTAGAAGGCTGTTGAGAGGAAGAGGAGGTGAGATTCTGGTTTGCAACCTGAGAGCTTGAGTAGCAGAGCTGATGTATATGGGCCGTGCCCAGGAATCCAACAGCGAGAGACCAAGCAGGCAAATTTCTTGTGTGCTCACCGGGCTCGGGTTGCATTCCTGTGGGATCAGTTTCCAACACTGGCACCATTCCAGCAGGTTTTCTTCATCATAACTGAGTGAGAAGCTTTGTCAGCGTTGAATCACAGACAGCTCAGCTAGATTCACATTGAATAAAATGCCTGACACATTTAAGGCAACTTCCTCATTTGTAAAACCTTCTGTGACCCATTAAATGGAAGTTTCAAATAACTGGTTTGTAAACCATTCCATATTTTGACGTGCAAATGCGGGTATGGGGCTGGTTCAGTGGGACTTTTTATTATATTGGCTGCTACATTTCTTGCATTGCAGTAGTGGCAACACTTCAAAAGTACTTCATTGGTTTGAAAGCACTTCGGGATGTCCAAGGTCGTGAAAGGTGCAAGTGAATGCAAGTAATTTTTAAAATTATTCATGAGATGTACGCATCACTAACAAGGCTGACATTTACTGCCCTCAAAGTTGCTGGTGAGCCCGCTGCCTTGAACCACTGCAGTCCATGTGGTGAAGGCATGACCACAGCACTGTTAGTTCAGATTTTAGTGATGATGAAGGAATGGCGGTATATTCCCAAGTCAGGATGGTGAGTGACTTGAAAGGGTACTTGCAGGTGGCGGTGTTCCCAAACATATGCTGCTACTGCTCTCCTAGGCAGTAGACATCACAGGTGCTGTCAAAGGAGCCTTGGTGAGTTCTGGCAATGCATTGTGTAGATTGTACACACTGTTGTCACTATGCGCTGGTGCCAAAAGGAGTGAATATTTAAGTTGGTGCATGGGGTACCAATCAAGCAGCTGCTTTGTTCTCGATGGTGTCAAGCTTCCTGAGTGTTGTTGGAGCTGCACTTATCCAGGCAAGTGAAAATGATTCCATCATACTCCTGACTTATGTCTTGTAGATGGTGGATAGTCTTTGGCAAGTCAGGAGATGAATTACTCACTAGAGAATTCCTAGTCTCTGACCTGCTCTTGTAGTCACAGTATTTATATGGTTAGTCCAGTCCAGTTTCTGATCAATGGTAACCCCTAGATGTTAATGGTGGGGGGGATTCGGTGATGGTAATGCCATTGAACGTTAAGGGAAGAAGGTGAGATATTCTCCTGATGGAGATGGTCATTGATTGGCACATGTGTGATGTGACTATTACTTTCCACTTATCAGCCTAAACCTGAATGTTGTTCAGGTCTTATTATGTACAGGCACAGATTGCTTCGATATCTGGGGAGTTGGGAATGGTATGAACTGTGCAATTATAAAGAAATGTCCCCAGTCCTGACTGTATGATGCAAGGTAGGTCATTGGTGAAGCAGCTGAAGATAGTTGGGCCCAGGACACGATCCTGAGAACTCCTGCAGTGATGTCCTGGGGATGAGACAATTGGCCTCCAACAAGCACAACCATTTTCCTTTGTGCTAGGTATAACTCCAGCTAGTGGAGAGTTTTCCGATTAAGTTCCCTTGACTCCAGTTTTGCTAGGACTCCTTGATACCACACATGGTCACATGCTGCCTTGATGTCAAGGTCACTCTCTCATCACCACTGGAATTCAGTTCTTTTGCCCAAATTGGGACCAAGGCTGTAATAAAATCAGGAGCCTGGTGGAACCCAAACTGAGCATTAGTTATTGCAGAGTATGCGCTGTTTGTTAGCATTTCTAACAACTCCTTCCACCACTTCAAGAATGTAAGAACATAAGAAATAGAAGCAGGAGTAGACCACATGGCCCATTGAGTCTGTTCCACTATTCAAGACGGTCGTAGCTCATCTTGGGCTTCAACTCCATTTTTCCTGCCTGCTTCCCATATTTCTTAATTCCCTGAAGCACCAAGAATCTTAAATACATTCAATGATGGAGCATCCACAACCCTCTGGGGTAGAGAATTCCAAAGATTCACAGCCCTTTGAATGAAGAAATTTGTCCTCATCTCCATCCTAAATGATTGGCCCCTTATCCTGAGGCTTTGCCCCCATGCTTTAGATTCACCAACTGGCGGAAACAGACTCTGTGTCCACCCTATCAAGTCCTTCAGAATCTTGTGTGCTTCAATGGGATCGCCCTTCATTTTTCAAAACTCCAGAGAATATAAGCCCAATTTACACAGCCTCTCATCATAGGACAACCCCCCTTATCCCAAGGACCAATGTAGTAAACCTTTGCTGTACTGCCTGCAGTGCAAGTATATCTTTTCTTAAATGTGGAGACCAACATTTTTTTTTTCATTTGTGGGATGTGGGTTTCGCTGGCTGGACCAGCATTTATTGCCCATGCCTAATTGCCCTTGAGAAGGTGGTGGTGAGCTGCCTTCTTGAACTGCTACAGCCCAGGTGCATCCATTGTGCTGTTAGGGAGTTCCAGGATTATGATCCAGCGACAGTGAAAGAACAGCAATATATTTCCAAGTCAGGATAGCAAGTGGCTTGAGGGAATCTTGCAAGTGGTGGTGTTCCCATCCATCTGCTACCCTTGTCCTTACACATGTTGGAAGTCTTGGGTTTGGAAGGTGCTACCTAAGGAGCCTTGGTGAGTTTCTGCAGTTCATCTTGTAGATGGTACACACTGCTGCTACTGTGCATCAATGGTAGAGGGAGTGAATGTTTGTGGTTGTGGTGCCAGTCAAGTGGGCTGCTTTGTCCTGGCTGGTGTCAAGCTTCTTGAGTGTTGTTGAAGCTGTACTCATCCAGAAAAGTGGAGAGTATTCCATCACACTCTTGATGCGGTCTCACCAAAACCCTGCACAACTATTGTAAGACTTCTTTATCCTCATACTCCAATCCCCTTTGCTACTGGTTAAGACAGACTGACAGGGTGGTAATTGGCCAATTGGATGTGCCCTGCTTTTTTGAGGACAATTACCTGGACATTTTCTCACGAGGTTGAGTCAGGGAGTTGAATGTGGATATGGCTTGAGATCTGAAACTTGCTCTTCTGTGGTTGAAAATTGTCTACCCATGACTGCTCTTGTAGCTCATGCCTATTAATAACTGCTGACCATCAATAACCAGTGACCAGAAATAACGAATGCCTTCACATCACAAGATACAATACACAAAGAAAAGAAGATATTTCACCATAAAGGTGATCAATTCAAATTGAGCTGCTGACCAGTGTTGCTCTTGTGTATCCGGGTCACACAAGGCAGCGAGTCCTGGTGAGAAAGTTATTCCCATTGGGTGGGGAGAAAACTCTGGAATTTTTTTCACACACTAGATTTAGGAGGGTGAACTATCTGTGATTCATTGTTATTTTATGTGGACATTAGCCTGTTTATAGATCATCCATCAGAAAATTTACTTTCTATGTCTATCTCCCTCTCCCCCTCTTCCTGCTCTCTCCCTTCCCCCGTTCTCATACTCCTCCCTGTACAGTGTATAAGGAACAAATTGAATGAACTGGAGGTGTAGATTCAACATGGTGGAGTTGACATGGTAGCCATTACTGAAACATGGCTACAAGACCCTGTTAGAACTGGGAATTAAATGTATTAGGTTCTAAGGTCCACAGGAAAGACAGGGAAAATGATAGCAGGGGAGGAGTAGCCTTAATGATTTATCATTGAATTGATTTCATTCTTAAAGAGGAAATAACAAGGAATAAGCAGGCAGTGGAGCCTTTATGGGTAGAATTAACAAATAGAAAAGCATTTAGGAAGGTAGTGAGAGTTGTTTGTGTTCCATGGTAGATTGTATAAATACTGAAATTAGCCTATAGCAAATATTTTGTAGTTTTAATGGGGATTTTAAGCTTTCATATAGAATGGGAGAAGTAGACTAGAAGATGTCAGGGAGGCTGTGAATTTCTTGTGTGCCTGAGCTAGTTTTCTTCAGCAATATGTCCT
The DNA here is from genome assembly GCA_026770705.1 of Isurus oxyrinchus. Lineage (NCBI taxonomy): Eukaryota > Metazoa > Chordata > Chondrichthyes > Lamniformes > Lamnidae > Isurus > Isurus oxyrinchus. The sequence continues at coordinate 100,667,752 of JANJGN010000007.1, read as the reverse complement.
TGAACCAACAAGAGGGCAGACCTATTAGATTTAGTAATGAGTAATCACGGGACTGTTACAGCACAAGAAGGAGGCCATTCAGCCCATCACATCAGCACCAGTTCTCCAAATGAGTATTTCACCTCATGCCATTCCCCTACGTTCTCCCATTAATCTTGTATGTTCTTCCTTTTCAGATAACAATCTAATTCCCTTTGAATGCTTTGATTGAATCTGCTTCCATCACACACTCAGGCAGTGCATTCCAGACCTTAACTTGCTGTGTGAAAAAGTTTTTTCTCAAACTTCTTTTGCTAATTATTTTTAATTTGTGCCCTCTCATTCTCAATCATTTTACAAGTGGGAACAGTTTCTCCCTATCTATTCTGTCCGGACCCCTCGTGATTTTGATTTTCAAATCTCCCCTCAGCCACCTTTTCTCTAAGAAAAACAGTCCCAAATTTCTCCAATCTATCTTCATAACTGAAGTTCCTCATCCATGGAAGCGTTCTCATGAATCTTTTCTGAGTCTCTCCAATGCCTTCACATCCTTCCTAATATTCCAGCTAAGGCCAAACTAGTGTCTTACATAAGTGCAACATAGCCTCCCTGCACTTCTACTCTTATGCCCCTTTTAATACAGCCCAGGATACTATATGCTTTATGAACTGCTCTCTCCACCTGTGCTGCCACCTTTAATGATTTATGCACACATACACCCAGGTCCCTCTGCTCTTGCACTCCCCTTCAGAGTTGTACCCTTTATTTTACATTGTTTCTCCATGTTCTTCCTGCCAAAATGAATCACTTCACATTTCTTTGCATTGAACCTCATCTGCCACTTGTCTGCCCTCTCCACCAACATGCCTATGTCCATTTGAAGTACTAACCTGTCCCCCTCACAGTTCCAAGTTTTGTATCATATGCAAATTTTGAAATTGTGCCCTGTAAACCAAGGCCCTGATCATTAATATGTATCAGGGTGAAATAGGGTCAAAACACTGACCTCTGGGGAATTCCCTACAAACCTTCCTCTAGCCTGAAACCACCCGTTAAGCACTACTGTCTGTTGTCTGACCCTGAGCCAGTTTGTATCCATTTTGACACTTTCCTTTTTATTCCATGAGTAATAACTATGCTCACAAGTCTGTTGTATGGTACTGTATCAAATGCCATTTGGAAGTCCACATCAACAGTATTGCCGTCATCAAACCCCTCTCTTATCCCTTCAAACAAACTACAGGTTAGTTAACCATGATTTTCCCTTTAATACATGTATACTGGCTCTCCTTAATTAACCCACATTTGTCCATGTGACCATTAATTTTGTCCTGAATTATTGTTTGTAGAAGTTTCCCTGCCTCTGAAGTTAAACTGACTAGCCTGTAATTGCTGGACTTATTTCAACAAGTCTGTGATGTTTGCAGTTCTCCAGTCGTCTGGCACGACCCCGGAGTATAAGGAAGAATTAAAAATTATGGTTTGTGCTTACACAATTTCCACTCTCTCTTCCCTCAGTATCCTTCAATGCATCTCATCTGGTCTTGGTGTTTTATCAACTTTAAGTACAGACAATTTATCCAATACCACCTCCTTATCAATTTTAAACCCTGAATTACCCCCCTCTCTCAGTACCTTCCTCCTTGGTAAAGACAGATGCAAAGTATTCATTTCATACCTCAGTTGTGCCCTCTGTCCCCAAGAGGAAATCCCCTTTTTGGTCCCTAAGCAATCCCGCTCCCCCTTTTACTATTTATGAGCCTATTTGAACTCTTCTTTCCCAGACCATTAGTCCAGTCCAGTAACATCATTGTATTTCAGTTCTAATAAATATCATAATGAGTACCAAGGCTATGGGGCTAAGCTGGACATCCTTGAAAACACGTGGGAATTGCATTGCACAATTACCCTACATCCTTTGGATGTGATACAGGCAGTAAACCAATGTCATGTTACTGGCTCATTGTCATGATTCCTGCACACAGCCTGCACTGAGCACACTGCTGACTGGCTGCATCCACCAGTTGGGGGCCCAAAATTGTTACTTGCCATCATTGCTTAAAGCCAGCCTGGACCATCCAAAGAAGTGGCTGGAGCAGGTGCAAAAAGCCTTTGTGACCTGAATTTAACCAGTGAAGGAGAGAAGTATGGCTGAACATGGGAATGAGTGGGCACCCAGTCCCTCCAGCACTGCACACAAGGCAGGAGCAAGGAGAACCGCCCCACAGCTGCAGGGTGTGAGGAGTCCCTCCTGACACGTGAGGCTGGATTTTACTTTTCCCCTGCGGACTGGTTTGAAGGCGGGGGGTCCTTGTTAAATCTAACAAGTAGCCTCCCTGCCCCCTGACTGCCCGCCCCACTCCCTACACAGTTATAACAGCAGCAATGGTGGCATTAGATGGTTGGCCCAACAGCAGGTGAACCAAGACCCCCCAAATGGACAATAGGGGCCTTATCCCACTGCCAGCATTTAGGCAGCGGCAGGAGAGGCCCATGCCAAGCTGCCAGCCTGGCAGGTTTCCTTGTGCAGGCTGGTGGTGGGCAAGTATGTCCCTCCTTAATGGGCCCTTGGACCCATTATACCCTCCCTTAAGTTGCCTCCCCCCCCCAGCACCCTCCTCATGGCCTCAAATCCCAGCCCCTGCCTCCCCTCTCCTGGGTAGTAACCAAAGGCAGCAAGAGCCAATCAGCATGGGAGAAGGGAGCCCACATGCTTTATTGCTGTATAGCGGAGACTGTCCTGGTCACCATCAAAAGGGCCATTGCTGAAGCCGCGGCCAGCAACAGGACTGAACCCCACGCCCAAACCACCTCCTTTCATGCTGACTCTTTCCACCCACTCCCTCCCCAACCCACCATTCAACACTTGCCCCTGACTTACAAGCCGCGGATGTAAGAATCTCTCCAACCCCAAACCCCAACACTTTTCTCCTTTCGGGCACCCGAGAAATGCAATCCGACCAGGCAGTGGAGGAAGACCTGAGAAGAGAAAGATGATAAAATCACGGCCCCCATCATTTAACAGATTCAGGATCTGCACCTGGCAAGACTGTAAGCATGACTGCACAAAGCCATATGAGCCAGATTTATTTAAATCTAAGAGTGTGTGAACATTTATGAAACAATGATCATAACATGATTAAATTCAGTGTAGTATTTGAAGGGGAGAAATGAGAAACAACTGCTTTGATTCTAGATTTAGGTAAGGCTGACTTCAATACAGAATCACAGAACCTTTACAGTGCAGGAGGCCATTCAGCCCATCAAGTCTGCATTGGCTCTGAAAAAGCAATCCACCTAGTCCCACTCCCTGCCTTATCCCTGTAATGTTGCACATTCTTTTCAGATAGCAATTCAATTCCCTTTTGAATATCTCGATCAAACCTGCCTCCACCACCCTCTCAGGAAGTTCGTTCCAGACCTTCTGGGTGAAATTTGTTTCTCGCATCACTATTACTCCTTTTGCCCATTATTTTGAATCCATGCCCTCTCATTCTTGATACTCTCTTGAGTGGGAACAGTTTCCCACTATTTAACCTGCCCATACCCCTTAGGATCTTGAATACCTCTATCAAGCCTCCTTTCAGCCGCCTTTTCTCCAAGGAAAACGGTCCCAACCTCTCCAAACTATGTTCCTAGCTACAGTTCTTTATTCCTGGAATCATTCTTGTGAATCTTCTCTGCACTCTCTCTAATACTTTCACATCCTTCTTCAAGTATGGTGCCCAGAACTGGACACAGTGCCCCAGATGAGGCCTGACTAGTGTCTTATACAAGTTCAACATGACTTCCTTACTCTTCTGCTCAATGCCCCTATTAATAAAGCCTAAGATACAATATGCTTTATTAACTGCTGTCTCAACATGCCCTGCCATCGTCAATGACTTATGCACGTTTACACAGTGGTCCCTCTGTTCCTGCACCTCCTCTAGAGTTTCTCCCTTTGTTTTATACTGTCTCTCCAAAATGAATCACCTTACACTTCTCTGTATTGAACTTCATCTGCAACTTGTCTGCCCAATCCACCTAAGTGTCTATGTCCTTTGAAGTTTAAGACTATCCCCATCACAGTTGACAACGTTTCCAATCTTCGTATCATCTGCAAATTTTGAAATCATGCCCTGCACACCACAATCTAGGTCATTAATAAATATCAGGAAGAACAAGGGTCCCAACGCTGACCCCTGGGGAACTCCACTATAGACCTTCCTCCAATCTGAAAAACAACATTTATCATTACTGTCTGTTTCCTGTCACTCAGGCAATTTCTTAGCCAAGTGCCTACTTTCCCTTTTATTCATGAGCTAGAATTTTGCTCACAACTCTGTTGTGTGGCACTGTATCAAATGCGTTTTGAAAATCCATATACACCACATCAACAGCATCAACCTTCTCTGTTATCTCCTCAAAAAAAACTCCAGCTAGTTAGTTAAGTATGATTTTCCCTTAATGAATCCATGCTGACTTTCCTTAATTGTCTTGCCCTTGTCGAGATGACTATTGATTTTGTCCTGAACTATAGTTTCCAGAATTTTCCCTACCACTAAAGTCAAACCGACTGGTGTGTAGTTGCCGGCTTTATTCTTGCACCCCTTTTTGAACTAGAGTGTAACATTCACAATTCTCCAGTCCTCTGGCATCACCCCTGTGTCTAAGGAAAACTGAACGATTATCATTAGTGTCCCTGTAATTTCTGCACTCACTTCCCTCTGTACTCTTAGATGCATGCCATCTAGTCCTGATACCTTATCTACTTTAAGGATAGTCTTTCTAACATCTCCTCCTCCTCAATTGTAAATTATTCTAGTGTGCCAGATACCTCCCCTCTCACCTCAGCATCATCTTCCTTTGTAAAGACATATGCAAAGTACTCATTTAGTACCTCTGCTATTTCTCCTGCTCCATGTGCAAGTCCCCTAATCATCCCTACTCTTTCTTTTACCATCCTTTTATTATTTATATGCTTATGGAAGACCTTGGGTTTCCTGTTCATGTTAGCTGCTAGCCTCTTTTCATACTCTCTTCTTGCTTTTCTTATTAGTTTTTTCACTTCTGTATCCTATATTCAGCCTGACTCTCCACTGTATTTTCTACATGACATCTGTCGTTTGCGCACTTTTTCCTTTTCATCTTCACTTCTATCCCCCTCATCAACCATAGCACTCTGGATTTATTTGCCTACCTTTCTCCTTCAAGGGAGTATACCTTAACATGCCTGCTATACCTTTTCTTTGAAGGTGGTCCATTGTTCAGCCACCGTCTTTTCTGCCAACATTTCATTCCAACTCACTCGACTCAGATAGATTCTCAGCCCATCGAAATTGGCTTTCCCCCAATTGATTATCCCTGCTCTGGATTGTTCCTCTTCCTTTTCCATGGCCAACCTAAACCTTATAACCCAATGATCACTGACCAGTAAATGCTGTCCCACTGACGTTTGATCCACTTGAGCCAATTCATTTCCCGGAACCGGATCCAACAGTGTCTGCCCTCTCAATGGACTGGAAACATACCACTGCAGAGAATTAGCTTGAATGTATTCCAGGAACTCTCGCCCCACTTGTCCCTTTGCACTATTCCTATCTCAGTCTATATTTGGATAACTTAAGTCCCCCATTATAATTACTCTATAATTCTTTCATCTCTCTGTAATTTCTTGCAAATCTGTATTTTTACATCCCTTCCACTAGTTGGTAGTCTGTGTACAACACCGATCAATGTTATTGCACCTTTTTCATTCTTTACCTCTAGCCAGAGAGATTCTGTCCTTGACTCTTCTGGAACATCCTCTCTCTCCAGTACTGTAATACCATCCTTAATCAATAATGCCACTCCCCCCCCCACTTCCTTTCCTGTCTCTCCTAAACACCTGTACCCGGGAGCACTTAATGCCCAGTATTGCCCTCCATTGAGCCAGCTTTCTGTTATAGCAATAATATCATAATTCCATTGTCAATCTATGCCTGTAGTTCACCAATTTTATTAACCACACTGCACACATTCACATACATGCACATTAAGTCTGATTTAGCCTTTTTTATTTTTCCCCTTCCTTACGATAAGGTAGAGACTGTCTGCCATAAACTGGGCAAATCTGATGATGGATAAAATGACTGATCAACTGCAGGAGGCATTCAAGAATAATTTAATGTGATACAGAATCTTAAGGGAGCTTAAGATTAAGAGCTCTACTTGCCAAAGCGGTCAGCTGTGGACATTAAAGAACTAAGAGACAACATAAAACTAAAAGAAAAAGCTTGCAAAAATTTAGCACAGATCCAGGCGAATGGGAAAGATACAGAAAAAACAGCATAAGTGACAAAACAAGTAAAAAATAAACACCTTTTTCAAGCCACATTAGGAAGAAGAGAGTGATCAGAAGCAATGAAATAAAAAACTGAAAATTGTGACGCTATCAATGAAAATTAGGAAAAAGTGGACATGCTGAGTAATTACTTTGCATCAGTGTTTACAGTAGAGGAAGAAGGAAGTCAGCATGCCCGACATCCCAAGAAATCTAATACTGAATCAGAAATTCACCCCAATTAACCTAAGCAAATTAATTGTAATGAAGAGAATATGGTAATAATTTGTGACAAATCCTTGGGACCAAATGATTTCCATCTCAGGGTTTTAATGGAAGTAGGTGAGAACATTGCTGATGCATTAACTAGTTTTGCAAAGGTCTCTTGATTTGGGAACCATTCCTTCAGATTGAAAAATTGCCCATGTCGCCTCTGTTTAAAAGAGGTGAGAGAGAGAAACCAGGCAATTATGGACCAGTTAGTTTAACATCTGTTATCAGGGAATTGCTAGGGTTTGTATTTAAGGATAGAGTGACTGAACACCTTGAAAATTTTCAGCTGATCAGAAAGAACCAGTACCGATTTATAAAGGGTGGGTCATGCCTAACAAATCTGGTATTTTTGAGGAGGTGACTAATGTAGCCAGCAGGGGAATGTCTGCAGATACTATTTATATGGACTTCCAGAAGGCGCCTGACAAAGTTCCTCATGAAGGACTGTTAGTTAGTTGGAATTGGAGATGATTTATTAACCTGGTTAGGAAGTTGACTGAGTGGAACTTGACAGAGAGTATTGATAGTGGGCAGGTACTCTAATTGAGTGTGTGTCCCACAATGTTGGGGCCTCAGCTATTCACTATTAACTAATGACTTTGATGATAGGATAGAGAGCCACATTTCCAAATTAGCTGATGACACAAAGATAGGTGGAATTTTACTGATGTAGATGAAAGTGTAACTCTTTCGAGTACAAACCCGTTTCCATCTGTTTCAGATGAAGTTACATTGTTTCATAGTGTGCCATTGTGAGATTTGAACTCTTGATACTCTTTCGAGCACAAACCCATTTCCATCTGTTTCAGATGAAGTTACATTGTTTATAGTTTACCATTGTGAGATTTGAACTCTTGATCTTGGGGTTACAAGCCCAGTACCATAACCACTTGGCTATTTAGGCCAAGCTTAGATGAAAGTGTAACATTACAAAGAGATGTTGATAGATTAAGGGAATGAGCAAAACTGCAGCCATGGATTTCGATGTCGGCAAATGTGAGGCCTGTACGCTTTGGCCTAAAGAGGATAGAACACTGTACTTTCCAAATGGTGAAAAGCTTGCAACAGTGGAAGTCCAAGGAGACTTAGGGGTCCAGGTAGATGGACCACTGAAATGTCATGATCACGTACAGAAAGTAATCAAAAAGGCGAATGCAATACAAGCCTATACTTCAACTAAATATGTGAGGAGGGTTCAAGTGAGTGGAAATCTATAAACCTAAAGAGAAAAGTCATGACTATAGAGCAGTGTCGAGTTTTGGGGTGAAGATAAGCAGAGTGTGACAGGATAGGAACATAAACTTTAACGGTAATAGTGTATCAGCGAATAAGGTCAAATCTGGGCAAAATGTTTAAACAGTTCTAAAATTAAAGGCACTTTATTGGCATGCACGAAGCATTTGTAGAAAGAAATTAATGTCACAAAGAGAAAATGGGTTTGATATAACAGCCGCTACAGAGACATGGGGCAGAATTTTGCCGTCTGTGATTTGGGGGCGGGGCCCACTCACCGACGGAAACCCCCGACGTCATCCTGGTCATTTAAATATTGAAGGCGGGCGGACAGTGAAATCAGCTGTCCGCCCGCTGACCTGTCAATGGCCAATTGAGGCCATTGACAGGATAATTAAGCTTGTTAAATGCCCTGCCCGTCCAACCTTAAGGCTGGCAGGCAGGCCAGGAGTCCCAGTGGGCTTCTGATAATATATAAAACCTCATCCACTGGTGGGATGAGGTTTCATGTCTGTTTTCAAAAACTTCAACAAAGTTTATGTGCTTCTTATTAACATGTCCCATCTCATGTGTCATTGTCACATGAGGGGGACATATTAATAATTTTAATATTTTTCTATTTTTAAAGATTTGTCAGTAATCTCCCTGAGACAGCACTTAGTCTCAGGGAGATGTGCACATGTGTGCAAAACAGTGCACTTTGACAGATGGGGAATCCCCCACCCCCACCCCCCCCGCACAGGAAGTGCATAGCACTTCCTCTCGGGCAGGCTGCTTGCCAGGCCTGCTTGTTTGTCCCTACAACCACACCCCCCAACCCCCCCCTCCATCTCCCTCTCTCTCTCTCTGTCTCTCTCCGCCCCCCACACACACACCTTAAACCAGCTTATATTTCAACTCTTTCTTGGACTCGAACTCAAGTTCTGTCGAAGGGTCATGAGGACTCGAAACATCAACTCTTTTCTTCTCCGCCGATGCTGCCAGACCTGCTGAGTTTTTCCAGGTAATTCTGTTTTTGTTTTTGCCGGGCCTTAATTGGCCCGCCCACTCAAAATGGCGACGGGGCCCATTTCGGCGGTAGAGTTCAGCTGCCCGCCTGCCAATCAAGGTAAAAATTCTGGCCATGGTTATCTGGTCACCAAAATTGGGAACTAAATTTCCAGGGTACTCTGTTTTGTAAAGGCAGACAAAATCAAAATGTAACAAAGTAGGTAGTCTTGATAATAAAGGATGACATAAGGGCAGTTGTGAGGAAAAACCAAGCTCAAAAGAGCAGGAAGTGGAAATCAGTGTGGGTGGAGATAAGAAGGAACAAGAGTCAGAAAACATTGGTGGGAGTAGTTTGTAAGATGTCCAACAGTTGTGACACAGTTGGACAGTGCATTAAGCAAGAAATGAGGAGTTTCTAACAAAGGCAATGCAATAATCATGGGGGATCTTAATATTCACATAGGCTGTACAAATCAAATAGGCAAAAGTATTTTGGAGATCACATTCATGGAATGCATTCATAACAGTTTCTTAGAATAATACATTATCGAACCAACCAGGGAAAAGGCTATTTTGAATCTTATTTTGTGTAATAAGACAGGATGGTTAAGTAATCTCATTGTAAGGGATCTTGAGAATTGACAGAATGTGACAGTGAGCCCACCCCTGGAGCAGGTAATTTTTACCAAAGCTCCTAGATGATGAGGTGTGGGTGTCCAAAGCAGCACAACCTCTGTCAGTGATCAGGATGCAGATTTCAGGCCTGTAAAAACTACTGATATAAAAACAAAAAAACTGCGGATGCTGGAAATCCAAAACAAAAACAGAATTACCTGGAAAAACTCAGCAGGTCTGGCAGCATCGGCGGAGAAGAAAAGAGTTGACGTTTCGAGTCCTCATGACCCTTCGACAGAACTTGAGTTCGAGTCCAAGAAAGAGCTGCACATTCACTTAGCAATCAGGATTTTTTTTCTCCTTGCATTCTGTCTCCATTGAGGGTGCTGAGGTCAGATTTAGTACCTAGCTGAGATCAGTTATTTCAGCACCTAGCAAGAATGGAATCTGGGGACTTTCCAATCAAATCATGTGGTTTATGGCCACATCATGAGCAGCCTTTACTAACTGGGCTAATTAAGTTTCAGGCTATTGCTGGCTTGCACTGTTACAGCCGAAGATTTACTTCCTGCACAGATTCTAACCGCACACGCTCCCTGCTGAGTTAAAGTTGCAACTTGAAATAGCTTCTCAGTTGTTCTTAATCCTTTCCCTGCAAGGAATGGTTCTCTTTCGCTCACTCTGTCTGATCTTCGTACACATTCGCTTACCGATTCTGTCCCTATCGTTCATTCTTATTCTTCCTCACACTCTTCCTCAATGTTTCTCACTATCTTTCTATATTTAAAACACACTCTCTTCACCGCCCCCCCCCCCCACCCCCGTCCTACAATAGGGTGCGGGGGTGGAGTGGGGGGCTACTGGGAGGAAGTAGAGGATACAGGGAAAGTAGCGTAGCCCTAACAATCACGAGGGCAGAGAACAAAGACAGGCCTATCCAATGTGTGTAAGAATGGGGACCATCCATGCTTTCTGTCCTTTTTTGTTTTAGATGGAGAAATTGGCTGCACAGCAAATGGAGCTCGTGTCCCTCTGTTCCCTGGCTCATTACAATGGTTGCCTTGTGTAACTTTGTCATCAAGACTTGTGTGTCTAAACTATCCCTTTTTTAGTTTTCTGGCACTCTGAACCCCTGCAGCTCTCTGGGAGTAGTCCCTGCATCCATGGAACCTTAGGAGCTGTTTGTCAAATGTCCCATCTCCCTATGGTTTCTCCAGGAGCCAACCATGCGGCATGTGGGTGTGTGAAACTTTTCTGTTAAGTTCCAATAGCTATTGAGAAATGAAGACCAAAACCCAGACAGACTCCTTCAGACAGAACAAAAACAAAAATACCTGGAAAAACTCAACAAGTCTGGCAGCATCTGCGGAGAGGAGCACAGTTAACGTTTTGAGTCCGAATGACCCTTCAACAGAACAGTTCTGTTGAAGGGTCATTCGGACTCAAAATGTTAACTGTGTTCCTCTCTGCAGATGCTGCCAGACTTGTTGAGTTTTTCCAGGTATTTTTGTTTTTGTTTCGAATTTCCAGCATCCGCAGTTTTTTGCTTTTTTCCTTCAGAGTTTTATTGTTTGTCATCAAACTCTTCACAGACAGAACTAGTCTCAGCTGTTATCCCTTTTATAGAACCAAATGGATACTTAGTTAAGCAACCTAATAATTAGCAATTGAACTTCTTTAACTGTTTCCTTCCCTAACAGATTCCCTCCTTAAAAAAGTAATCCTTAAGTTGATATAATCACACACAAGAAAAAGGTAATAACAAACATCAATATTTTTTTTTTCATTCACCTTATTCCCCTCCTTAAAAAAAGAACATATGTCCACACACAAGAAGTATTTTTTCCTAAAGAAAAATACATCCCTCTTTGATAGTCACCAGTAACTTCTTGGAGCTCGCTCCTCTTAGTGAAGCAGTCAGCTAATTGGTAGCTGCTATCAATCCATTTGATCTTGGCAATCTCCTTATTCTCGAGCGTCTGTGTTAAGCTTGCAATGTCAATTCACAATCTCATAGAAACTAGGAGCAGGAGTAGGCCAGTTGATCCTTTGGGCCTGCTCCGCCATTCATTATGATCATGGCTGATCATCCAACTCAATAGCCTGCTCTCACTTTCTCCCCATATCCTTTGATCCCTTTCGCCCCAAGAGCTATATCTAATTTCTTCTTGAAAACATACAATGTTTTGGCCTCAACTACTTTCTGTGGTAGTGAATTCCACAGGCTCACCACTCTCTGGGTGAAGACATCTCTCCTCATCTCAGTCCTAAATGGTCCACCCTGTATCCTCAGACTGTGACCCCTGGTTCTGGACTCCCCCACCATCAGGAATATCCTTTCCACATCCACCCTGTCTAGTCCTGTTAAAATTTTATAGGTTTCTAAGAGATCCCCCCCTCATTCTTCTGAACTCCAGTGAATATTATCCTAACTGACTCAAATCTCAGCTCATATGTCAGTCCCACCATCCCAGGAATCAGTCAGGTAAACCTTCGTTGTACTCCCTCTATAGCAAGAACATCCTTCCTCAGATAAGGAGACCAAAACTGTGCTCATTAATCTCTTCTCATTAATGCATTTTAAGAACATAACATAAGAAACAGGAACAGGAGAAGACCATTTGGCCTCTCAAGCCTGCTCCGCCATTCAATAAGATCATGGTTGATCATCTTGTGTTTCATTTTCACTGTTCCCATCTAACCCCAATAACTTTAGATTCTTGTTATGCAAGGGAAGCAATCTACCTCTGTCTTAAAAAATATTCTGTGACCTGCCTCCACCACCTTCTGAGGCAGAGAATTCCAAAGTTGCACAACCCTCTGAGAAAAAAATCTCCTCATCTCTGTCTTAAAAGGGTGACCCCTAATTTCATAACAATGCCCCTTTGTTTTGGACTCACCCACAAGAGGAAACCTTGTCAAGGCCGTTCAGGATCTTGTACACTTCAGTCAAATCACCCCTCACTCTTCTAAACTCCAGTGAAACAAGCCCAGTCTGTCCAACCTTTCCTCATAAGACAACCCACTCATTCCAGGTCTCAATCCAGTAAACCTCCTTTGACCCGCCTCCAATGCATTTACATCCTTCCTTAAATAAGGAGACCAAAACTGCACACAGTATTTGAGCTGTGGTCTCACCAATGCCCTGTATAACTGAAGCATAATATCCTTACTTTTATGTTCAACCTCTCTCATAATAAAGGGTAGCATTCCATTAGCCTTCTTAATTACTTGCTGTACCTACATATTAACTTTTTGTGACTCATGTACAAGAACACCTAGATCCCTTTGCACCTCAGAATTATGCAGCTGTTCTCCATTTAAGAAATACTCTGCTTTTTTTGTTCTTCCTGCCAAAGTGAACAACTTCATATTTTTCCACATTAAACTCCATTTGCCAGGTGTTTGCCCACTCACTCACCCTATCTATATCCATCTTCAACCTCATGTCCTCTTCACAACATACTTTCCGACCTATCTTTGTGTCATCTGCAAATTTAGCTACCATGTCTTCACTCCCCTCATCTAAGTCATTGATATAAATTGTAAAAAGTTGAGGCCCCAGTACAGACCTCTGTGGGACTTCACTCGTCACATCCTACCAATCAGAAAAAGACCCATTTATGCATACTCTCTGCTTTCTGCCAGCCAGCCAATCTTCTACCCATACTAATATGTTACCCACTACACCATGTGCTGTTATTTTCTGTAATAATCTTAGATGTGGCACCTTATCAAATGCCTTCTGGAAATCCAAGTCCAGCATGCCTACAGGCTCCCCTTTATCTACTGTGCATGTTACTCCTTCAAAAAACTACAGTAAATTAGTTAAACATAATTTTCCTTCACAAAACCATGCTGACTCTTCCCGATTGCCTTGAGCTCTAAATGCCTAGCTATAACATCCTTAATGATCGATTCTAATAACTTCCCCACGAGAGATGTCAAGCTAACTGGCATATGGTTTCCTGTTTTCTGCCTCCCTTGAATAGAAGGATTCCAGTCTGATGGAACCTTTCCAGAATCTAGAGAATTTTGGAAAATTAACACCAGCACATCCACATTAGCCACCTCTTTTAAGACCCTAGGATGTAGTCCATTGGGATCCAGATACTTGCCAGCCTGCTGCTCCATCAATTTGCTCAGTACCATTTCCCAAGTGATTTCAATTTCACCAGGTTCTTTTCTCCCGTTCACCTCTTGATTTGCAGCTATTACTGGAATGTTTTTTGTATCCTCTATAGTGAACACAGAAGCAAAATATTTGTTCATTTCTTCTGCTATTTCCTTATTATCTACTATTAACTCCCCACTGTCAGTCTAGAGGGCCAGCACTCACTTTACTCTTTTCCTTTTTAAATACCTATATAAACTCTTACTATCTACTTCTACATTTCTAACTAGCTTCCTCTCACACTCTAATTTCTTTCTCCTAATCAATCTTTTAGTCATTCTGTGCTGTTCTTGTTATTCTGTCCAATCATCTGTCCTGCCACTCATCTTTGTGGCGTTCTATGCTCTTTCCTTAGCATCTTTAGTTAACCACGGATGGTGGGTCCTCCCCTTAGAATTTTTCCTTATAGTAGGAACGTACTTATCCTGAATACTCTGAAATATCCCCTTAAATGTCAGCCACTTCTCTATTGATCTAACCTCTAGCCTAGTTTCCCAGTTCACTTCAGCTAGCTCAGCTTTCATGCCCACATATTTGCCCTTATTTAGGTATAAGATTCTAGTCTTAGACCCACTCTTCTCCCTTTCAAACTGGATGTAAAATTCAATCATATTTTGGTCGCTGCTATCTAGGGGTGCCCTTACTCTGAGGTCATTAATCCTGTCACGTTACACAATACCAAGTCTAATATAATCTGCTCTCTGGTAGGTTCTTAGAGTAGCACATTCTGGAACCTATCTCGAAAGCATTCTAAGAACTCCTCAGCCAGGCTACTACTGCCAATCTGATTTTTCCAGTTTGTATGTAGATTAAAATCGCTCATGATTATTGCCGTCCCTTTATCACAAGCATACGATATTTTCTCTTGAATACTTTGTCCTATACTATGGCTACTGTTACGGGGTGTGTAGACCACTCCCACTAATGGCTTCTTTCCCCTACTATTCCTCATCTCCACCCAAACCAATTCTACATCCTGATCTCTTGAACCAAGGTCATCTCTAACTATTGCACCAATACCCTCTTTGATTAACAGAGTTACCCCTCCACCTTTATCTAGCTCCCTATTCTTGAATGTCATGTACTCTTCAATGTTAAGGACCCAATCTTTGTCGTCCTGCAGCTGCATCTCTGTAAAGGCTATCAGATCATACTTAATTGCCTCATTGTGAGCCATCAATTCACTTACTTTGTTAGTAATGCTCCGTGCATTCAGATAGCGAGCCTTCAGTTTTGTCTTTTTGTTACCTTTGTAAAATCTAGTCTTGACGATTGATGTATTTTTAGGTTTTTTCTTTGTCTTCCTGCCATTCCCTGACCCTCATTTCTCATATTACACCTTGAATTGCTACCTCTATCCAAGCCTGATCCCTCACCCCTCTTGTTTAGTTTAAAGCCCTCTCTACCTCCCTAGTTATGTGATTTGCGAGGACCTTCATCCCAGCACAGTTCAGGTGTTAACCGCCCCAATGGTACAGCCCCCACTTTCCCCAATACTGATGCCAGTGCCCCACAAACCAGAACCCACTTCTCTCCCACCAGTCTTTGAGCCACACATTCATCTCTCTAATCTTATTTGCCCCTATGCCACTTTGCACGTAGCTCAGGTAATAATGCAGAGATTATTACCTTTGAGGTTCTGCTGCTTAATTTGGTACCTAGCTCTTCATACTGACTTTGCAGAACCTCTTTTCTAGTTCTGCCTATGTCATTGGTACCTACATGGACCACAACAACTGGATCCTCCCCCTCCCACTGCATATTCCTCTCCAGCTCTGAGCAGATGTCCTGAACCCTGGCACCGGACAGGCAACATAGCCGTCTGGACAGTCACTGTTTGCTGCAGAGAACAGTGTCAATCCCCCTCATTATACTATCCTCTACTATCACAATATTCCTTTTTACTAACATACTTGAACAGCTTCCTCTACCACAGTGCCATGGCCAGCCAGCTTATCTACCTTGCAGACTTCACTTTCATCCTCGCAGGTTGTGAGCACCTCAAACCTGTTTGACAATTGAAAAGTGTGAGGCTCCTCCCCTACCCTCTGCTCAGTCGCATTACCTGCCTCACTGACAGTCACATCCTCCTGCCCCTCACTGTTGGCCAAAACAGAGGAACCTTTTCTAAGAGGTATGACTGTCTTCTGGAACAAAGTATCCAGGTATTTCTCCCCCTCCCTTATGTTGCACAGTGTTTGCATTTCGGCTTCCAGATCAATAATCCTGACCCAGAATTCCTCAAGCTGCTTACACTTCCTGCAGACGTGTTTGTCATGGATCGCCTTGGCATCCAAAAGCTCTCAGATCTCACAGCTGCAGCATAACACCTGTCCCTCCATTCTAACTTATGTTAGTTTAGTTAATTTACTTTAATGACTTTCTTCCTATGTATGCTACACATCGGGTCCGCCCCTCTCCCCTTCCCCCGACAACTGTCACTTCCACCAGCGATGGCAGCTCAAGCTCGCTTCGTGTTGCGGACGGTGATGGTTCAGGGCAGTGATGTGGAGGCGACTTACTGGACCCTGACCCGGATTCTCACCACAGACGGGATCATCCAAGATGCAAAGCGTAGGTGTTACTTCGAGAAGCCTTGTAGGAAATGCATCCGTGAGAATTACGCAACAACATGGCGATGGCCAGGAAGTTGGCCTCCCTGATGAGGAAGAATCGCCAGGACCCCTGGCTGGGCTGCTCGGTGGGATCCCTGAGTGAGAAACAGCGTTCGGCCAGACCTTGTGGTTTAGATGGCGGGCAAGACAAGCGCACAGTGGTTTCGTGAATGTGTTGTTTTGCTGTTAATTAGGCACATCGGACTCAAGCTGCAGCAGGGCCAGCTGGACTTTTAATCAGGTGGTGCTGCCAGTTTGACCTTCTGAATAAAAACAATTTACTGTGTTTATTGAATGCTAGCGCCACTGACAACTAAAGGTTAATGCGCTTCTTAACTACAAGGTATGTGTTTTAGATATTTTAGTTCAAGGTGAGGGGCAGAAGGTTTAGGGGGGGATGTGAGGAAAAACTTTTTTACCCAGAGGGTGGTGATGGTCTGGAATATGCTGCCTGGGAGGGTGGTGGAGGCGGGTTGCCTCACATCCTTTAAAAGTACCTGGATGAGCACTTGGCATGTCATAACATTCAAGGCTATGGGCCAAGTGCTGGTAAATGGGGTTAGGTAGGTAGGTCAGGTGTTTCTCACGTGTCGGTGCAGACTCAATGGGCCGAAGGGCCTCTTCTGCTCTGTGATTCTGTGATTTAAATTACTTTTATTGCTTTTTAAAAATCTTTGTTTGATTTTAATTTTAAAGCTTTCAAATTACGGTTTATTATTATTAGATTTTTAGTTCTTTTTATTTATAGATCTACCTGAACTCGCCTGTCTTAAGCTGGTTTCTCACACACTGTCCCTTAGACTGAGCACCTACCGGCCAATCAATTTACCAGCTTCCTGTGATGTCACAGTTGCTTTTTTTGCTTTTTCCCTGACTGCAGCCTCACAGCAGCTGAAACAGTGAAACAGCTCAGCTCCCGCCTGTCCCCCGCAGGTCTGCTCCGCTCCGATGCCCAGCAATGTAGGCCGCTTTGCAATCCCCGGTCTGTATTTATAGGCACTCCTCAGTTCCCACCAGTCCCCCACAGGTCTGCTCCGCTCCGACTCCCAGCATTGTAGGCTGCTCTGCAATCCCTGGTCTGTATTTATGGACGCTGCTCAGCTCTACTCTGACTCCCAGCAAGGCAGAGTGAACATTTTCCCAAAGTGACTTATTAGCTAGAAGACATTGGATAGGTACCATTCCTGAATACCCTTTTCCACTTAAAACTTCTGCCAGTATCTTTGATATAAAGGATGCCATATCTACCGCCTCAACAAGGGTGAGAGTCTCTGCTGCTAACATACTTTTCACAACTCTTTCTATTTTTTTAGATTCCCGTGCCAAAGGGCAGCATTTGCCTTTTTCCCAATGAGAAATATTATAAATCCTCCCACGCTCAAAAATCCATCATGTAGATTTGCATAAGATGCATCACTGAACGCAATCAGTTTCATTTTTCTAACAACACCCAAAGATGGGAATTTCAAAATATACTGCTCTATTTTTAATTTTGTCAATGTTGTGTTTGCCCAAATGATTTCTTCAACATTGGGATCGTTTGTTTTAGTGCTCAATTCCAAAATGTTAAAACTGACCTCTGGCCTTGTTTGTTTGCCTAGCCAATTGAGTTGCCCAATTAGATTTTGGACTTCCTCTTTTTCTGTTTCAGAAGCTGCTGTATCTTTCTGGGAGGCCCCATCCACAACTAATTGCAATGGGATTGACATTCTCTAAGTAGGATTGCTGATGTAAAAGGACACGTGATCCGCTCTGCCTGATTTCCAATCCAATGTACTTAAATGCATCAGAAGCCTGATTTCCAATTTTAAACGCCATTCTGAGCCCATTAATGACAATTGTTTCAAATTTGCTACTACCACCCCACAAAAAATAATCTGCATACATCATAAAGATGCCTGCAAGTTTCTCTCCATGGTGCCAATAAAATATTGGCGGGTCTACTTCCAGCTGAAGACGGCCCAACTTTAATAAAACTGACCTCTGAGAAATACCAAACTCTGGAGGCATCATTTAAATCATATACACATTTATTTAGCTTCCAGAGAGTTCCATCTGCATTTGGTGCCTCTTTTGGTGGATGAAGAAAAACTTCCCTTTGAAGTTGGTGTCCCTGCGGAAAAGTAGCTTTAATATCAAAAGACATATGTTCCCAAGCATTAGTAGCTATAAGAGCTAAAAAGGTCTTCAGTGTAACTTTCCCTGCTGCAGGTGAATCTACTCTTATATCCCGGTCACCCAATTTTTCTTCAAACCCTCGTGCCACTAGCCCGGCTTTAGCTTTATAAGTCCCACCAGGAAGTACCTTTTCCATGCATATCCATCTATGAGACAGAGCTGGTTGTCCCCTATCTGGCACCTCTGTGTATACCCCAAATTCTTTCCAACAATGTAGTTCTTGCTGTTTGGCTTCCTTTATTAATTTATTGTCTAATTTGTTTGAAGCTGCTAAGGCTTCTCGATCACATGAGCTTCTGCTCCTTGTAGCATTACCAGTCTGTGCCATATTCCTTGACCTTGTTAAGCTACACCCTCTATCCTGTCTTCTATCATACTCTGGACTGTTACTGTTTGATCTCCCTCTCCCATTTGGAGATGTTCTTTTAACAGTTCGCGATCTCTACCTAGAGGCATGTTCACTCCCAAACACGCTGTCTGAATGATACTGCATTCTGTGCCTTCCATTTTTGTACTTCATATTCCCAATCCATAGGCCTAACCTCCTGTCCTTCATCCTACATTTAACCAGTTTTTATATTTTCCAGTGGCCTTCCCTACTCTATCTGCAATTGCCATATTCCACAATTGACTGGCCCTTCTGGCAAGTACGTCACTTTAGTACCAGCTTTTGGCACTTGTCCTCTGGGACAAATCATTTCATCATCTTCGTCCAAATTAACTGTCTCCATCTTCGTACACCCTGTGAACTTCAGCTACCTGGTCCTCACAATCATGTTACATATGGGTATATAAAGTACTTGGTTTCTCATCCCTTCCTATGCTTTCTGAACCCACAAATTTGTAGTCTGTGCCAACTAACCTTGATGAGAGTACCTGAATAGCCTGGTTCCCATGTTGTAAAATGACTGTTTTACCATCTTTACCTATAAGCTTTCTACTTGTTAAGTCTTTCTCCCTTATACTATACCTTGTCTCCCTGATTGAAAATAGTTTCTGATGGTTGTACATTGCGTCTCAGAGCTCGCTGAATTCTTTCTGAAACTTTGGCTTTAAGGAACGCTCTACTACTTGGGTGTAGTGTATTTAGATGCTCAGAAAAGATAGAGCTAATCGTAGTTCCCTGCCAGGCTGGGGGATGGTTACTCAGGACTGAAGGAATTTTTGGGTTTCTACCAAAAACCAACCAATGTGGACTGTAGCTTCCAACCATTTGCAGTCAATTCTTGGCATGGACAGCCCATGCTAGAGCTGATGTTAATTTACAGTCTGATCTATTCGCCAATATTTTACGAAGCATCTCATCGAGAACCACGTGATTGCTTTCACACATTGTTACTAAAGGAGCTTTCGGCTGTGGTGTTCATAACTATTATATTCATGTTTTCACACACATCCCAGAACTCAATAGCAAATTCCCCTATTATCAGTGAAGAATTTCGCTGGAAGTCCCAATCCGGTCCCTATCCATTTCTCCATTACCTGATCCATAATTATTTTCTTTACTTTGTATGATTGTCGACTGACTAAACCTTGTTGCCAAATCTATGAAATGTAAAATAAAAATGTTCTTTTCTTTATCCCGCACCTTTAAATCCATCGCCACAACTTCGTTGAAATCCCTCACTAAAGGTAGACTCACAATTGGCCATGACCGTGTCCTGTATTTCTTACATATCACATCTATTATCTCCTCTATAAGGTTAGCATACTCTCCATCTCTTATTTCTACATCCCTTAGCAAAATTTTTAATCTTTGCAAAGAAGGGTGGGCAAACTGCCAATGCAATTTTAACACAATTTGCTTTTTGTCTTCCAAATTCCTATCCCATGAGGCTAATAACACTTCTTTAATCTCCTTAGTAGAAAAGTTAAGTTTCATTAAAGGAATACAGCACTGCCCAGATTGTGTAAATTGTAAATCCACAGGTTTTCCAAATACAATGGTCTTGCCATTTTCATTTTCCATGTCCAGCTTCATTTGTGCTTTCTTTATCAATGGTCTGCTCAACAGTAATGGTATTTCACTCTAGACACTACAACTGTGCTGATGAAATGATTGACTCCAGCCATCTTACAGGGAATCGCTACCCTTTTTAAAGATTTTAGAATCTCATCATCTCCAGATCTAAAACTGGTGGAACTCTCAAATTCTTTAACTTTATTCTGATCCTTGTCATTTAAGGGGTCCAGGTAACATTTTAACCAGTCTATTCCACAGACTGTAGACATGCATCCACTATTTAGCACCGCACAGTTGACGGACTCTGCCACCAAGATATTCATCACCGGGCTGAAACTTCTTGTAACCAATACAGTGCCCTCTCTTTGGTCAATAACTCCCATCATCTTCTTCTGAGTCTTCTGTCTCATGTTTAATTTCAAACACATTATATTGTTAAGGACTGTTCATTGCATAATAGTATTTGGAATCACATCTAAAACATCGATTGACCACACCCTGGGCATTTCTAGAGTTCATTTTTTTTGTCGTAAATCCCTAATTCTTTTCTCCTGCCATAACTTTCCAAGGTGTTTCTGTCCCCATTGTTTCTAGTTACAAATCTCATTTTGTACTGCATGCTGTTTCTAAATGATCTCCCCATCCCATTAACTTTGCATCCTCCATTTTCCGTCTAACCGCCGAGTGGTTCAAATCCACCATCAATGCTGCAGGAAAGGAATGTTTTCCAAGGAATTTTTCTTTTTAGATCTTCTGACATCTGCTCTAGCTGTGTGTGTCTTTCTGCAAACGTAACTCCCGTTAGAACGAGAAGCCTGTCCAAATTCGATACTTTGGCACAGTCTAGTAACTTGAGTGCCAGCACCAATTGGGGAATTTCTAAATGGAACTTTTGCAATCTTCCATAGAGTCTACTGAATTCCATTATGTAATCTTCTATGAAATTTAATTCCAACTTTCTACATTTGTCAAAATCTGACCATGCTTTGTAAGCACTTAAATCATCTTTTTGATAGCTGTAATCGATAAAATCTAATAAAGTTTCCAAACCTTCATCTGTGTCCAACTCTGAAAATACTTTGCATCTTATTTTGCTTTCATATGGTAGCTAAAGTGCCAAAGCCAGCCCCTGTTTTTCATTGGCAAGGACGTAAGCCATGTTCACATGGTTACTTCATTTTTCCATTGGTCATATGGTTGATGCTCAGAAAACATCGGTGGATAATCAAACCCCAACACTCTATGTTTTGATTCAGCCATTTTTTTGGTTGGTTTTTCAGTGACTCAAAACCACTCTGCTCATAAGGTTAACTCCAAATACAGCATTTTGGACAAAGTTTAGTCTCCAATCTTTTTTCTTACAAGCAGGAACCATCCTCTGCTACCACTGTTAAGTTTCAATAGTTGTTAGACCGAAACCAAGACAGACTCCTTCAGAGTTTTATTGCTTGTCGTGAAACTCTCCACAGACAGAACTAGTCTCAGCTGTTATCCATTTTATACAACCAAATGGTACTTAGTTAAACAACCTAATAACTAGCAATTGAACTTCTTTAATTATTTCCTTCCCTTACATTCTAAATAGCCAAGTGGTTATGGTACTGGGTTTGTAACCCAAAGATCAAGAGTTCAAATCTCACAATGGCAAAACTATGAAACAATGTAACTTCATCTGAAACAGATGGAAATGGGTTTGTACTCGAAAGAGTATCAAGAGTTCAAATCTCACAATGGCAAACTATGAAACAATGTAACTTCATCTGAAACAGATGGACACGGGTTTGTGCTCGAAAGAGTATCAAGAGTTCAAATCTCACAATGGCAAAACTATGAGACAATGTAACTTCATCTGAAACAGATGGAAACGGGTTTGTACTCGAAAGAGTTACATTTTCTACTGTGCCTTAATGGGCTGAGGTTCAGTTCTATCATTCCGAATTTGTGTTTGGACAGAGTCATGCTGGAGGCTGCTTCCTGGTCAGTGGGAATAATTTGAGATGTCGGATTAAGAATATGCCCATTGATGCCAATACATTAAAGAAGGCTGGTATCAGCATTGCTGTGGGTTAATGTTTTGACATCATTCTTTCTGACAAAACACAATTTCCACAGGAAAGAAAAGCATCTCGATGTTCAAAATGTGTATTCTCAGGACGTGGGTGTTGGTGGCAAGACTGACATTCATTGCTTATCCCTAGTTTCCCTGGAGTGATAGCAGATGATTACCTTCACTTGATCTGCTACAGTCATGATGTGATGAAGGTGGGAATTCTAGGATCTTGACCCAGGGACAATGAAGAGACAGCATCCACTGAGGGCTGTGTCAGGATGGTATGTGATTTGGAGGGGTCTTGGTATGACTTTGCTGCTCTTGTTCCTCCCAGCAGTATAGGCCCCAGGCGAGGGAGGTGCTGTTGAAGTAACCTTGATGAGTTGCTGTCATAAATCATATAGAGACTGCAGCCGAAAAGGGCCAGTGATAGCGGGGTTGGGGAGTGAGCACTGTGTTCCTTCAGGTGAAGTGTAATAATCCCGTACTTGCGTTAAGGCTTTATACAATGGAATTGAGCTTGGATGTAGATTTAACCATTAGAATTCCATGTTTGTATCAGGCTTGGATTCCTATGGAGTTAGAGGTGCTGACAATGTGCAGTCTAAGTACACTGTGGTGGGCCATAAGAATAACTTAACCAACTTTTAAAGTTACTGTGACTGTGATCATAAGATAGCAAATGTTATGTTAGCTATTGCTGGCAAGTGCCTGCCAATGGTGTGACTAGTCAGCAGTTTGTCTGAGTTGCAACATCAAGAATATAACGTAAGAAATAGGAGCAGGCGAAGGCCATACATTCCCTCGAGCCTGCTCCGTCATTCAGTATGATCATGGTCGATTTAGGGCTTCAAATCCACTTTCCTGGCTGTTCCCCATATCCCTTAATGCCCCAAGAGACCAAAAATCTCTCTCTTTCCGTCTTAAATATATTCAATGATGGAGCATCCACAATCCCCTGGGGTAGAGAATTCCAAAGATTCACAGCCCTATGCGTGAAGAAATTTCTCCTTATCTCAGTTCTAAATGATCAAACACTTATCCTGAGACTGTGCCTCCTTGTTCTAGATTCCCTGACCAGGGGAATCAGCCTCTCAATATCTACATGTCAAGCCCCTTCGGAATCTTCAATGTTTCAATAAGACCATCCCTCATTCTTATAAAGTCCAAATAATATAGACCCAATTTACCCACCCTCTCATCTCAGGCAGCATTCTAATGAACCTTCGCTATACTGCCTCTAATTCAGATATATCCTTCTCCCCTAAAATTGCACACAGTATTCAAGGTGCAATCTCACTAAAGCTCCATAGAATTGTAACAAGACTTCTTTATTCTGGTACTCCAATCCCCTTGCAATCGAGGCGAAATTTGATAGAGGTTTTCAAAATCATGTGGGGTCTCAACAGAGTAGATAGGGAGAAACTGTTCCCAGTCATGAAAAGAGCAAAAGTGCACAGATTTAAAGTAATTGGCAAAAGAAGCAAAAGCGACCTGAGGAAAATCGCAAGTGGTTAGGCTCTGGAATACACTGCCTGAGAGTCTGGTGGAGGCAGGTTCAGTCGAGTCATTGAGGAGGAACTAGGATTATTATCAGAAAATGGAGACTGTGCAGGGCTTTGAGAAGAAGGTGGGGCAATGGCATGAGGTAAGTAGCTCTTTTGGAGAGCCAGCACAGACATGATGGGCCGAATAGCCCATGTCCTGTGATTCTGTGAACGTGCCATTTGCTTTCCTAATTGCTTGCCATACTTGCATGCTAACTTATGTTCCTTGCATGGGTTCACCCAAGTCTCTCTGAATGTCAACGTTTAAAAGTTTCACGCCTTTTTGAAAACAATATTCTGGCTTTTCTGTTCTTATGACCAAAGTGAATAACCTCACTCTTTCCCATATTATACTGCATCTGCCATCTTGTTGCCCATTCACTTAACTTGTTTATATCTCTCAGCAGCCTGTGTCCTCTTCACAGCTTATATTCCCACCTAGCTTTGTATCATCAGCAAAACTAATCGCTATAAAAGCAAAATACTGAGGATGCTGGAAATCTGAAATAAAAACTGGAAATACTCAACAAATCTGGCAGCATCTCTAAGGAGGGAGAAACAGAGTGAACATTTCAAGTCAAATATGACTTATTCAACTTGAAATGTTAAATCCATTTCTCTCTCCATAGATTCCATTAGATACATTACTCTGTCTAAGTAATTAACATAATGGGAAAGAGATGAAGTCCCAATGCAGGACATGCCAGGGTTAAACAAAATATGAGATAAAGGAGAGTGTTGGCATTTATATGTTCATTTATATTTCGGACACCTCAGTGTCCCAAATCGCTTCACAGGCAATTAAGCACTTTTGATGAGTAGCCACTGTTGTTGAGTACAAAACACAGCCAATTTGTGGACATCAAGTTCTCACAAACAATAATGAAATTATAACCAGATAATCTGTCTTTAACTATATTGGTTGAGGGATAAATATTGGTAAGGGTACCAGGAGAACTTCCCTGCTTTTCATGTAGTGTCATGAGACTCTTTACACCCACATGAAGCAGATGGCACCTCCAGTAGTGCAGCACTCCCTCAGGTGCTATAGTGGCATGTCAGCCTATATCATGCATTCATGTCTCTGGAGCAGGACTTGAACCTACAAACTTCTGACTCTTAGGCGAGGGTGTTAACCAAGGCTGACACATAGATAATCATGATTATACAGTCAGGTTTTAAAAAAAACAAAGCTGTAGGAAGAAGGGAAAAATAGAGAGCAGGAATGATCTTTAATCTCCTGGAATTGGGCTGGTGTAGAATAAAGTGCAATGATTCTTCATCTCAACACACGGAGGTATATGAAGGAGAAAGCCCAACCAAGAAGTAGGCCAGGATTTTACATTGCAGGATCGGGCAAAAAGCTGACCCAACCTCATGTGAACTCGCAAGAGAAAACGTGCAGGTGTCCCGACGCGGCTCATCCTTGAGAGAGAGAGGGTCCTCTGGGCCTATTGGGCATCATGAGGATGGCGCTTTTGAGGGAGGAACAGAATTTGTCAGTTAATTACATTGTAACCAAGTGACTGTGCATGCATTGTTTGTCAGAATGGACTGATGCCTCACTGAGGCACTGTGATTGGATGAGTAATGGAGACTGTTGATTAGAACTTCTCATTGGAGATGCCGTGATCCTTCAGTTGTTACACACTTCCACTGTTTCTCACCTGTCCGTTGGACTCTTACCTTAACCCTCACCCTGCTTCTCTGCGACCTATGGACCTTGCTCCAAGCTCGCATCCCATATTCAGGCCTCCATGTCGATCAGTATGTTGGGGACCCCACCACCTGCTCATGCATGTTCCGGTGCATTATGGCTTTTCTTCTGTATGGGTAAAAGTGCATTCAGTAGTGTGCCCTCTACCTGCCACCAGCCTCAGCAGTGAAGTCAACCAATATTTCTTCAAAGGGAGTGGAAATTTGAAACACTCTTCCTCCAGAAAGGCTGTGGATGCCGGGGGGTAATTGGGAGTTTTTAGGGCTCGGAACCATTGTTGATAGTTACCAGTCTGAAATCAACACCTGCTCTTTGAGCTAGGAGGCTCAACTTCACCATCCCAGCCTTGCCCCCCATCCATCCCATCCTACACACACTCCCCACCAAACACTTGAGGGAGATGCGGGTTGAGGTGCCTGTCAGATTAGCACACCTCACCCTTCTATACACAGAAGGCAAGTGGGCACATTTTCCAGCCTTCACCTGCACAGGGATATATGCCATTTGGCACTCTGCATCTCAGACCCCTGAGAGCCACAAAGAACAGCCACCCTCCAAGACATCTACATACAGTTGCATGCCAAGTTGGTGCTCACCTTTGTGGAGCGCAGAAAGATTATTGAACCATTTCTGCCACTGAATCCATGTGCGGTGCACAACATGCCAGCTCACCTGGGCAGCCACCTCTGTCCAGGCCTCCTTCATTTGGCAGGGTCGCCTCCTCTTGCCATCCCACAGTTTGAATATGTCAGGCTGGGCACTCACTGCCTCCACCAGAGAGCAGAGGCACTGGTCCGAGAACCAGAGGTGGCACGGGAGTATTCTATTACACTCCTGACTTGTGCCTTTTAGATGGTGGACAGGCTTTGGGGAGCCAGGAGGTAAATTAATCATTGCAGGATCCCTAGTCTCTGGCCTGTTCTTATAGCCACAGTATTTATGTGGCTAGTCCAGTTTAGCTTCTGGTCAATGGTAACCCCAGGATGTTGATATTAGGAGATTCAGTGATGGTAATGCCATTGAACGTCAAGGGGCGATAGTTAAATTCTCTCTTGTTGGAGATGGTCATTGTCCGGCATTTGTGTGGCACGAATGTTGTCAGCCCAAGCCTGGACATTGTCCAGGTCTTGCTGCATTTGGACATGGACTACTTCAGTATCTGAGGAGTTGCGAATGGTGCTGAACATTGTGCAATCATCGGCAAACATTCCCACGCCTGACTTTATGATGGAAGGAAGGTCGTTGATAAAGCAGCTGAAGATGGTTGGGCTGAGGGCACTACCCTGAGGAACTCCTGTAGTGATGTCCTGGAGCTGAGATGATTGACCTCCAACAACCACAACCATCATCTTTTGTGCTAGTTATGACTCCAACTTGTGGACAATTTTCTCTCTGATTCCCATTGACTCCAGTTTTGCTAGGGCTCCTTGATGCCACGCTCGGTCAAATGCTGCCTTGATGTCGAGGTCAGTCACTCTAACCTCACCTCGGGAGTTCAGCTCTTTTGGCCATGTTTGAACCAAAGCTGTAATGATGTCAAGAGCTGGGTGGTCCTGAATGGTGCCAACAGCATGGGGTTCGATCCCTGTTCTGACTGGGGTGGAGTGGGGAACCTGCCTCCTTGCCCTAGCTGTGGTAGAGATCACTGCGCTTTGGGTTGGACCTGCCTTCAGACAGGGAGCTGAAGGAATATTTCTGCCACTGTAGATTCATAACTTTGGTTAAAAGCTAGTGGTCTGGATGCAAGCTTCTTCCAGTAGTGAGTTGAAGTGCTAAGTGGTTACTCTAAAGGAAAATTGTTATTGTAAAGACTCATAACATTTGAGGCCATTTTAATACCTAATTATCCAGGATGTCCAGGTTCACTAGATTCCAGAGATGCGGGGCTTGTCTTATGAGGAGAGATTAAGCAGTTTAGGCTTATACTCGCTAGAGTTTAGAAGGACGAGAGGAGATCTAATTGAGGTATATAAGATGCTAAAGAGGATAGACAAAGTAGGCGTGGAGGAGATGTTTCCCCTTCTGGGGCATTCTGGAATGAGAGACCATAGTTTTAGGATAAGGGATGGTAGATTTTTAAATCAGAGATGAGGAGGAATTACTTTTATCAAAGGGTCGTGAATCTGTGGAATTCACTACCTCAGAGTACAGTGGATGCCGGGACGCTGAATAAATTTAAGGAGGAGATAGACAGATTTTTAATTAGTAATGGTTTGAAAGGTTATGGGGAGAGGGCGGGAAATTGGAGTTGAGGCCGAAATGAGATCAGCCATGATCGTATTGAATGACGGGGCAGGCTAGAGGGGCTGAATTGCCTACCCCTGCTCCTAGTTCTTATGTTCTTATGTCACTTTATTCCATTGACTCAGCAGGGGCCTTAGTTGCACAAATCCTTAGGTCGTCTCCTAGCTCAAAGGGCAGGTGTTGATTTCAGACTGGTAACTATCAAAAATGATTCCGAGCCCTAAAAACTCCAAATTACTTCCCGGCATCCACAGCCTTTTTGGGGGAGACTGTTTTGGATTTCCACTACCCTTTGAAGAAATATTAGTTAACTTCAATCCTGAAGGATCTAATTTTGGGATTAAAATCCTCTTGTTCTGGACTTTCCTGTCCTGAGGAAATGGGATGGGTACAGAGAAACCATCAAATTCTACTAATGTATTAAAGACCTCGATCAGAATGCCCTTGCTTGAAAGTGTGTGTGTGATGTTGACTGGGTATCACAGATACAATGCCTTCAGAAGAGGGGGAAACGCGGTCCTGGTGGGTGACTCTCCTTCAAAGATCATTCTGCACCTTTCCATGCTCTTGCAGGGTCCTCAGTAGCAGACATTAATTCCAACTTGTTTTGTGTTCTGCAGGTTTGTGACATCTCAGCAAAACCCACTCAAAGACCCTGTGGTCCTGTGGCTGAATGGTGGACCTGGGTGCAGTTCCTTAGATGGATTCCTCTCTGAAAATGGACCTTTGCATGTCAGTGCTTCCTTTACTGAAGGGTGATGATTGAGTTTTACTGTTGGCTAATCTCAGGCAGGACAGCAGTGTTGGCTTTACCTAGATTGATGGGAAGGGAACAGCCAGGGTTCCTGGTTCTGTCCTGATCCAATGCCCACCTACCAGCCAAGGTGGTGCTTGCAGATTGGACAACCCAAGCCCTTGTTCCCCTTCCCACTCCAGGAACCTGCATTGGGGATGAAACCTGCAATCTTCTGGTCAGTCTACCTCAGTGCCATGCACGGTTGTACATTTATACTCTGAGCCTTTGGGGGAACTGAGAATAGCATTATGATATGAAATAGAAGAATGTGCACTGAGTGAACAGGAAGTAAATAGCCAAGGAGATCCTGAAAATTCCTTCAGGCGCTTCGCTGGATAGGGAATAGAGCCGAAGTATAGGCTCAGTGCAGAGGCACTGAGCCACAGACATGCCTGCTGTGCCGAGCATCAAGAAAATGACCTCTTATTGGGCAGTCACCCAGCTCAACCACTTAATCAACATGATGGAGTGTGGTGGGTGCACCATCTTAGGGAATAGATATAGTTTAAGTAAGTTATATTTGTTTTTGTGGGTGTTAGGAATGAGTTTTAGCTTTATAGTTTAAGTTTGATTTGTATTTCTGTATCTGTGTTAAGAAAGGTCAAATGGAGTTTTAGTTTCACTTTAGAAAGATGCTTGCATTTCTTAAGAGAGTTTTATGACCCCTAAAGAGAAAGTAAACATACAAGGATAGAAGGATTGCACTGTTGCCTAGCAACAGGGGCCCAGAGAGGCAGGACCCTCCCACAGACACACACAAAAAGGAAAACAGCAAAACAAAAACAGAATTACCTGGAAAAACTCAGCAGGTCTGGCAGCATCGGCGGAGAAGAAAAGAGTTGACGTTTCAAGTCCTCATGACCCTTCGACAGAACTTGAGTTCGAGTCCAAGAAAGAGTTGAAATATAAGCTGGTTTAAGGTGTGTGTGTGGGGGGCGGAGAGATAGAGAGAGAGAGAGAGGTGGTGGGGGGGTGGGGGGGGGGGTGCTGTGGTTGTGTGGACAAACAAGCAGTGATAGAAGCAGATCATCAAAAGATGTCAACGACAATGGTACAATAGAACACATAGGTGTTAAAGTTAAAGTTGGTGATATTATCTAAACGAATGTGCTAATTAAGAATGGATGGTAGGGCATTCAAGGTATAGCTCCAGTGGGGGTGTTTTTTTATTTTTTTTTATATAATGGAAATAGGTGGGAAAAGGAAAATCTTTATAAGTTATTGGAAAAAAAAGGAAGGGGGAAACAGAAAGGGGGTGGGGATGGGGGAGGGAGCTCACGACCTAAAGTTGTTGAATTTAATATTCAGTCCGGAAGGCTGTAAGGTGCCTAGTCGGAAGATGAGGTGTTGTTCCTCCAGTTTGCGTTGGGCTTCACTGGAACAATGCAGCAAGCCAAAGACAGACATGTGGGCAAGAGAGCAGGGTGGAGTGTTAAAATGGCAAGCGACAGGGAGGTTTGGGTCATTCTTGCGGACAGACCGCAGGTGTTCTGCAAAGCGGTCGCCCAGTTTACATTTGGTCTCTCCAATGTAGAGGAGACCACATTGGGAGCAATGAATGCAGTAGACTAAGTTGGGGGAAATGCAAGTGAAATGCTGCTTCACTTGAAAGGAATGTTTGGGCCCTTGGACGGTGAGGAGAGAGGAAGTGAAAGGACAGGTGTTACATCTTTTGCGTGGGCATGGGGTGGTGCCATAGGAGGGGGTTGAGGAGTAGGGGGTGATGGAGGAGTGGACCAGGGTGTCCCGGAGGGAGCGATCCCTACGGAATGCCGATAAGGGGGGTGAAGGGAAGATGTGTTTGGTGGTGGCATCATGCTGGAGTTGGCGGAAGTGGCGGAGGATGATCCTTTGAATGCGCAGACTGGTGGGGTGATAAGTGAGGACAAGGGGGATCCTATCATGTTTCTGGGAGAGAGGAGAAGGCGTGAGGGCGGATGCACGGGAGATGGGCCGGACACGGTTGAGGGCCCTGTCAACGACCGTGGGTGGAAAACCTCGGTTAAGGGAGAAGGAGGACATGTCAGAGGAACTGTTTTTGAAGGTAGCATCATCGGAACAAATGCGATGAAGGCGAAGGAACTGGGAGAACGGGATGAAGTCCTTACAGGAAGCGGGGTGTGAGGAGCTGTAGTCGAGGTAGCTGTGGGAGTCGGTGGGTTTGTAATGGATATTGGTGGACAGTCTATCACCAGAGATTGAGACAGAGAGGTCAAGGAAAGGAAGGGAAGTGTCAGAGATGGACCACGTGAAAATGATGGAGGGGTGGAGATTGGAAGCAAAATTAATACATTTTTCCAAGTCCTGACGAGAGCACGAAGCAGCACCGAAGTAATCATCGATGTACCGGAGAAAAAGTTGTGGAAGGGGGCCGGAGTAGGACTGGAACAAGGAATGTTCCACATACCCCATAAAGAGACAGGCATAGCTGGGGCCCATGCGGGTACCCATAGCCACACCTTTTATTTGAAGGAAGTGAGAGGAGTTGAAGGAGAAATTGTTCAGCGTGAGAACAAGTTCAGCCAGACGGAGGAGAGTAGTGGTGGATGGGGATTGTTCGGGCCTCTGTTCGAGGAAGATGCTAAGGGCCCTCAGACCATCCTGGTGGGGGATGGAGGTGTAGAGGGATTGGACGTCCATGGTGAAGAGGAAGCGGTTGGGGCCAGGGAACTGGAAATTGTTGATGTGACGTAAGGTGTCAGAGGAATCACGGATGTAGGTGGGAAGGGACTGGACAAGGGGAGAGAGAAGGGAGTCAAGATAACGAGAAATGAGTTCTGTGGGGCAGGAGCAAGCTGAGATGATTGGTCTACCGGAGCAGTTCTGTTTGTGGATTTTGGGTAGGAGATAGAAGCGGGCCGTCCGAGGTTGGGCGACTATCAGGTTGGAAGCTGTGGGAGGGAGATCCCCAGAGGAGATGAGGTCAGTGACAGTCCTGGAAACAATGGCTTGATGTTCAGTGGTGGGGT
The DNA here is from genome assembly GCA_026770705.1 of Isurus oxyrinchus. NCBI lineage: Eukaryota > Metazoa > Chordata > Chondrichthyes > Lamniformes > Lamnidae > Isurus > Isurus oxyrinchus. The sequence continues at coordinate 100,636,105 of JANJGN010000007.1, read as the reverse complement.
CATGGTCCAGGGAGAGGTAGGAGGAAGTGTCTGCGAGTTGACAGCAGTTTGTTTTGGAAGCTGTTTGCGTTTGGTTGGTTTGAAGGCAACTGTGAAGCAGAAGCAGCCTAAAAGGGGACAGATAGCATGTCCCAAGCTAAGAAAAACCCCAAAAGTCCAGAGGAGTGGAAGAAGAGAAAGTCCAAAGAAGAGCTTATAGTCAAGGACAGGAATCTGGAAAAGGTCCAGTTAAGCGAAGTTAAAAGTGAAGGGCAGAGAGAAAGTCTCCAAGTTTCAGATTTAAAGAGACAAAAGCTGCAGAAAGCAATTTTAAAGTGAGAATAGCTTGCAAGAGGCAAGAAGGTCCAAAAAGACAACTGGAGGCCTGTAACTCTTTGCTATGGGCATGTGAAGCAGTGATACTGTTGACGGCTAAATGAGAGACAGAGTGTATGGAAGGCAGCTTGAATGCATGTGGTGACCCAGGGAAGAGGAACATCAGAAGGAGAGTTCGAAACCCTGGAGGTGAACTCTTGCGGAAGGCGTCTGAGAGAAAACATCAGTTTGGGAGAAGATTCCAAGCTGAGGTCTTGGAGAATGGAGATTAGAAACTCTCGTGTGAAGGACGGGATTCAGTGAGACTGGTTGACTCATGGTGTGACAAGCGTCTGGGGGGAGTTGAGGAGAGGTCCATAGCATTTGGTTGAGGTGGCATCTGTCACTTGGTTTCAGAGTATAGTGTGTCTGACCACAGGGTACCATAGGTTTCCATGGACTGTGTACTTGCTGTGAACATTAGAGTATAAGATAGTTTTTGTAACTTGTGTTATCCTTACAAATCTGTATATATCTGTAAAGGTATAGTTGTGGTTGAAGAAGTATTGTAATATAGTTCATCCTTTCCTGTTGAATAAATGTTTTATTCTTTTGTTAAAAGTTAATCATCTGACCCCTATGCCTCTGTTCAGTAGCTACTCTCCACGTATTTAAACAAACAAAAATAAAAGTTAGGATCTATCAAGCTGGGTTCCACTCTGGGACCAGGCTTGTCCAGGGGTAACTTCAACTGGAATCATAACACAGCAAGGATAGTATATGGGCCTAGGTGAGTGGGATGGATAGGGGTGAGTGTTGGGGGTGAGAGGCGAGTGGGTGTGAGGTGTGCTGGGGAGTGTGGAGTTTGGGGGCCCAAGGTGTTAATTCTATCAATTGAGTTTAAATATATAGAGATGGAGGGCATTGATTGGATGGTTATCTGAGCATGAGTGTCCCATGCAGTAAAAGGTTAAGATGGTTCATGAACTCCTAAGCTGTCTGTCTTTTCTGCAGCCTTGAGAAGTCTGTGGTCCATGTGTATACATGTTGTGCAAGGTGGCAGCCCCTTTTTTTGATTATTTGAGGCAGCTGCTCCTCAAGGTTTGGTTTCACTTCAGCCACACGCTCCCAATCTTTGGCCACCTGGTGTGGAGGGGGGTAGGCAGGGTGGAGGACCTTCTTGTAAGTCTGTTCCTGGATCTTGCCAAGGTGGCCATTAACAGGTCCAGATGGCAGACAGTTGAAGGGATCATTCAGCCTGACAGTCTGCTCCTCTTCCATGGCTACATTCGCGCCCAGGTGTCTCTGGAGAGGGAGCATGTGGTGTCCATACTTGAGGCCTTCCAAGACCAATGGGCACTGCAGGTGCATTATCAGCTCTGAAAACCAAATTTTAGTTTAAGTTTCCTTCTAAAGTTATTTGTTACAGAGCCCCTATGAGGGCTTTCAATTAGCTAATTATTTTCTATTTGTTTATTTGGCTTACAAAAAAGCATATAAAGAGACACTTGCTGATACAGTAGTAGAGTGGAGTCAGGAGATATATACCTGTAATGTTTCACTCTATGAATAAATCTATTGCAAGTAAAGACTGGCTCTGGTTTCTTCCTTCATCAACTGGCTATTAGGCGTATAACGCAGGGGTGGGGAAGTTGGTTAATGCACTTTCAGGTTGATAGGTCACTTTCTGTTAACACCAGTGTGTTTGCCTCCAGGTGAATGATGACGGCAGTACACTCTACATCAACAAGTACAGCTGGAACAAAGTGGCCAATGTTCTGTACCTGGAGTCTCCGGTTGGGGTTGGCTTCTCCTATTCGGATGATAAAAACTACGCCACCAATGATGATGAGGTATTGTGTCCGATTTTCCAACCCTGTTGGGACATCCCAGGTAGTGAAAGCTGTTTGCTGGGGGCTGGTGATCCCTCTGGCACTCAGTCAGGGTCCTTTTCTACTCTCTGATGCAGCCCCATTCACAAAAACACTTTTGCTTTCTTTTCAAACCACCTCAGATGTTTGACCGTTATTTGATGCCTTCCTACTTTGTATTCTGATCACTTGTTTGGTAATAGTGTCAGAAGCCTCGCTGAAAGCTGAACATATCAAAAACAATAGATCCCCGGGATTTCACAAATTGTGTTCTGTAGCTGAGAGCAATTTAATTATTGGGTCAAAGAAAGAAAAGAACTTGTATTTCTATAGCGCCTTTCACAACCTTAGGATGCTCCAAAGCACTTCAGAGCCAAGCAAGTATTTTTGAAGCATGGTCATTGTTGTAATGTTTGAAATATTGCAGCCAAGGTTGGACACAGCAAAATCCCACAAAGAGCAATGTAATAATGAACAGATAATCTGTGTTTTGTGATGTAGAAGAATAAATGTTGGCCAGGACTTTGGGAATAGCTCCCCTGGCCTTCGAAATAGTGCCATTGATCTTTTATATCCACATGAGAGGAAGATGGGGCCTTGATATAGCATCCCATGTGAAGGGCAGCACTTCTGCCAGTTCCCTCTGTACTGATGCCAGGTGTGTTAGCCTGGATCATGCGCTGAAGTCTCTTGAGCAAGAATTGAACCTACAACCTTCTGACTCTTGAGATGCGGGAGCAACCCACTGAGCCACAGCTGACATTGGAATGTCTTGGCACATGAACAAATTCTATCCCCAAGCTTTCAGGACAGCCAACAACCCTTAGCTCAGTACTATCAATAACTAACCCTTGCAGGTCCTCTGTGGGTCTTTTCACCCTGCAGGAAGCACAGCACTAACCCCAGTGTCGTATTTACCCTCACTTCTCCCCACTTCGACAGGTCGCAGAGAACAACTACCTGGCCCTGCAGGATTTCTTCAGAAAATTTCCCAACTTCACAAGAAATGATTTCTATGTGATCGGTGAAAGTTATGGTGGGATCTACACACCGACCCTGAGCATGACAATCGCAAATGGCCCAGCGAAGATTAACTTCAAGGTATTTGCAATTCCTTTTGCTATGGAACCCAGGATCAGCCTCTCGTGTGTTTCTCCAGCCTCGTGTTCCTCCTCCTATTGTTTGGGTGGTTGTCCCGCTGTAATCTGGGTCACTGTGCCCATCCCCATACACAGGATTGAAGCATTTGTTAAAGGGTGTATTAGTGTGAAAGAATGAAGAGTCTGTATTTGATACAATACTTTATCACAATGCCCCAAAGAGTCTCACAGCCAAGGAAGTACTTTTGAAGTGTCGTCATTATTTAATGTAGAAACCGTGGCAGCCAATTTGATCGCAGCAATTTCTCACAAACAACAATAATCCATTTTTCAGATGTTTATGGAATAAAATTTGGCCAGAATACACAAACGGCCCAGTTGTTCTTTGATATAGTGTCTGGGATCTTCTTTCTCCACCTGAGAGGACAAGGTGGGAAGATGGTTTAACGTCTCATCAAAAAAAAAAGTGCTTCTAACAATGCAGCACTCTCTCTGTACTACCCTGAAGTGTTAGGCTCAATCTCTGTCTTCCAGTCTCTGGAGTGGGATTCAAACCTACAATCTCCTGACTTGGAGGTAAGAATGATACCCATTGAGCCACTGGTGTAGACTACAGTCCTTCAGTGTTTTAAGGTACTATCAAATCCCACAGCCAATCCCTGGTGTCAGGTGTGGGTGGAGCGAGCAATTGGCCCCAGGATCCTACAAGTGAGGACTGGCCCCATTGGACAAAGCGGTAGTGGAATGCCAGCGCTCGTATATCCTGGAGTCACTGTGGGGGGGGGGGGGGTGGTGGGCAGGAGCCCAGCTTGTGGTGATGTTACATTCTGTGTTCTAGGGATATGCCGTCGGGAATGGACTGAGCAGCACATATTTCAACGACCAGTCACTCGTCTATTTTGGATATTACCATGGGCTCTTCGGCGACACGTGGGTATTGGATTCGAACCTCCAAACCAGGTGTTCTAAATCATAGTGTGAGATCAGTCTAAAAGGAGCAGCATCCTCACCCACCCTGAAATATTGCACAGACCAGGTCGGCAGCTCTGTTCAATGTGGGATGACCTGTTCCCGTTGAAGCAGCAAGGCTGCCATTCTGAGCAGCGCCACATCCAGGAGTCTGCAACATGTTCAGTGGATTGGTCACTGCCAATCTGCTGACTATTCAAAATTGTTCAGTGGGCAATATAGATTGAGAAACTCTAGTTCTAGTGACCTCTAAGGAACCCCACTACACACCTTCCTCCAGTCTGAAAAATAATCGTTCTCCACTACTGTTTCCTATCATTCAGCCAACTTGATATCCATGCTGCCACTGTCCCTTTTATTCCTGGGCTTTGGGAAAGATGTAGAGAAACAAATTGTTAAAATTACAGAGAAGTGCAAGAATTATAGTGTAGTTATAATGGGGGACTTTTAATGATCCAAATATAGGCTGGGTTATGAGGGGGCAAGAGTTCATGAAGTGTGTTCAGGAGAATTTTCTACACCAGTATGTTTCCAGTCCAACAAGAAAGGAACATTTTTCAGCCTCGAGGAAGGTTTATAGTAGAGTTCCCCAGAGGTTGGTTTGAGGACCCCTGTTCTTCCTGATTTATATTAATGACCTAGACCCTGGTGCATAGGGCACCATTTCAAAATTTTTGAATGATATAATACTTGGAAGCATTGTAAACTGTGAGAAGGATAGTGTAGAACTTCAAAAGGACATAGGCAGGTTGGTGGAATGGGCCGACAATGGTAGGTGTAACGCAGAGAAGTGTGAAGTGATTCATTTTGGTAGGAAGGATGTTGAGAGGCAGTATAAAATAAAAGGTTCAACTCTAAAGGGGTTGCAGGAGCAGAGGGACCTGGGTATATACGTGCATAAATCATTGAACGTGGCAGGGCAGATTTGAGAGTGTGGTTAATAAAGCATACAGCATCCAGGGCTTTATCAATAGGGACATAGATTACAAAAGCAAGGAAGTTATGTTGAACCTGTATAAAACACTAGTTCAGCCTCAACTGGCATATTGTGTCCACTTTTGGGCACCGTACTTTAGGGAGGATGTGAAGGCTTTAGAGAGGGTGCAGGAAAGATTCATGAGAATGGTTCCAGAGATGAGGGCCTTCAGTTATGTAGACCGATTGGAGAAGTTGGGACTGTTCTCCTTGAACAAGAGAAAGTTGAGGGGCGATTTGACAAAGGTATTCAAAATCAAGAGGGGTCTGGACAGAGTAAATTGGGAGAAGCTGCTCCCATCACTGGAAGGATCAAGAACCAGAGGAGACAGATTTAAAGTAATCGGCAAAAGGAGCAATGGTGACATGAGAAACATTTAAACAGCAAGTGGTTAAGAGCAGGAATGCATTGCCTAAGAGTGTGGTGAGGGTCAATTGAGGCATTGAAGAGGGAATTGGATTATTATCTGAAAAGGAAGAATGTGCGGAGCTGTGGCAGAAAGTGGGGGAGTAGCACTAAGTGAATTTATCCTTCAGAGAGCTGGCACAAACATGATGGGCTGAATGGCCTCCTGTGGTGTAACCATACTATGATTCTGAGATTCAACTTTGCTGGTAAGCCTGTTATGAGGCACTTCATCAAACATTTTTTGGCAATTTATGTATGCCACATCAACCCCATTATCCTCATCAACCCTTTGTTACTTTATTAAAAGGTCAGTCAAGTTTGTTAAACCTAATTTTTCATTAACAAATCCATGCGGGCTTTCCTTAATCTACATTTGTCCAAGTGAGCGTTAATTTTGTCCAGAACTATAATTTCTGAAAGCCTTCTCACAACTGAGGTTAAACTGACTAACTTGCAATTGCTCCCTTATTCTCACACCTCTGCTCAAAATAAAGGGTGTAACATTTGCAATTCTCCAGATCTTCATCAATGTCCCTGTATCTAAGGCGGATTGGAAAATAATAGCCAGTGCCTTCCCAATTTCCACCTTTAATTCTTTCAGTAAACAAGGATGCATCCCATCCAGACTTCCTGACTTATCAGCCAAGTACAATCAGCCTTTCTAATATCTCTATCAATTTTCAGCTACCTCCTCTTTCGCTATGACTGGTAGTATCTTCTTGTCTACTATTTATATGCCTATAGAAGACTTTTGGATTCCCTCTTGTGTTAGCTGCCAGGCTCTTCTCAGATTCTCTTTGCCTCTCTTATTTCGCTTTTCACTTTCCATCTGAGCTTTCTATATTCAGCCTGATTCTCACTTGTATCATCAACCTGATACCTTTATTTTTCTGCTTCATCTTATTCTCATCATTGTGGAAGGTCTGGTTTTGTTTGCCCTACATTTTTTCCCCCCTTTTTTTTCTTTCCCTCACTACCTTTCCTAAGCACCTAGTGTCCAGGAATATTCAGTACCCAGTCCTGCCCTTTTATGGAGCCTGGCTTCCGTTATCACCATATGGTAGCTGCAGATTGGGCTTGAAGCGAGGAGACTGAGGGCTGGGATGGGAAGGGGAGGAAATGTCTGAGCACACAAAGATACAGTCAGACATCATCTATCTTTTTTTCTTCCTAATTCCTTAAGATTGTGGAGCCAACTGAATAGATACTGCTGCAAAGACGGATCCTGCAACTTCTTCAACAACAGCGACAATAACTGCAAAGACTCAGTAGGTTCTCCTTGTTCACTTACCTTCTCCAGCTTGCTCGCTCGCTGTGTGATTCTGCACGCTGTGGATATATGAAAGAAAGACTTGCATTTATATAGCACCTTTCACAGCCTCAGGATATCCCTTTACAGCCAATGAGGTACTTTATGAAGTCTAGCTACAGTTGTAAATGAGGCAGCCAATTTAAACACAGCAACATCCCACAAACAGCAGCGCGATAACCACCAGTTCATCTGTTTTAGTGATGCTGATTAAAGGGAAAAAGGATTGCTTAGGACACTGGGAGAATTCCCCTGCTCTTTGAATTGTGCCATGGGATCTGTTACACCCAACTGAGAAGGCAGACCATGCCTTTAATGGCCCTCCTGAAAGATGGCACCTCCAACATTGTAGCACTCCCTAAGTACTGCACTAGAGTGACAGCCAGGATTATGTCCTCAAGTCTGTGAACCGGGACTTGGAAGCCACAACTTTCTGACTCTGAGGTGAAAGTGCTACCCACTGAACCTCGAATGACTGACACTTCTCCATTTCCTAGAGAGGGACAACTGTAACTCAACTCACCCAGCTGAAACTGACTCCCATCAGATCAGGCATCCAGTTTTGAACTGGTCAATTTCGGAAACATGCCTGGCCTTAGAGGAGTTGGCTGGTCTCCAGGCTGTTGGAGGTTTCTTCCTCTGGGTGTTTGATCGGGTCAGAATCGAGCTTGGGTGCAATTTCACTTGCCTTTCGGCATTCCTTCTGAAATATGTTATGTATGGACTGTCCCAATCAAGGTGAGGTACTGGACAGTAAAGAAAGACATTTGGAAAGGGGAAACTGCCCGCGGAGGTGTTAAGAGGTCGTTACTTGTGCACTCCAAACCAGGGAATATTTGGTTTCTGCAGCACTCCTTTTTGCTCTTTGAGAGAGCTTTCCAATTAGTTCCCTGTCCTGCCGTTTCTCCACAGCTTGGCAGATTTTTCCCCTTCAAGTATTTATCCAACTTCCTTTTGAAAGTTACTATTGAATTTGTTAGTGCGTTTAAGATCATAACTTTTCTTACATAACAAAAGTTAAAGTATCTCATCTACCCTCAGTTCTTTCACCCATTACCTTAAATCTATGTACACTGGTTCCAACCATCCTGCCAATGGAACAGTTTCTCTCTATGCTGACCAATACCTATCAGAATTTTGAAGACCACTATTAAATCTCCCCCTGACCTTCTCTGCTTCAAAGAAAACAACCCCAGCTTCTCCGATCTCTCTCCACATAACTGGACTCCCTCATCCGTGTTACCATTCTGCTAAACCTCCCTGAAGTGTGGTGCCCACAATTTGACACCATATTCCAGTTGAGGCCTAACCAGTGAATTCTAAATGTATGAATTGAGAAACACTTGCAATGATATAGCGCCTTTCATGACAACAGTACCTCTCAAAGTGCTAACAGCCAGTGAAGTACTTTTGAATTGAAGTCACTGTTATGATGTAGGAGATGTGGCTGTCAGTTTCTATACAATCCCAGAGACAGCAATGTGACTGACCAGATGACCTGTTCTTAATGATGCTGATTGAGGGATAAATATTGGCCAAGACACCGGAGATAAATCATCTGCTCTGCTTCAAACAATACTATAGAATATGTTCCGTCCACATGAGACAGTTGACTGGTCTCCATTTAATGTCTCATTTAGCACAACTTTCTTGCCTTTGAACTTTCTGCCTCTGTTTATAAAGCTCAGGGTCCCATAATGTTTTTTAACATTATCAACTTGTTCTGCTGTCTTCATAGATTTAAGTATGTGACCGTCAGTTACTTGGAGGTATAATCCTTAGCCCAGACATATGTTCCCAGTTAAAGAGAAAGACAGATGTGATATAAAGGTGACAAAGTGATGGGTATTTGGGTAGCCTGAGAAAACAGACAGTAAACAAATGATTTTCTTTACAGCTGAAAGAAGTCTTCACAATCATCTACGATAGTGGACTCAACGTATACTCGCTGTACATGGACTGTGCTGGGGGAATACAGGGAAACTTGCGCTTCCTCAGAGACCTCAAGAACCTCTTTCATTTTTACCAGTTTGAAGTAGTGGAGGTACAAACCATCTATTTTCTTTCTGTTTAGAATCCCAAAGGACCAACCACATCTCATTCGCTCCCCCTGTATAGAATCCCAATGGATCAAACTCCCTCTATTCATTCTCACTATATACACCAAAGAGCCCAAGCCTTTCCTGTTAACTCCAAATCTAAGAATCCCAGAGGTACATTCTCCTTCCATATCCTGCTCTCAGTATAGAATATTTCCTCATTATCTGGAGTATCAATATGTTTTATAAATGACCTTACCTATCTTTGTGTTAATCTGGGTTTATTTGTTTTTGCCGTGTGTGGATAGTTTATCATGGTACATTTGTGCTGCTGTAAGTCTCTCTCACTCTCTCACCAGAACACAGATGATTCCAGTAACCTAGATCCTCCATGTATCAATGGTACAGCTCAGAGGACATGGCTAAATCGTGCAGATGTGAGAAAGGCCCTACACATCCCAGAAAATGTCCAGTCCTGGGAACTCTGCAGGTAAAGAGACCATGTGGGCAAACCAGCAATATTACGTGTTCAAAGCACCCCTTCGATCGGACGCCTTGGTTTAATCCCATTGCTTAATAGAAATCTGCCCTATCAAATATTTCTTAAAATTTTTAAACACCTTGATAGATCACCCTCACCCTTCTAAACTTTAGAACTGTTTTCATGTACTTATTCTAACCTAAGCTAAACCATTTCCTCCACTTGCAGTGAAGTGGTTGGTGAAAACTACCAACGTATCTACAGCACCATGCAAGACTTCTACCTGAAGCTGCTCAGCAAGGGTCTCCGTGTGCTGGTCTACAATGGTGACACTGACATGGCCTGTAACTTCCTGGGTGATAAATGGTTTGTGCAGTCACTGAATCAGCAGGTATGTAGGATAGCTCTCGATACTCGGACTGGAGCTGAGATGTACCGCATGTTTTGATTTTCAAAGCTCCGTTACCCTGTAAACTTTCCAAGTTGTAATATTATTACTGTCACATTTTGTGCTCAGTTGGGCAGCTGATCCAGCCACAAGTATAGAGGCAGTGGAGATGTTTGTAGTTCAGGAAGGGGCAGATAGGTGGGAGTTTCCCTGCTGCTGATCACTGACCCCTGCTGGAAAGTGTGTGGGTGGATGTGGGGTGAGGCTGGGATCAATGATGAAAAGTCTGCTGAAGATTTCGGTTTCTAATTCATTCACAGGAGGTGGGTGTCACTGGCTAGTCCAGCTTTTATTGTCCATCCCTAATTGCCCTTGAGAAGGTGGTGGTGAGCTGCGCCTTGAACCGCTGTAGTCCATGCGGTGTAGGTACACCCTCAGTGCTGTTAGGGAGGGAGTTCCAGGATTTTGACCCAGCGACAGTGAAGGAACAGTGATATAGTTCGAAGTCAGAATGATGTGTGGCTTGGAGAGGAACTTGCAGGTGGTGGTGTTCCCATGCATCTGCTGCCCTTGACATTCTAGGTGGTAGAGGTCGTAGATTTGGAAGGTGCTGTCGAAGGAGCCTTGGTAAGTTGCTGCAGTGCATCTTGTAGAAGGTACACACTACTGCTGCTTTGTGCCTATGGTGGAGGGAGTGAATGTTTAAAGTGGTGGATGAGTTTATTTCTCCTCTATGGTGTTGACGTATTCATCTAATGAAGGATGATGGTCTTTGGAAAGATGCTAGGTCTGTACGACTGAACTGAAGCAAGGATCAGCAACTTCGGGTGGAGGGTGGGGAGAGTGTGGTCAACATTCTAGTTAAATCTGTTTGTACCTTGCAAATAGGAACTTGTTGTGGTCCCAGATACTGAGTGCCTGGCCCTGACATGAGTCAACACTCCAATGTCCTATCTATATGAAAGGCCAATAGCATTTCTGTAACAATCTGTTGAACTGCCCCTATCACACTGCTGGGCAGATTCTGAGACACTGGGATAACAATGTATCTTGCAACTCATTAATGTGGGAAATATAATTTCCAGCCTGTGTGAAGGCTTTGAACTTCAGTAAGAGCTGAGCTACGGGTGTGTCATTCCCAATGAATAATTAATTAGCTGACTAACTGTTTCACCACCAGAAAACCTTGGACTACCAACCATGGATTTACAATAAACAGATCGCAGGGTTCTATGAGCAGTATGGGAACCTCACCTTCCTGACTGTCAAGGTAACTCCTTCTTTATGTTGCTTTTCCCTTAGACCTAATGTAGAACCATGTGAGTAATTATGGAATCTTTTTTATTCATTCACGGGATGTGGGCTTCACTGGCTGGACCAACATTTATTGCACATCCCTAGTTGCCCCTAAAGGTGGTGGTGAGCTGCCTCCTTGAACCGCTGCAGTCCATGTGGTGTAGGTATACCCACAGTGCTGTTTGGGATGGAGTTCCAAGATTTTGACCAAGTGACAGTGAAGGAATGGTGGTATATTTCCAAGTCAGGATGGTGAGTGGCTTGGAGGGGAACTTCCAGGTGATGGTGTTCCCATATATCTGCTGCCCTTGTCCTTCTGTATTGTAGCTGTCGTAGGTTTGGAAGGGCTGTCTAAGGAGTCTTGGTGAATTCCTGCAGTGCATCTTGTAGATGGTACACACTGCTGCTATTGTGCATCAGTGGTGGAGGGAGTGAATGTTTGTGGATGGGGTGCCAATTAAGTGGGCTGCTTTGTCCTGGATGGTGTCGAGCTTTTTGAGTAATGTTGGGGCTGCACTCATCCAGGCAAGTGACATCCACACCCGACTAGATGGTGGACAGGCTTTGGGGAGTCAGGAGATGAGTTACTCATCACAGGATTCCTAGCCTTTGAACTGCTCTGGTAGCCACAGCATTTATATGGCTAGTCCAGTTCAGTTTCTGGTCAGTGGTAACCCCCAGGATGTTGATGGTGAGGAATTTAGTGATTGTAATGCTATTGAATGTCAAGGGTGACGGTTAGATTCTCTCTTGTTGGAGGTGGTCATTGCCTGACACTTGTGTGATGTGAGTGTTACTTGTCACTTGTCAGCCCAAGTCTAGATATTGTCCAGGCCTTGCTGCATTTGGTCATGGACTGCTTCAGTATCTGAGGAGTCATGAATGGTGCTGAACATTGTGCAATCATCAGCGAACATCCCCACTTCTCACCTTATGATGGAAGGAAGGTCGTTGATGAAGCAGCACTACCCTGAGGAACTCCTACAGAGATGTCCCGGAACTGAGATGACTGACCTCCAACAACCACAGCCATCTTCCTTTGTGCTAGGTATGACTCCAACCAGTGGAGAACTTTCCCCCTGATTCCCATTGACTCCAGCTTTGTTAAGGTTTCTTGATGCCACACTCAAATGCAGCCTTGATGTCTCACTTCACCTTGGGAGTTCAGCTTTTTTTGTCCATGTTTGATCCAAGGCTGTAATGAGGTCAGCAGCTGAGTGGGCCTGGCAGAACCCAAACTGGGCGTCAGTAAGCAGCTAATTGCTCAGCAAGAGCCACTTGATAGCACTATTGATGACCCCTTCCATCACTTTACTGATGATGCAGAGTAGACTGATGGGGCGGTTATTGGCTGGGTTAGGTTTGCCCTGCTTTATATGTACAGGACACACCTGGGCTATTTTCCACATAGCCGGGAAGATGCCAGTGTTGTAGCTATACCGGAACAGCTTGGCTAGGGGTGCAGCAAGTTCTGGAGCACAAGTCTTCTGCACCTACAGTGACAATAGCAACAAAAGTGTAACATAAGACAAGACACACTGATCACAGGTCACTGAATGAAGCAGAGTGATTACTGCACTTAGGCTAATCTGAGAAAGAAAGACTTGCATTTATTTATGAAGTGCCTTTCTCAGCCTCTGTGTCCCCCAAGAATTTAAAGTTTTAAGAATTGATCTAGCAACAGTATGGAAGAGAGTTCCCAACTTCTACCACTCTTGGTGAGTAGAAATGTTTCCTAGTTTCACTCCTGAAAGATCTGACTCCATCTTCAGATCGCTCCCCAGTACTTGACTCCGCAACAAGAAATGTTTCTTTTTATTTATGCTGAATATCCTGAAAACTTTATTAAGTCATCCCTCAACCTTCTAGATTCCAGGGAATACTAAAGTTAAAGTCGGCAATTTTGTGCAAGTGAGAATTCTGAGTAGGTGGGGAGGGGGTGCTGCTTTTTATCCTTTTTGCTTTACCTCCAGTGGTTGGTTAGTGTTCCCCTTTTGTCTCCAAACTAGGGGACTGTAACTTGATATTTAACTCATTGTAACTAGCTATTGACCCAGTAAGTAAATAGGATTAGACGGACATAGCCGCCAGGTGGAGTGCCATAACTGCAATACATGGGATGAATGGTCAGTGCCAGGAGAGTGTGACTGCGAGTAAGGTAGGTATGGGAAATCCAGCATGTGTTGATGGTGGAGCTTCAGGCCTTGACCATTACCAACAGGTCTGAAGTGCTTGCTGCCTTGAATGAGAACAAGGACTGCAGAGTGACTGGGCAAACTGACAATGGCACCATAGTATAATATGCCATTTAAGTCAGGGGAGTGAAAAAGAACGTGATAGTGGAAGGGGACAGTATAGTCAGGGGATAGATACTGTTCTCAGTAGCTGTGAATGGGAGGCCCCAAGGTTGCTTGCCCAATGCCAGGGTTTGGGCCATTTCTTTGCAGCTGGAGGTGAACTCAGGAGGAGGAGGATCCTGTTGCCATAGTCCCTGTAGGAACCAACAATATACATAGAACTGGGAATGATATTCTGCTGAGAGAGTTTGAGGAGTTAAAGTCCAAATTAAAATGCAGAACCTCAAAGGTAGTAATTTCTGGTTTGTTAAAACTGGTCAATGTGCCAATTGGCATAGGGTCAAGCAGATTAGAAAATTAAACATGTGGCTCAAAGAATGATGTGTGAAGAATGGATTTTGATTCATGGGGACTGACATCGCCGTCAGCTGTCCTTCGATTCGAGGATGGCATGTGGATTACGGCTGAGCTCTAGGTGAAACATCATGAGGCTATCATTTATACAACTCCTGGCAGTGCATCCAAATCCTATTCTGGATGGCAAAACTAACTCCACGGATACAAGGGTCATTGTCAGCCTTTGCTTTGCAGTAGAAGGTATGTCCCTTGCTTGTTTCTTCAGCTGCCCTTCCCCAGGAAGGCGGGTCACACTGAGGGCAGCGATGTCAATTTAGAATCTTTCAGACTCTTGAGATTACCCATGAGTGCCCGAACATTCTGTGTTGCAAAATTTGAAGTTCTCTTTTTTTTTGACCACAAAGATGGTGATCCTGCAGGATGATGTTCCCCAGCAAGGAGAAAGTGAGTCAGTCTATTTTTAAGGCACCTTTTCCAGCCCCTTCCCCATTTGAGGTGAGAAGAAGGTATTCTGAAGAGGTCCTCTCTGTTACAGATGCTGCTGCCCAAAGACATCTCTGTCCCAACACAGGTGACCAATGACCTTCATCCATCTTCCACCTGTGTGCAGATTCTTGACTAGGGTCTCGCAGGTTTACAGCCCTGTCCCTGTCACCAATTCTCCATCACCAGTGGTCTTGGCAAATAGACCCTAGTAGAAGCCTGCTTGTGACTTTGCTTAATGTGGGGACTTGGGGTGTCATAATTGTCCACACAATTTTTACAGATTGGTGGTCAGATTCTGTGATGTGTCGAGCCATGATGACTGGGACCACTTTTCTGCTGCGGCTGCCTTCTGCCTTTTGCAGCCAGTGAAATGCACAGTCTTCCTTCGCCTGCTCTGCCATTGAGAAGTTTCTGGACAGCCCTTTGTCTGGCACCTCCTCCCCCACCCTTGCTGCCACGGACGGCCCTGCCAGGAACAAGGAGCTCCTCACCGCATCACTCAAGGGCACACGAGCCTCGCCACCATATCAAGGTGGTGATCCCCGGAGGGTCACTGGCATCAGTATTGGGGAAAGAGGGAGCAGTTTTGGTGGAATTGGCTCCACTTAAACTAGGCTGGGACAAGTATTCTGGTGAATCATGCAACTAGGGCTGAGCGTAGGGCTTTAAACTAAAAGATGGGGGAGACATCAGGTGCCATAAAATGGCGAGATTTCTGAGGAGACAATGGGGCAAGAAAATGGTGAGGTTTGGGAGGAGAGAATGGAGCAAGGTTGGAACCAGTCTGTTGGTTCAGGATCACATTCAAAAACAGATTCAAAAAAAAAATTCAAAGTGTGACATCACAGGGAGCAGGTTAATGATTGGCGAGTGAGTATTTCTTATTTATCTGATCTAAACTAAGAAATTTAAATCAGGGTGAGTCGAACATAAATTGAAATAATAAGTATATAAGCACAAACAAGATTAGAGGCATTAATTAAAAACTTTAAGAAAATAATTAATTACTTAATTAAATACAATAAGGATGGCAGGGTGGGTGATGTGTTGCAGCTGCAGTATGTGGGTCTCATGACACCATTATGATCCATGATAGCCACACCTGCAGTAAGTGTCTTGTGGCTCGAAGAGCTTTGGCTCCGAGTCATTGAGCCGGAGGTCGAGTGACAAACACTGCGATGCGTCAGAAAGGAGGAAACTTACTTGGACGCTTTGATCCAGAACCCCTCAGGCTAGGGTTGTCTGATTTGGTCCATTGTCAGGGACAGGAGAGTGTGACTGCGAGTGGGACAGGTGTGGGTATTGAGAAGGTAGCCTCAGACTTTGCAATTGTCCAACAGGTTCAAGGCTCTTGCAGCCTGTATGGATGAGAGGGGGGAACTGCAGGATGGATGAGCAAACTGACTGTTGCCCAGGAAGCCTCTCAAGTAGGGGGGATAAATAAGAATGTTGTGGTAGTAGGGGACAGAATAGTCAGGGGCATAGATCACTTCTAAGTAGCCAAGAGTGAGAATCCAGAAGGCAGTCTGCCTAGTGCCAGAGCTCAGGACATCTACTCGGGGCTGGAGAGGAACTTGAGTGGGAGGGGGAGGATCCAGTTGGTGCATTCCACGTAGAAATGACATAGATAGGCCTAGAAAAGAAGTTCTGCATAGGGAGTATGAGCAGCTCAGGGCAATATTTAAAAAGTAGAACCTCCAAGATAATATCTCTGTATTTTTACCTAAGCCATGAGCAAATTAGGGTAAGGTAAATAAGATTAGAGAGTTAAATGTGTCACTGAAAGATTGGTGAGGGAGAAATGGGTTTTGATTTGTGGGGCACTGGCACTAGTACTTGGGAAAGTGGGAGCTATACCTTTGGGATGGACTTCATCTGAACCATGCTGGTACTAGTGTTCTGGAGAGTCTTATAACTAGGGCAGTAGAGAGGGCTTTAAACTAAATAGTGGGGTGAGAGATCATGTGAGGGAAGATGTGGTAAATTGAAGGGACAGGATAAGGCAAGAGAGGAAGATAGCATTAAGGCTGATGTTGATCATGGGGCTCCTACTCAGTCTTAAATCCTTGTCCATTTTCCATGAAGTCTCTGCTGCCTACTTGCCTCTCGTTATATCCTCTTACTATTTCATCACTAATCGTTCCCCTTTCCCATATCTTTCCTGTAGACATTATAACCAGGCATATTTATATCTCCTGACTGACTGACTGTCTTTTAGCCATGTACAGTAATGGCTATCATGTCATATGTTCAAGTTGAATATGGGACTGTAATTAATTCAACTGTTCCCTATACTCCATGCATTTCTATAATAAATGCCACACTCCCTAACCTGTCCTTTTTGCTCTAATGTTTTACTCACAATTTTATTTTCTCCAGATTTAATTACTTCGTATCGTTTAATTTTCCCTTTGCCTGTGGTGCTGAAAGCACAATTTCTGGTGTTTCTCTACTCAATTCCTTTCTGTTGGTTTTTTAAAAAAAAACTGTTATAGATACTAACCCAAGCCCTGTGATAATTCCCCACCCCAATCTTGCACTGACTCCTGTGATACTGCACCCTGCAGTCTATTTTAATTCATTCTGGGGTCTGGGGCTTCGCTGGCAATGTTGCCATTTATTTTCCACCCCTAGTTGGTGCCTAGCGACCAACCTCCTTGGACACTGGTTATAATGGGCTGTTTTTAGTTCAGAATGAGAAACGGGATCAGAATGGAATTGGTGTGTGGAGTCGAAATTACCAGGGTGATGGTGATGTCCATTGATCCTAACTCTTCACATTCTCTCTTCCTCAGGGAGCTGGACACATGGTACCACAGTGGGCACCAGCACAAGCCTTGAAGATGTTTGAATCCTTCCTCTCCAACTCTCCGTACTGATGGGGCCACCGTCTTGCCCTCAGCTCGTTGCCTTGCTAGCTTGTTGCCTTATCATCCAATTGTTAAATTTTTCTCACTCTCTCACACAAAATGGGATTTTTATTGAAGCACAGGGACCAAAGCAAATTGCACCAATCTGAGCCAAATGAAACCAAACCAACAATATCTCATAAGAGAGACTAGATCAGAACAAATACCAATGCTAGCTGGAGAAGAGCTGCTATCAATAATTTGAGATTTGTCTTCCAGGAAATTGAAAGAGGAGGAAGGAGCCTGCATTTTAATTGGTTGCAATTGTGCCTGTATTCCAGAAGAAACAAGGCCTGAGCAGTGGCGGTCTGTCCTGGGTTTGCATTTCCTCTGCACATGGAATTGAACCAATAGTATCAAATCACAGCTTCAATCAGAGAGAACAGGAGGGACTGACGACCCCATGGCTTTTTAAATATAGGGGTTAGTGGGCTCAACCTGCCATATTCACTGACAGGGAATGCATTCAATATGGGCACTCCGAGGTGTCCTAATGCTGTTAAAGTGACCCTGGTCAGAGTTCCTGGAAATTCTCTCTCTCTCTCTCTCTCTCTCCCTCTCTCTTGGGGAGACTCACCGTCTCTGGTTGACTAGGATATGGGCAGCTCGCCCAAAGCCAGAAACAAAATATTGGACCCAGTGTAATGACCAGAAGGAAAAAATAAATCTTGCCCCAGAGGAAGATTTTGAACCTCCCACATTATACTTAGGTTACTCTGGGTAATGGTTTTACCACCAGAGGCAATCGTATCTATGAAATGGGGTATTAACATGTCCTTGGAATCAGGCTGCTCCTCACAGCCCAGTGGAAACCCTTGGACAGGGAGGCCCCTTTAGCAGTGTCTGGAACAGGGCCCTGCACACATGGAGTGTCCTCTCCCCCCCCCAGCCTAGTTCAGCTAAGTTTGGTGCTTTTGCTATTTTGAGATAAAAATCCCATTTCGGAATGTGGCTTTTTTTAATGTTGAGATTGCTAATCATTGGAATGTCCAAAACATTCAGTTCCCTGAGGGAGCTTTTTAATCAATTTTTTAAGATAATTGTGATTTTTAGTAAAGGTCAGAGACCACTGAATAAATTCAATAACTTTATCTCCTCCAGAAAGGGACTGAATCTTTCAGTTTCCTTTAGATGGGTTTCTGCCAGGATCCTTACACTTGAGTCATGACGTATGGCAAGTTTTGAGAGCGAAAGGTAACTTTGGACCTATGGTTCCCAAAGCGCTCCATAGCTGGTCTTTTCACTTGGCCTCTGGGTCTATTATAGATTCATTGATAGAAACTGATTGCTGATTATTATATCATGGGACCAGCAGGATGGTAGGTGAACTGGATGCATCATAGTCATTTTCAGTCCAGCAACCTCTGTTTAATTTGTCAATCTTACTTAAACAAGCAGGTCATAGTTTCAGGAGGAGGTAAAGTTGAAAGATTACCTGTGTTGGGTTTGATGTTAGTTATTTTTAGAGGGTTGCTGAAGCCCTCAGCTGCCTTTTGCTGCTTTTATTACACGTTCTTCCATGCTGCTGAATAAAACAGCTGTGTTCAGCTTTCTGTGAAGGGCTGAGGGCTCCCTCGGAGCCTCCCACTGAGGGGGTGAGGGCCCCTTCACCAGGACCTCCCTCTGAGGGGGCGAGGGCCCCTTCACCAGGACCTCCCTCTGAGGGAGCAAGAGCCCCTTCACCAGGACCTCCCTCTGAGGGAGCGAGGGCCCCTTCACCAGGACCTCCCTCTGAGGGGGCAAGGGCCCCTGGGAGCTCACAAGGAGGGAATGAAATGCCTGAGCTGGGTATTGATCTTCATATCCACTTTCCAGCGCTCCCACGTCTGTGGGCAGCCATTGAGATAAGACTGGGGAGACAGTGGAGGCAGTTCCCTGGGTCAGCTCTAGGGCTCCTCACCACCCTCTTGATGGTCAAAAGCTGGGAGAAGTTTCACTAAGCTGCCCTTTCACTTGAAGCTGGAGGAAAGACACATACTGAATTAAGGAAAGAAAACCACTTTTTTATGAGGATAATTTGTTTTTAAAAATTGTTTTATTTCCCCTCTGCACTGTGTCTAATGCTGATTCCTCATTTGTAAAATGTCTTCCTGTTAATTGCATTGAGCTTTAGGTTCTCTGCTCAAACTTTGTCATTGCAACAACTCAGGAAAGAGAACTCCAAGGCCTGTTTGCCTACACTGAGAGTTAGCTTATCCCCCTGAGTCAACCCTGCAGCGCTAACCGTCAGGGGGTTGAGGGGGAAATGTCAGGCTTGGCTGCAGCACTGAAGTGAGCTGTACTGTGAAACACATCCACACATCCAACATCAGAGCGACAGGAACACTGAGCTCTGCACCACATCCTCTGTCTGCATCCACACATACACACCCAGCTTCAGTGACCTTTGATGCTGCTGCTGATGTTTTGTATTGTATTTAATTCTTTAAACTGATAGTTACATAGGATTAGTACATGCTGCAGAGCCCCAACACATGTGTTGGGGTGTGAGGCAGAACAGGAAATTCTGAAGCACAATGACACTTCAAATAAATGATCTAAACTCTGTTTCATTCTGTCTCTGTGTGTATGGATCGGGAAGCGTTGCCACCATTCCAGGATAGTCCTGGACTTGCCAGGAATTACGAACATACAAACATTTAAAATAGGAACAGAAATAGGCCATTCAGCCCCTTGAGCCTGCTCCACCATTCACTAAGATTATGGCTGATCTAATTGTATTTCTAATTTCACATTCCCATCTACCCCCGATAACCTTTGATTCCCTTGCCTAACAAGAATGTATCTAAGTCCACCTTTAAAGATATTCCGTGACCCTGCGTCCACCGCCTTCTGAGGCAGAGAATTCCAAATGAATTGAAGATTAATCTGCAATACAATAGGGACATTAAACAAAACTCTGTGTTTATTCAGTCTCTGAACACTCCTGTTTATTCTTAAAAATATTAGAGAGAGGTTGAATGACAGTCAAAGTCCTCCAAATGGGCAATGGAGATTCTCGTTGATTTCTGTTGGGTTTGGAGGGAGACTTGACCCTGAGACTGGTCATCTCTGTTGACCAATGGTAGGATTGTGTGGGTGTGGATGACAGAGGTGTGAGGTCGTGTGTTGAATGAACCCTCCAGTAATAGGTAAAATTGGGAATGTACCTGCTGGAGAGGTGGGGAGAGGAATATGGGTCCTCCACCTCTACTTTCAACTTAGCTCATTCACTGCCTCCTGGTGTCCATATCACACACCCCCCCTCCCCCCTTTATAAAGCAACAGATGGTGTGTGAGATCTCCGTACAACTGAAAAATAGCCAGCTTCAATAGAGATGCTCAAACCTTTTAAAGTCAATTCATCATTTTCTCTGTCAAGGAGTTTATATAAGAATAAACTGGCTGAGTCAGTCCACCCAATCCCCCTAGCTCACCTCCCCAACTGGAACCTGAAAAGAGACATCAGCCACAGGCTGGGTTGTGACAGACTGACTCCTCGCACTTAGTATCCCCTCTGCTGCTCGAGATTATTAAACTCAATGCAAAGTTTTATTTAGAGTTCAAACTTTGCCCTTTCACCTCTGGGACCTGGGCTCCAGGATTATAGACTGTCTGGCTCACTCTGGTTCCTAACTGATACCATCACCCAGTACAAAATGGCTCACAATCACCAGGGAGCTGACAGCTATGTTCTCAAAGGAGAGATTGTTCCATTTCTCATTACGATCATCTCTTACTCTTAAACACAGACATAAACTGCTATCAAAACCTTTGACAGTGCAATGCATTGCTTGGATTTCTACATGCTGTGCTTGCTGGTCAAGAGTAGTGATTGTGCAGGGAACAGGTCAGTTTAGAAACAATAGCTAATAGCTTAAAGCACTTTGGGAGGTCCCACCAATTACTGTTGAAGTGTAGTCACGCCTGAAATGAGGCAGCCTATTTACACACAGCAAGCTCCTTACATACAGCAACGTAATAATGAAAGTAATAATGAAATAAAAAGTATTTTAATAATGGTTGTTAAGGGATTAAAGTTAGCCAGGGCACCTGAGGTCTCCTAGTCTTCTCTGAATAGTGCTATAGAAAAATAATGACTTGCATTTATATAACACCTTTTGCAGCCAGGGACACCCTGAAGCATTTTACAGCCAATTAAATACTTGTGAAATATAGTTGCTGTTGTAATGTAAGAACTACAGCAGCTAATTTACACACAGGAAACTCCCACAATTAGCAATGTGATAATGACTAGATAATCTGTTTTAGTGATATTGATTGAGGGATCAGTATTGGTCAGGGCACTGGGGATAACACTCCTACTCTTAAAAATGGTGCCATGGTCTCTACGGCCACCTAAGTGAAATGATCTGGACTCTGTTTAATGTCTCATCCTTAAAAGAGCACCTGTAACAGTGTAACACTCCCTCAGTACTGCACTGGAGTGTCAGGCTTGATTACTTGCCCAGTTCACTGGAGTGGGATTCGAACCTGAGACTTTCTGATTCAGACTATCACTGAGCCAAGAATGATGCAGAAACTCCTACTCAAAACACAAAGCGCCAAATGCTGGAAGGGGCAATAAGAACATTTATTCCTACAAACTGAGAAATGCCAGATTGGTCAAAGAATACCTGAAAGAGTATCTTAAAGGAAGAGAGGCAGAAAGCTTCAGGGCGGGAATTCAAGAGCTTGGGGTCTAGACTGAAGGCATACCCACCAATGAAGAGGTGAAGAAATCTGTGATGGTCAGAATTGGGGAAGTGTAAAAATATCAAGGTGGGGAGGGGTGTTGGGCTAGAGGAGGATACAGAGAAAGGGAATGGCTATGGAGGAACTGGATACTTAAGTGTGTCCGATCCATGGCTGCGATTGCTTAACTCAGTGCAGACCAACGATTGAGCCTTGTGTTGTGTGTACTGATTCACAGCCCAGTTAAGGCAGTTATCACTGCAGCATAAGTATTCTTTCAGTATAATATATTTTTAAAGAAAGTGGATCTAGTGAAAAATGTAAATTTTACAAAAAGTTGAGAACCATTAGACAGCAGCAGTGATTTTCATTATCAAACACAGAGATACAGATACAGGCTGGCTGACTGGGAGTCAGTGTGTTTCAGAGGACAGGCTTCACTGAAACAGGAGAGAGCAGGTTACAGCTGCCAACCCAAACCCAGCATCTGCAACCTGGAATTAGTGGCTGGTAAGCTGCCTGATTCTGCCATTAAACCAACCCTGTCCTACAGCTCAACAGCCGTGAATCAGAGCTTCTTCCCTCTGTCAATCATTTCCAGTTGTGGGAGAAATGGACAGCAACCAGGTCAGTAAAGACCATCCTGAGATTTCAGCAAAGGATTTGCCCTGGACAGCCAGCCTTCCTGTTCCTCCAATACCAATCTTGGGGCAACAGCGAGTGAAAAGTAGCAGCATCTGCTGTTCAGGAGCTGGTGGGGTGCTGATGCTGTGCCGAGGATGGACACTGACCCCTGGTGACTGGGAAAGAGGAAACAGGGAAGTTATACTGAACATTACAGTTCAGGCCACTAGGTGTTAACAGGATGAGTTGGACATCAGACGCCCCACTTGTTCTAGAGGGAAGTTCTTCCTGAAGAACCTGTTTTACGTTCGGACCTCAGGCAGTGACCAAAACTGCAACAAGCTGCATTGAACGATAGCTCAACGTGGTGACAGACAGGGCAGTGTTACTGCACCTGGGTCTATGAGAGAGAGAGCAAGAGTTAGCAACAGACTCAGAGAGGGACAAGGCATTCATGTGCTTGGTGTTTCAATAAGAGCTGGGCCCATTCTCAACTGCACTATTTTATTGCTGCCAGAATGGCCACAAGATTAAGGCAGAAACTGTTGTGTTAAAAATCTCACCATAAAGAGCAGTCTTTTGAAAGCTTTCACCAACATCATCACACTTTATACTGTCAGGAAGATATAATAATTTCCATAATGTTATTGGAATTTATTGTAAAATAGAGTAATAGTGGGATGTGTCTATGTGTGTGTGTGTGTGTGTGTGTGTGTGTGTGTGTGTGTGTGTGAGAGTGAGGCTTAATTGAATTAGAGGCAGCCAGTCTGGGTGCTTTGATGTAAGAAGAGAAGTTAGGTTGAAATGTTACTTAGGTAAACATGGTGAAGTTTAGAAATATGGGTGTCAAGGGAACATGTACATTTTTAAATAAAGCAGACTAGACTGATTTCAAAAGAGGGAGTGAAATGTGTCATCTAGCCAGATGAAGTTTAGAAAAAGTATTTTTCCCAAAGATTACTGGTAGAATTTAGTGCTATGACAGATTTTTATTATCAGAAAGATAAAGTCCAAAGCTATAGTGAAACAATGGGAATTTACGTTCAAAGGGGAAAATATGTATAAAGGAGAGAAGACTGTAAGGGGAGGCCACTTTAAGATCTTACAAGCGTGAAAAGCCTTCAGCATCTAGGCCTCAAACTGCTGCCTTCAAAGGACTTAAGTTAAGAAAACTCACTTTGAATTTGACTTGTTCAGGGTATCATGTTTCTTTGCCTGGATCTTTTAAAGTCTGTGTCTTACAGTTGCCTTAATGAAAGTGTAATTGGGGGTTAGATTGATTACCGGAGTTAGAAGTTATCATAGTAGTAATTTGTAGATCTATGTGTGTAATAAAAATCTTTTCTCTTATTAATAAATGTTTAATCTAGTTTTGTAAAACCTATAAGACTTGGTGGTCTTATTACTACTGAATTCAAGGCACCCATCTCAAAATTTATACAAACTGCAAAACAAATTGTGGCAGTTGTTTCAAGTTTACCTTTGGGATTTGAACAACCCAGCATTTACCATCGGCTGTGCCATAACAACACTATTGTAACACACAAACAGTGGAATGTGATGCTGTGGCTCAGTTGGTTGTATTCTACCCCTTGAGTCAGAAGGTTGAAGATTCAAGTCCCAGTCCTGAAATGGCCTGGAGTAAATAGTGTCAGTTACATTAGTCCTGGTAGGGTCTGGTGGTCAGTTATGTCGATCGGGTTCACCATGCTCTGGCTAAAGATGAGACCTCCTGAATACATTATGAAAATCCCACACAGCCTGCAGGGAGACAGAGAAACATCCCTTTAGAGAACAAAAAAACTCATCCACACACCAAGAAACCAGAATACAAAAAGGTTAAGCATTGAACCTCCAATATGTTCCATCATTTGACACACATGTATTGCTCCCTCCAGTGAAGGAGCAGCAACTCCTCGGATACTGAAGTAGCCTATCCTTTAATGCTGCGGGACCTGGACAACCATCAAACATACGCTGATAACAGGTAAGTAACATTCATCCCAATCAAGTGCCAGGTAATGACTATCTCCAACAGAGTGTTTAAATGTCATCCTTTGACATTCAATAGCATTACCATCAACGTCTTTGGGGATTGACCAGAAACTTAACTGAGACCAGCCATACAAATACAGTGGCAACACGAGCTGGGTATTCTACGAGTAACTCACCTCCTGACTCCCCAAAGCCTGTCCACCATCTACAAGACACAAGTCAGGCGTGTGATGGAATACTCCCCACTTGCCTGGATGAGTGCAGCTGCAACAACACTCAAGAAGCTCAACACCATCCAGGGTAAGACAGCCCGCTTTATCAGCACTCCATCACCACCTTCAACATTCACTCACTCCACCATCAGTGTTCCGTGGCAGCAGTGTGTACCAGCTACAAGATGCATTGCAGCAGATCACAAAAGCTCCTTCAACAGCACCTTGTTACACAAGATAAAGGCTCATGAGATTGGGGTTGTTACATTAACATGGACAAGGATTGGTTAAAGGACAGAAAACAGTGGGAATAAATGCATAATTTTCAGGCTGGCAGGCTGTAACCAGTGGAGTTGCAAGGCTCAGTGTCGGGGCCTCAGCTATTAAAAATCTATATTAATGACATTGATATTGGACTGAGTACAATGTATCCAAGTGTGCTGACAATGCAAAGCTAGGTGGGACAGACAGTAAGCCGTGAGGAAGACAGAGAGGACAGAATTTTAACCGCCACGGGAGGGACATGGTTGGGAAAGGGTTGGGGGGTGACGAATGGGAGCAGGCTGCTGAGCATTGGAGTTAAATCCCCAAAACTGTCAACATGCTGGAAACCCCATTGGAAATGTCAGATCAGTCATTTAAATATCCAGTTAATTGCATCTTTAACCCAGAATTCTGGCATTAATATGGGTGTCTTGAGCTGTTTCTTGAGCACCAGGGTCAACAAGGTGAGAGCACAGTGGGGAGTCATTCCGTTCTCCTGAAGTCTATGCCCATATGGCATTTGGGATGCAACAATGGAGATGGCAGCATAATGGAGAGTTCAGATAAAGTACTTGATTCATTTACAATTCCACATACAGAGCAGTATTGACAATGTGACAATGCTATAAACACTCAAGTTTATAGCATTGTCACATTGTCAATGTTCCCTTTTGCAACAATTGTGTCTTTCTTTACTGGTTTCTATTTCTCCTACTTTGTGCTATCCATCTGACTTCAACAGAGCCAGAGACAGGCTGCTTGTTCTCCTGCTCTGACAGCTGAGATGCCTGTGGCAGACATCCTCTGGATTTTGGAGTTTGTGAAGGACCTGCCAAAGATGGTCCCATCTGTACCTGTGCAGAGGCAGACTCAGCCACAGGACAGCGGGCAGCATGTGGGCTCTGTTTTGGGGAGGTGAGGCAAGGGCTGAGAATTCAAGCACCTTGAGAAGATCCCCATTTACATTTGCAATTTCTTTATCTTCCTTCTCATGGCCCACCTGCACTTCTCTGCTAGCCAAGGACAGGAGAGTATTTTGCTGCATTTCAATGAATGGCCAAGGTGAGGCTTTTCTCCACCAAGTGGCAGACTGAGTGTGCTGGCTATTGGTCAGGGCCAGTATGCACTCAGTTACCTGCCATGTCCGACTATTTATGCGGGTGACCACTCTTTCCATGGTGTTAGTATCCAATAGGTTCTGTTTATGATTGTTAAATACCCAGTAGTTGAAGATAATAAGGTGGATAGGTGTTGGGTATTGATTAGTTAATTATACTCAGAGGTATATATAAAGAAGAGCCAGCCAGCACTCAGAGTGGGTGTGTTAGAGTGGGGAAGTAAGCTTTGTGGTGAGCAATAAACAGTCTCCATCAAAGCATCACTGAGGGGCTGGGAATTATATAAGAAACCCTCGGGCTGTATGACTCACTTTGAATGTATGCAATGAACGTATCGCAATTATATTGAAGCACCACAGAGTGCAACATGATCTATGTAGAAAACGCGAATATTATTGCACTTTCTGTGGTGGCCATTTTGAAATGTTTTGTAATGATCTTTCAGGTATTTTATAAATAAAGTATGTTTTTGCAAAATAAAAGCCTCCACCAAAGCATCCCAGTCTCAGTGTCTTCTTCATAGCCTGGCTTTGGAACTCCACTGACATTTAGTAGCAGAGCACGGTTGCCTGAAAATGAAGTTTGGAGACAGATTTATTTTGAGACAGAAGGTTAGAATTGGAATTTTTTTTGTGAGAAGACTGTAATTGGAGACTGATGAAAGATGACTGAAACCAGGTATAGGGAGGCAGGATATGATTTTCCACGACAGTTTTGTGAAATGGAACCTTATGATCAATGCAAAGATAAAGTTGATGTATGGACACAGGTTACGTCTCTGAAAAGAAAGCAAGGATTGGCTTGACACTTACGCTTCCTTCCAGGAGTAAGGTCAGTTGCAGTGTTCCTGGAACAAGATGCTCAGGAACTGGACAAAGAAGAAAGCTTGGCCATTCTCATGAGATTCATGGATAAAATTTATATGAATGATGTCTTACTGAATACCTATGAGGCTTGGATGGACTCTGATAAATTTTTAAAAATGGATGTTTCTTCCATAGGAGAATACACAATGGAGTTTAAATGACTATATATGAGATTGCAATGATTCCATTTGGAAATTCCTAAATCAGTACTTGCCTTTAAATTATTGGACTGTGCTGGGATATCAAACATGGACAGGCTCTTGGGTTAGGGTTAGGGTCAGGCTCTTGGTTTTAACTGGTGTTAAATTCAAGGAGGGAAATACACTTTTGGATCAAATGTCTGAAGCCTTAAAAAAATTCTGGGAAAGCATTCATTTCTGGCTGCTTTTATGATGTAAATGGACTCTTCAGCAGTGACACCAAAGATGGAGGAAACAATGCTAGCAGCATTTCGAGACCATTCAAATATAGGACCCAAACATCTGTAGGAAAGAAGAATTACTGACAGAGAGTATGAGGGCAGAGACCCTTTTGGGAGCTCCCACAGGCGGTGGGAGTTGGGTAATTATGGAAGGAGGATGAACCCCAGGAATAATCAAGGAATGGTTAACAGGTGCTTCAAATGCAACTCTAAGTATCATTAAGTGTTGAATTGCCCAAAAATGAAAAATAGGGTTTTTGAGACAATGCATGACATGCAAGGTACAGAAGGTGAGGAGGATGATACTGACCAATCAGAACGAATTGTACTGGTCACCAGAAGCTTCAGTCTGGTAATGAGTATCCTAGTGGCAGATTCATTCAATTGCGCAGTCCTAGATAGTGGGTGTATGTCCATGGTATGTGGAGTAGACCTGTTAAAATGTTACATGGATTCTTTAAGTAAGGAAGACTGAAGTAAAGTCAAAGAATATGACAGTTCTACTTGATTCAGGTTCAGTAATGGTAATATGTTGAAAAAGAGTAGTAATTCCATGTAAAATGGCAGGGGTGCATCACTTTACCAGTACTGGTATGGTATCAAATGAAATACCTTTACTGTTAAGTAATCCTTCAATGAATAAGGCCCAAATAGTGCTGGACATGGAGCACGATAAAGCGATTGTCTTTGGGAGATCTGTAGATTTGCAATTTACACAGTCGGGACATTATTGTATTCCTTTGAGGCTGATCATCTCTAGACAGAATGTTAAAGAGGTACTAATGACAGCTGGAGATAAGGATTTAAAGGAGAAGGAGCAAATTATGACCAAACTACGTCGACAATTTGCACATCCCTCTGGCCATAGGTTGAAGATTCTGTTAAAGGATGCAGGGGTATTGGGTGAGGAATACACTAGACTTGCCGAGGACATTAAAGAAAAATGTGATATTTGTAAAAAGTACAGGAGAACGCCATCATGATCAGTAATAAGTATTCAATTGGCAAGAGACTTTAATGAAGCCATAGCAATGGATCTCAAATTATGGAATAAAGAAAGCAATATTTTTCTTCTCCATTTTGTAGGTGCAGCAACTAGATTCAGTTTGTCAATTGTAATTTATAGCAAAGACAGAAAAGTAATTATCAATAAAATAATGGAAAGATGGATAGGAACAGGGCTGGGAACACCAGCTAAATTCTTAATGGACGACGGAGGAGAATTTGTCAATGATGAATTCAGGAGTATGTGTGAAAATTTGAACATTGTAGCAATGCATACAGCAGCAGGAAGTCCTTTTAGCGATGGGATATATGAGAGAAATAACACCATGATTGATGAAATGCTCTGAAAAATTTTAGTTGACCAACCAAATTATAAATTGACAACTGCTCTTGCGTGGGCAGTACACGCAAAAAACACGCTTCAGATGGTTGGGGGCTGCAGCCCCTATCAGTTAGTTTGTGGCAGGAATCCGAAGATATCTTCAATAATGTTGGACCATCCCCTGGCTTTAGAGGGGACTACCATTAGTTAAATTTTTGCAGAACATTTGAATGCCATGCATGCAGGGAGGAGAGCATTTATTAAGATGGACGTTCCAGAAAAAATCAGGAGAGCTTTGAGCAATTGAATCAGGCCGTCAGTTCGAGTAGACTCCCCAACAGCAGGAAAAGCAAGTTTGAGGATTCTCCTAGCACTTTTAATGACTTACACATGGGAATGTAAATCCACTGACGTCATAGCAGCATCTTTGCAAGGGGAACAATTTCGAAGAAAAATATTCTTAAAGTCCCCAAAAGAAGCTGGGAATATACAGGGGAAATTATGGAGGATAAACAAGTCTGTTTATGGGCTAAACAATGCATTCAGGGTAAGGTAGTTTTCAGTTCGGTCCATCCTATTAAAAGCTGGTTGTCTTCAGCTAAAAGAGATAAGGATTTCAGGGGAATTTAACAGCCCACATTCACAAGTATGAGTTTGTGGATTTGAGTGGATCTGTTTTATGGTTACGATGAAGGAAAACTAGCAGGCATTTTCCTAATGCATGTAGATGATTTCCTGTGCAGTGGAGGGAGGTGGGATCTGCGACATTTGAGAAATTTGTGATAGATAAAATTATAAAGGAATTGAAAATTGGAAGTCTGGCTTCTGGAGCTTTTAAGTATATAGGGTTGGACATTAGGCAGCCTAAATTGGGAATAACCCTGATTCAACAGTCTTAGCTTGAAAATGTTAATAGGATCCCAATAAATTAGGTCAGGTCCTCACAAAAGGAAGACTCCACAACCAAGTAAGAAGCAGACCAATTAAGAAGTTTAACTGGGCAATTAAGCTGGTTATGCACACAAGCTGGACCGGAATTCATGCTGTGATGTGTTAGAATTGAGCATCATGCAAAAATGTGCTACTGTTTGGGAAATGCTAAAAGCAAATAAGACATTGAATAACTTAAGTTTAGAAGAATGTATGATCGGACTTCCAGACCTGGGTGACCCAGAAGGAATGAAATTAGTCATTTTTGGAGACAGCTCACACCTTCCCAATGGTTGTTTGAATACTGCAGGATTCATTATATTTTTAGTGCAAGGAAACAATAAATGTTGTCCATTAGCTTGGGAATCAAAAAATAGAGACTAGTTAAATGCACCTTCACTGTGGAGACACGCGCTGGTAGAAGCGACCGATACGGCTATGTATTTATCGAGTGTTTTAAAGGAACTCCTATTTAAGGGGCAACTGGGGAAAAATATGCCTATAGAATGCTATCTAGCTAACCGTTCGCTCTAGGACAATGTCCATTCGACACAAAGTGTGACGGAAAAGAGGTTGGGGATTGACCTCGCGAGTATAAAAGAAATGTTGTACAAGGAAGAAGATTTCCAAAATAAAATGGGGAGGTGGCATTAAGGTAGAAGGTCAGCCATGATCTAATTAAATAGTGGAGCAAGCTCGAGGGGTTGAATGGCCTACTCCTGCTCCTATGTTGAACTGAGGGGCAAGCCACACCATTTCAGAGGGCAGTTAAGAGTCAACCACATTACTGTGGATATGGAGTCACATGTAGTTAAAGATAGCAGATTTCCTACCCTAAAGGACATGAGTTAACCAGATGGGTTTTTACAGTTTTCAACAACAGTTTCATCACAGTATCTATACAGTGCAGAAGGAGGCCATTCAGCCCATTGAGTCTGCACTGGCTCTCTGAAAGATCATTGCACCTAGTCTCTGTCCCCTGCCTTATCCCTGTAACCTTGCACATTCTCCCTCCTCTGGTTGCAACCCAACTCTCTTTTGAGTACCTTGATCGAACCTGCCTCCACCACCCTTTCAGGTAGTTTGTTCCAGACTCCAACTGCTCTCTAGGTGAAAAAAACATTTCCTCACATCTACTCCTTTTGTGAATTCATGGTTACTATTACTGAGATAAGCTTTTCAATTCCAAATTCATTAATTGAATTCAAATTCCACCAGCTGCCATGGTGGGATTTGAGCTCATATTTCCCCCAGAGTATTAGCTTGAGCCTCTGGATTATTAGTCCATTGATATTACCACTATGCCACTGTCACCACCAAAGCAATTCAACATGAGTAAATGTTATGTGCCAGGTAGCAGTGTCATATCTAATGCTGCCACCAGGTCTGTGGGAGACTTGCCATCACCTATGCCCATGGACTGTGCCGCCCTGTGGATATCCAGCCCCTCTTCGGCCACAATGAAACTTCCAGTCAAGCCTGTTTAGTTTGGGTGACTGTCCTCTTTCACCCATTCATGGGAAACAATATGTTTCTTCCGGTCTTCATTGTCTCCAGCATCTCCTCCAGGGAAGATTCAGAGAACTGGTGAACAGCCGACATATGTCTTGCTTCCATTGCTTTGCTTAGCTTTCCCCCATAGGTGTTGGCAAATTTCCCACTGCCTGAGATATTCTCTAGATTTCAGCAATGCTGGTCACTCCCATCAGTGGTCCCCAAGTTTTCCATTCAGGACTGTGCCCCGTACTGCCCAATATCTAATCATACAATAACAGTAGTGTAATCCGAACAGAATATTGCAGCTTTCCCACAGGCCCTCTCATTTACTCCCCAGTTGGGTGCAGGACACAGACTGGTCAGACTTCAGTGAGATAAGGCCTGGTGCAAATTGTTGACCTGCTTCATATTACAGACAGAGGGGGTCATTTTGACCTTGTGCAATTGTATAAAATGGACAAGAATGAATCATTTTTTATTTCCCTTGCGGGAGATGGAAATGGTATACTTTCCATAGAGGGAGTGCAGCGAAGGTTCACCAGACTGATTCCTGGGATGGCAGGATTGTCAAATGAGGAGAGATTGGCCCGATTAGGCCTGTATTCCCTGGAGTTCAGAAGAATGAGAGGGAATCTCGTTGAAACGTATAAAATTCTGACAGGGATGGACAGACTGGATGCAGGGATGATGTTTCCTCTGGCTGGGGGGTCTAGAACAAGGGGTCACAATCTCAGGATATGGGGTAGACCATTTAGGACTGAGTTGAGGAGAAACCTCTTCACTCAGAGGGTGGTGAACCTATGGAATTCTCTACCGCTTAGGGCTGTGGAGGCCAATTCACTGAATATATTTAAGAAGAAAATAGATTTCTAGACTCTAAAGGCATCAATGGGTATGGGGAGAGAGCGGAACTATGTATTGAGATAGAGGATCAGCCATGATCATATTGAATGGCAGTGCAGGCTCAAAGGGCTGAATGACCTACACCAGCTTCTATTTTTCTATGTTTCTAAATGAAAACCATAAGTGATGTAAATCGGGTTGTGAATCAACCAATTATATAAGCATCTCCTCTGATCAGGAAAACTAAAATAAGAGCAGAATGAACATAAGAAATAGGAGCAGGAGTTGGCTATTTGGAACCTTAAGTCTGTTCCAGCATTGAATGTGCTTCTGGCTGATCGTCTACCTTGGCTACACCTTCCGGCACTATCCCCATATCCCTTAGTATCCAAATACCTGTAGAAATCTGACTGGAATCTGAGCATTCACAGTCATCTGGGATAGAGAATTCCAAAGATTTACAACGTTTTAAGTGAGGAATTACCCCGCACCTCAGTCAGAAATAGTTGGCTCCTTATTCTGAGATAGGAACTCCATGTCGGGGGAAACATCCTTTCTGCACACATCTTATTCAGCGCATTAAAGATTTTATTTGTTTCAGTGAGAATACCTTCCATTTTTCAAATCTCCAACCTTCTTTTGCAGGACAATTCCCTCAACACAGGATTCAGTCTAGTGAACCTCCAAAGCACTCCCTCTATGGCAAGTACTTTCTTCCTTTGGTAAGAAGGCCAAAGCTGCACACAGTACTCCAGGTGAGGTCTCACCAAGGTCCTATATAATTACAGTAAGACTTCATTACTCTTGTAATACTCTCAACATATGGGAAGCAAGAGTGGAAAAGTGCTGACTGGTTCAAGGCTATGATCACCATAATGGAACCTGCCACTGAAACCAAGCGGTCTGCTCTCATTAATGACAAGAGAAATCTGATCGAGAAGACTCTGAATGTACTAAGAGCCTCTCTAAGTAAAGTCCAACACACTACTAGGCCAATGACTATTTTGCCAAACTTTCCAGGTGCCCTTTGACATAGGGAACACTAGAGGGAGTATGATGGGATCAAAAAGGCAACCGGCCCATCAGCAAAGGAAACAGCTCCATTGAAAACAAAGGCAGGAGAGGTTGCTGCCAACTGCAGTAAACAGTTGGAGAGATGGGTGCAACACTACCTTGAGTTGTACTCTAGGGAGAACCCTGTCACTGAGGAAATTCAGACCCCACAGAAAGACTGCCTGTTATGGCAGAGCTGGATATAAAACCCACAATGGAAGAGTTTAGCAAAGCTATTGACTCACTTGCCGTGGGCAAAGCTCCAGGTGCTGATGCTATACCACCAAAACTCATCAAGCATGGGAAACAGGCACTCCTGCAGCATCTGCACAAACTTCTCTGTCTCTGCTGGAGGGAGGGGGCACTGCCCAGGATATGTACGATGCGAAGATTTTGACCCTGTACAAGAACAAGGACGATGGTAGCGATTGTAACAACTATCGAGACATCTCCCTGCTGAGCATCATGGGAAAAGTATTTGCCCATGTTGCCCTTATCAGACTTCAGATCCTGGCTGAACACATCTACCCTGAATCCCAGTGTGGTTTTAGAACTGGAAGATCTACAATTGACATGAACTTCTCAGTCTGGCAGCTGCAAGAGAAATGCTGTGAACAAAGGAGTCCACTATATATTGTCTTCATTGATCTCTTCACCCCCTACAAACTGACAACACCCCCACCTCTAGATGGCACACCTCCTGGTTGACTGCAAACATCACCAACCACAACCTGGTAACTGACTGAGTCAAGACTTCAACCTTCCACTGAAAATCTGGGCAGCCCTCAACCTCTTTGAGGATGAGCCGGGGAAGATGTGACTACTTGCTCTATAAGTGGAACATGAGGAAAAGCTCAAGTTGTGTCTGGGGCCACCCAAGTCAGATGATCTTCCACATACTGAACTCGTGCGCTGAGAGATCCATTCTGGGCAGCATCACAACCATTCAGACTGTCACCTGAAGCCATTGAATGGATTGTTAACCTCAGCATCAAACTATAACTGCTTCCCCAACCATTCAAATGAAAAGCACCAAGTTATTTGACCATATGAGCAGAGGCAGTCTATTTAAGCTGCTGGAGAAAACAGGATGGGTCAGGTCAGCTATGACAGGGCAACGTCAGAACCCTTTGAGATCTGCAGCAGGTCAAACAGGGTTGTATTCTGGTATCAACATTCTTGGGCGTATTCTTCTCTGCTGCTGTCATATGCTATCAGGTCATCTACAGAGTGTCTACTTACATATGAGAGCTGACTGAAAGCTGTTCAGCCTTGCTCGCCTGAGATCCAAAACAAAGGTGCTTTCATCAGAGAGTTGCTCTACATTGATGATGCTGCACTAACATTCCATAATGAGGAACACCTTCAGCAGCAAGTGGACAGACTCCCTCACACCTGTAAGGAATTCGGTTTGACCTTCAGCATCAGGAAGACAAATGTCATGGTCTAGGGTGTCGCCATACTGCCATCTATCAGCATTCACAATATGACACTGGAGGTTGTTGAAAGCTTCACAAATCTAGGTTCCACAATCACCAGCAATCTGTCACTCGATGATGAAATCAACACATGCATCGTAAAAGCCATAGCTGTTTTATCGAAGCTAAGTAAGAGCGTGTTGAACAATAGCAACCTGACAGAGAACACCAAACTGTGAGTCCAGAAAGCCTGCATCTTCAGCGCACTCCTCTACGATGGTGAGACTTGGACAACATATGCTAGGCAGGAGAAAAGGCTGAATAGTTTCCAGCTTTGCTGTCTCACACATATCCTCACCATCCCTTGGCAGGACAAAGTCACCCAACTCGAAAGTCCTGGAGCATGCTAATTCCAACAGCATACAGTCATTGCTAAGCCAATGATGTCTGCGCTGGCTCGGACGTGTTCATCAGATAGATGATGGCTGTATACCCAAAGATCTTTTGTACAGTGAACTGGCCACTGGGCTGCAACCTGTTGGACATCCACACCTACACTACAAGGACACTTGCAAACGAGATATGAAGAGGGTGGATTGGGAGACAGTCACTGACGGTTGTGACGTCTGGAAGCTGACTGTCTGGTGGGGCATTGGAGGAGGAGGGGAGAAAAGGAAAGCTCAGCTGGCGAGAAGAGGGCTCTGAGAAAACAGAGGCCAGTGAATTCTGGACCTTCTCAACCCACTGTCCACATCTGCAGCAAATGTGGCTGAGACTGCCATATTAGAGTGGGGTTCCTGAGCCACGCTAGATAATGTTTAACACAGACTTGACAGCCAAGACACAAACCATCTTGGACAGCTACCAAAGAGAGAAGGGTAAGGAGACCAAAGCTGTACATAGTACTCCAGGCCTGGTCTCACCAAGATCCTTTTGTAATTGTAGTAAAACTTTATTACTCTCATGTTCCAATCCCTTTTGTATTGAAGGCTCATGTACCAGTTGTCTTCCTAATTGTTTGCTGCACCTGCATGGTTAAACTTCTGTGATTCGTGTATGAGGACACAGATTTTTCCCTGAATACCAGCATTTCCCAGTCTCTCGTCATTTAAAAAATATTCTGTTTTTAATAAAACATTCACCCCTGTCCTAGTTAATGGGATGAATACAATTGCTTTTACATTGAAACACATCAAGACTTACATGGGTTTGTGTAAGCCATGGTTTTACAATTAACAACATAACCCTGATTATTCCCTCAGGTGACCTTCTCAACTAACCTTGAAAATGGACTGTTTTTTATTAACTTCTGACCAGAGGAAACAGGGCCAATTTCCTTCCACTTCTTTCCTATTTGGTGATTCACCAGTCCTCCTGTTGATAAAATTCTAAAGCTCAGCTACACACTCCCTGAAAACCCCAGGGGATTTCCAACAGACACCTCAAACCAAATGAGTAGGGTCTTGGAAGAATAAGAGGTGTGGGTGTTTGCAGGGAGTCTGGAATAAGATCATTAATTAACTATTAGTTTTAAATACAGTTTGAACCAATTTTAATTTCAAACACAATACTTAAATATGACTCTTTTACAAATACTTTTTGTGGGACATTGGAAATTTGGAAGGTTTATAACTTGACAAACTAGTTCTGTATTAATGGATTCTACAATTGATGCAGACCTGCCAAATGCCACATCATCACTGACAAATTCAAAAAGTTTGTTATTCTGGATGACTCACTGGTAAATTGCTCAAGATATAACAGAGGCCAATGTTAGGTCCAATCCAGTTTTCAACATAAATGCATGATCTGTACCTGTGTGTAAGCAACACCATATCAAACTTTGCAGACAACACAATGATAGTGAGGACAGTTAACTTAAGAGGATTGTAAACAATTTCAGGAGAACATATGCAATTTAGTAGATTGGGAAAAACAGATATCAAGTGAAATTTGAGACAAATTTGAGTATTTGTAAAAGAGTCATATTTAAGTATTGTGTTTGAAATTAAAATGGGTTCAAACTGTATTTAAAACTAATAGTTAATTAATGATCTTATTCCAGACTCCCTGCAAACACCCACACCTCTTATTCTTCCAAGACCCTATTCATTCGGTTTGAGGTGTCTGTTGGAAATCCCCTGGGGTTTGCAGGGAGTGTGTAGCTGAGTTTTAGAACTTTATCAACAGGAGGACTGGTGAATCAGCAAATAGGAAAGAAGTGGAAAGATGATACATTGAGCAAAGATAAATAAGGAAAGTAAGGACAGTAAAACTTTAAAAGAATATTCATCGTCCATCATTACTTCTTGTGCCTTCTGCTGCCTAGGTTTCTGCAGGCACCTGTATCCAAACCTGCACACGCTTTATTGATGCTCCAAGCTGATTCCACTCTATTTACACCAACTTTAACCCACCATGAGATCTGACTTTAACTCTGGACTTCCTCCTATTGTCTTCTCTCTATTCCCCATTTATTGCCAGGATATGTCTATTCGGAAGCTTCTGAAGAGTAGATATCAGGACAAAATACCAGACTCCAAGGAACTCATTCAAGCTGGCATGCCAAGCATCCTCACTATGTTGAGACAGGCACAACTGAGTCGGGCTGCTCAAGTGACCAGAATGCCTGACCTTCACTGGCCAAAGTGAAAACTCGAAGTAGAACTTGGGTCTGGAGTGTGCTCTTATGGTAGTCAGAGGAAGGTCACTCTGAAGGCTTCACTTAGGAGTTTTGATATCGACCCTGACTCCTGGGAGAAGCTTGCCCAGGATCACTGCACATGGTGCGACCAAATAAAATCCGGTGCTGCTTCCTTCGAAAGCAAATGCATATCAGAGGCAGGGAGAAATAGGTGAGGTGATTTGCCAGTACAGGCACCCCTGTGCGTGTCAAGTTTAAAGTGTGCTGGAAACCCTCTGACTTCTAAATTGATGGAATGGAAGTCCTGGGAATGCTGGCGAACTTTGCCTAGGGAGTCTGAGAGAAGTGCCAATTGCTGGTTGTGTCATCGGTTGTCCCGTTTGTTACAGCCTCTAGTGGAACAGAAATGCTGGAAATGTCCTGTCCTGCTGCATCCGAAATGCTCAGCATCCCCCACTGAGCAATCTTGCTGTTTGTGCTGTCGTCTCACACCACACTGCAGATGTTTTAAATGGTGGCAGAGCAGATTCCTGCCTTTTGTCCTGTTTTGGCGGGTTTCGGCCCAGCTGGAATTACCAATCATGGCCCCGCAAAAGAAGGGAAAGGACTGACCCGGATTGGTTGTGGATACTTCCCAAGGCTTGTCTTGCAGCAACAATCTCCGTGTGTCCCCGAGGTTTGAACGTGACTGGGGTAGAGACAGCTGTGACGCCATCGCTACCCGACACCATCGGTACCATCAGGTGTGTCACTGGGATTATCAACAAGGCATCTTGGCAAAGCGGAACCGTAGTCGTCTTGGACCATAGGTATTCTTTGTGTGGTACCAACAATAGGCTAAATTGGTGTTGTGCCGCTGCTACCATATTGTAGAAGGTGCTAAGTCTGAATTTTAGCAAGGAGGAGCTGCAGGCGTATCAGGGTATCTATTTAAAAATTAGTTTATTTACACTATTTACAGTATGTACATAGTGAGTTATCAGGAAGGCACATCACCCTCTCAGGGCTGTCCATCATGCCTGACATCAGTGCCCCACCATCATGTGCCCCATAGATTAACATGTCCATTATGTTAACCCTTTATACTGCACTGGTTCAAGTCGGTGGCTCAACACCACCTTCTCAAAGGCTATTTTGGATGGGCAATAAATGTTGGCTTTGCCAGTGACATTCATCCCATGAATAAAAGTGATTTACTAGGATTATTGTAGGGCTAATGACCTTTAGTTAGGAAGACATACTTCTGGAAAGGGAGCTTTTTCCATTGGAACAAACTAGGCAAAGAGAAGACCTAACAGATATGCTCATAATTATGTGAGGTTTTCATTGAGCATCACCTCATATTTATTTTTGCTAAAGTTTATCTGCCATCTAACTGCCCAGTCTGCAAATTTTCCAATGTCTCCTTCTTCCAAAGCACCAGCTTCAACACCTCTTTGTCCTTTAGTCTGTGACATCTTTTGGCTATCTCCACCTTATCACTGGCCCTTTATCCAGCTCTACCTGTCCGACCCCCCACTTAAACCAGCTCTTTTCTATTTTTTCTTAGTTGTGTTGAAGAGTCATACGGACTCGAAACGTTAACTGTGTTCCTCTCCGCAGATGCTGTCAGACTTGCTCAGTTTTTTCCAGGTATTTTTAATTTTGTTTCATAGAGAAAGGAAACTGTGACCTGATTATGACTAACTCCCACCTTCTGCAATGACTCCTCTCAACCGCCAGAGGACCTCAGAGCGGAGTCGCACATGCACTACAACTCACGGCATGCCCTGACGGGTTCCCGGCGTCCGCCGCGGCAGCTCAAGTCACGTGGGAGGAGCCCCACCTCCTCCCCCCGCCCCCCCGCCCCCC
This sequence comes from Isurus oxyrinchus, assembly GCA_026770705.1. Taxonomy (NCBI): domain Eukaryota; kingdom Metazoa; phylum Chordata; class Chondrichthyes; order Lamniformes; family Lamnidae; genus Isurus; species Isurus oxyrinchus. The sequence continues at coordinate 100,597,188 of JANJGN010000007.1, read as the reverse complement.
CCCCCCCCCCCCCCGGATCATGTGACAGCTGCAGAGGCCAGTCGGTGAGAGTTATCGGTGCGGTTTCATTGACTCTGCAGCTTTCCGCAGGTAATCGGCTCGGTGGCATTTGGAAAGAAGGGGTGGGTCGGTGATGTTTGGAAAAGGGAGGTTGTAAAGGGCGGGGGGGAAGTTGGTGATGTTTGGAGGGTGGGTCGGTGGCGTTTGAAAGGGGGTGGGGGGGAGTTGGAAAGGCCCCTGTGTGATGGGGGACGTAAAATTTCACTCAAAGGCTGACCTGATTTTAACCTCAACTTCACATCCCTGCTGACCCCCAGTAACCTGTCACCCTGTTGCTTTTCTTCATCCATGGGGTGTGGGTGCCATTGGATAGGCCAGCTTTTATTGCCCATCCCTAATTACCCTTGTTCAGAGGGCATTTAAGAGTCAACCATATTACTGTGGGTGTGGAGTCACATGTAGGCCAGACCAGGTAAGGACAGCAGATTTCCTTCTCTAAAGGATATTAGTGAACCAGATGGGGTTCTAATCGTTTCATGGACATCATTAAACTTTTAATTCCAGAATTTTTATTGAATTCAGGATTCGAACCCAGGACCCCAGAGCATTACCCTGGGTCTCTAGATTACTAGGCCAGCGACAATACCTCTACGCCATTGCCTCCCCAAAAATCTATTGAGTTCTAGGTTAAAAATATTCAGACTCTGCTTCCACCACCTTTTGAGGGAGAGATCTAAAGACTCACGCCTCTCTGAGAGAAAAAGAAAAATACTCTCCTCATCTGTCTTAAATGGGTGACCCCATATTTTTAAACAGTGATCCCTAGTTCTAAATTCTCCCACAAGAGGAAACATCTTTTCCACATCCACTCTGTCAAGACCCCACAGAATCTTAAAGGTTTCGATCAAGTCGCCTCTTACTCTTCTAAATTCTACCAGTCCAGCCTTTCCTCGTAAGGGACCTTGCCCATTCCATTTTACAACTTGTCTCTTGTTAAAATACATTCATCTGCCTTTTTTTTCTGCTGGGTACATATTTATATCAGGTGTAGTTAGTGATTCTTTGTTGGAAATCTGAGCAGCCCAAGCAATATTACTGTTTTAAGTTGCATCGGGTGTGTACTGGTAACCGCTGGTTCCCATTGCACAACTGTACTGAGATAGGCATCACATGTTTGCTCACATGCTGCGAGTGGCTCAGCAGATTATTAAAACTATCTCAGCTGCAGTATTGCATTTATTGTGTTAATTAGAAAGAAAACTTGTATTCCATCTTTTATCTGTGCTAAGTTCTTCATAACCAATTAAATATTTTTGAATGTCGTCACTTGAATATAAGAAATGCGGCAGCTGATATGTGCAATGTCCAATTATCTGTTAAGGATGTTGGTTGAGTGAGAAATATTGACCAACTCACTGGAGGGCAAGCTGTTTTGTTTTTTTCCAAATAGGGCCGTAAAATCTTTTACAGGTTTTGTGTCTCATCCAGAAGATAGCGCCTCGCTCTGACAGTGCTGCACTCCCTCAGCACTGCACTAGAGTGGAAGTCTGGAGTGGGACTTGAACTAATGCTGTTCTGATTCAGGTGACAGTGTCAGCCACTGAGCCAAGATGATACTGTTAGAAGAATGGCTTTAGTATTTTATAGTTAGGGATGGGAGATAAACTGTGCATCATGTTCTTTGGTTTAACAGGTTTTTGTTTTCATTGTCTCTCTCCCCTCCAACTTTATTTTAGATGCTGAGGCTGAATAAATGAAGAGGAAGTCTGTACTTTTCACTTCTCCTTGGATGGTTCAAAGGTTTGCAGTCTGACGTAGCGTAAGCTGTCGACAGCTTTGCCTTGCTGGTTGGCTGACTAAGAGCTCAGACTGTGGCTTTTTCTGTTTGGTCGAAGCCGTGGGCGGTGTGTGGGAATGGCCTACTGCGAAGCCACAGTGAACAGTGACCTACAGGATTGGGGCCAGACTGAGGAGGCTGGGGAAAAGGCCAGCCTCCTGCAGAATCCACTGATTACCGAGCGGCTGAGGAGCAGCAGTAAGCGGGAAGGAGGCACACCAGCCTATGGGGCTGTGTTCATCGTGGTGAATGCCGCGCTCGGTGCGGGGCTACTCAACTTTCCCTACGCCTTCTTTGTGGCTGGGGGAGTGGTGGCTGGAATCGTCCTGCAGCTGGTGAGCTAGTTAAAACCTGGCCGCTCGATCTCTGCAGAGTTGGTTCTTGGCACCCTTCTTTCGTGTCTCTTCCAGCCTAATCTGTGCTGTTAACAAGAGCTAGTGAGTGAGTGAACCTGGAGCTTCTCCACAGAGAATACCAGAAATGGCTGAGCCTGGTGCCCTGGCTGCCCATGTACTGCTGAACAGGAGCATGAGGTAGTGGGGAGAACACAAATTTGAAGTGGGCTGTTGGAGAACACCTGATTTTTGCTCCTCTCTCAGCACATTCCTCCATCCTAATCCTTACCCAGGAATTACGTTGGAAGAACCACGAGTGTTTAATGTGGGGTGATATCGATATTGTGTCCCTTACCACTGGTGATGGTCTGCCAGCACTAGTTCATTGTTCCAGTATAGGAGCCAACCTTTAGCTCAATGTTAGCTTCGGACAGGAATCCTCGAATCTGAAAGTACTACATTTGAATCTTGCTCCAGACAGTCCCAGTAAGTGGAGACTGGAATTCCAGCTTGGAATACTGAGCTGCCGTCCAGTGAGATGTTTGTGTCTGGTGGGTTTGGGTGGCCCTCTGAGTGCTCAGCTGTGTGTGTGTCGTGTCTCCCCCTCCCACCCCTCCCTGCCAAAACACCTCACAGCTTGTTAATAATCTGGCTGATGCTTTCTATGACAGGTGTGCAAAGCAGAGACTATTGCCAAAGGGTCAGATTTGTTCCTGCTGGTTCCTCAGCTGCTTGCTCCTTGTTTTTGGTAAGCACAGTTCCAAAATAAACAGCGAGTCAGCCGTCATCCATGAGAGAGAGGTGTCATGTCGAGCATGTCCTCACTACTGACGGAGGGTCTTCAACTGAAGGCAGGAGATGCATCAGCAGCCCCCATTAGGGACATTTGACAATGCCCTGTGTTTGTGTAGCACCTTTAACACAGTAAAATATCCTGGGGTCTTTCACTGAAATTTTATCCTAGCCTGAAACTATATCACTCTACCATAAGGACATAGAAATAGGAGCAGGAGTAGACTGTTTAGCCCATTAGCCTGACATACGATCAGGGCTGATCTTGGGCTTCAACTTCACTTTCTGCCTGTTCCCCAGATCCCTTGATTCTCTGACAGACCAAGAATCTGTCTTTCCCAGCCTTAAATACATTCAACAATGGAGCATCTACAACCCTCCGAGATAGAGAATTCCAAAGATTCATAACCCTTTGAGTGAAGACATTTCTCCTCATCCCAGTCCTAAATGATCAGACCCTTATCCTGAGACTGTGCCCCCGTGTTTTAAATTCCCCAGCCAGGGGGAAGCAACCTCTGTGTCTACCCTGTCAAGCCCCTTCAGAATATTGAATATTTCCATGAGATCACCTCTCATTCCTATGAACTTCAAAGAAGATAGACCCAGTTTACTCAGTCTCTCAAAATTGGACAGCCCTCTCATCCCAGTGACCAATCTAGCTGTACTGCCTCCAATGCAAGTATATCCTGCCTTAAATATGAGACTGAGACTGTTCCTTTACTGTCGCTGGGTCAAAATCCTGGAACTCCCACTTTAACAGCACTCTGGGTGTACCTACACCATGTGGACTGCAGCAGTTCAAGAAGGGACCTCATCACCACCATAGGGGCAAATTGGGATGGGCAATAAATGCTAGCCTAGCCAGTGAGGCTGACATCCTGTGAATGAATTAAAAAAAAAATGATATTGAGCAACGTGAGAGATAAGGAACAAAAGCTTATTCAAAAAGGTAAGATTTAAGGAATGTCTCTGAGGTAGAGAGATTTCGGGAGGGAATTCCAGAGACAGGTGCAGGGCTGGCAATCGTGGGGGAGTGAAGGGAGTAGGGGATAGAATCGAAACCAGAGTTGGAAGAATGTGGAGTTCTGAAAGGGATGTTGCACTGAAAGAGGTTACCGGCATGGGGAGAGGCAAAACCATTGAGGAATTTAACACTCTTGTGTTTTTGTTTCAGTTCTCATGTCTTCTGGTTCTTTTGCCAATTGTCTTAAATCTGTGGTCTCCATGTACCAATCCTCCTGTTAATGGTAACAGTTTCTCCCTCTGTACTCTAACAAAACCCCTCATGCTTGTACCAAATCCTAGCTTTTTAAAAGCTGTTGCTGTGGTTTTGCTATGATGGATTTCACCTTCGTCTTGGACGAAGCAAACCCTTTGTTTTATTTCTTGCAGTGTTTAGTGTTGTTTATAATCGCTGGGCTGGTGATTCTGGCTTACTGTTCACAGGCCAGCAGCAAGGCCACTTACCAGGAGGTGGTGCGGGCAGCTTGTGGACAAGTGGTTGGCACCATCTGTGACATCCTCATCGCTGTTTACACCTTTGGCACCTGCATCGCATTCTTAATCATCATTGGAGATCAGCTGGACAAGAGTGAGTGAGCGAGTGTGGAATGGGTGCGTTAGCCTATCAGCCGGGGCGCGGAAATATCGTTGTGATCAGTGGGCAGCAGCAGTTTGAGAGATGGGGCAGGGACTGGGCGAAGCTTAAAGCCACCTTGGGCTGATGAGTGAAAGCCTGCTCTAGCCATGGCTAATATGAATTCACAGTCTCAGCTCAGTCCCTCAACAGTTATCAAATCTTGCAGTATAGTAGGAGGCCATTCAGCATGTCTATGTGGTTTGTTGAAAGAGCTATCCAACTCCTTCCGCTCCCCTGCTCCTTTCCCACAGTGCTGACAGTTTTACCTTTTCAAATATTCATCCATGCTCCTCCTTTCACGCTGGTCTTTTTGGCAATTACTTTAACTCCATGCCTTCTGGTTACTCACTCTTTCGCCACTGGAAACAGTTTCTCCTTATTTATTCTTTCAAATCAGGGTGAGCAGATCTCTCTGTTTGGCTGGATGGCCCCAGCTTCTCATGAAGCGACCCAGTGTCCCGACAGTTTTCTGGTTTTCAGCTCCACTGAGGGCCCTACTCTTTAACCCACCTACTGGGTTCAATTTACTGTCAGCCACAAAACGCCCTTGCACCCTGGGAATTGGGGCCAGCTCCATTATGGTTCCTTCAGTTGCTGTACAGCCGGGAAGAGCCGGAGTTCAGGCCAAGGATGTTATCGTGACCTTTTTGGCGCCAACAGCTCCATTGTTGGTGACGTCTTTGAAACGTCCTTTCAGCGCCCAGTCACTGGCCCGGGGCCTGATGTCACGGCACGTGCCGCTCAACCCAACCTGCTGCTGGTGCTCCGTAACTGCTCCGCCTCTCAGCCCTCTCCCTTGCCAACCCCATTGGTCCCTGCTCCAGAAGTCATGTCCCCAATGTGCCATCCAAGTGGCTGTCAGGAGCTGTCAGTCGTATTGCAGGTTAGGGTGATCCCTCCCATTGGCCTGGTTGGCCTCTAGAGCAGCCCAGCAGAATGTTTATTGCAGATATCTCAATCACACAATTAATCTTCCATTAAACTTTCGAATTATTTGATTGATTATGCAAATCAATCCATTAGTGGGAGATGGTGGTGTAGTGGTAATGTCACTGGACTAATAATCCAGAGGCCCAGGCTAATGCTGAGGGGACACGAGTTCAAATCCCACCCAGCAGCTGGTGGAATAAAAACTCAATTAATAAATCTGGAATTGAAACCTTGTCTCAGTAATGGTCACCATGACAACTGTTTAAAAGCCCATCTGGTTCACTAATGTCCCTTAGGGAAGGAAATCTGCCGTCCTTACCTGGTCTGCCCTACATGTGACTCCAGACACACAGCAATGTGGTTGACTTTTAACTGCCTCCTGAAATGGCCGAGCAAGCCACTTAGTTCAAGGGCAATTAGGATTGAGCAATAAATGCTGGCCCTGCCAGCAATGCCCACATCCCATGAAAGAATTTTTTAAAATCATCACTAAACAAGGATTGGGGGTACAAATTGTAATCCAAGTATTTAATACTCATGATGCACCTATTACCAGGTACAGGTGTGTACGTTTGAGGAAATGAATTTCAGTGATAAATGGTAAACGCTTGTAAATGCAATTCACTGGCTGCCTGCTAATGCAATCTATTCATGTTCAACTGTAACTAACAAGCTGCATTGCTGACAATGCTGTTCTGAGTTAACTCATTTATAATTACTATAATTTCACTGCATATTGTTTCTGCTGAAGTAGAGTAGCATGCAATATGTAAAATTACAGCAGGTTAAAGAAGGATTGAAATGGTTCCTTGATGGCCTGAAGTGTGTTCCAATGGCAGAGATACTGGATTAACATTAAATTGACTGGACACTTCTTGGTGACTCAAGATCAACGGAATAAGTTCCCAACCGGCTGGACATATTTCAGGATATGTCATCATGTGACCCCCTACCTTCAACTGCCCCTCCCCCAGACTCCTGCCATTGGTTGCTCAACATGCCAATCCTCAGAGCCCTACCTTCCCAAGGTTTTTCAATGTGTCCCAGTTTAGACTGTTGAAAATCCGGTCACCCTATATCAAAAGCTTTTATCATTTTTGAACACCTTTAGTGAATCATTGAAAGTTTACGGCACAGTTGGCTCATTGTGTCTGTGCCGGCCAATAAACAAGCCACTCAGCCTAACCCCACTCTCCAGCATTTGGTCCATAGCCCTGCATATCCAGACACCTTGTAAATGAGTTGAGGGTTTCTGCCTCTACTATACTTTAAAGCAGTGCGTTCCAGACCCCCACAACCCCCTGGGTGAAAAAATGTTTCCTCATCACCCCTCCAATCTTTATAACAATTACTTTAAGTCTATGCCCCCCAGTCACTGACCTCTCTGCAAAAGTAAATAGGTCCTTCCTATATCCACTCTATCCAGAACCCCCTGAAGAGAGGGTCCAGAGGAGGTTCACAAGAATGATCGCAGGAATGAAAGGCTTAACACATGAGGAATGTTTGAGGTCTCTGAGTCTATACTCGATGGAGTTTAGAAGGATGAGGGGGGATCTGATTGAAACTTAGAATACTGAAAGGCCTGGATAGAGTGGACGTGGAGAAGATGTTTCCATTAGTAGGGGAAACTAGGACCTGAGGGCACAGCCTCAGAGTAATGGGAAGACCTTTTAGAACAGAGTTGAGGAGAAACTTCTTTAGCCAGACAGTGGTGAATTTATGGAATTCATTGCCACAGAAGGCTGTGGAGGCCAGGTCATTGAGTGTATTTAAGACTGAGATAGATAGGTTCTTGATTGGTAAGGGGATCAAAGGTTACGGGGAGAAGGCGAGAGAATGGGGTTGAGAAACTTATCAGCCATGATTGAATGGCAGAGCAGACTTGATGGGCCGAATGGCCTAATTTGTGCTCCTTTGTCTTATGATCTAATTTTGTACATGTCAATCAAATCTCCCCTCGGCCGCCTCTGTTCCAAGGAGAACAACCCCAACCTTTCCTCATAGCTGCAAGTTCCAGTCCTGGCAACACCCCTTGTAAATCTCCTCTGTACCCTCTCTAATCTCCCCTTAACCTTCTCTGCTCTGGGGAGAAGAATCCCAGTGATGCTGAGGTCAACCCCCAAGCTGTTGATCTTGCCCAGAGGTTTTGAGAGTAGCTGGTGAACGGGTTCTGAAATAAGCAGGCATACAGAGTAGTTTTTGTGGTTGCTGTTACAGGGCAATAAGCACGCACAGCTTTACAGTCAACACACACACATAGCTGCTCCTGATCACAAACATTGTTTGTATTGCTGTGTGAGGAGAGGGGTGGGGTTGTGAGGGGGGTGTTGGGGTTCGCTGATGTTGAGCACCTGCAGGCTGGAACAATGCTGCCTGGTTTTATATGAATCAATCTGCAAAGTTGCCGATCCACTGTAAAACTACAAAAGCAGAATACTGCGGCTGTTGGAAATCTGAAGTAAATACACAAAATACGGGAAACACTCAGCAGGCCTGGCAGCATTTGTGGAGAGAGAAACAGAGTAAACGTTTCAGATTGTGATGAATGATCATTGACCCTGCTTCTCTCTGCACAGATACTGCCTGAGCTGCTGAGTATCTCCAGCATTTTCTGTAAAACCAAAAACTTATCAATCCGCTACCCAGTGTTGAACTAAACACTGTTATCAATCCACTAGCCACTGTATAACTGAGCTCATTGTGCAAATGTAAGATTGTCAGACTGCAGATAAAGGTGTTATAATCAGATTCTGTGCTTATCAGTTGAATATAAGGTGAAAATTTTGAGGACCAAGCAAAAATGAGAGAAGACATCGTGGGTGAGGGGTGGGGGTAGGTGAATGGCGGTGGGGATAGCAGGGTGGATGGGGGGTTCCGGAGGCAGGGTGTGGCAGGGGTTCCGGGTGTGTTTGGAAGAACCAAATGCTATGTTGCATTGCTCACTGGGACTGGTTTTGAATCAAAGTCTTCTTGGAACACAATGCTTCGTGTAACAGCAAAAGAAAAACAGACTTGCCTTTCTACAGGGTCAAGACCTCCGAACATTCCAAAGCACTTTATGCTCAATTAAGTACTTTTTTATGAAGTAAATATGGCAACCAATTTGCACACAGTTAGATCCCACAAACAATGTGATAAGTTACTAGATAATATGTTTTAGGCTATGTTGATCACGTGTAGATGTATTGAGAGAGCTTTGTTATAGACTGTTGGTATATACCCATGCAGTGAGACCTCTTCATATGGATTAAGTGGGGCGTTGATCTGAATATATGCTTGAGAACACCCTTAGACCCGGGGTACAATTGAACACTACATCATGCACAATGTGATGCGAGGAATTTGCTTTGGGCGAGTGGAGAGACTTGTTCTGTACCTCTAATCCACATGTTGTCCTTTAAATCTAAAATAATGTTAAGCAACCTGTCGAGTGAAAGGGAAATATTCAGTATGGAAAAGGTTCTGAATGCTTTGCTTTGCAGTAATTGGGGCATTGATGCACACACCTGAGGGAAATGCTTCAGTCAACAGCCATTGGTATAGTGACCGCAAGTTCACCATCTCAGTCACCTCTATTCTGGTCATCCTACCCCTCTCTATTCCCAAAGAGATTGGATTCCAGAAATATGCCAGGTAAGTGCTTTCACCACCTTGATCTATTGATGACCTGGTGCCAGTAGGTGAAACAATCCTGTAAGGACTCATGTTGAACCTCAGCCCATGCCATGGCAAGTGGCTTCGAGGGGTAGATGCAAAAGGATGGGGGTGTGACAAAGTAATCTATACAGTTCACAACATCTCCCTCCATTATCCTAACTGAATCCCCATGTTGTGTGAGGAAGAAAATCTGATGATCCTGGCCTTGCCCTTCAGAAGCCTGTCTGCCAGATGGCTCAAGCAGAGTGACCAAATCCCATTGTGTTTAATCTGAGGGATTGCTCACCATTTTCCATTCTCCCCACTTTGGATGATAAAGGACTTCTAATAAAAAGTCCCCCCTCGCTTCCCTCCATTATTTTTCTCTCCTACCTTTTAACCCCTATTTCCCCACCACCCCACCATACAAGAGGTGACCGTTCGACTGTGCCATCTCTCAGGAATCTTAACACACATCCTTGCTTTCTCCCTTACATGTATCTTTCCCTCCATCTATCTCACCAGCTTGTTCTGACTCCCAAATTCTCCCTCCACTGGTCCTCTATTCACAATGATCCTGTGGCTGCACATGACCTACTGAACAGTTCCAAAGACCTTGTTTGCATCAGTCACTCTGTCTCCATCTCTAATCCATTTGCTCCCACCATTGGCCTCTTTAGTCTGACATGACAAACTCGTGTGACTATTGTTCTTGTGACCAACTGTTTCTGAATGGTGACAAATAGTCTCCTTTAATTCCCCTTCTCTTTAACAAGCCTGAGGAACTCATTGATTTCTTCATCTCAAACGGTTGAGAGCATATGTGTGGCTTCCTCTCTGATGTTGATCATTCCCTGCTCTTCAATCCTTTCCCCAATCCCCCACTCCATCTTGTGGCTTTTGTCTCCTTCATCTCTCACCAGCCTTTTCAAAGCTAATTTCTTCAAGACTCACTTTGATCTCCTTTTCTTTCCACCCATTTCCTCACCCTTTCCTGCCCTAAGTGTTTAGGCACCGTATCTCTGTGAGAAAAACCAGTATCACTGCCTCAGTTTACCATCAATCCCTCCCACTGCCATCCGACCTCTACTGTCACTTGTCCAAAGTTTTCCTGGTGTCATTGCTGCCTCTATGGCAAGGCTCATGTCTCAGTTCCCTATTGCTTTGAGAGTCGATCTTGTCAGCTCCTTGTGTGTCTCTGGCACCAGTTAGTTGAAGCTAAGTGGGGAACTTGGCTTTTCTTCCTCCTTGTGTTTTTCTGCCTCTCACCTGTTCGCGACCTTTTTTCTTGGATGCCCTGGGAAATTTCTCCAAACCCCAGTTTTCTCCAAACAATTGCCTGAGCCAACTGATTACTTGGAAAGGGTAATCGTTGTCAGCCGCATGCATCCCAGCCTGGACTCTCCTCCTGACCTGCCAGAACTGTTATCCCTGTAAACCTTGGGTGGGGGGAAGCCACAGCCTCCATGGGTGATTGTGTGTTTAGAAAAAAGCAAAATTGAGAAATTTGAGTGTCCCATTGTGAGATTGTGAATGAGACTCAAAAAATGCAAGTCGCGATGAATTTCTGAGAGTTGTCAAATCCGAGGTATCTGAAATACAAAACGTATCATTCCTCAGAGCTTTCATTCCTTCCAGCAGCAGCCCAACAAATTTGTAAAGGGATGTTGAAGCACTTCAAAGCTAAGATTTCCATTGGAGCTTTGGATTTAAGGCAGCCCATTAGCCACCTGCCCTGTAGGAGGATGCACACAGGCAATGTTGGATCTGTTTTGATTGTTTTCTCTGTGTCTGCCTTTAGTACCCTGAGTGTGTTGGGGACTTGGTATGTGACCATCATAATTATCGTTAAGTACATCTGGCCAGATCAAGGTATCAGTATCGGCGATATCCCAACCCGGTAAGTGTTGGCTGCTCAGTGACCAGCTTGTCACAGATGCTTATTTATTGAGAAAAACTCTTCAATATGGCATGCCCATGTTGCTCATTGACTTTTTGGTCTTGGGTCATGATTTCAATGGTACCGAGGTCATGAACACTCTTAGGGCTGTTGCTCAATGGAATGATTGGCTACAGAGTCAGTCTTGTCCATTGTGGACATTTCCTAAATGGAGGCCTACCTTGTCACCCTTGGGGCAAGTTAGATAGATTGGCTCAGTAGTTGTGTTAACTGGAACCTTTCCTCTCGCTGTGTGGCACCTGAGATAATCCCGCCTTGGAGAGGCATTTCCTTACCATAAGCGGAGGTGGGGAAAGTGATCAGTCCCACTCAGTCAATGCCTCGCAGCTGGGAGGCTGTCAACCAGGCCTCAGAGAGATTTGAAGCCGCAGGCGAGTGGAACCCCGGTGATGGGTGGGGCCTACAAATTGTTTTCCCAGGCAGAATTATGAAAGCTGCTGACCTGGTGTGTGTGTGATGTGGTTTCAACGTGGCTTTGTACTGAAGTGGGGAAGGGGTATATCACATCTTCCACAAATTTCCAGTGTCTCAAAGCTCTTTACAGCCACTTTCATCACTGTCATAATCTGGGAAACATTTGAGGCAGACAGTTTGAGGTTGATGAAGGATTTAGATAGTATTAGGAAAATAATATTTCTTCATGGGTCTGATGAGTCATTAATTTAAACCAATCAAGGGCAATTGGAGATGGGCAATAAATGCTGGCCTAGTCAGTGATGTCCATATCCTGTGAAAGAGGAAAGAAGAAGTCATTGAGTGATGAGGGGCTGGTAGAAATCTATTGTGCAGATTGTTGGGAAATGGAAGGCTTTAGCACACGGACTGTTTGAGGCAGAAACCATTGCATGTTTTAAAGTAAAACTAGATTCATAATTGAAACAGTAAATTAGAGGGCTTTGGGGAGAGGCTAGAGCATCAGGTGTAGTCTAGGGTTGTTCTGGTAAAGTACCAGCAAAGGGCCGAATGGCCTTGTGCCTTGAACGGCACGGTTCTCTATGCAGGAATAGTGTGTGTGGTGATTCTGCATACCCTGAATTACTGATCTTACCCAAGTCATTTGCCTGGACGCTGTCTTGACTGAGTGGCGGGCATGTGGGTGATTACACTGGAGAACAAGAGCCCAGCTTGTGCTCTGTAGTGGGCATTGAAGACAATGAGACCCCCAAATGTCTGATTTCTCATCGTCCAGAGTCAGGCAATGACTGTAGAATGAGGGGGAAGAATGTAATAGTTTTATAAAAGGTTTGTAGAGCTGTCAGTAATATTAACCCTTTCTTCTCCCCTTCTCCTCAGCCCGTCCTCCTGGATGGCCGTGTTTAATGCGATTCCAACCATCTGCTTTGGTTTTCAGGTATTGATGTTACTCCCTGTCCCCTGTGCTCCTGGATCCTGCTCCCAATTTTTGTAAATGAAGGTTCCCCTCTCTCCATGATGGCTGAGGTTTAGTTACACAGGAGTTAGTTGGATTTGTGATCTGAGCTGGAGCAGCAGTCGTTGACTGTGGGTGCGAGAATTGATCCTCACGCCTTTGAGTGCAGCCAAGGTCCACACTCCCTATGGAAAGTGGCCGAGAGTGCGTGATGGCGGGTTAGAATTTGTCTGTGGTGCCTCCTTGGTCACAGCTTACAGTCAAATGTGGGAAATTTGGGAACAATTTTGTGAAATTTCTCTCTAACTCCCTAAGGCAATTAAACAATTAAGATTGTAATAGCACATATCACAATCTCAACTCACTGGAAATTTACTCAAAAACTGGAAATGACCCCTTCTCTCAAGGAGTTGTCAGGTTCCCTTTTAAAGGTCTGGAGCACTCAGTATACATTACATGTCTTGTTGGTCTGTTACCAAACCATTACCATGATTCTAATTATGGGAGTGAGTGGAAAATGGCTTCCTAACTCTTTCCCTGTGTATTTCCAGTGTATTCCATGTAGTTCTGCTAAACCTTATCCATCTGAATTCACCTGTTCAACTAGACTGAGTACATAGATAAGGAAACCTCCTGCTGATTACCATGTGCTGCTGTTTCCCCCAGCCTCAGCTGATGAATCAGTGCTCCTCCATGTTGAACACACCACTTGGAGGAAGCACTGGGGGGTGGGGTGGGGGGCAAAGATGAGGAATGTACTTGGTGGTGTCCATCACCAAGAGTGGCCTGGTAGCACCACCACAGATTGAGCTGGCCAAGTCCTAAAGGACATAGCTGCTAGGCTGGATCTGCAGCAGATGGTGAGGAAAGCAACAATAGGGAAAAACCTACTTGACCTCATCTTCATCAATCTACCTATTGTAGATGCATCTGTCCATGACAGCATTGGTAGGAGTGACCATTGCACAGTCCTTGTGGAGACAAAGTCCCAGCTTCACACTGAGGATACCCTCCATCGTGTTGTGTGGCACTACCACCGTGCTAAATGGGATAGATTTCGAACAGATCTAGCAACTCAAAACTGGGCATCCATGAGGTGCTGTGGGTCAATAACAACAGCAGAATTGTATTCAACCACAATCTGTAACCTCATGGCCCAGCATATCCCCCACTCTACCATTACCATCAACCTAGGGGATCAACCCTGGTTCAATGAAGAGGGCAGGAGGGCATGCCAGGAGCAGCACCAGGCATACCCAAAACTAAGATGCCAACCCGGTGAAGCTGCAATGTAGGACTATGTCCGTGTGGAAATAACACGCGATGGACAGAGCTAAGCAATCCCCAAACCAAATAGTCCTGCCATATTCATTCAGTGGTGGAAAATTAACAACTAATCGGAGGAAGAAGCTCCAAGAACACCCCCGTCCTTAATGATCGGGAAGGCCAGCATGCTGGAGCAAAAGACGAAGCTGAAGCATTTGCAAGAATCTTCAGCCAGAAGTGTTGAATGAATGATTCATCTCAACCTCGTCGTGAGGTGCACAGAATCGCAGAGCCGGAAAGACCATTTGGCCCCTTGAGCTTGCTCTGCCATTCAGTACAATCATGGCTGATCTTCAACCTCAACTCCACTTTCCTGCCCACTCCCCATATCCCTGGATTCCCTGAAAGATCAAATATCTGTCAATCGCAGTCTTGAATATATTCATTGACGGAGAATCCACAATTCTCTTGGGTAAAGAATTCCAAAGATTCGCAACCCTTTGAGTAAAGAAATTTCCCCTCATCTCCATTCTAAATGATTGACCCATTATCCTGAGGCTGTGCCCCCGTGTTCTAGATTCCCCAGCCAGGGGAAATAGCCTCAGTATCTTGAATGTTTCAATGACATCACCTCTCATTCTTCTGAGCTCCAGAATATGGACCCAGTTTACTTGGCCTCTTATCATAGGACAATCCTCTCATCCCAGGGATCAATCTAATGAACTTTTGTTCTACTGCCTCCAATAAAAGTATACCCTTCCTTAGACTTGGAGGCCAAAATTGCGCACGGTATTCCAGATGTGGTCTCACCAAAGCCCTGTATAATTGTAGCAGGGCTTCCTTATTCCCATATTCCAGTCCCCTTGCCATAAAAGCCAACATGCCATTTGCTTTCCTAATCGTTTGTTGTACTTAGATGCTGAATTTCTGTGTTCCCTGTATGAGTACACCCAAGTCTCTCTGAACATCCACATTGAACAGTTTTAGTTTAAAAGTGATGCCAGACTTCAGGCAATTTGATTCACTTCACATGATATCTCCAAATGGCTGAGTCTAATGGATGCATTAAAGTCCATGGGCCTTGATGATGTCATGACAATGGTACTGAAGACTTGTGCTGTAGAACTTGCCACACCCTTAGCCAAGCTGTTCCAGTACAGCTACAATACTGGCTCCTACCTGGCTATGTAGAAAATTGTCCTGGTGTGTCCTGTACACTAAAAAAAAACAAATCCAATTCAGCCAATTACCGCTGAGTTTACCCTCAATCATCAGTAAAGTAATGGAAAGGGTCGTCAACAGTGCTATCAAGTGACACTTATTCAGCAATAATCTGTTCACTGGTGCTAAGCTTGGGTTTCGCCAGGGCCACTCAGCTCCTGTCCTCAATACAGATTGGCACCATATTAAACATCACTCCCTCCACCATTAACGCACAATAGCAGTAGTGTGTACCATCTACAAGATGCACTGCGGGAACTCGCTAAGACGCCTTAGCACCTTCCAAAGTTGCGACCTCTCCCATCTAGAAGGACAAGATCAGATGCATGGGAACACCACCAAGTCACTCACCATCCTGACTTGGAAATGTATCACCGTTCCTTCATTGTCATTGGTTCAAAATCCTGGAACTCCCTCCCTAACAGCACTGTGGGTGTACCTCCACCACATGCAGTGATTCAAGGTGGCAGCTCACCACTTATTTGAGGGTAATTAGCAATGGGCAGTAAGTGCTGCCTTTGCCAGCAATGTTCACATCCCAGGAAAGATTGAAAGAAACTACATTGGTGAAATTGGCAGATCTGTCTGATGAAATTTAATGTGTTAATGTGTGAAGTGACACATTTTGGAAGGATGAATTAGGAAATATGAACTAAATGGTGCCATTCTGAAGGAGTTGCAGGAACAGAGACAGCTGTCTGTGTACAAACACCAACCTTTGAAGGTGGTAGAGTAAATTGAAACCCTTCTTTGAATACAGCATCCTTTCCTCTACACCGAGTACAAGAGCAAGGAAGTTAAACTCAACCTTTCTGAAACACTGGTTAGATATCAGCTGCAGTATTGTGTTCAATTCTGGACACTAAAGCAAGAACGTCAAGACCTTGGAGACAGTGTGGAGATGATTTGTTAGAAAGGTACTAGGGATGAGGGATTTCAGGTATCTGTAGAGACTGGAGGAGCAAACAGGCAATAAATGCTGGCCTTGACCTTACCAGCAACACCAACATCCCATTTACAAATAAAATAACAAAATACAATTCTTTCCTTTGTACAGAGTCAATTAATGGAAGATTTTATAGAAGTGTTCAGATTTATGAGGAGTTGTGATGGAAAAGCTGTTTTGATTGGCAGGAGGGTCGATAACCAGATTTAAAACAATTAGTGGAGAAACTTGAGCTGTTTTCAATGATAGCTGATGTGACAGGGCAGCAGGGGAAGGGGTTTAGGGGTCAGCTGGTTCAGGGTTTACAGGTGGCGGTTACGTTCCAATGAGGAAGATCCAGGGATAGGTGATTGAAGACAGGACACTAGATCCACTTAATAAATGCCAGTGGGTGGAATGTTCACATGGGGTTGTTCTGGGCGGACCAGGTCAAATGGACTGAAGAGGCCGTCTTGTGAATATAAAGAGCAATATCACCACCCCGTGACAGAACATCGCTATTGCAACTCCGGGAGCAGCATCTGTCAGAGCCCGGGGTTTGGCAGGAAGGGCTGTGTGTCTGATGCACTCTTTGATAAGTGTTCTTTCACCTTATATATAAATAATTTTGACTCTTGCCTGTCCATCATTACACCAGTTTCTTTCCTGTTTTTGACAGTGTCACGTCAGCAGTGTTCCGGTGTTCAGCAGCATGGAGAGGCCGGCGGTGGAGCGTTGGGGCTGGGTGGTGACAGCGGCTGTGGTGATCTGTCTGTTCGTGTACACAGGCACAGGTACGGCACACGATTCCTCCGCTACACAGTGAGGGAGAGGTGGGGCTGGCTACAGCAACAGAAACAACAACTTTCATTTATATAGTGTGTCAGCCATGGCTCAGTTGGGAACAATGAAGCCTGTGTTGGAAGGCCATGAGTTCAAGTCCCAGTCCAGTACTTGAGCACAAAAATCGAGGTTGATGTTTCAGTGCAGTGTTGAGAGGGTGCTGCACTGTTGGAGGTGCCGCCTTTCGAAGACTTTGTTGGCTATAAAGCGCTTTGAGACTTCTGATGGTAGTGATGGGGGCTATAGAAGTGCAAGTCATCTTTCTTACCCACCAACCATCGCATAGTAAATTATCCCAAAGCGTTTTACAGTAACTTTTGTCAAACTGAATTTGTCACAGTGAGTCACATAAGACAACATTAGGGTAAATAAACAGAAGCTTGGTCAAAAGGGTAGGGTTTAAGGAGCATCCTAAAGAAGGGAAACGTGGTGGAAGGGCAGAGGGGTTTAGGGAGGGAGTTCCAGAGCTTGGGAGCCAGGCAGCTGAAGGCACAGTCGCCAATTAAAAGGAATTAAACTGAGGAATGCACAGAGGCCAGAATTAGAGGAACACCAATATCTCGGATGATTGGGGGCTGCAAGAGATTACAGAGTTAGGGAGGGAGGTGGCCACAGAGGGATTTGAAAATAAGGGTGAAAATCTTAAAATTGAGGTGGTACTTGACTGGGAGCCATTGTAGGTCAGTGAACACAGGGATAATGGATGAACAGGACTAGATATGAGAGGATATGGAAAGCAGAGTTTTGGATGAGCTCAGGTTTATGGAGGGTGGAAGATGTGAGAACTAACAGAAACATGTTGGAATAGTCAAATCTAGAAAGAACAAAGGTATGAAGTTGGTTTTTTAAGGGATGAGGCAGAGGTAGAGTTAGAAAATATTAGTAGGCATTCTTGGTAATGGAGAAGCTATTGGACAGAAATTCATCTCTAGCAAATAGAATGCCAAGGTAGCTAATGGTGTGGTTCAGCTCCAGTTATCAGGGAGAGGGATAGAGTCTGGCTAAGGAATGGAGTTTGTGGTAAGGCTGAAGGACACAATGGCTTGTTTTTCCAATGTTTATTTGGAGGAAATTTTTTCTAATTTCAGACTCGATGCCTTGATTTGGAGGTCAAAGGTAGAGCAGGTCATATGTTTCCCTTTCACCTCTGGGACTTGAATTCAAATCCAGTCCTGGCTTTTGGGATGAACATTTATTTCCCTGCCTGGCTGCAGGGGCCTCTGTGAAATGAGTTTGGCTATTCTTACCCCAATTTCTACTTGACAATGAGGTTCACTTAGGTCCTTAAATTAGCAATTTGCTTGATGGGACATCGGGTGGCACAGGGTGTGTGGGAATTAGTATTGGTGCAGTAGATGGTGCTATTGATCCTGAGACATGGAGTTCTGGAACATAGGAACAGGAGGTGGCCATTTAGTGCCTCGAGTCTGTCTGCTATTCAATGAGGTTATGGCTGATCTGCAACCTAACTCCATATACCCCGCTTTGCTAAGTTTCCCTTTGGTTAGCAAAAACTTATCAATCTGTCTTTTAAAATTAACATTTGATCTCCCAACAATTGCCATTTGTGGAAGAGGGTTCCAAACACTTACCACTCTGTGTGTGTTGATGGCCGTAATTTCACCCCTGTAAGGCCTAGCTCTAATTTTTTGACTAGGCCCCCCTTAGTTCTAGACTCCCCAACCACAGGAAGTAGTTTCTCACCATTAACCCTATCTGTTCCCTTGGTATTTTGTAAACATCGATTAAATCAGCCTTTAATCTTCTAAATTCTGTGTAATTTAACTCTAGCTTATGTAATCTGTCCTTGCAATTTAACCCTTGGAGTCCAGGTATCATTCTGATAAATCTACACTGCACTCCCTCCAGGGCCAGTATATCCTTCCTAAGGTGTGGTGTCCAGGACAGCTCACAGTAACTCCAGGTGTGGACTAAGCAGGTTTTTATGTAGCTGAAGCTTGCATTTTAGTCCTCTAGATCTCGAGGCCAGCATTCCATTAGCATTTTGATTATTTTTATGATCTATGTATCTGAACTCAAACCTGTTTCTGGCTTTTCACCAATTGGAAAGTACCCTGCTCTGTCCTTTTTAGATCCAAAGTGGATGACCTCGTATTTGTCGACACTGAAATCCACTTGCTGCAGTTTTTCCCATTCATCGAATCAATTGATTGTTTTTTTTTGTAATTTTATGCCTTCGTCAACACTCTTTACAAAGCTGCATGTTTTTGTGTCATTAGCAAACTTGGACATGTGGCTTTCTGTCCCGTCATCTAAGCCGTGAAAATAAATACCGTGAATAGTTCAGGCCCAGCACAGATTCTTGCAGGACGCAACCAGTCACATCTTACCAATTAGTGTGGCTGCCCATTATCCCTACTCTCTGCTTCCTGCTACTCAACCAATTTCAGAACCAGGTCAGCAGTTTGCCTTCAATTCCAAGAGGCCTATCTTTAACTAATAGTCTCTAATGAGAAACTTTATCAAGTGCCTCTGGAAGTCCATATAAATAACATCCACAGACATTCCCCTGTCCACTACTTTAGTCACCTCTTCAAAAATTTTAATCCAATTCATCAGGTGTGACCCACCCTTTACAAATCCATGTTGGCCCTCTCTGATCAGCTAAAAATTTTCAAGGTATTCAGTCACTCTATCCTTAATCAATAATTTCTCAACCACACAAGTTAGACTAATTGGTCTAAAATTCCCTGGTTCCACTTTCTTTCTTTCTTTAGCAGTGTGACATTCACAATCTTCCAATCTAGAGGAATAGTTCCCAAATCAAGTGAACTTTGGAGGATTGTACACTGAACTGAAAGCAAAATACTGCAGATGATGACGGTCTGAAATAAAAGCAGAAACTGCTCTAAATACTCAGCCGGTCTGGCAGCACCTGTGGGAGAGAGAAACAGAGTTAACGTTTCAAGTCGAACATGATGGAGTCATATTCAAACAAATACGAGCATACGAATTAGGAGCAGGAGTAGGCCATTCGGCCTGTCGAGCCTCCTCCACCATTCAATAAGATCATAGCCGATCTGACTGTGCCCTCAATTCCACATTCCTGCCTACCCCTGATAACCTTTAACCCCCTTGTTAGTGTTTGATGGGGACAGTGTAGAGGGTGCTTTACTCTGTATCAAACCCCGTGCTGTATCTGTCCTAGAAGTGTTTGATGGGGACAGTGTATAGGGAGCTTTACTCTGTATCTAACCCCATGCTGTACCTGTCCTGGGAGTGTTTGATGGGGACACTGTATAGGGAGCTTTACTTTGTATCTAACCCCATGCTGTACCTGTCCTGGGAGTGTTTGATGGGGACAGGTGTATAGGGAGCTTTACTCTGCAGCTAACCTCGTGCTGTACCTGTCCTGGGAGTGTTTGATGGGGACAGTGTATAGGGAGCTTTACTCTGCATCTAACCCTGTGCTGTACCTGTCCTGGGAGTGTTTGATGGGACTTTAGTCACTCTGATCATGTGTTTTATTTTTAATTGAAGTACCTATGTATCAGTGATCTGTGCAGGGTGTCTAAATCTGGCCCCAGTGGCCTCCCTGTACTTGTTCCCAAGGCGTGTGGGTACAACAGCTTGCTGTTTCCTGATGGAATGTCTCTCTCCAGGAGTCTGTGGTTTCCTGACGTTTGGATCCAGTGTGAATGTTGATGTATTGCTGTCCTACCCATCAAACGATATCGCTGTTACCATTGCACGCGCCTCTATCATCCTTTGTGTGCTCACATCCTATCCCATCCTTCACTTCTGCGGCAGGTAAGGCTTCTGTCTGGGCCCGGGAGTGGGAAAGAGGGCTGCAAATGAGACAAAGGCTTGGTAACCATGCTCACTCCTTAATTAGTCCATGGCATCAGCACCCTTGCTGCTGAAATTGGGGCTCAGCAGAGACGACCATTCAGCGCCTTGAGCCTATTAGGTCATGGCTGACCTGTATCTTAACTCCATCCACTTACCAACAAAAATCTCTCAATCTGTTTTGAATTTTGAAAAGCTTTAACAGCTGTTTTGGAAAGTTTCAGAGCTCCATTACAGTTTCATACAAGGATACTATTTAGGAGCAGGAGTAGGCCATTCAGCCCCTCGACCCTGCACTGCCATTCGGTAAGACCATGGCTGATCTGATTGTGGCCTCAACTCCACTTTCCACACACCAAGATCTATCTAACTCAGTCTTAAAAATATTCAGTAAGTTGCCTCTGCCATCCTGTGGTGCCACAGACTAACTATAAGGGAAAATATTCCCCCTCATTTCTGTTTTTAAATGGGAGGCCTTTATTTTTAAACTATGTTCCCAAGCTCTAGTCTCTCCCACAAAGGGAAGCATCCTTTCAGTACCCATCCTGTCAAGTCCCCTCAGGATCTTCTCAGCATCTGTGGAGGGATTCACAGTTAAAGTTTTTTAAGTCCATATGGCTCTGAAGAAGAGTCATACGGACTTGAAATGTTAACTCAGTTTATCTCTCCACTGCTGCCAGACCTGTTGAGTTGTTCCAAATTTCTAGTATCTGCAATATTTTGCTTTTATCCCCTCAGGATCTTCTATGTTTCCATGAGATCAAGTCTCATTCTCCTAAACTCCAGTGGATACAGGCCCAACCTGTCCAACTTTTCCTCCTAAGACAGCCCCTTCATCTATGAAACCCTTTAGTCATGTTAAATACCCCCATGAGAACAAATGGGATCTCATTACAGATCCTCTCATCACAGACCCGAGCCCTTCGCATGTAATACGCCAGTGTGACCTGTATTATAACTAGTGTGGGGGAAAGGTGTCTGTCTGATCTCTGCTATGATGGGGTGTGTATCATTAGCATTACCCTGTCATTAAAGGAACTCATCAAGGCTTCTTCGGCAGCACCTTCAAAACCCACAACCACTACCATCTAGAAGGACGAGGGCAGCAGATAAATGGGAACACCACCACCTGGAAGTTGCCCTCCAAGTCACATACAATCCTGATTTGGAAATATATCACCGTTCCTTCACTGTCACTGAGTCAAAATCCTGGAACTCCCTCCCTAACAACACTGTGGATGTACCTACACCTCATGGACTGCAGTGATTCAAGAAGGCAGCTCACCACCACCTTCTCCAGGGTAACTAGGGATGGACAATAAATGCTGGCTTAGCCAGCGATGCTCACATCCCATGAATAAAAAAATACTGTCAACTGGTTTCAACTACTTCTGTGGCTATGTTTTATTAATTTTAAAATTTAAATTTAATTTAAAATTTCCACCCGATCAGATGCATCATGCAATGCCACATGATGGTTTATGGACCCTGTCCTTATTTAACCCTCTCAGTCTGGGTATCATTCTGCTGAATCTGCACTGCACTCCGTTCCAAAGCCAATATCTCCTTCTAGAGGTGAGGTGTCCAGATCTGAACACAGCTATTCCAGATGGATTCTGACCAGGAGCTTACATAAAACTGTAAATAATCGCTCTCTCCCTTTTCCATTCCATTCCAATCCTTACTGAGGGAATATCCACCATTCTGTTACCCTTGGTTACAGGGGGAGTGAGAGCCTTGAGGTGAAGTAGTTGGTGAATAACCCCATCAGCTCTTCACCAGTTAGAGGCGATTTCTACCTCCGAGAAACAGTACATTTAAGCAATAAACGAATTAGGCTAAATAATTCATTGCTTATTTAGTTCCAACTTTCTGCATAGGCATGTCTCACTTGGTTAAGCAGTGAGAGATACAGCAGTTTACACACACACACAATGGGAAGACAGGCAAAATATATATTGGCTCATTAACGTTCTCTCTCGTGCCTGCTAAACTGACGGCTTCCCGTCATTGGCCCAGTTTGAAACCATTAATATTCCATTTTCATGGCTCCTAGATAATTCTTGTGGTGTCTTGGTCAGCCCGTTTCCTCTCCAAGAGCAATTGGCCAATTCTGAAGAAAGGGTCCCCATTCATTTGCAACCCTTTTCTGATTGGGTGCTCTACCTCGCTACTAGTTTCTTTAGTATGTTCTGTACCTAGTTCCCTAAATCTCTGTTCACAGTTCCTGACTTCTGACCATTTTGAAAACCGTCCATACAACGCACTCTGCCTCCTGATATTGTGCCCTCAGCAAACTAGTATGTAACTGGTTACACTGGCAGAAACAACTTGAAATTGTTCATAAATCAGTTGATGCAGCAATGGAAGAGTTTAGAGGCTCTCTGGCTGGGTGCTTTGATTGGAATTGCTGCTCTGTAGCACTCTGTTCTAGGCTAGGGGGATTTCTGCAGCAAATGTGGGTGTTAGCTCTGTGTCTCAGGAGAGCCCCTGTTCCCGTGTTAGAATCGCGGTTGTGTGACCACTTGGACTGAGTGTGAGATTGGGGCTATACCTGGACAGGAGTCCACCTTCAAGAAAGGTGGAGTGGAGTAAAAACAAGAAAGGTGCAGCCCCACCACCACCACCACCCCTGAGCACACAGCCTGCCTCGGGGGCACAAAACCTGGCCCCCCTCCACCCTCCGAAAACCAGGGCACGCAGACACCACGCCACCCCCCATCCCTGGAGGGCATGCAGTGTGCCAGCAGCTGGTCCATGGCTGTTCCTGGTCAGTGCTGGTGATAAATGAGCCCAATGTATTGTCAGGATGTATCCACACATGGAGAGGCTCAATGAGCTCTGTGTGCGGGGGGGTTCTTCTCTCTCCCCCTCCCCCATTCTGGAGCCCTCATTCCCCTTCCCCTCTGGCCGCCGCCTCCCCCCCCCCCCCCCGCCCCACCCCCCGCTCTGTCTCTGAATTTGTGCTTCCTGTTTCTCCAATCCAGGGCGGTGATTGAGGGCCTTTGGCTTCGTTACAAGGGAGAGGATGTCGACATGACACGGGAGAGGTGCCGCCGGGTGCTGCAGACCCTGACCTGGTTCCTCCTGACCTTGGTACTGGCACTTTTCATCCCAGACATTGGGAAAGTGATTTCTGTGATTGGAGGTTTGGCTGCCTGCTTCATCTTCGTCTTCCCAGGTGCATGACTCGCTGGGGTGGGGTGGGGAGGTGATTAAGCGAAGGTGGCGGGTAGCTCTGGGGTGACAGGCAGGGAAGGGAGCCCCTGAAGGGTCAGGGGCAAACAGGCATGGTGTGATGTTCTCTTCCCAGTTTCTGTGTGCAGAGATTGCTGTGGAGCTAGAGCAGGGGAATTGCAGAAGCATAGTGGTTATGTTAGTGGTGAACTAACCCAGAACCATGAAGTCAAATCCCACCACAGGGACGAGGAATTTAAATTCAATTAATTAAATAAAAATCTGGAAGTAAAAGTTAGTCTCGGTAATGGTGGCCATGAAACCATTGCATCATTGTAAAGACCCACCTGCTTCACTCATACCCTTTAGGAAAGGAAATCTGTCATCCCTACCCAGTCTGGCCTACATGTGACTCCAGACTCACAGACATGTGGTTGACTTTTAACTGGCAGGTTACTGGGGTCAGGGCTGCAGTGTCAATGCCAGGCTGCAACTCCCTGTGGAATGAGATTTCTATGACAGTGTTGTTGTGATTGTGAATGCACTGCCAGAAGGGACAGAGGAAACGGATTTTGTCTGTGCTCTCATTAATGTAGTATTCTCTGTGTTTAGGACTCTGTCTGATTGAAGCAAAACTTGCGGAAATCCAGCATGTCGACTCTGCCAGGTAAACATCCTGGGCGTAAAATCCACTGTCGTTAGCTGAATTTCTATTTTGTGCCAACTGGGAGATGTGGAGTATATAAAATGATCATACTTTGGACAAACTGACAGCTATTTCATTTGAAGGAATCTGGGATTGTAGACTGGGGGAGGGTTCTATTGGGATTGTGGATTGGGGGTGAGGGGTATATTTGGGTTGTAGACTGGGGGAGGAGTCTATACCAATTGTGAAGGGAACAGCAATTTTTACTGCTTGAGAAGAGTGCGCTGATTGGTTGGCAAGAGGACTCTGGAGAATGTTCCCTGTTAGGCTAACTGACCTATAGTTCCCTGTTTTCTCCCTTTCTGGAATAGCAATGTCACATTTGCCAACTTCCAATCTGTTGGGAACTTTCTGGAGTTGGAGAATTCTGGAAAATCATAACCACATCCACTATTTCTGCAGCTATCTATTTTACAAGCCGAGGGTGTAGACCATCAGGTCTTGGGGATTTGTCAACTTTTAGTCACGTTAACATCTCCAGTACTATCCAGTACTATTTCTTTAATAATAATTACAAATAATTCCTCATTTTCCTTTGAACCTCAGTGCCCCACCACTTCTGGCATTTTTTTCGTCTTCTAATGTAAAGGCAAACGCAAAATAACTTTGTGACACCTCTACTGTTTTTTGTATGTCGACATCACTGGCTAGATGAACATTTTTTGACCATCCCTAATTGTCTTTGAGAAGGTGGTGGTGAAATAGCTTCTTGAACTGTTGCAGTCCATGTGGTGTAGGGAGGGAGTTCTAGGATTTTGACCCAGCGACAGTGACGGAACAGTGATATATTTCCAGGTCAGGATGCTGAGTGGCTTGGAGGGGAATCCAGGTGGTGGCACGTATTTGCTGCCCTTGTCCTTCTAGATGGTAGAGGTCATGGGTTTGGAAGGTGCTGTTGACAGAGCCTTGGTGAGTTGCAGTGCATCTTGTAGATGGTACACACTGCTGCTACTGTGCATCAGTGTTGGAGGGAATGAATGCCTATGGTGGTGGATGGGATGTCGATCATGTGGACTGCATTGTTCTGGATTCTGTCGACCTTCTTGCGTGTTGTTGGAGCTGTACTCATTTGAGCATCCACACTCTCGACTTGTACTTGTAGAAGCTGTGGGAGGTCAGGTGGTGAGTCATTCCTAAGAGCAGTGTGGGTGTACCTACACCACATGGACTCCAGCAGTTCCAGAAGGCAGCTCACCACCATCTTCTCAAGGGCAGTTAGGATGGGCAATAAATACTGGCCCAGCCAGCAAAGCCCACATCCTGTGAATGAATAAAAAAAAATTGCTGCAGAATTCCCAGCCTGCTCTTATTGCCTGCTGAATTTATATCACTACTGCAGTTCAATTTCTGGTCAATGGTAAGCCCCCCAGAATGTTGATAGTAGGGGATTCAGTGATGGTAATGCTATTGAATGTCAAGGGGAGATGATTGGATTTTCTCTTGTTGGAGATGGTCGTTGCCTGTGTGGCACAGATGTTACATGCCACTTCTCGGCCCAAACCTGGATATTGTCCGTGCCTTGCTGCATGTGGGCACAGACTGCTCCGGTGTCTGAGGAGTTGCTGCTCCTACACTGAAAAGAGAGAAACCTGTGTCAACAATTGGGATATATTTGAATAACTCCATTCATTACTTTGTCTGCTTGACCGTTTATTAGCTTCTGTTTTATTCTGGTTTTCCGGTGATGAGTTTCTGTTCACTAATGGGATGATTTTCTCTGTCTCACTCCAGCTGGTGGGCGTTAGTGCTCTGTGGGATCCTCATGGTGTGTATGGGAGCTTTCATCTTTGGCCAGAGCACGGCGAACTCTATCTACCAGGACATACATAAGTGACCACAGACCTTGCAGGCTTTCTCTTCACCTCCTTTAATATTTTACACAAGAGGCTTGGTGGCTAATTGACCCAGTCTTAAGGGAACTGAACTGTATCATCAGTACAATGTTTACAGAGACTCTGCCTGGCCTGTGAGCTGAGACACGTCTAGAACAGGGTCTGCCATGGCACGATCAGATTCTGCAATAATCTCTGTGCTCTGGTACTTCCTGCTTATGAGTGTTACAGTATGGGTGATTCTGACACTCAAACACTTGTTCATCAGTTTTTTTTTCTCAAGGTCCTGTTTACTCTGCAACTGTCTGGTGTGTAGCTGAGGCAATGGGGCAGCACATTTTTCAGGCACTCCACCGTCACTAACTATGCAGCAGGTGCTGTGGTGGCAGGAGACTTTAGGGTGTTTCCCCAGCGCCCCCTCCTCTCCCCTGAAGACCTGGTTCAGTGTGACCTCTCTGTTTCCAACTGCATGGCCAGCAGTTTGTGTGACTCCTGTTTCTGTTCTTGATCCTGGGACTATGGTGCTGATAATTCTCTCTCCAGAATGTGGTTTATCTTTTTGTCTGGCAGGATGTCTCTCAGTCCCAACTGGTGAGGCACACTGCATGATTTGAGCTTTGTTGATCAGGACTGAGCTGGAATGGGTGAGTTTCAGTCACCTTATTTAAGCTTGTGGTTGAACCGTGACACTTATCTATGTCTGAGCACAGCATTGTACTCCCGTGTCTGTGTGTTACAAGTGTGGATGTGATGATGTTGGTGAAAACTTTGTAAACGATTGCTCTTTATGGTGAGATTTTTAACATAACAGTTTCTGTCTGAATCTTGTGGCCATTCTGGCAGCAATAAAATAGTGCAGTTGAGAATAGGCCCAGTTCTCATTGAAACACCAAGCACATGAACATCCTGTCCCTCCCTGAGCCCATTACTAACTCTGGCTTTCACAGATCTGGTGACACTAACTCTGCCCTGTGTGTTACTGTGTTGAGCTACTGTTTATTTATCGAGCTCTATGC
Organism: Isurus oxyrinchus; assembly: GCA_026770705.1. Classification (NCBI taxonomy): domain Eukaryota; kingdom Metazoa; phylum Chordata; class Chondrichthyes; order Lamniformes; family Lamnidae; genus Isurus; species Isurus oxyrinchus. The sequence goes on along the minus strand of JANJGN010000007.1, from coordinate 100,569,894 downwards.
AGCTTGTTGCAGTTTTGGTCAGTAGCTGAGGTTCGAACAGGCTCTTCAGAAGGGATTTCCCTCTAGAACAACTGGGGAGTCTGATGTCCAACTCATCCTGTTAACACCCAGTGCCCTGAGCTCTCATGTTTAGTATAACTGAACATACATCCACAGGGACTGCAGCGGTTCAAGAAGGCAGCTCAGCACCGCCTTCTCCAGGGAATTAGTGACGGGCAGTAAATGCTGACCCAGCAAGTGAAGCCCACATCCCGTGAACAAATAAAAATAAACTTTCCTGATTCGTCTTTCCCGGTCACCAGTCACCTTCTATCCTTAGTGACAGCATCAGGCAGCTCCTGAGCAGCTGTTGCTGCTATGTTTGACCAGTGTTGCCCCAAGCTTGATATTACATGCATATGAATTAGGAGCATTCAGCCCCTTGAGCTTGCTCTGCCATTTGATTAAAATTACAGCTGATCTGATTTTGGCTTCAACTCTACTTTCCCCTCTACTCACAATACTGTTTTGAGTCCCTTGTTAATTAAGAATCTATCTAACTCAGCCTTAAAAATATTCATTGGAGGGACAGGAAGGCTGTGCAAAGCAAATCCTTTGCCGAAATCTCGGGATGGTCTTTACTGATCTGGTTGCTGTCCATTTCTCCCACAGCTGGGGAGGGAGGGCACCACTGAAATGATTGACAGAGGGAAGAAGCTCTGATTCACGGCTGTTGAGCTGTAGGACAGGGTTGGTTTAATGGCAGAATCAGGCAGCTTACCAGCCACTAATTCCAGGTTGCAGATGCTGGGTTTGGGTTGGCAGCTGTAACCTGCTCTCTCCTGTTTCAGTGAAGCCTGTCCTCTGAAACACACTGACTCCCAGTCAGCCAGCCTGTATCTGTATCTCTGTGTTTGATAATGAAAATCACTGCTGCTGTCTAATGGTTCTCAACTTTTTGTAAAATTTACATTTTTCACTAGATCCACTTTCTTTAAAAATATACTACACTGAAAGAATACTTATGCTGCAGTGATAACTGCCTTAACTGGGCTGTGAATCAGTGCACACAACACAAGGCTCAATCGTTGGTCTGCACTGAGTTAAGCAATCACAGCCATGGCTGAGAGATAGCCGAGCATCCAGCTCCTCCATAGCCATTCCCTTTCTCTGTATCCTCCTCTAGCCCAATACCCCTCCCCACCTTGAGATATTTGTACTGCTCCAATTCTGACCTCTTGCCCATGCCCGATTTCCTTTACCCTTTCATTGGTGGCCATGTTTTCTCTCTGGACCCTGAGCTCTGGAATTCTGCCCCTAAACCTCCCTGCCACTCTCCCTCATTTTCAGACACTCTTTCACGTGTTCTTTGACCAAGCCTTCAGTCACCTATCCTAATATCTTCTGGTGTTACTCAGATTTTGTCTGATCATCGCTCCTGTGAAGTACCTTGGGATGTTTTACTAGTTAAAGGTGCTATATAAATGCAAGTAGTTTTCCATAGACTGGGTGAAGGAAGGAGACCAGGGTTCCTGACTACTATCAACTGCTGGAAAGTGTTACTCGAGACTAATCTAGGCCAAGACTTCCATAAGAATTGAGTGAGTAATGCAGTGTCGAGGTTGATGCTCTTCAGGTGAGGCTCCATCTATCCTGTTCCAGCTGAATGCTGTACCTCGTGGCAGCCCTGGTGTCCTGGCTAACAGTCTTTCATCAACCACCAGTTATTTACCCATTACAGTTAGAAGGATTTGGTTATGTGTAAGATAAGCTGTGATATGACCTGATGTTAATGCACTGTGCATCAAAGTAACTCCTTGTATGTGAGGTTTTTATATGAAGGTATTAAATGAAAATGTGTCCCCTGAGGGGAAATATTTGAAGGAAGAGAAATTCCTGAAAATTTGGATCTAACCTCTCCAAGTGGAGGTAACACTGGGACACTCAAAGGACGAGTTTAGCTTATATTTCCCTGTCCCTTCTCGAGGCACCCCTGCTAGATGAGACTTTGGATTCATGGCCACTGACCTTCCTCATTACCTAACCTTCTGTGACTGTACCTGGGCAGTGAATGTAGCGAAGGTATTTGACTGTGGCAGGCCTGTCCCTTTGTCCAGTTTCCTGAATGGGGCACTAGATAGTGATCAGGATGTGTAACTCTGGCTCTCAACACAATGTTATTAAGCATCAAGGAGAGAGTCTGGGCTCTTCAACCTGTGCTCTGTGCATGGATAAACTGAACCAATGGGCCTCATTAATGCAGTGATTCTTGTTTAACAGTCACCTAGGACGCATCTCGTACCATTCCACCATGTCTGACTTCAATAAACGCTGAGCACTCAATGATTCAAATTCTGTCACATTATCTCATCACATTGAGCCAGGAGTTGGAGGTAGAAGAGAGGGGATCCAGATTGGCTGAGGTTTATTGTCAATGCCCATTGTGATCAAACTGGGCCCAGAGTTTGGTTCATTAATACCCGTCATCCCATAATATTCACACGGGTTGCCCCGAGTCGCCCATATAGTTTTCTTGCATGTACGATTGGGGCAGAAAACTGCTGAGGTTACTTTTAATTGCAAGAGGCATTTTGAGTGAGCAAGCAGGAGGCATAGCCAAGCTGGTGTTCAGGGTAGGAGTAGGTCATGTGGTCTTGCTATCTGAGAGGAAATGTTAGCGTTTTCTTTCCCTAACCCTTGATTATTTGGTGCTTTTATGTTTAGAGTAGATATTTCTGGGAATTGTTGGTTGTGTCACCTCATAACCCAGGCTGACAGTACATTGCAGTACTGAAGGAATGCTATACTGTTGAGGGTGCTGTCTTTTGGATGTGAAATTAAGCCAAGACCTTCTCTGCCCTCGGGTGGGTGTAAAAAAAAAATCCATAGCACTATTTAAAGAAGAGCAGGGGCCCTCTGACGTCCTAAGTAACATCTATTCCTCAAACAGCAAAACAGATTATCCAGTCATGACCTGTTTATGGGAACATACTGTCAGCTATCCTACATTTCAACTGTGACTATACTTCAAAAGTACTTCTGTTGAATGATTTGCTCTTGTTCATCAGCTGACCTTTTCCAAAAAGCAGTGTAAGAAATCCACACACATTGGTCAGCTAAGATGACCAGTCTTCCACCAAACCAAACAGAAATCAAACTATCTCCATTACCTATTTGGGGGATTTTGACTGTTAGTCAAACAGCCTTTTCGTTCCCTCTGATATTTTTATAATTAAACAGAAGGGAATGAATGAACCCACTAGGTGGGATCATCCAGTTCTCAAGTCATCAGAGATTTGAATGCCTTGCTGCATCTGCTGCAGGGGAACAGTGCTGCAGCTCAGCCTGACCCTCTGTAGGAGCCTCGACCCCCTGCAAGGAGGCCTGGACCGGGGGGAGGTACCCTCGCCTGCTCACGGTAAAGCCCTGTAGGGGATCCTCGGAGGCCCCAGTGGAACACTCGCCTCCTCATGGGGAGCTGAACACAGCTGTTTTGTTCACCATACAGGGAAGAGCTTGTGTAATAAAAGCATCAAAAGTTATTTTCTGGAGAAAGCAGTGAGTTTATTCAGCAGTGTGACATTTGTTAACAATCATCTTTAACATTTATCTTGAAAGATTGATTAAAAAGCTCCCTAAGGAAACTGATTCTTTTGGACATTCCAATGATTAGCAATCTTCAGATTACAAAAGAAGCCACATTTCAAAATGAAATTTTTACCTCAAAATAGCAACAGCACCAATCTGGGCTGAGGGGGTGGGCGGGACTCCATGTGTGCGCAAGGCCCCAGGCTGGGTCGATGAGGATTTCCTGTGTGTGCAGGGCCCTGTTCCAGACTCTGCTATGAGCCTCCCTGTGCAAGAGTTTCCACTGGGCTGTGAGGAGGCGCCTGATTCCGAGGACATGTTAATATCCCATTTCATGGACATGATTGCCTCTGGTGCTAAAACCATTACCCAGGGCAATGCTGCAACCTGAATATGAAAATGTGATGTGGGAGGTTCTGAATCTGCCTCTGGGTGAGATTTATCTTTTCCTAATGATCATTGTGCTGGGTCCACCATTTTGTTTCTGGCTGTGGGCGAGCTGCCCATATCCTAGTTACCTAGAGATTGTGCGTCACTCCGATAGAAGGAGAATAACCAGGATGGTGGCAGCAGTGAGGGAATCACTCCTGGAACATGAGTTTTCAGACCATTAAAGGCAGTCCCAGGAACACTGCCAGTGTCCCTTTTAATAGGACTAGGAAATCTCAGAGTGGCCATATTGAGCTCATTTCTATCAGTTTGAGCTCTTTCTTCTTTGAATCATATGGAAGATAATTCTGATTGTTGATAACAACTTTTCTCTAACTAGCGTTGGTATTTGTTCTGACCTACTCTCTCTTACAAGGTGAGGTATTGCTAGTTTTCATTTGGCTCAACTTAGTGCGATTTGCTTTGGTCTCTGTGCTACAATAAAAATCCCATTTTGTGTGAGAGAGAAAAATTTAACAATTGGATGATAAGGCAATAAGATAGCAGAGCAGTGAGCTGTGAGGGCAAGATGTTGACCCCATCAGTATAGAGAGTTGGTAAGGAAGGATTCAAACATCTTCAAGGCTCGTGCTGGTGCCCACTCTGGTACCATGTGTCCAGCTCCCTGAGGAAGAGAGAGAGAGTGAAGAGTTCGGATCAATGGACATCGACATCACCATCACGCGGGGAACTCTGACTCCACACACCAATTCCATCTTTTTCCCTTTCTGAACTAAAAACAGCCCATAATAACCAATGCCCAGTGAGGTTGATTGCTAGACACTGCATCAGTGACATCATAGTAGTCATAAACCTGAATATTATATCATAGATGTAACTTAGCAACAGAATTTTATTGATAGCAATGTTGCCATGCCAACCAGCTACCCAAAATTCAAACACAAATCTGATCACAAATATCACTGCCATGTGTGGATTTGCGATTTCCAATCAATTGGGTCCTTTCTGTTTGATGAGTCACAAAGTTGCTGCCTCCTAATTAATTCTGTCCTTTTTATTGAGAATTCTAGGTGAAGGACTGTAGTGTAGAACATCAGCCAAGCTCAAAGAGCAGGGATGAAAATGGGGAACAAAGATCGAGAGCCAGTGACTAGGTGATGCTGATGCTATAGATCTCTGGAGTAGAAAACTACAGAAAGTGATGGGGCCTGTATAGCGAGAAAAGCGTCCACCACCAACATTTCAGGCCAACTAGGAATGTTCAACAAATGACAGCCTTGCAAGCAAAGCCCCAGGAGGAATTAAAACAGATTAGAGGGTGGAGTATCACAGGGGGAGTGAGACACGATGAGGGGAGTATCACAGGGAGTGAGACACGAGGGGAGTATCACAGGGAGTGAGATGACGAGGGGAGTGAGACGATGAGGGGAGTATCATGGGGGAGTGAGCGATGATGAGGGGAGTATCACAGGGAGTGAGATACGATGACAGGAATATCACAGGGAGTGAGACACGATGGGAGGGGGAGTATCGCGGGGAAATGAGAGACGGGAGTATCACGGAGTGAGAAACAAGTATCATGGGGAGGGGAGTATCGCGGGGGAATGAGAGACAGTGGAGTATCGCGGGGAAGTGAGACGGGAGTATCGTGGGAGAGAGACGGGGAGGGGGGAAGTATTATGGGGCACTGAGAGACAGGGAGAGTGTTACAGGGTCATTGTGAGATGGGAGAGTGTTACGGGGTCAGTGTGAGACGGGGAGAGTATCGGGTCAGTGTGAGACGGGGGGAGCGCATCGGGTCAGTGTGAGACGGGGAGAGCATCGGGTCAGTGTGAGACGGGGAGAGCATCGGGTCAGTGTGAGACGGGGAGAGTATCGGGTCAGTGTGAGATGGATAGGAGAGTATCGGGTCAGTGTGAGATGGATAGGAGAGTATCGGGTCAGTGTGAGACGGGGAGAGTATCGGGTCAGTGTGAGACGGGGGGAGAGTATCAGGGGTCAGTGTGAGACGGGGGGAGAGTATCGGGGTCAGTGTGAGACGGGGGGAGAGTATCGGGGTCAGTGTGAGATGGGGGGGAGAGTATCAGGGGTCAGTGTGAGACGGGGGAGAGAGTATCGGGTCAGTGTGAGACAGGGAGAGTATCGGGTCACTGTGAGACGGGGGGAGAGTATCAGGGGTGAGTGTGAGACGGGGGGAGAGTATCGGGTCAGTGTGAGACAGGGAGAGTATCGGGTCAGTGTGAGACGGAGTGTATCGGGTCAGTGTGAGATGGGGCAAATATACGTCAGCATGATGGAGGAGAGCATCACAGGGGTCAGCATGAGACGGGGGTAGAGAGTATTACAGGGGTCAGCATGAGACGGGAGGGGGGAGAGTATTACAGGGATCAGCATGAGACTGGGGGGTGGAGAGAGTATCACAGGAGACAGTGTGAGACAGGATGTGTGGTCAAACTGGTTGATAAGTGCCCTGTGAATGAGTTGGAAAAGTTGGGAATTTGGTGAAGAGGAGGAAGGAGCTGCTGTTTTTTGTTTCTGAGACTTGTTGCCTCAGCTAACAGGAACAAATGCAAGTTGTTCAATTCAAATCCCCTCCCAGTGTTTCCAGCTTAGCAACCCTGACTGGCAGGGATCATTGGCTGTTTATCCCTTTGCGCCCTCCCAGCCAGGACTTCCAATCCTGGTTGGAACAACAAAATCTTAATGCAGCCATTGAGGAGAAAGCTGATGAAGCGGACATGTCCCCTTTTAGGATGTGGTTTTTAAAAACTCAAATCTTTGGGTGGATGGGTGACAAGTGAGTGGATGGGTGAGTGGTGAGACGGGAGAGGGTTAATGGATTTATGGACTCTCAGCCAAGCCAACATTATGTATTCTTGGCTGACAGCCCAGACATCCATTAGAGTACAGGAATTCTGAGCCCCAGGGAAAACATTGCTCGATGGGAGCCAGCCAGATCAGGAGCGCAGGGTCGTGACCCCATCCAGCCTGCACTCTTAAAAGGCAATCGGGCCCCGGACTCCATTTTTAAAGTGCTGCCAACCATCCTGATTTGGTGAAAATCCACCCCAGAGTCATCAAGTCAGAGTGTGAGCAACTCTGACACATAAAGAATGAGGGTCAGTGTTTGGACAGTTTGCTCCAAATTGCAGTTACATCTTGCAGAGATGTACAGATTCAGGGTCGGTTCGGTGTGATTGGTGTACAGTGAATGAAACCAGATGAGATAGAGAACGAGGAACCCCAGAAACTGATCCTATCCAACAGGTACAGTGCACTTGCTACCTGTGAAGATAAGGATAAAGACTATCGGAAGGACAGCCGGAATGTTGACCATGGCATGTGGGAGCAGGAGAGTGTTCAAAGTTTGGGTGGGAGAGGGGAAGTCTAATGTGGCAATTGTAGGGAGTTCAATAATTAGGGGGACAGAGAGTGTTCTTTGTACGCAGGATCGAGACTCCCACACAGTATGTCACCTTCTTGGTGCCAGGGTGAAGGACATCTCCAACCAGCTGGAAAGTCTAGTGGAGAGGGATGGGGAAGATCCAGAGATTGGTGATTGAACAGAAAATGCTGGAAAAACTCAGCAGGTCTAACAGCATCTGTGGAGGGAGAAACAGTTAATGTTTCGAGTCCTTATGACTCTCAGAGCCATACGGACTTGAAATGTTAACTCTGTTTTTCTCTCCACAGATGCCGCCAGACCTGCTGAATTTTTCCAGCATTTTCTGTTTTTATTTCAGATTACCAGCATCCACAGTATTTTGCTTTTATCATTGGTGATTGATGTTGGGACTAACTACATAGGAAAGATTAGGCAAGAGATCTGGCTTGGAGATAACCAGGAACCAGGAGCAAAGTTTAAAAAAAACCAGCACTTCAAATTAGCATTGTGATAAGCAAATTTTGGTGTTAAACATGTGGCTTTTTAAAAAATGTATTCTTTCATGGGATGTAGGTGTCGCTGGCAAAGCCAGTGTTTGTTTCCCATCCCTAATTGCCTTTGAACTGAGTGGCATGCTTGGCCATTTCAGAGGGCAGTTAAAAGTCAATCACATTGCTGTGGGTCTGGAGTCACATGTAGGCCAGACCAGGTAAGGACAGCAGATTTCCTTCCCTAAAGGACATTAGTGAACCAGACGGGTTTTTAGAACAATTGATGATAGTTTCATGGTCATAGCTTTCAATTCCAGATTTTACCTGGGCCTTTGGATTACTAGTCAAGTGACATTGCCACTACACCACTGTTACTCCTTGAAGAGGTAGTATTAGAAGGAGGCGTTCTATTTCATGGGACCAGTACTGAGACAGGACAGATGGGCACTACCTGAACTGAGCTGGGTCATGGTGGAAAGGGCAGTCACATTGTCAGCGAAAATAAATAAAGGGTGGACTTGCTGATTAATTACATAAGGATTTGAGGTGGAGAAAGAGGTCAGCATGACAGATATCCCAAGGAAACTTCATATTGAATCAGAAACAGGGGGTGGGGGTGTTGGGGGTGGTAGGGGTAGGAGTGATGGTGGGGGGTGGGGGGTGGGGTGGCTCAAGAGCAGCCCTGCCGTTGAATATAGTGCACAAACATTCAGGGTGGGGGATAGGGTGGGCGAGGGAAGCGGCCACGCATTCAGGAAACCTGTATAAAGTGACCATTCCTCTGCAACTGAGACAGTTCAGGCACAGCCACATTCATATGATTGGGGTCGGACTCCTAGATTATCTGCCCTCAAACAACACAGAGGCATCAAAAGGCCACCAAGTACTCCAGAGCTTCCCCCCACCAAGCACAGACTGCAAATTCATGAACATTTTAGTGGACTACAGAACAGCTGGACGACTACACACGTTGTACAATATCCTCACTAAAGCAGGCTATGGAGCAGTCACTGCTGGAGGTGCTCACAGCCCCTTGCAATGTCAGCATCCCAGTTTGGACCAGTTCCCACCATGGTTCAAGCCTCAGGGCAGCCACGCAGTGCACCAATCTCTGGCCATCCAAGCACTCTCCAGGAAGTGTTAAGGGGCCATCACACTTAATCAGGACAGGTTCTTAGTATACCCATGCTAACCATGTGTCTCTCTCTTTCATCCTGCAGGAGGAGTACATCAGGATCATGGAGCCTGATGAACTAGCTGTACTCCTGATGGCCTACAGAGTGTGAAGATGACAGAGGAGAGAGCAACTGAGGCTCCTGGCTGCACAGAGGCAGAAGCAGCAACTTCAGGAAGAAGTGGCGGCTGGGGCTTCTGCACATGCGCTCAAGAGCCACAGCGAGCTGTGGCTGGTTGGCACTAGCGACACCCAGGGTCTATTTTCATTCTGCAGATGACTGAGAACCAGTGTCACTGTAGACTGCACATGTCCAAGAAACTGGTTGGTCACATCTGCCAGCTACCACAGCTTTGGGGGAAAGTGAGTGGGGTATCACAGGGGTCAGTGTTGGAGGGTGGTGAGTGGGGTATCACAGGGGTCAGTGTTGGGGGAAAGTGAGTGGGGTATCACAGGGGTCAGTGTTGAGGGGAGGTGAGTGGGTATCACCGGGGTCAGTGTTGGGGGGAAGTGTGTGGAGTATCACAGGGGTCAGTGTTGGGGGAAAGTGAGTGGGGTATCACAGGGGTCAGTGTTGAGGGGAGGTGAGTGGGGTATCACAGGGGTCAGTGTTGAGCGGAGGTGAGTGGGATATCACAGGGGTCAGTGTTGGGGGAAAGTGAGTGGGGTATCACAGGGGTCAGTGTTGAGGGGAGGTGAGTGGGATATCACAGGGGTCAGTGTTGGGGGGAGGTGAGTGGGGTATCACAGGGGTCAGTGTTGGGGGGAGGTGAGTGGGGTATCACAGGGGTCAGTGTTGGAGGGAGGTGAGTGGGGTATCACAGGGGTCAGTGTTGGAGGGAGGTGAGTGGGGTATCACAGGGGTCAGTGTTGGAGGGAGGTGAGTGGGGTATCATAGGGGTCAGTGTTGGAGGGAGGTGATGGGGTATCACAGGGGTCAGTGTTGGAGGGAGGTGAGTGGGGTATCACAGGGGTCAGTGTTGGAGGGAGGTGAGTGGGGTATCATAGGGGTCAGTGTTGGAGGGAGGTGAGTGGGGTATCACAGGGGTCAGTGTTGGGGGGAGGTGAGTGGGGTATCACAGGGGTCAGTGTTGGGGGGAGGTGAGTGGGGTATTACAGGGGTAAGTTCTCCTCAGTGTCTGGGATAATAACTATACCTCAAACAGGGTCACCAGGACAGGTTATCTGGTCACGATCATATTTCTGGTTGTGGGACCTTGCTGGACATAACTTTGCTGCTGTGACTCCTACATTACAACAATAGCTGCGCTTTATAAAAATTTCATTGACTGTAAGGTGCTTTGGGACAGGCTGAGGTCGAGAAAGGTGATATATTAATGCATGTTCTTTCTTTCTCACATAAGCATAAGTGTAGCCATCACTCTGCTTCATTCAGTGACATGTGATCAGTGTGACTTGTCTTATGTTACACTTTTATTGCTTGTGTCACTGTAGGTGCAGATTCCACAATTACTCACATGATTCTGCATTAGGTCTAAGGGAAAAGCAACATAAATAAGGAGTTACCTTGACAGTCAGGAAGGTGAGGTTCCCAAACTGCTCATAGAACCCTGCGATTTGGTCATTGTAAATCCATGGTTGGTAGTCCAAGGTTTTCTGGTGGTGAAACAGTCAGTTAGTCAGCTAATTAATTATTCATTGGGAATGACACACCAGTAGCTCAGCTCTTACTGAAGTTCAAAGGCTCCACACAGGCTGGAGATTATATTTCCCACATTAATGAGTTGCAAGATACATTGTTATCCCAGTGTCTCAGAATCTGCCCAGCAGTGTGATAGGGGCAGTTCAACAGATTGTTAGAGAAATGGTATTGGCCGTTCATATAGATAGGGCATTGGAGTGTTGACTCATGTCAGGGCCAGGCACTCAGCATCTGTGACCACAGCAAGTTCCCATCTGCAAGGTGCAAACCGATTTAACTAGAATGTTGACCACACTCTCCCCACCCTCCACCCGAGGTTGCTGATCCTTGCTTCAGTTCAATCGTTCAGACCTAACATCTTTCCAAAGACCATCATCCTTCATTAGATGAATACGTCAACACCATCGAGGAGAAATAAACTCATCCACCACTTTAAACATTCACTCCCTCCACCATAGGCACAAAGCGGCAGTAGTGTGTACCTTCTACAAGATGCACTGCAGCAACTTACCAAGGTTCCTTCGACAGCCCCTTCCAAATCTACGACTTCTACCATCTAGAAGGTCAAGGGCAGCAGATGCATGGGAACACCAACATCCGCAAGTTCCCCTCCAAGCCACACATCATTCTAACTTGGAACCATATCACCGTTCCTTCACTGTCGCTGGGTCAAAATCCTGGAACTCCCTAACAGCACTGTGGGTGTACCTACACCACATGGACTGCAGCGGTTCAAGGCGCAGCTCACCACCACCTTCTCAAGGGCAATTAGGGATGGACAATAAATGCTGGCCCAGCCAGTGAAGCCCTCATCCCGTGAATGATAAAAATCCTGAATCTTCAGCAGACTCTTCATCATTGATCCCAGCCTCACCCCACATCCACACACACACTTTCCAGCAGGGATCAGTGATCAGCAGCAGGGAAACTCCCACCTATCTGTCCCTTCCTGAATTACAAACATCTCCATTGCACTACACCTGGGGCTGGATCAGCTGTCTAACTGAGCACAAAATGTGGCAATAATAATATTACAACTTGGAAAGTTTACAGAGCCATGAAGCTTTGAAAATCAATATGATACGTTTCAGCTCCAGTCCGAGTATTGAGAACTATCCTACATACCTGCTGATTCAGTGACTGCACAAACCAGTTTCCACCCAGGAAGTTACAGGCCATGTCAGTGTCACCATTGTAGACCAGCACACGGAGACCCTTGCTGAGCAGCTGCAGGTAGAAATCATGCATGGTGCTGTAGATACGTTGGTAGGTGGCACCAACCACTGTACTGCAAGTGGAGGAAATGGTTTAGCTCAGATTAGAATAAATGCATCGAAATTAATCCCAGTTTCAGTTCTTGAGTTTAGAAGGGCGAGGGGTAATCTAACCAAGTTGTTTAAAATTAAAAAGGAGTCAATAGGTTAGATATTTGTTAGTCAAGGCGGTTAAGGGTCAAAGAACCAATGGAATTGAATGAAAGACCAGTTATGATCTTATTGAATGGCAGAGCAGGCTCGAAGGGCTGAATGACTTCCTCCTGTTAATGCTCGTATTGAATGCACCCAATTGTAAATCCAGGTAATTAGATCATTACAGTTGCTGCATTTTACTTAATTTTCTTTCTTAGAAACAGGTTTAATGTAACATGCATTTTAACCAGTGAGACAACCAAAGCATTTTGTCATGAAGATGTGCTGTATAGAATAATAATTTATATCAGTTGGACATCTACTTTATAATGTCATTGACTGATCATATAGAACTTGTTGCAAGAACACTTTTGCTAAGCAAAGGACATTGGCCCACAGCAGCTACTATGTTGTATTTGTGAAGGACACAAGCTGTTTTATGGAGGCATACGGTTTGCGGAGCTCTCAGAAACAGTGGCTGAAAGGTCACATGACCCAGTTCTTGGGTGTAAAATATACTGAATTTGAACTAACAGAGAGACTGGCACTGGGGCAACAACATTAAGCCTCTTTCTCAGGAACCTCTGTCAAAGCTGAGCTGTTTGTGATTTGAAAACCCGCCAGAAGACCTCATTGCTGTAAACTGAGAGCTATTAAAGGAGGATTCCGAATCAACACCGCTGTCTCCAAGAGGAAAGAGAATTAATGGGCTATAACTCTTCCAGTGAGAAACTCAAATACCAGCAGCTCCTGTGGAAATTACCCTTCAGCTATAAATAAACATCCGGACAATCTGTGAATAAATTTTTTCTGATCTTACTTTTTACTTGGGCAAGTTTTAAGACCTGATACTCTACAGAGTTTTATTTCTCTTTTGCCTGCTTGAGGGGTGGTTGTGTGTGTTGTTTTTGCATTAGTGGGTATATTTGTATAAATATACATATTTATAAATTTTAAACTTTTTGTTAATAACTTCTGAAAACTAACACTATTTGTTAACTTAAGGAACCTTGGCTGGCCTACACTGAGTACACTTAAGTATATTTATAAATATTGAAATGGCAATATCGCTTTTTAAATTCAAACTCTGTAAAACCAACTCAGGAGTGGGACATGGAGAGGAGCCTGTTCACTCCTAACTTGGTTTGAATAAAATAATACATCACAATAAACTAAGCCAGAACAGACATCGGAAATATCAACTATTGAAAAATAGACTCATTAGTAGCTTATAGCACAGGAGAAGACCATTCTCCTATCCTTCTCTGCTCCAATTAAAATAGTCCTAGCATCTCAATTCTCTCATACCTGCTATTCCCCATTCCTGGCAGAATTCTGGTGAATCTATCCAGATTATATAATAGGAGGTCTGAACCTACAAAATACTGTAACTGTGGCCCAACCAACGCTTTGTATAAGTTGATCATTATCTCTTCACCATTATCTATAAAATCCAAATTCAATTGACCTTTTTACAACTGCTTTATCTATCTTTATATGAACTTCCAGCGAATTAATAATTTGAACTCTTGGGGGTCTCTTCAACCACACCCTTCAATGTCTTTCCATTAAGCACACACTCCCTCACCCTAATTTTTCCTCCTAAAATTATTCCCTTTCACTTATCCACATCACGTGGAAGTTTCCAGCTGACAACTCACCCATTAACATTTCTATGCCCGCTGGAAGTCTTTTCCAGTCCTCAGTTGTTTTCCAAACCTTTTACTTTTGGGGGACATCAGCAAACTTCAAGATTATGGGGTGAATTTTCACTTTTACCTACAGGAGGTAACAGGTCAGCTGCCCAATTTATACCTTCCTGATTTTCATTTCCACTGACCCCATTTGAAGGGGGTAGAAATTGGGCCAGGTGCAACCCAGGTATTTGATCCACGAACAGGAATATTCAGCCACTAACTGTTAGACTAACTTGATATGATGCCCAGTTTATCCCACTCCAGATACTTGAAAACAAAATCTCAGCTGACACTTCAGTGCAGTACTGAGGGAGTGCTACACTGCTGGAAGTACTACCTATCAAAGGTGTGTCCCACAGGTCAATAATGCCAGTTTGCCCACATGTTCTCTAACCTGCAAAGTTGCCATGGCTGCACAAAGTCTGGGATATGTAGGGCCTTTCTCACATCTGCGCGATTTAGCCAGGTCCAATCAGCAGTATCATTCACACATGGGGGAGCCAAGTTCCTTAGTGTACCTGCATTCTGGTAAGAAAGAAAGAGAAAGTACAAGTAACACAGAGCACAGATGAGATACACATACATGTCAAAAACAACTAAACCCAGTGTATATATATCCCCATCCTCAATGATGGAGGAGCCGAGCACATCAGTGCAAAGGGTAAGGCTGAAGCATTTGCAACAACTTTCAGCCAGAAGTGCCAAGTGGGTTATCCATCTCAGCCTCCTCCGGAGGTCCCCAACATCACAGATGCCAGTCTTCAGCTAATTCAATTCACCCCATGTGTTTTCAAGAAACAGCTGAAGGCACTGGATAATGCAAGGCTATAGGCCCTGACAATATTCTGGCAATAGCACTGAAGACTTGTGCTCCAGAACTTGCCATTCCCCTAGCCAAGCTGTTCCAGTACACCTACAACACTAGCATCTACCCAGCTATGTGGAAAATCGCCCAACTATGTCCTGTACACAAAAAGCAGGACAAATCCAACCCTGCCGAATACCGCCCCAACAGTCTACTCTTGATCATCAGTAAAGTAATGGAAGGGGTCATCAACAGTGCTATCAAGTGGCACTTACTTACCAATAACCTGCCCACTAAAGCCCAGTTTGGGTTCCGCCAGGGCCACTCAGCTCCTGATCTCATTATAGCCTTGGTTCAAACATGGACAAAAGAGCTGAACTCTCGAGGTGAGGTGAGAGTGACTGCCCTTAACATCAATGCAGCATTTGACCGAGTGTGGCATCAAGGAGCCCTAGCGAAACTGGAGTCAATGAGAATCAGGGGAAAACTTTACACTGGTTATACCTAGCACAAAGGAAGATGGTTGTGGTTGTTGGAGGTCAGTCATCTCAGCTCCAGGACATTATTGCAGGAATTCCTCAGGGTAGTGTCCTTGGCCCAACATCTTCAGCTGCTTCATTGATGATCTTCCTTTCATTATAAGGTCAGAATTGAGGATATTTGCTGATGATTGCACAATGTTCAACACCATTCCTCAGATACTGAAGCAGTCCATGTCCAAATGCAGCAAGATCTGGACAATATCCAAGCTTTGACTGACAAGTGGCAAGTGACATTTGTGCCACACAAATGTCATGCAATGACCATCTCCAACAAGAAAGAATCCAACCGTTGCTCCTTGATGTTCAATGGCATTACCATTACTGAATCCCCCACTATCAACATCCTTGTCACCATTGACCAGAATCTGAACTGGACTGGCCATTTAAATACTGTGGCTACAAGAGCAGGTCAGAGGCTAGGAATCCTGCACCGTGTAACTCATCTCTTGTCCACCATCTACAGGGCACAAGTCAGGGATGTGATGGAATACTCTGCACTTGCCTGGATGAGTGCAGCTCCCACAACAATCAAGAAGCTTGACACCATCCAGGACAAAGCAGCCCGCTTGATTGGCACCACATCCACAAACATTCACTCCCTCCACTACCGAAGCACAGTAGCAGCAGTGTGTGCCATCCACAATATGCACTGCTTGAATTCATCAAGGTTCCTTAGATAGCACCTTCTAAACCCACAACCATCTAGAAGGACAAGGGCAGCAGATAGGTGCGATAAGAAGTTCCCCTCGAAGTCACTCACCATCCTGACTTGGAAATATATCGCTGTTGCTTCACTGTTGCTGGGTCAAAAACCTGGAACTCCCTTCCTAACAACACTGTGGGTGTACCTACATCACATGGACTGCAGAGGTTCAAGAAGGCAACTCACCACCATTTTCTCAAGGGCAACTAGGGATGGGCAATAAATTCTGGCCCAGCCAGTGAAGCCCACATCCCGTGAAGGAATAAAAAAAATCACAGGAAGATAGGCAAGAACGTTTTAAAAATGTACTCCAGATAATAAGGAAATATTTTACAGTGAGATCAAGAAATATATATATATATATATATATATATATATAGAAGGAAAATGCACCATTGGGATTTTGTAGAACAGGAATGAAGGGGAAAGAGTTGGACACATCAGAATTCTATACAGTGAGAGTGAACAGAAGGGGTTTGGTCCATTGGGATATGGCTGGGCTCATGGGGATTCTATACAGTGGGAGTGAATGGGAAAGGGTTGGTATGACAAATGGTAATAGACGATTTGTACCTCTGTTATTCCAAACCTGTAAAATCGGAAGAGGTTCTTGAGTTCTGTGAGGAAGCGCGAGTTACTTGCTCCTATACCCCCAGCACAGTTCAGGTACAGCGAGTATGTATTGAGTCCACTTTCGTAGATGATCATAAAGACTTGTCTGACCTGTAAAGAAAATAATTTTTCATTGACTTTTTTCAGGTTATTGAGTTACCATAACCTTGTCAATTTTGCATCACATCTGTCTCTCTCTTCAACTGCGAACATACGTCTGGGCTAGGTTTATATCTACATATAAACTGACAGTCACAGACACAAATCCACGAAGATGGAAGGACAAGTTGGTAAGGCTGTTGAAAAACGCTATGGGATCCTGAGATTGTGCTAAATGACATGTTAAACTGAGACTTGTCAACATTAGTAGAACAAAAGGACTAGGAAAATATTCTGTGGTGCTGTTTGAAGCAGATTAGGGGAATTCTCCCGTGTCCTGCCCTTAGGGGCAGAGGGTGCAGTATTGGTAACATCATTGGACTAATAATCCAATCGCTAATGCTCTAGGAATGTGGGTTCAGCTCCCACCATAGCAGCTGGTGGAAAATAAATTCAACTAAAAGGAAAAAAAACCTGGAATTGAATAATAGTCTTACTAATAATAACCATGTGTTGTAAAAACCATCTGATTCAGTAATGTCCTTCAGGGAAGGGAATCTTCTGTCCTTACCTGGTTTGGCCTAGATGTGACTCCAGGTCCATAGTAATGTGGTTGACTCTTAACTGCCTTCTGAAATTACCTAGCATGTGAAGGGCAATTAGGGATGGGCAACAAATGCCAGCCTTGCCAGCAATAACCATATCCCATGAAAGATTTTTTTAAAAAATTCTTCAATCAACATCACTGAAAACAGATGATCTGGTACATTACATTGTGATTTGTGGGATTTTGCTATGTGCAAATTGGCTCCCATTTACAGCAATACCTTGATTTCAAAAGTACATCACTGGCTGTCAAGGACTTTGGTATGTTCTGAGATTGTGAAAGGCACTATAGAAATACAAGTTTATCTTTCATATATCCACAGTGTGCAGAATCAGAGAGTGAGCAAGTGATCTGGGGGCAATAAGTGAATGAAGGGAACCTACTGATTCTTGGCAGTAGTAGTTATTGTTATTGACAAAGTTGCAGGATCCACCTTGGCAGCAGTATGTGTTCAGGTCTTTCCACAAGCTAAATCGGGTAAGAAAGAGAGAGAGAAAACTGTGATCCAAGTCATAACATCTGACTGTGCCTTTTGTGTGTTGAGGACCAGACACCCTTATCATGAGAGATTTCCTCCTCTTCCCATCCCAATCCTTTGACCCGGTCACCTCATGTCAAGTTAATTGGTCCTCCATGAACTGAGTTCCTTACCTCAGCAAGTAGGAGCTAATAGGCTCATTGGTGAGATAGTGGTGTAGTGGTAATATCATGGGACTAGTAATCCAGAGACCCAGGCTAATCATTTGGGGACATGGGTTCAAATCACACCACAACAGCTGGTAGAGATACAATTTAATTCATAAATTTCCCTCCCTAACAGCACTGTGGATGTACCTACACCACATGAACCGCAGCTGTTCAAGAAGGCAGCTCACCACACCACCACCTTTTAAGGGCAATTAGAACTGGACAATAAATGCTGGCCTAGCCAGCAATGCCAACATCCCATGAAAGAATAAAAAAAATCTGGAATATAATACTAGTCTTAGTAATGGTGACCATGACAACTATCATTGATTGTTGTAAAACTCATCTGGTTCACTAATATCCTTTAGGGAAGGGAATCTGCCGTCATTATCATGTGATTCCAGTCCCATGGCAATGTGGTTGACTCTTAACTGCCCTCTGAAGTGGCTGAGCAAGCCACTCAGTTCAAGGGCAATTAGAGATGGGCATCAATGCTGGCTTGCCAGCAACGCCCACATCCCATGAAATTCTCTTACACTCTCTTCTCTCCCTGTATTCCCTCCTCCCAACCTCACCCCCCCAACACCTTTGCCACCTCCCAACCTCACCCTCCCCAACACTTTTGTTCCCCCTGCCCCTTCCAATCTCAACTCCCCTTGACACCTTCATTCTCCCCTCCCAACCCCCAACCAGTACACTTCCTCTCCCAGTCAAATCTAGACCTTCCTCTTCCAACTACCCCGGCCCAGTACACCTTCTTCTCCGAATCACAGCTGGACCTTCCTCTCCCGCCCCCCCCACCCCCATTGCTGATCATCTATAGCAGCCCATGGCCAACACCGTGATGCCCCGAAGCAGACCCAAGACATCAACAGGGACCTCCCACCTTTCGTAAGCTGCTTTGCAGTGGAGCCAAATCCATGAGAATCCTCCCAGCATGTGATACACGTGCTCCCCCAGGGTCCAGTAGCTGTAGGGCTCCAGCATCTGCTCTTCGGATGTCAGTGATTGGAGCAAGACCCTAATAGTAAGCCCAGACTTTTGCACACCACACATGTCCAGTCCTGGGCTGGCATGTTTTCCCAGCAGGATGCAAAGCGGGTTCCCACCAGCCTCCACCAGGATTGGCGTTCTGTCATGCCGGACACCATCGGATGATCCCATTGTGCTGTCACACCAGTGTGAAACTGATTTTTGGCCTTCTTGCCACATTGCTCCCCCACCATCCCCCCACCCATCTCCACCCCCACCCCCCCACCATGATGCCCAAAATTCCGGCCCTTGTTCAAGGTTCTGCCATGAGGGGAAATATTTACTTTGCATCTACTCTGTCCCCCTCAGAACCTTATATGTTTTAATAAGATCACTGCTTTGAAGGCAGCCTTGCTGCTTCAACGGGAACCGGTCATCCCACATTGAACAGAGCTGCCGACCTGGTCTGTGCAATGTTTCAGGGCGGGTGAGGATGCTGCCCCTTTTAGACTGATCTCACGCTGTGATTTAGAACACCCGGTTTGGAGGTTCGAATCCAATACCCACGTGTCGCCGAAGAGCCCATGGTAATATCCAAAATAGACGAGTGACTGGTCGTTGAAATATGTGCTGCTCAGTCCATTCCCGACGGCATATCCCTAGAACACAGAATGTAACATCACCACAAGCTGGACTCCTGCCCACCACCCCCCCCCACACCCCCCACCTGGAAGACAGTGACTCCAGGATATACGAGTGCTGGCATTCCACTACCACTTTGTCCAATGGGGCCAGTCCTCACTTGCAGGATCCTGGGGCCAATGCTCCCCATACCAACAGCAGCGATGTGCGTAAAATAGAAGACACCAGGGATTGGCTGTGGGAATGGAGGTTGTTCCATTGCACCTACTCACCAAGATACCCAAGGTCAGCAGCCTAAGTCAGTGGCTCAATGGGTATCATTCACACATCTGAGTCAGGAGGTGTTGCATTTGAATCCCACTTCAAAAACTGGAGGACAGAAATTGAACATGACACTTCAGTGCAGTATTGTGAGAGTGCCTCATTGTCAGAGGTACTGTTTTTTTGATGAGACATTAAACCAACTCTTCACCGTGCCATCTCAGGTGGAAATAAAAGATCTCACAGCATCATATCTAAGAACAGCTGGGTAGTTCTCCCCAGTGCCCTGACCAAATTATATTGGTCATAGATCAGTAAAACAGATTACCTGACAATTATCACTTTGTTGTTTGTGAGAGATTGCTGTGATCAAATTGGCTGCCACGTTTCCTACATTAAATAATGACAACACTTCAAAAGTACTTCCTTGGCTGTGAGACTCTTTGGGGCATTTGTATCAAATACAGTCTCTTCATTCTCTCACACTAACACACCCTTTAACAATTGCTTCAATCCTGTGTATGAGGATGGGAGCAGTGACCCAGATTACAGCGGGACCATTCACCCAAACAATAAGAGGAGGAACACGAGGCTGGGGAAACACACAACAGGCTGATCCAGGGTTCCATAGCAAAAGGAAATGCAAACACCTTGAAGTTAATCTTCGCTGGGCCATTTGCGATTTTCAGGCTCAGGGTTGGCACATAGACTCCCGCATAACTTTCTCCCGTGACGTAGAAGTCGTTGCTCCTAAAGCTGGGAAACTTTCTGAAGAAATCCTGCAGGGCCAGGTAGTTGTTCTCTGCGACCTGTCGAAGTGGGGAGAAGTGAGGGTAAATACGACACTGGGGTTAGTGCTGTGCTTTCTGCAGGGTGAAAAGCCCCACAGAGGATCTGCAAGGGTTAGTTATTGATAGTACTGAGGTAAGGGTTGTTGGCTGTCCTGAAAGCTTGGGGATGGTATTTGTTCATGTCCCAAGACATTCCAATGTCAGCTGTGGCTCAATGGGTAGCACTTTTGCCTCAGGTTCAGAGCTTATGGGTTGAAGCCCGATCCAAGAGATTTCAGCGCATAACCCAGGCTGACACCCAGTCCTGGTATTGAGGCTGTCTGCACTGTCAGATGTGTTGTCTTTCAGATGAGACACTAAACCAAGGTCCAAAATGTTTCTTTGGTGGATATTACAGATGCATGGCATGACTATGAAGATGACCAGGGGAATTTTTGCCAGTGTCCTACTGTTTGTGGGATCTTGCTGTGTCCAACATTGGCTGCAATATTTCAAACATTACAACAATGACCACGCTTCAAAAATACTTGCTTGGCTCTGAAGCACTTTGGGACATCCTGAGGTAGTGAAAGACGCTATAGAAATACAAGTTCTTTTCTTTCTTTGACTGTTAATTAAATTGCTTTCAGCTACAGAACACAACATGTGAAATCCTGGGGTTCTGATGTTTTTGATATGTTCAGATTTCAGCGAGGCTTCTGACACTATTACCAAACAAGTGATCAGAATACAAAGTAGGAAGGCATCGAATAGCGGCCAAACATCTGAGGTGATTTGAAAATTGATTAAACTAGAGAAAGCAAAAGTGTTTTTGTGAATGGAGTTGCATCAGAGTGGAAAAAGGATCATGACTGAGTGCCACAGGGATCACTGCTGAGGGCACATTTTTAGATGGGGACAAAAATGAAACTTTGCAGATGAATCCAAACAGTGGAGAAGAGACAAAATACACAGGAAAGTGGATAGTTTGGGAAAGTCGCAAATGAGTGGCATATGTTATTTAGTTAAGAATTGGAAATTATTAGTGCAAACATAAGTCAAATAACTTGGCTACATGACAACATAGAGCGATATGGGGTACTAGTGGAGAGTTCAGTGAAGCCTACAACATTGTATGTGGTAGCAGTAAGATGAATAATGGGAAGTGTAACCACAAGAATAGAAGGAAAATTCCAGTAGAGTATTGAACTGCACACAATACTAGTGGCTATGCCACAGAAAGAATATCTTGGCATTGGACGTTGTGTAACGGAACTGATAACTAACTTAAAACATCTGAGCTGTGAGGAAAATTTGAAGAGCCTGGGATTGTTTCCTGTGATGAAGATAAGTCTTGGGAGAAGTTTTATCCAAGATTCTTAAAATAATTGATAAACTGAACCCCAATAATAAACCCAGCATTGACGCAAGCTCTAGAACCAGTGGGTGTTTTAGGAGGAAGATGCACAGTTTAGTTTAAACTACTTCATAAAGTGGGTGGTGGACATGTGAAATGGACTGTTGAGGAGGGGAAGTAGGGGACGGGAGAATAGGATAGATATGTGAGGCAGTGGCTGATGGCAGAGTATCAGATTTTGGGGCTGCTTAGTTAAACAAAGGAATGTTTTTCTGTACCTTCCTATGTCCTGACATTCTGAATTTTCCATTGATAAATGAAAGATTTCAAAGTATATTTATTGAAGGGGTTAGCAGGAGAGGGTTAGTTTTGCCACCAGACTGCAGTCATGTTGCTGGAGGCAGGATCTCTTTGTGTGTACCAGTTACCTAACGATTAAATCCTTTAAGTGTTTTTTATATTGCGATGGCCTGGTTACCCAAGCTACTTCCCACTGTCACTGTTTAGTTCTGATCTTGGGACACTGGGTCCACAAGCTGACACCTGGGTTAACACAGCTAAATCCTATTCCCTTTCCCAGTGGGAATGCTGAGGCAAGAGTTGGTATTCCAGATTCCAGACAGAGCAAGTGTAGTGAGGGCCCTGCAGTGTACACTTTACAGAGAGACATGCCCCAGTCAGGAAACACACTCAGTTTAAAGCAAGAGAAGTCCTGCCAGGGCGATGGTGCACAGAAAGATCACATGTTCACCTATAAAGCAACTGTTGTCACGTAACATAAGATAGCTCCTTACATGAAGAGCAATGAAACATTTCAATGTCAGACTCTGTGAAAACACAATTGAGCTACACAGTGGAGTGAAGACCCATCACCCTCAAAATCAGAGCCAGGAAAGAGGGCAGAGAGCACTGGAGAGGGAGGGGGAAGAGAAGAGCAGAGGCCTCAGTCTCTCAATGAAGAAAATGAAGAAGAAGCTGGTGATGTGTAAAGGTTCAGGTAGAACTAGGTCCACCTCAATCAACAGTCTGGATGGGATTGTCAACACCAACTGCTCAAATAGCTACCTCGTGTGACACATTGATTGTTGGATGCAAGAAATGAACGACCCTGGGTTTCAACGGTTTGGTGTTTTGTAATGTACAAGCGCATTTCTACCCACTCCTAGCCAGGAAATGGTGACCCACTCCCAGCAAACACTCTCACCACCTGGGATGTCCTAACAGGAGTGGCAGGTTGGGTACAATACCTCAATATCATTGGTGGTGTAGATTTGATCATCCGAATAGGAGAAGCCAACCCCAGCCGGGGACTCCAGGTACAGAACATTGGCCACTTTGTTCCAGCTGTACTTGTTGATGTAGAGTGTACTGCCATCTTCATGCACCTGGAAGCAAACACACTGGAGTTAACAGGATGTGACCTATTGACATGAATCTGCATTAACCAACTCTTTCACCCCCATCCCTGGACCCCCATATTCAACAAACCACTGCACCCCTCTCATCAATAGCTCCCCCCACCCCACAGCCCCTAGACACCACCTTTCAGGAGTTCCTTGGCTATTTACTTCCTGTTCACTCAGTGCACATTCTCCTATTTCATATCAAAATGCTATCCTCAGTTCCCCCAAAGGCTCAGAGTATAAATGTACAACCGTGCATGGCACTGAGCTAGACTGACCAGAAGATTGCAAGTTTCATCCCCAGTGCAGGTTCCGGGAGTGGGAAGGGGAACAAGGGCTTAGGTTGTCCAATCTGCAAGCACCACCTCGGCTGGTAGGTGGGCATTGGGTCAGGACAGAACCAGGAACCCTGGCTGTTCCCTTCCCACCAGCCCAGAAGAGTTAAAGCCAACACTGTTGTGGGGTTAGTCAACAATAAAACTCAATCATTACCTTCCAATAAAGGAAGTACTTACATGTAAAGGTCCATTTTCAGCAAGGAGTCCCTCTAAAGAACTGCACCCAGGTCCACCATTCAGCCACAGGACCACAGGGTCATTAGTTGGGTTTTGTTGAGATGTCACAAACCTGCAGAAGACAAAACAAGTTGGAATTAATGTCTGCTACTGAGGACCCTGCAAGAGCATGGAGAGATAAGGCATGGTTTCAGAATCATTGAATGGTTCAGCACAGGGAGTAAGATATTCAGACGATTGCAACCACACCAACTGGGATTGACATTGGGCTAGTAATCAGAGGCCCAGGGTAATACTCCAGGGACCTCGGCTCAAATCCCACCACAGCACATGGTGAAATTTGAATGCAATGAAAACCTGGATTTAAAAGTCTAATGATGAGCATGAAACCATTATCGATTGTTGTAAAAACCCATCTGGTTCACTAATGTCTTTTAGGGAAGGAAATCTGCTGTCTTTACCTGGTCTGGCCAACATGTGATTCCAGACCCACAGCAATGTGGTTGGCTCTTAAATGCAAGGCCAATTCGAGATGGGCAATAAATGCTGGCCTAGCCAGCAACGCCCACATCCCATGAATGAAAAAAAAACCTCTCTGAGAGAGCAACTCAGCTAGTTCCACTTCCCTGTCTGTTCCCTGTGGCCCAGCCAATCTTCCCCCTTCAGGTAATTATCCAATTTCCTTTTGAAAATCACATATGAAGCTGCCTCCATCACACTCTCAGGCAACGCACTCCAGACCTTAACCACTCACCATGTAAAAAAGTTGTTGCTCATGTTGCCTGTTTTTTTGTCAATCACTTTAAATCAATGTCCTCTGGTTTTTTGATCCAATCTTTATCTACTCTGCCATCGCTGGATTCACTAACCCTTTTGCAGGGCAGTCCATCAGGGTCATTTCTGACCCTCGTCTTCTGAAAGTATTGATTCTATCTTTACTGCATGTTTTCCAGAAGTAGTTAGATATAACTCTTGGGGCAAAAGAGATCAAAGGATATGGGGAGAAAGCAGGAGCAGGCTATTGGGTTGAATGATCAGCCATGATCATGATGAATGGCGGAGCAGGCTCGAAGGGCCGAATGGTCAACGCCTGCTCCTAGTTTCTGTGTTGACATTTTCCAACAAGGGTGATCTAATTGAGGTCTTTAATATGTTAAAAGGCTTTGACGGAATAGATGTGGATCATCTATTTTCTATATTGGATTACCCTTCAGGAGTGAACTTAGGAAGTAGTTCTTCCACTAAAGGGTAGTGAAAATCTTGAGGTCTCCCCAAAAAGGGATTTTGGGGGATAATTGGAGCTTTCAGGACTGAGACCAATGGAGTTCTGTTAGGTAAAGGCACCAAGCATTATTGAGTAAAGATGGGAAGATTGAGTTGAGGTACAGGTCAGCTATGAGCTAATGGATGTGTTTCCCACGGGGGTGGGGGAGGGGGGGCTGGGGGGGGGGAGTAGCTGGGGGTGATGGTGGGGACATGTAAAATAGAGGGGGGCATGTAAAATGGGTGGACGCCCATCCAAGTACCTTTCCGCCCATTCCCGAGCACACCCCATAATACGGGGGAGGGGGGCGGGCACTGAAATTGCCAGCCCGCCTGTCATATTTAAATGAACGATTAAGGTTCAATTAGACTTGTTATGAAGATAATTAACCCTGATAATACACTGCCCACACCATAAAACATTTAGTGGGCAGCAGGGCAAGAGCGGGCAGCCCCAATTTTTTACTTCAAGTGCTCAGAGGGCGGCAAGGAAGGGGGGTGGGCAGTGGTGGTTTGCGTTTTGGGGGCTGCCTTTTGCTGATTGTGGAGTGGCCCCTCTTAGATTGAACACCCCCTTCCTTCCTACCTGCTTCCTTCTTTAAACACCACCCACCCGACCTCCCCAACCCAACACCTCCCCCTAACCTACCCAAACCATCCCAGCCCAAGATCCCAAATTACCCGCTGTGGGGTTCCAAGGCATTGGGATCCTCTCTTCACCAGCACTTCCGGCAGTGGCTACTGATGCCTTCCTGGCACTGCCCTTGCTTTGCGTGCACATTACTTTAGTAATACCGGTAGGAAAGAAATTACACAGACGGAAGCCAGCAGAATCTGGCAACCCTCCATGTGAGCAACACTCAACAAAATGTCTTGCGGACCACACGTTGTCTGCCACTGATCTAGGAGGACAAGGGCAGCAGACACATGGGAACACCACAACCTGGAAGTTCCCCTCCAAGTCACTCCCATCCTGAGTTGGAAATATATTGCCGTTTCTTCACTGTCACTGGGTCAAAATCATTGAACTACCTCCCTGAACTACCACATGGACTGCAGCGGTTCAAGAAGGCAGCTCAGCACTACCTTCTCAAGGTCAATTAGGGATGGGCTATAAACGCTGGCCCAGCCAGCGAAGCCCACATCACATGAATGAATAAAAAAAATTCAGCCCAATAAATGGGGGAGAAAGTAGGAGGGGCTGAATGGCCTCCTGTTCCAACAGGATTAGCTGTGTGAAGCCTGGACACTTTTCACTTCCCTATCACAGGGCCACTGACAACTGCTATACCCAAACAGCTATCAGAGAGCTGACAGTGCCTGTCAGAACTGTTTGAACAAAATGTTGAAATCTGTTGTGGGGCAGTTTCTCTTCCCTCATTTGAAAAATGGCCGGGGCAATTGGCAGGATAATTCTCATTGATAATTGCACTGCCTCTGCTCACAGACTCCAGTTCTCACACCACACAATGGCTGATGCACAACAATTTGACCTTCTCTGTAACCTTCAAAGAGGCAATGAAAATGTTTCAATTAGTCAATGTCAGTTCCTTTATATGTCTTGTGAGTCTAACCAACAATTCCAATGTTCAGAATAGTAAATAAAATAGGATGATACTGATTATAGGGTTAACAGGGCTTTGATCATGGAGAGTTAAAAGATGGGAGTGTAAGTCGAGTGAGAGAAAAAAGACTTGCATTTTTATAGCACTTTTCACGACCACTGGACATCTCCAAGCGCTTTTGAAGTTCATCTCCAATGAAGTGCTTTTGAACCAGGGTGAAGTGGAGTGGGGTAATATAGGAAACACTGCAACCACTATGTGCACAGCAAGCTCCCACAATAATGACTAGATCACCAAGATTTGTGATGCTGGTTGAGGGATAAGTATTGGCCAGGTTCTTGAGATCTTTTACATCCAGATGAGGAAGCAGATAGGGCCTTGGTTTGACATCTCACCCAAAGACTGCACCTCCAAGAGTGTAGCGCTCCCTCAGTACTGAACTGAGAGGGGACATGCCTGTAAAGTTGGTGAGTGTTCAAAGAGATAAGAAAGTGCTCCCTGACACCACTGTCCACCACCAGCCTGCCCCACCCCAGGCCAGCCTGACTTCTCAAACATGTGAAATGTCTGGAGAATAATAAGTAGAGTGAGTGAGCCATAATGCGCAATTGGGAGGGGAATTGTCTATGTGACTGCTGCCAAACTCGCTTACCAACATTTTGTACTGTGGCCATTCTTACATACTGAGTTATCATAGAATCATAAAAAATCTATGGTGCAGAAGAGGCCATTTGGCCCATCCTATCTGTACTGGCTAAAAAAGGCTTATTCATCCTAACCCCACATTCCAATTCTTGATCTGTAGCCTGATGGTTATGCGCTTGAAATAACTCAAGTACTTTTAAAATTCAGTGTGGATTTCTGACTCTATCACCTTTTCAGGCAGTGAGTTTCAGACCCTCACCACCCTCTTGTCAACTCCTCTCCAGACAGAAAGGCAGCCTTCCATCTTATAAATCAATGGTTTGTGCCATGGTGGTCAGTGCTGTGTTAAGCATCGCCTGGTGTGGCTAAGGAGCTTCACTTTGGCATTACAGCTGTGTGTGTAATGACATCTCAGACTAAACCCCCCTCAAATATCCCTTCAATCTTCTTCATTTAGGATAACTCCAGGATTCTGGGGCCTCTCTATCAATGCACATCATGCCACTTATAGCAGGAGGGAGTCAATAAGGGGCATTAAGGGGTGGGGAGAAGAGGGAAACATAGATACAATGGAGAACTTTGGCTTTGTAAGACTTATTTTCTTCTCCTTTGTGTCAGCTGAGGCTCAGTTGGTAGCACTCTTGCCTCTCAGTTACAAGGTCCTGTGGTCAAGTCCTATACTTTCAGGACTTGAGTGTGTAAAATAATATAAAATTAAACCAGAAAATGCTGGAAATACTCAGTAGATCTGGAAGCAGCTGTGGAGAGAGAAACAGGCCAATGCGTTTTTGTCAAAAAGGAACAAAGGCTGACACTCCAGTGAAGGGAATGCTGTACTATCAGAGTGCCATCTATTGGATGAGATGTTAAACCAAGGTTCTGCCTTCCTTTTCAGGTGCACCCAAAAGATCCCATTGAAGAAGAACAGGGAGTTCTCCCCAGTACCTTGGCCAATGTTTCCCTCTCAATCAACCTCACAAAAACAGATTATCTGGTCATTATCACATTGCTGTTTGTGGAAGCTGGCTGTGCACAAATTGGTTGCTCCATTTCCTACATTACAACAGTGGCTACACTTCAAAAGTAGTTCATTGGTTGCGAAGCGTTTTGAGACATCTGTTATTCATGAAAAGTGCTGTATAAATGCAACTCTTTCTTTTCTCTCCCCTCTGACTCTTGCTGGGTATATCCCACAATCAGTCACACTGGGAAAAATTTTCCCCCCATTGGGGGGGGAAGTGCGGGAGCGGGCACGGTTGGGTGTGCCTCCAATCGGCGCCCCTGATTGGGAGCGTGCCGCCATTTTATGAGGGTGGGCTAATTAAGGCCCGCCCAGTGTAACGTCCGCTCGGAAGCGCTATGTGCTCCCTGTATGTGAGGGGGTCGGGGGATTCCCTCAGCCGGGAGGATTCCCTCAGCATGCGCGTGAGGCTAAGTGCTGCCTCAGGGAGATTGGCTCCGAATAAAAATTTTTAATACAAATGATAAAAACATTTCCCTGCCATGTCCTCTCAAGTGACGCTGTTACATGAGTTGGGACATGTCCATAACTTTTATTGAAATGTTTGATAAAAATTTAAATACCCTCATGAAACCTCATCCCGTCTGTGGTTGAGGTTTCATGCTTTTTCTGAAGACCGCCAGGGCTCGCGACCTGTCCGCCAACCTTAAGGTTGGATGGGTGGGTCGATTAATTACCGTAATTACTTTTTAAGTGGCCTCAGTAGGCTGTTGACAGGTCGGTGGGCGCACAGCTGACTCAGCTGCGCCCCCACTGACCTGAAAATGGAAATGACGAGGGTGAGGTCGGGAGTTCCGCCCGATGTCATCCTGCGTCATTTTACGTGTCGGCGAGCGGGCCCCGCCCCCCTCGCCGACCAAAAGATCCTGCCCACTATGTTACCACACCACCATCCATTCTTCCTGCCCAATCCCAAACATTGGATCTTAATGAGATATTGAACAGTGGAAGGCATTGCTCAGGAATTAACTGGAAAGTGATTTATGCAGCTTTCACTGCTTCTGTCTCACTTAATGACAATATCCTCCAATCCACCTCTTCAACAAGTCCAGAGTTTAGTTTAGCTCAGTTATAATGTCCAACTCTATATGGACCAGGGATCTAATCTGGGATCTTCACCCACTGAGAGCTCAGGAGATTGTCAGATACAAGCTCTACTTTGTCCCTAATACCAGGGTAGGGTGTCCAGTATTTCACCTCCTGTACCATTCACTTACCAGTAGTGTAGATGTTGGCCTTGAGAAGCCTCCAGGTATCCAGACCACTGCCTGAAGTTGAGTCTGGTGTTGAGACCCGGCAAGGACAGGACTTCATCTGGGGCATAGTATCCCAGAGCACTGCTCACACAAAAAAGCAACAGCAAACAGTGCCACATCATTGCAAAGCAGGTAGAGAGAGACTGAGAGATTAACAGACAGAACCCAGAGAATCCCTGAGGAATGTGGTGGCTGGGGCAGCCAACTCCTTATATAACCGGGTTAGGAATAGGATGATCACATGACTGATGGAAAATCATACAAGGAGGCAGGAAATTATAATAATATTGACACATGATAAGGAAACAAATCACAAGGTATTAAAACAAACACTGGAATGATTTAAACACAGGTGACAATCTGTCATTTGTACTGGGAAAGGTTCAATGGTTTTGGTAAAGTAATTAAATAACCTGTGTCCTCAACATGTCCTTTAAATACATGAATACACTGTAGATAATAACTAGTGCTCCTTTCAACCATTGCCATATTTTCTAGGACGTCCTCTGGAAAACTGTGTTTGCCCAACAACTGCCCAGTTAAAGAAAGACTGCTATTTACATAACACTTTATCACATTCTCAAGGTGTCCCAAAACAGTTCATATTCATTAATAGCATTTTTTATTTGTTTTTGTGATGTGGGATAAAAGGCCAGCATTTATTGCCCTTCCCTAATTGCCCTTGAGATGATGAGCTGCTTTCTTGAACTTGTGTAGACCATGTGATGTAGGCACTCGCATCTTGGTGTTAGGGAGGGAGTTCTACACTTTTGATCCAGAGACAGTGAAGAAATGGTGATATAGTTCTAAGTCAGGATGATGTGAGACTTGGAGGGGAACTTGTAGTTGCTGGCATTCACATGCATCTGCTGAACTTTCTTTTGGCTTGTAGGGGCCGTGGATTTGGAACGTGATGTCTAAGGAGCCTTGGTGAGTTGCTGCAATGCATCATGTAGATGGTACACACAACTGCTACTGTGTGTCAGTGGTGGAGGGAGTGAATGTTTAAGGTCGTGGATGGGGTGCCAATCAAGCAGGCTGTTTGTCTTGGATGGTGTTAAGGTTCTTGAGTGTTGTTGGAGTTACACACAACCAGGCAAGTGAAGAATATTCCATCACATTCCTGGCTTGTGCCTTGTAGGTGGTGGACAGGCTTTGGGGAGTCAGGAGGTGAGTTACTTTCCACAGAATTCCCAGTCTCTGACCTGCTTTTATAACCGCAGTATTTATATGGCTGGTCCAGTTCAGTTTCTGGTCAATGGTAAGCCCCAGGATGTTGATAGTGGGTGCTTCAACAATACAATGCTGTTGAATGTCATGGGAGATGGTTAGATTCTCTTGTTGGTGATGGTCATTGCCTGGCACTTGTGTAGGATGAATGTTACTTACCATCTATCAGCCCCGGCTTGAATGTTGTCCAGGTCTTGCTGCGCACAGGCACAGACTACCTCATTATTTGAGGAGTTGCAAATGGTACTGGAAAATGTGCAATCATCAGCGAACATCCTCACTTCTGTCCTTATGATGGATGAAGATTATTGATGAAGCAGCTGAAGACGTTGGGACTATACTAATACCCTGAGGAACTCCTGCAACAACGTCCTGGGATTGAGACGATTGGCCTTCAACAAACACAACCATCTTCCTTTGTACAAGGGGAGATTTTCCCCCCAACTCCCATTGACTTCAATTTTACAAGGACTCCTTAATGACACATTTGGTCAAATTCTGCTTTGATGTCAGAGGCAGTCACCCTCACCTCACTTCTGGGGTTCAGTTCTTTGTCCATGTTTTGATCAAAGCCCTAATGAGGTTTGGAGCCAAGTCATCCTAGTAGAATCCAAACTGAGCATCAATGAGCAGGTTATTGATGAGTAACTGCTGCTTGATAGCACTGTTTTCTACACCTTCCATTTCTGTGCTCCCCCAGCATCGACGGTGGGAATGTTCATGGGCCTCCTCCTCCCATTAATTGTTTAATTGTCCACCATCATTCATGACTGGATGTGAAAGGACTGCAGAGTTTTGATCTGTTCTGTTGGTTGTGGGGTTTCTTAGCTTAGTCTATAGAGTGTGCCTTGTGTTGTAGCTTCACCAGGCTGGATATCATTTGCAGGTGTGCCCTGTGCTACTCCTGGCATGCCCTCCTACATTCCCCATTGAACCAGGGTTGCTCCTCTGTCTTGATGCTAATGATAATGTGAGGGATTTGAAGTCACAAATTGTGGTTGGATATAATTCTGCTGCTGTGAATGGTCCACAGTACTTCAAGGCTTCCCATTCTTTAACTGCTACATCTGTTATGAATCTATCCCACTTAGCATGATGGTCATTCCACACAACATGAGGATGTCCTCAGTATAAAGACTGAATCTTTCCACAAGGACCATATGGTGGTAACTCTTACCAATACTATTAAGGACAGATGTATCTGCAACAGGTAGATTGATGAGGACAAGGTCAAGTCAGCTTTTCCCTTGTGTTGGTTCTTTCACAACCTATTGCAGATCCAGTCTAGCAGGTATGTCCTTCAGGACTCGGTCAGCCTGGAGTGCTATTGATCCACTCTTGGTTTGGACATTGAAGCCCCCAATCAAAGTACATTCTGTGTCCTTGCCACTTACAGTGCTTCTTCCAAGTGGTGTTCAGCATGGAGGAACACTGATTTATCAGCTGATGGAGGGCAGTATGTGGTAATCAGCAGGAGGTTTCCTTGCCAATGTTTGACCTGATTCCATGAGACGTCATGAGGTTCGGAGCCAATGTTGAAAACTCCCAAGGCCACTCCCCTTCGATTGTATATACCACTGTGCCATCACCTCTGGTGGGTCTGGTCTGCCAGTGGGACAGGAGAAATATAGGGATGGTGATGAAGGAGTCTGGGATATTGGCTGTGAGGTATGATCATTATGACTGTGCCCAGCTGTTATTTGACTAATCTATGGGAAAACTCAACAACTTTGGCACAAGTCTCCAGATGTTAGTGAGGAGAACTTTGGGAGTCAACTGGGCAGGGTGTATCTTTGTCTTGTCTGGCACCTAGCTCGATGCTGAGTGGTCTGCCAGTGTTATTTTTATTCAACTTTCTCATAGTGGTTCGGTGCAGCTGAGTGTCTTGCCATGCCATTTTAAAGGGCAGTTAAGAATTAACTACATTGCTGTATTGCTGTGGGTCTGGGGTCACATGTAGGCCCGACCAGGTGAGAACAGCAGATTTTCTTCCCTGAAGGATATTAGTGAACTAAATGTTTTTTTCCAACAAGCTGGTGGTTTCACGATCATCATTACTGAGACTAACATTTTATTCCAGATATATTTAATGAGCTGAGTTTAAATACCCCAGCTTCCTTGTTGGGATTTGAACTCATATTCCTGGGCCATTAGTCCAGGCCTCTGGATTACTAGTCGAACAATATAATCACTATGCTGATGTACCCTGCAGGAATAACCAACATTGGTAATAAGGATAATATGTCAAAGAACACATTGAGGAATTGACTATTTTATTGTGTAATGCAACACATTAATTAGTAATCACATAGTAAAGGATCCTCTGGGAAAGCATAATCATAATATGGTAAAATTTAAGTATTGAAGTGATGGTGTTAAATTAGAAATTAGAATCTTAAGTTTAAAGTCAATTAGGCATGTATGAGGGGTGAGTTGACTGAGGTAGATTTGGAAATTATATTAAAAGATATGATGGTAGTTAAGCCATTTAAGGAAATAACTCTAATTCTCAAAGAATCCATATTGTCTTGAGGAATAAAAACCCCAATGGAAAAGTGGTACAATCATGGCTAACTAGAGAAGTTAAGGACAGTATTAGATTACAAGGAAAACAATGTTGCCAAAGAGTGTAGAAAACCTGAAAATTCGAAGGACTTTTAAAAATTCAGCAAAGGATCACCATGAAATTGACCAAGAATGAGATAACAGAATATGAGAGTAAATTAGTAAGAAAATAAAAGAGAAATTGTAAGGGCTTTCACAGGTGTGTAAGTGATTAGTGAAAGTAAATGTGGGTACATTAGAGGCTGAGAGGAGAAATTATATTAGGAATAAGAAAATTGCAAATTAGATAAATATTTTGTATCTTTCTTTTTTTTTCTTTTTATAGGAGCACTAGTAGATCATACAACTCATCAAGTCTGCTCCACCATTCAATACAATTATGGCTGATCTTGGGCTTCAACTCCACTTTCCCACCCGTTCCCCGTATCCCTTGATTCTTGAGAGACCAACAATCCGTTTATCCTAGCCTTAAATATATTCAGTGAAATTAGAATCTTAAGTTTAAAGTCATGTAGGCATTTATGAGGGGTGAGTTGACTGAGATATAGAACATCCACAACCCTCTGGGGTAGAGAATTCTAAAGATTCACAACCCTTTGAGTGAAGTCATTTCTCCTCATCTCAGTCCTATATAATTGATCCCTTATCCTGAGACTGTGCCCCCGTGTTCCAGATTCCCCAGCCAGGGGAAATAACCTCTCAGTATTTACCCTGTCAATCCCCTTCAGAATCTTGAATGTTTCAATGAGACCATCTCTCATTCTTTTAAACTCCAGAGAATATAGATCCAATTTACTCAGCCTCTCATCAAAGGTCAACCTTCTCATTCCAGGGAACAATCTAGTGAGCCCTCACTGTAGTGACTCCAATGCAATGCTTGAATATGGAGAGCAAAATTGCACACAGTATTCCAAGTGTGGTCTTACCAAAACCTTATACAGTTGTAGCCAGACATTTTTACTCTTGTACTCCAATCCATTTGCAATAAAAGCCAACATGCCATTTCCTTTCCTAATTGCTTGTTGTATCTGCATGCTAACTTTTTGTGATTCTCTCCTTACTGCAACATTCTGCGGTTTCTCTCCATTTAAATAACCTTCTGCTTCTCTATTCTTCACACCAAAGTGGACAACCTCACATTTTCTCACATTATATACCATCTCCTAAATATTTGTCCAATCCCTTAACCTGCCTATTACTCTTTGCAGGGTCTTAGTATCCCCCTCAGAACTTGCTTTCCTACCTATCTTTGTATTGTCAGAAAATTTGGTTACAGTACAGTCTGTCCCTCTATCCAAGCCATTAAAATAGGAGCAGTCCCAGCACTGATCCCTGCGGCACCCCACTAGTTACAGTTTGCCATCCTGAAAATGACCCATTTATCCCTACACATAGTTTCCTGTTAGTTAGCCAGCCCTCTATCCAGGCTAGTATATTACTCCCCCAAAACCATGAGCTCTTATCTTGTGCAGTAATCTTTATGTAGCAGCTTAACGAGTGCCTTTTAGAAATCCAAATACACAACATCTACTGGTTCCCCTTTATCCACTGCTTGTTACATCCTCAAAAAACTCTAATAAATTTGTCAAACTCAATTTCCCTTTCCCAGGATTAATTAATGAAATTATAGTAAAGGATCCTCTGTACAAGAATGATCATAATGTGATCAAATTTCACATTCAGTTCAAAGATGAGAAATTTGGGTCTGATTATCATTATCCATATCACGAGCCTGCACAATTGCCTGACCTCACAATAACTTTCTAAATCTCCCCTCATATGAACTCATCTCCCCCACCAATGGATCTCTAGTATTTAGCTTAAAGCCCTCTTTACAGCCCTAGTTATACAATTCACCAAGATACTAGTCCCAGCACAATCCAGGTGAAGGCCTTCCCAACAGTACAGCTCTCTCTTTCCCCAGTACTAATGCCAGTGCTCTATGAATTGAAATCCATTTCTCCCATACCAATCTTTGAGCCATGCATTCACCTCTCTGATCTTATTTACCCTATGCCAATGGCTAGGTAGTAATCCAGAGATTATTACCTTTGTGGTTCTGCTTTTTAATTTAGTCCCCAGCTACTCATACATCCTTAGCAGGGCCTCTTTCTTAGTCTACCTATGTCATCGGTACCTATGGTGACCACAGCAACTGGATCCTTTCCCATCAACTCCAAGGGTGGAATCATCCCAGATTTGCACTAAATGTGGTAGCAGGCAGATAAAACGACATTTTACCCACTAACTGTGATGGTGGGTTTTAGCAAACAAGCCACATTATTTATGCGTTCCTGGGAAAAACGCCATTTCAATGGCAGATGGGCTCTCATTTGCCTGTCCACCATCATCTCATTTCTCCATCATGCTGGGCGCCATATTTAAAGTCCAGCCACGTGCATACATCTCAGTGCTTCCAGCCCACGACTACTGCAGGAAAGGTGTCCATGAAAGGCAAAAAGACTGCAGCCCCAGGTTTAGCGACGCGTCACTGGAACGCCTTTTGGATGCCACGGAGGCCCGCCAGGATGTCCTCCATCCCCACTCTGGCCGCAGGATGGGCAGCAACAGCACTAACCCAGCTTGGGAGGCAGTGGCAGTGGTGGTCAGCGCCAACGCCCTCCAAAAGAGGACAGTCACCCAGTGCCGCAGTTTGAGGTCACTGCACGGGTGTCATCAGCCACGTCCTCTGCGGGTAGCCCTTGTCCCCGAGGAGCCAACCCTGCAGTTTCTGTGGACCCTGGAAGACATCAGGGATCTGTAACTGACTGAGGACATAGGATCCATGGACAGTCCCTGGAAACCATGCGCAGATCTGCAAAATGCGTTTGTGGTGATCACACAGCAGCTGCACATTCAGTGAATGGAATCCCATGCAGTTGATGTGGTTGACCGTGTGTTGCCATGGAGACCTGTGCACTACGTGTGTGCAGTCAATCGCACCCTGCACCTGTCGGAAACCCAAGATTTGGGAAACTCCCAGCACTCTTGCACCCTGACTGTCCTGGTCCCAGCCAAAATGTACAAATTTATGTGCCCTTGTGAAGATGGCATCCATGACCTCATAGATGTATTTGTGGGTGGAGGCTTGTGAAATCCCACAGAGTCACATGTGGAGCCCTGAAAGGAGCCACTGGCATAGAAATTGAGCGCTGTGGTCACTTTCACAGCCACTGGCAGTGGATGCCCTCCATGTCCCCGTGGTTCAAATCCTGTAGTAACAGGCAGATGTGACCAACCAGTTCCCTAGACATGCGCAGTCTTCGGCGACACTGGTTCTTGGTCATCTGCAGGAATGAAAGGCGGCGTCTATAGACCCTGGGAGTCACTAGGCAACTACATGTGTCAGCTTGCTGTGGCTCTTCAGCAGTGTGTGCAGGACACCCCGCCACGCTTTCTTCAGGGGCTGATGCTCCCCTCTCTGCGCAGCCAGGAGCCTTAGTCGCTATCTCCTCTGTCATCTTTGCTCTCTGTAGACCATCAGGAGTACAGCTAGTTCACCAGGCTTCAACCCCTCTGATGTACTCCTCCTGCAGGATGAAAGAGGCACACAGGGGTTAGCATGGGTGTACTAAGAACTGTCCTGGTTAAGTGTGATGGCCCCTTAACACTTCCTGGAGTGTGCTGGCCACCACTTGGATGGCCAGACATTAGTGCACTGCATGGCTGCAGAGGCCCCAACCACATCCGCCCCAGTCCACCCAACCAATTGGCAGTAGCTTTGCCCACTGGACTGCATGCTGTGCTTTCAGCTCAGGCTGCATTGTTAACTTGAACCATGAGGGAGACTGGTCCAAACCAGGATGCTGACATCGCAAGGGCCTGCGAGAACCTCCTCCGGTGACTGCTCCATGTCCAACTTTTACAAGGAGATTGTACAATGTGTGCAATCGTCCAACTGTCCTGCACTCCAGTAAAATGCTCATGACTTTGCAGCCTGTGCCAGGGGGTGGGGTGGAGTGTGGGTGGTGGGGGGGTTGGGTGGGGGGGGGGGGGGGTGGGGTGGTGGGCATGAAAAGCTCTGGAGTACATAGTGGCATTTTGATACCTCTGCATTGCTTGAGTGGGCAGATAAGCTAGAAACCTGACTCCAATCATATCAATGTGGCTGTGTCTGAACTGTCTGAGTTGTAGAGGAATGGTCACTTTATACAGGGTTCCCTAATGCATGGCCACTTCCCTCACCAACCCTACCTCCACCCCGAATGCTTGTGCACTATATTCAAACATGAGGCAGCCCTTGCCACCCCCCCACAAGTTGCCTCAATGGCAGGGCTGCCCTTGCCCAGCTCCCCCTCACAAGTTACCTTAACAGCACAGCTGCCTTTTCCCCCTCCCCACAAGTCATCCTCAGACCAATATCACCAAGATTTGGCTGAAACAAGTTACAAGGTACCAGCAAAAAGCACCAAGTCTTCACTCCAAACGTTCACAAAACCCTCAGATCAATATCACTACAATTTGGCTGAAATTTACAATCCCCAACTTGGATGGTCTGTCCGGTGTAGAATGTAGGGCTGAGTCAAGGTGACCAACATTGACCCTCCTTCCAACTGCAGCCCAGATACTCAGATCTGCTCTTCTTTTATAATAATTTAACTCAGACATAACAAAACATATTTCCTGTTGTTCCAATGTCCATTTAGTTGACTCCATGTAAAGCTCAGACAAATGTCATCAGCTCCTGCTGGTTGAAACATTACAAGGTTTGCCATGGAAGATGCATCCAGACGAATATTATCAGTTCTCATTGTATGAGCAATTCTCCTGCTATTTGAGGTGGCACAGTAACAGCACTTGGCTTCAAAGTAAATGAGAGTTTGAATGACCCTATTCCAGTACTAGTGTCTGTGGTGCAGACCTTAGTCGCATAATTCCTTGAGTGTATTGTATTGATGATATGTCCTTTGTGCTATTATATTGGGTCATCAGGCTGGGTCGTCAGGCTTCTTGATTGCATTAGTTGATGGCAGATTAAGGCATTCCCCTGGTTCCACTGTTCCCTGATAGCAGTCAGTCAATCTCCAAACCTTTTTGATAAGTCACTGTTTTTTCACTAGATGTCCAAATTAACCCCTTGCTGCCCAGCCCTGTACTGCTGAATGCAGTTCACCTTTCGT
This sequence comes from Isurus oxyrinchus, assembly GCA_026770705.1. Taxonomy (NCBI): domain Eukaryota; kingdom Metazoa; phylum Chordata; class Chondrichthyes; order Lamniformes; family Lamnidae; genus Isurus; species Isurus oxyrinchus. The sequence goes on along the minus strand of JANJGN010000007.1, from coordinate 100,531,478 downwards.
AATTTATAGTTCCAATCATGAGGTCAAAACATATCCATGGGTTTGAAATTATGTTCCATTAATTTCCCAGTTGGAGGGGATTCTGATCCTACCCCAGTACTTTTTCCCCTTGCCTGATGCATCACAGTGTCCAAAGCTTGAACTCCAGCTCATCAACTCTGTCGAAGCTCCTCAAGTGCACTTAAAGTAGACCACCAGCCCCCACATGCTGCAACTGCAAGACATCACCTGCCCTGTCATCCTTAACGTATTTTGTTTAACTAATTAAGGTTTCAAGTTTAGAAATAATGTTCAATGGCAATTTGTAGTTATACTAAGTAGTTTACCTAGCTGAGTTTTAAATTTAATACAGTACTAATATCTCCCCAATACTATTTTAATCTACTGCCCCAGTTTAGAGAAAAAGAAGTGTTAAAACACATCAACTAATCACATACATGCTTACCTAATTAATACCTTTGGACTTCAGTTCTCAGGTCTCACTGTCTCCTCCTCTCTTGGACTACTCCTTATTCTGTAAAGACCAGAACTGCAACTCCTCTACTCACTCACCATATTCCCAAGTTCAGTACTCTGTCTAGCAGCACTCCATTAAGCTGGCCTCTGTGCAACTTATTCCAAAAGTCTCCTTCATTTATACTAGCTAAAACTCTAAAAAGCTGAATCAGTTTCTGCTGACTAGGGAACCAGTTCTAACTAGCCACCTAATTAACCAACTCCAGCTGCCAGTAGTGGGCAGCTTGTTTAATACAGGCTAAGACTGGAAGAAATGACAAGTTAATGTTAAAGCTAAATTAAATGCTAAATGCAACACTTGACTAGATTTTTTTAAAAAATGAACCTTTAAACGCTTAGAATTTGACTTATTTTTTCTTTTGGTTTCTCACAGTTGTTATGGCAGGTGGTAATTGCCGGGCTGACCAAATCTCAAAGGGAAACTTGGACAAGCTATCACAACGATTTGCAATTTGTATTATTACTACAAGAGGGTGTGTGTACCGAAGTCAGATGTAAAGATTCCACTGCCATTTTTGGAAATTTTAAATATTAAATTAGAACATTTATTAACAAAAGAAAAAACAACTTAAACATACAAGATTACAGCTACACAGTTAAGTTTAGTCTCACAGCGTTTCCCAAAAGATTTCTACTTAGCTAGACTCTCAAATAAATACCCTTTTCCAGGCAACATTCCCTATAGGTTCTTAATCTATAGAAAATTCAGTAATATTAATGTAAAACACCCATTGTTGCTATAAGGGAGGTATTTCACAGGGGCTTCTCTCTCCCTCTCACTCGACAATGGAAATCTAAGGCTTGTAACAAATCCTTGCTTTCTGGAACAACCACTTCTCTGGGTGGCTAGAGGTTGCATACCTCACAAGTTTGTCCTTGCACAGCACACTCTTTAAGATCACTTGGCCACATACCCCTCATATAGCTTTCAATCTTTCTTTAAATAAGTTTTTTCTCTTTCATCTTTAAACCCATTGTTCTTAACTTTCTTTGGAAGTTACCTTTCCCAGAATATAAAAAATCTTTCATGTTGCCTTAAATGGCCACAACTTTCAGGAAAAATAAACTTAATAACTTTGCTTTATTCATTTATGATCTTTGCCAATTGTAAAACTTCCTCTGATTTTTCTTTAAAATTCAACAGCTAAAAATTCAACTCCTCACTCATCTCCTAATGCGAATTCCTATTCGTGTTTTATTTACTGGTATCCCACCTTAACTTGTTCATTTCCACTACAAAATGCCTGCTTTTACACATAACCCTTTGACGATTTAAAACTTACAGTCTGACTGTCTTCAGTTCAATTAAATTAGTCACATACACACACACACTACAAGCCTGCTTTACCGTATCCCACAGTAATATTGGAAAAATGATATTTTCTTTACACAATCCAATTTTTCTTTTCTGCGCTTTATTTCTAATTCTATACATGATTTGACTCCAGTTCAACCTATTTCTGTCTCTTTCATTTTCCTGTTTCTTTGTCAATCCTCAAGCACCATCATCCACCAAGTTCCCAGATGCCCATTTTTCCTCACCACGCTGATATCAGCTCACACTTAAGCAAATTGCAGGGTTAAAGAATTTTGAGCTGAAGGGTTAGGGACAAAATCTAAGTGGACACACTGTGAGATGTCCTGCTCCAGAAAACTCTGAGCTGTTCTCATCATCCATTAATTTTAAAGGAAATCCATGCAGGTCTTACTCCAGCTGGTGGGACTGAATGCAGTATACACACTTCATGGTGTATTTGGGAATTTTCACCTTTGGCCAGAGTACAATGAATGCTACCCACCAGGAATGACATAACTGACCACCAGACCCTCCAAGCACCTGGGTTGTGGGGAAAGGGAGTTGTGCACAGAATTTGGGAGACTGTAGTGTTGTGGTGATGTCACTGAACTAGAAACCTAGAGGCCAGGGTAAATGCTCTGGTGACATGGGTTCAATCCCACTATGGCAGCTGCTGGAATTTAAATTTAGTTAACAAAATCTGGAATATAAAGCTCGGCTCAGTAATGTCGACCATGAAACTATCATTGATAGTTGTAAACACCCATTTGGTTCACTAATGTCCTTTAGGGAAGCAAGAAATCTGCCTTCCTCAACCAGTCTCGCTTACATGTGACTCCAGACTCACCACTAAGTGGTTGACTCTTAACTGCCCTCAGAAATGGCTGAGCAAGCCACTCAGTTTAAGGGTAATTAGGGATGGGCAAAAAATGCTGACCTTGCCAGTGATGCCCACACCCCATAAAAGAATAAAGAAAGAAAAAATTGAGCTGTGTGTGGTGAGAGGGTAGTAAGTGTGGAGTGGAATCGTTTTTCAGTGCCTAAAGGGACTGAGCTTCAGCAGGGGAGCACACTCCAGATTCATTGGTCAGGGGACAAAGAAAGACACCTGAAAATTTTTCAGTAGCCGAATGGAGAAGGGCTGAGGTGGATGAAGGTGATGGGCCTGCGGGACATTTGGTTAACAGCCCTAGATCAGAGTGAGACCCAGGATTACTCCCCCATTCAACAGTTCTCAATGCTCCAGGACTCAGCCTGGAGTCCAAAGGCTCAAAACCACTATAAGCCACAAATCCAGTGGGCACAACCCATCATGGACAGATAAACACACACAGAGCCTGAGGTGAAGTTGATCAATGATTCAATGTCAAAAAACCTAGTGTTTTCTGACGGGCAGATTGTGATGTAGATTGGGTTACTGAGCATGTACATGGAGAATGACCAATGAACACCTAACTTTAATATTTCTGAAAAATGACATTTTTGTCGAAGCTTTTCATCTTGCACTTCTCAGGACAATTCACAAGAATACCAAATGTAAAGAGAACAAGGGAACCTAACTTTAGCATTGACTGAGCTACCTACAGCAGCATGGAAACCGTAAGTTAATTGAAGCTGTCTGTGTTAATGACTAATGGAAGATTGACTGTACTATGTGAGTTTCATTTAGTTGCTTAATGAGATGAATGGATCTTCAAGGTTCTAAGCCAATACTTACAAGATGTGTATATCCTCCCCTCTCCTTTCATATTTCATAAGCTCTCCTGAAAGTGAGGTCTTGTGTCAGGAAAAGGAGAGCTAACAGTTCAGATGTGGGAATTGTGAGAGGAGCTAGGAAAAGTGGGAAGGGCATGAAGAGGGAGAGAGTGGGATGTGTGAGGAGGAGGAGAATGGGAGGCATGTGTGGAGAGAGGAGAATGGCATGCCTGAGGAGAGGGAGAATGGGAGGGATGTGAGAATGAGGTAGAATGGGATTGGTGAGGAGAGGGAGAACTGGATGGGTGCAGGTTTCAGGCAGAACGAGATCAGTGAGGAGGGAGGTGGATTGGGACATGTGAAAGCAGACGTACAATTGACATATTAGAGGAAAGGTGACTTGGGCCAGCGAGAAGTGATAATGGATAATCGAGGAGAATGTGATGAGTGGGAGGAGAGCAATGTTTCCTTTAAGTTGTGAATGTGTGCAGCCTCGCAGCAATCTGGAAAAACCATGCACTGAAAATAAACAGATTGCTTTCGAATGCCCCAGTCTGTCAGTCATGTTTCGGAGTTGGAGCAGGGGGAAGAGAAGAATGAAAAACCACATGGAATTAATGGAGGGTATCAGGAAATAACTAATGTGCAAACATTATTAAACTTGACCACATCCTTGGCGAAGCATTTGCTCACCCTTCCAATATCTCCTTCTTTAGTTCAACATCCCAACATTTTGGTTGCACATTTGGAGCATTTTTCGATTTTTCTCTACTTTAAAAGGTGCTCTATAAATGCAGATTTTGTTAATATAATGTCATACTTTAATAAGAATAGATCCACACTGGATTAGGATAAATAGACATTGACAATAACTCAAAGGTGTAATGAAAATTTGTATATTAAAACACCATAGGGTGAAAATCTACCTATGATAATATTTTTATATCTTCTATTGCATGTATTTCCTATCTACAAAAGCCAACTTCCTGTTGTCAGTTTGTACCCTTATCAACTTCTATGTCCACATTTAGAATGTAAAGTGTCTATGTAAACTTTTAGCATTGTAATCACACCTTCCTGCCAATGGAGGTGCTGCAGCACCGTTTTTAAGAATTATGATGCAATTACGATGTTAAAAGTTTACGAATGACATTTCTATTATAAATGTAGACATAGGAATGTTTAATGGAAAGTAAACGATCTCACGTAAAGCTAAGTCAGAGAATATCTCTGGCCTGTCCCTGATGTCTCATATTGCTTTCTCTTTGTTCCTGCTTCTTTCATCTTAACTATTCTTTTTGCTTCTGCCTTTCTGTCTTGTCTTTCCTTTCCAATGCAAGGAGCCTCTAATGAAGTGGAGGTTGTGGAGAAAATGTGCTTACCTACTCATCCATCCTATTGTATACTTACCCACACCACTTGTTTAATCCTGGTACTCTCCTCAAACCCTGCCCCCACTCAGCTCATTCCTACTTGCCCCGCCAAAGGGCAGCTAGAAAAAGGACAGGACCCTCTAACCCACAACCAGTCTCCCTCTTCCCCTCATAGTCTCCATTCAGTTCCCTTCAAAGAGACTTCCAAAGTTCACACTGTTGTGTTTTTTTTAAGAGAACTCCAGTTAGAATGAAAAAAGACTTACGACCATTCTGTCATTATGTCTTTTGCCCTATTTGTATCCCAAATGTTTGAAACTTACAAATAAGAGGGTAACTTTACCTTTTCTATCAACAAAACAAAACACAGGGCTGGGGAAAGGCAGAAGAGGATGACCTCAGTGTTCATATCAGAAAGAAATGCAAATACCTTGAAGTTAATATTAGCTGCGCACATCACAATGTTCAGGCTCAGGCTCGGCATGTAGATCCCATCTTAACTTTCACCAATCATATATAGGTCGCTCCTTGTGAAGAAATCCTGCAGGGCCAGGCAGTTTGGGAGTTCTTGTACTTCCTGCAAGGTGAAAGATCTGTAGAGAACCTGCAAGCTATAGGGATTGACATTACTGAGCTAAGGGTTGTTGGCTGTCCTGAAAGCTTTGAGATGGAATTCAGTTATGTCCCTAAACATTCCAATGTCAGCTGTGATTCAGTGGGTGGCATTCTCACCTTGTAGTCAGAAGAGTTCAAGTTTCACTCAAGGAACTTCAGCTCAGCATCCAGACTGACACCCGATGTCAACACTGTCAGAAGTATCTCGCAGGTGAGATGCTAAACCAAGGTCCTGTTTGTCTCTCAACTGGATAAAAGATCCTAAGGCATTATTGAAAGAAGACCAGGGAAGTTCTTGCCAGTGTCCTGGCCAATATTTATCCCTTGCCTAACATCACTAAAACAGGTGGTGTTACACTGCTCTTTGAGGGATTGAGCTGCGTCCAAATTGGCTGCCATGTTTCAAACATTACAACAATGACCACACTTCAAAAATACTTGCTTGGCTCTGGAGCGCTTTGGGGCATCCTGAGGTTGTGAAAGGCACTATAGAAATATAAGTTCTTTTGTTTCTTTGGCCTAATAATTAAATTGCTCTCAGCTACAGAACAGAACATGTGAAATCCTGGCGATGATGTTTGTAATATGTTCAAATTTCAGTGAGGCTTCTGACACTGTTACCAAACAAGTGGTCAGAATACAAAATACATTGGATTGAAAATTGATGAAACTAGAGAAAGCAAAAGTGTTTTTGTGAATGGAGCCATATCGGAGTGGAAAAAGGATCATGATTGAGTGCCATAGGGATCACTGCTCAGGGAACATTATTAGGTGGGGACAAAAATGAAACTGTTTGCAGATGACTCCAAACAGTGGAGAAGAGACAAAATACACAGGAAAGTGGATAGTTTGGGAAAGCTGGCAAGTGAGTGGTTTTTTTATTCTTTCATGGGATATGGGTGTCACTGGGAAGGCCAGCAATTGTTGCCCATCCCTAATTGCACTTCAGAAGGTGTTGGTGAGCTGTCTTCTTGAATCACTGCAGTCCACCTTGTGTAGGTACACCCATTGTGGTTAGGAAGGAAATGTTATTTAATTAAGAAAGGCAAATTAACACTGCAAATATTAACAAAGTGACTTGGCTACACAACAGAAGTGTGATCGGGGGAAGTGATGGACAGTTCATTGAAGCATATGGCAGCAGCAAGGAAAGATAACTGATCTGTGGGATGTGTAGCTATAGAAATACATACAATACTGGCAGCTATGCTACAGAAAGAATATCCTGTCATTGGAGGTAGTGCAATGGAACTGATAACTAGCTTAAGACATCTGAGCTGTGAGGAAAATTTGAAGAACCTGGGACTGTTTACTGTGAAGATTGGGGCTTGGGAGAAGTTTTATCCAAGGTTTGAGAGAATTGATTCCCAATAATAAATCCAACATTGACACATGCTCTAGAACCAGTGGGTGCTTTAGGAGGGAGATCCAAAATCAGTTTAGTTTAAACTACTTCATGAAGACGGTGGTGAACATGTGAAATTGACTTTTTTTTTAATTCATTCATGGAATATGGGCGTCACTGGCTAGGCCAGCATTTATTGCCCATCCCCAATTGCCCCTGAGAAGGTGATGGTGAGCTGCCTTCTTGAATTGCTGCAGTCCATGTGGTGTAGCTACACCCAAAGTGCTGTTAGGGAGGGAGTTCCAAGATCCTGACCCAGCGATAGTGAAGGGAAGGCGATATATTTCCAAGTCAGGATGGTGATTGGCTTGGAGTGCAACTTCCAGGTGGTGGTGTTCCCATCTGTCTGCTGCCCTTGTCCTTCTAGATAGTAGCAGTTATGGGTTTTGAAGGTGCTGTCAAGGGGAAGCAAGTAGGGGAAGGGAGAATTGGATAGATATTTGTGGCTGATCACGGACTATCGGGTTTTGGGACTGCTCAGTAAATAAAGGAATGTTTTTCTGTACCTTCCTGTGTCCTACATTCTGAGTTTTCCATTGGTAAATGAATGATTTCAAAGTATATTTATTGAAGCAAGGGGATAACAGGAGAAGATTAGTTCTGTCACCAGACTGCAGCCATGGTGCTGGAAACAAGTGTTCTTTGTGTGTATTATTTACCTAAAGATTAAATCCTTTACTTATTTTTTATATTGCAATGGCCAATTACCCAAGCTACTTCACACTGTCACTGTTTATTCTGGTCTTGGAATACTGAGTCCACAAGCTGACACCTTGATTAACACAGCTAAATCCTACTCCCTTTCCCAATGCAAATGTTAAGACAAAGGTTGGCCTTCCAGGTTCCGAAAGGAGTAAGTGCAGTGAGAGCCCTGCAGTGTGAGAGAAGCACCTTCACTTTACAGACAGACGGGTTCCAGTCAGGAAACACCCAGTTTAAAAGCAAGAAAAGCCATAAAAAGGAAAAAAATAAAATGAACTAGTCATGAATATAAAAACGGATTATAAGAGCATATACAAGTATATAAAAAGGAGGATAGTAGCTAAAGTAAATGTTGGCCCTTTATAGGCAGAGATAAGAGAATTATCATGGAGAATGAGAAAAGTGGTAGAGTAATTGAACAAATATTTTGTGTCTGTCTTCACAGTAGAAGACATAAATTATATATAGTGTAATTAAGGGATAATAAGAGTGAGGAACTTCAAGTAATTAATATCAGCAGCAAAAAAGCATTAGAGATATTTAAGAGACTAAAAGCAGACAAATCCCCAGGCCTACATCCTAGGGTTCAAAAGAGATAATGGATGTACTGGTTATGAAAAATTTCCTAGGTTCTAGAGCAGTCCCAGTGGATTAATCATTCGCAAATGTAACGCTGCTATTCAAGAAAGGAGATAGAGAGAGAAAACAGGGAACTACAGATCAGTAGCCTGAAATCAGTCATTAGGAAAATGCTGGAGTGTATTATTGAGGGAGTTTGAACAATGTACTTAGACAATAATAGTATGAACAGGCAAAGCCAACATGGTTTTACAAAAAGGAAATCATGTTTGACAAATTTTGAGAGATTTTTTAAGTATATAACCAAATAGGGTAGATAAAGGGGAGCTAGTACTTATATTTCCAAAGGCATTTGATAAGGTGCCACACAGAAGGTTAATACACAAAATGAAGTCTCATGGAGTTGGGGTAATTTATTAGCGTGGATAGAGGATTGGTTAATGGACAGAAAGTAGTAAATGGGGCATTTTCAAGTTGGCTGAGACTAGTGGAATGCTGCAAGGATTAGTGTTCAGCCCTCAGTTACCTATAATTGATACTAATGACTTATATGAGGAGGCTGAGAGTAATGTATCTCAGTGTGCAGATGATATAAAACTAGGTGGGAATGTAAGCTGTGAGGGAGACACAAAGAAGCTGCAAGGAGATATAAACAGGTTAAGTGAGTGATCAATAAGGTGGCAGATGGGGTATAATGTTGGGGATGTAATGTGGGGAAATATGAGGTTATTCATTTTGGTCATAAGAATAGAAAACAGAATAATTATGAAAAGGCATGAAACTTTCAAATGTTGATGTTCAGAGAGAGTTGAATGTACTTGTACAAGGGATGCAGAAAGTTAGCATATGGGTACAGCAAGCAATTGGGAAGACAAATGGCAAGTCAGCTTTTATTGCAAAGGAACTGGAGTACAGAATAAAGGAGTCTTTCTACAATTATACAGGGTTTTAGTGGGCCCATGCCTGGAACACTGTGTCCAGTTTTGTCTTAATTTCTAAGGGAGGATATGGCCTTGGAGGAAATTACAGTTAAAGTTCACTGGATTATTTCCTGGGATGAGATGGTTGGCCCATGATGAGAGGCTGAGTAAATTGGGTCTATATTCTTTGGAGTTTAAAAGAATAAGAAGTGATCTCATTGAAACATGCAAGATTCTGTAGGGGCTTGACACAGTAGTTGCTGAGAGAAGTTTTTCCCCTAGTTGAGGAATCTAGGACACAGGGGCACAGTTTCAAGATAAGGGCCTGATCATTTGGCACTGAGATGAGGAGAAATTTCTTCACTCAGAGGGTTGTGAATCTTTGGAATTCTCTATCCCAGAGGGAATTTTCTAGCCCAGAGGGGTTGTTGATGCTCCATCATTGAATTCATTTAAGGCTGAGATAAATCGATTTTTGATCTCTCAGAGAATCAAGGAGTTTGGGGAGTGAGTGGAAAAGAGGTACTGAGGCAGAAGATCAGCCATGATCATATTGAATGGCAGTCAAAGCTTGAGAACCATTTGGTCTACTCCTGCTCCTAGTTCTTATGTTCTTAAGAATGGTCTGAGTGACTAGTGCACAGAAAGATCACGCATGTTCACCTACATGGCAACTGTCACCATATTTCACAAGATAGCTGTCGTGAAAACACAATTAAGCTACACAGTAACTTCAAAATCAGAGCCAGGAGAGAGGACAAAGACCATGGGGTGGTGGTGGTAGTGGTTTTGAGTGTAGGGGGAGGGGGAAGAGAAGAGCAGAGGCCTTGGTGTCTCAATGAAGAAAATGAAGAGGTGGAAGAGGCTGGTGGTGTGTAATGGTTCAGGTAGAACAATGCCCATCTAAATCAACAATTAGTCATTTGGTAATACAGAACTTGAGTATTGCAGAAAAGAGAGAAATGCCATTGAAGGTTTTCATCTTGCACTCATAGGGACACATGCAAGAATGCCAAATTTCAAAGGGAGCAACAATTCATACTGCATAAGAAAAGGGTGCTGATTGGCAAGTCAACTGTGTTTGCAATGGAGAATGCACCAGGGAACTATTGTCTTCCATGCTTTTGTTTAAATCAATAAAGGTATAATTCCTGGACATTTCCTTTTTCCTACATAGGATAGGTCCCTGCATAGGATAGGACCCATGCTTGCTTTCAGCAAGCAAAAGTGAGCCTCATTGCGAGCCCGACTGATAATCTTAAATTGGTTGTTAGTGTAATTCCTCACACAATTGGGATTGTCCAGAAATGACACTAAATTTCATGCAATATTACTAGTATTAGATATTATGTTCTGAGTATTGCAAGCATGAGCTGGTTGAGTACAGTCAGTACTTTGCCTATTATGAACAACCGAAGGGACATGCTGTTTGGTACAATCCACCAGTCATTGGGACATACCTGGCATCACACTGGCACTGAATTCATATGCCACATTACTCATTTGTGTGGTAGGCAGAATGTTTTTTGGCTTGACAGTAGCGCCCTGTTAGTGCAAAATATCACTCCTTTTGCTACTGCACAGTAGCAGCGTGAAATGGCTAGCTTTACTTGTTGCTCCAATTTTTAAGACATCTTATCTTTCCAGGGTAATCTGAGTTGGACTGGACACATTTCAGATCCGAAAGTGGCAGCCTTTGGCCCATTCATGAGCTTGTGCGATACACAGCGAGCAATGATTTGATCAGGGCAGCCATAATCCCACAGAATGGCCTTGAGGTGCCTTATATCAGCATCAAACTTGCACGGTGAGAAAATGGCTCAGGCCCTATTTATGAGGTTGCTAATAAGGCCAATCTTATAGTGTACACTATACACAATGTGTATGGTGACCAATGACTGTAGCAGGGAACCCATTAGCAAATTCCTCAACTAGTATGTCAAGGAAAGGGAGTTGGTTAGGCTGTTCCATTTCAAAAGTAAGTTTGAGCATAGGATGGAAATTCTTACATATAGCTCCAGATTCAAATATAGTGAATGTATCATCTACGTATTGGACAAATGGTAGGAAGTTAGGAGTCATTCATCGAAAAAGTGTTTCTCAGGGAATGTTAGTGAGAGCTGGGCCAACATAATTTATTTGGACATACGTGGTGCTATTAAAGCATCGGACTCGCCGCCAAGCATGGCTGTACACCTCAGGTCTCCCCCCACCCCAGGTCCTCTTACTACCCTTGGGGCACTTCCCCACACTCCATCCCATTGATTAAGTGGTTGAGCCGATTGACTGCCCAATAAGAGGTCATTTTCTTGGTGCCCAACTGAGCAGGCACATCTGTAGCTCAGCGCCTCTGCACTGAGCCTATACTTCAGCTTTATTCCCTATCCAGTGAAGCGCCTGAAGGAATTTTCAGGAGCTCCTTGGCTATTTACTTCCTGTTCACTCAGTGCACATTCTCCTGTTTCATATCAAAATGCTATCCTCAGTTCCCCCAATGGCCCATAGTATAAATGTACAACCGTGAGCTAGACTGACCAGAAGATTACATTTTTCATCCCCAATGCAGGTTTCGAGAGTGGCAAGGAGAACAGGGGCTTGGGTTGTCCAATCTGCAAGCACCACCTCGGTAAGTGGGCATTGGGTTAGGACAGAACCAGGAACCCTGGCTGTTCCCTTCCTACCAGCCCATGAGAGTTAAAGCCTACACTGCTGTACTGCCTGAGATTAGTCAACAGTAAAACTCAATCATCACCCTTCAACAAAGGAAGCAATTACCTGCAACCGCTGTCAGGGGGCTGAGTGAAAAGCTGACAGCATCTGTCAGAGCCATTTAAACACAATGTTGAAATCCATTCTGGGGTGGTTGTTCTTCCCTCATTTTAAAAGTGGCCGGGGAAGTTGGCAGGATAATTTTCTTTGATAATTCCACTGCCTCTGCTCACAGACTCCAGTTGTCACACCACACAATGGCTGATGCACTATATCTTGACCTTCTCTATGACCTTCAAGCTGCAATGAAAATATTGGTGATTCTTCAAGGACAAACAGGTGCTGCTATGTTGGAAATACCGAAGAGATAATTAAGTGCTGCCCACCAGTCTCTACCCCAAACCACTCACCAAGGGCAACCTGACCACTCAAAAGCTGGAGAACAGGAAATAGAGGGAGGTGCAATGTACGTATGGGAAGGGAGTTGTCTACGTGGCTGTTGCCAAACTCACATACCAACATTTTCTACTGTGGCCGTTCTTACATACTTATCAAGCAATCCGAGAATTTATACATACGTTCGAACTAAGAGTAGGAAGCCCTTGAGCCTGCTCAGCCATTTGTTAAGATCATGGCTTATCTGACTGTGGTGGGGAGGGTATTGAGGAGGGGGTGTTGGGGCCTTGGGGGGGGGGGGGGGGGGTGGTGGTGCGGGTGGTGAGGGTTGGGGGTGGTGGCAATGGGGGGATTGGGGTGGAGTGGGTGAGGAATAGTCCCTTAAATCTGCACTTATCCACTCTTTTGGAGTATACCAACAAAATAAACTGATTAACTAATAAACAAATTAATGAACTGCCCCTTCTGCTCCTATGTGCACAATAGTGTCCCCAATTAATGCCCACGACCTGAATATAATGAACTCCCAGTTGAAATACAATGAACATGAGGCATCCCATGTGTTTTCTCTATATGAAAGGTGAACTGAATAATTAATCAAGGAAATAACAACAGTTTGTACATCTATAGCACTTTGACATAATGAAAAGTCAGTGTTGGCTGCTCAGCTTTCAGCTCCAGTGGAGCCCCATTCACTTGCTGGTAGTGTAGATATTTGTCTGAGGATGCCTGCAGGTAGCCAGCAGACACACTGCGTAAAGTTGAGTCTGGTGTTCAGTAAAATGATCCCTTTTAGGACCAGTTTAGAGTCTACACCCACACTGAGGAGCTCAAGGCATAGCTTGTCAAACTTTTCTGGAGTAAGCTTGTTTAAAATGCCTCTGACTTTCCTGAAGATTCCTTCTTGTCGTTCTTTCTCATTCAAGGAGTTGGCATCTCGCTTAGTGCAACCGGCAACAATCTGTGTTGGACAAGATCCAATAGTCTTGGTAATTAAATAACCTGTGTCTTCAACCCATCCTTTAATAGATGAATAGATAATAACTAGTGCTCCTTTCAACCATTCAGGTATTTTCCAGGTGATCTATGAAACTGCATTTGTCCAACAACCATCCAATTAAAGAAAGGCTAGTATTTATGTAAGACTTTATCACATTCTCAGGTTGTCCCAAAACTTTATCCTCATTCATTATTTTATTTGAATTTAACTCCTGTTGTTAAGTTTGAGAAACACAGCCAATTTACAGCAAAGACTCACATACAGTAGATGATCCATCACTGGCTGATCTGTTTTTAGTTGAAGGTGGAATGCTAGCTGGGAAAAGCTCTCCTGCTCCTCTTCCAATAGCATCGTTAGATGTTTAACACCCAAAAAAACAGGCAGAGTGAGCCCAGGATTAACAACCCATCTGAAAGACACAACTTCTGACAATGCAGCACTCCCTCAGTACTGCACTGAAGTAGCAGCCTGAACTGCAGTACTGTATTGAAGTGGATGATGAGCTGAATTCTTGGATTATGCTCCCATAAACCTTTAACTCAAGTGGAAGTGGTACCAATGGATCCAAGATGACAAATGGATGCAGTAACTTATTAAACTTTTTCCTGTACTAAGGTGAAAGTCTGCACTGCTGACAGTGTGGCACTCCCTCAGGACTGCACTGGAGTGTCAGCTTGGATTTTATCCTCAAGTCTCTCGAGTAGGACATGAACCCGTGACCCACTGACTCAGGTAAGATTGCAACTGCAGAGTAATGGATGACCAATAAATTGTCCGTCTCTCTGTAAGCTCACAGGTTGGAAAAATATCTCAATGATGCAATGCTAACAATTGGGACAGAACATTACTTGGTCTTACTGCACAAAAGCTGAACTAGGAGTGAAAACCTTTCTATTTCAAGCACCCAGTGTCAGCATTTCAACATCAAACATTCCCACTCCTGGCTCAGTCATTTCCTCACTAACCAACCTGTCCAGCTGCATTTGTCCATGATAGTTTTGGTAGGAGTGACCACATCACAGTCCTTGTGACGAAAAGTCCCATCTCCACATTAAGGATTCTGTTATGTCAATAAGACATTAAAAGAAATCAAAACTGTGTACATCAAAACATTATTCTCCTTTTGCTATCTTTAAAAAATTGACTTTTGCTCAATCAAAAGATGGCTGCTACAGGTCACATGGCTCCCTGGATTGGCCATTTGTCCTGGAAGCTTCCAACAGAGATTACAAGAACAAAAGAGTTCTACTCTCATCCTTCTGGAATCTCACACCCTATTGTCAGGCTACATTATAATCACAAAATTAGAAGGCTAACAGATGAATTGGATCCCCAGCTGGGGCAATAGCACAGAGCCATCAAAACTCATTATACCTGAGAAACTGTTAACCACCACCATTTCATTCCTAAGAGAAATGATGGATTTTGGCCAGAAGCACAGAAACTGCTATTAACACATTACTGAGCCACATCATATTAACCCCATACTTCTAGCCTCTCATACAGTTTTAATATTACATTTGTCGTCAGTAATGGTTATTGGCTTAGTACAAAGAGAAGTCAATTCTCTCTTAATTCTAAAATCGCTTTATTCACATCTTTAGATCATCTACATATGGTTTATACATCTGGTCAAATATAGACATGCAGTTTACAACAAGTTATACAGTTTTATACCCAAAACTAGGATCTAAACGCACACCCACTAGGTTTCTCTGACACTCCCTGAGTGGTCACAGAATATAAAAGCTAATACCCGAAAAGGAGAGCTGACACTGGCCAGGCATTCATTCCGTTCTCTCTCTCTTGTGTCTCTACATTGCTGATGTAGGTTCTTTTGCTTCTGTGAAGGTTGGTCTCCGGAGTCTCACTGCCCCATGCCCGAAATCCTCCCACTATTATACTGAATCTCATCTCTTCAAGCTGTGCTATCTCTTTCCCATTGGTTTAGGCCTGCTTGCCTGATCTGTGGCACATTCTCATTGGTTCTGTTCCAAGACCTGCAATATCACCTCGTTCTTCCTTTTCTAAATAAGGACTCATCACATTTCCTTTGTCTTCAAGACACTCAGCTACTTTAAAACTGGTTCCAGCCAGCTGAGACCAGTGACTGGAGTCAGGTTTCAAAAGTTGCTCAGGCCAGTAACTGGACTCAGGTTACTTCAGATCAAAAGTTGCTTTTGCCTGTGTCAGCAATTCAGCTGCAGCCCCTGGCCAACATCTCCCCCCTTCTGATCCAAAGATACTTATCTTAGGATCATTATTCTCCTTTTCAGTGTACCACTCCTGAGGTTGTCATTGTCCCCCAGTGGACATATAACATCCGTGATATATGGTTATATAAAAATATAAAAGAGAAGCGTATATAAAATATTCTTCACACAGTATCCTTATACTGATAATCGTTTCTTCTGTTTCATTATAGCACTAACATTCAATCGGTGCAAAATTTCAATTTTCCACCTTCTAAGCTGATATATGTTGAATATGACAAGCATTAAAGCACATATCATCACAAGTACAGCAGCATGTGATAAAATCCTGACCCATGGATGTATTTGAATATTAGATCCCCAATTCCAAAACTTAACCCAGAACTTGGGGTCTCGTAGCAGTTCCTCTGCTTTATCAACGTGTTCTAATTATTTTAGTATGTTTAGTCCATTGATGAATTATCTCATTGGCTTTCTCCGCTATTTGTGTCCAATCCGCAGTCAGGTGCAGAATAGGTGGCAGATCCGTAGGAACGGATTTCTACAGATCTTGGTCTATATTGGTACGTTGGACTGTGAGGTTTTCATTTATTACCATCCTCATTATTGGCTTAGGCAGAACTTGTCCACTGATAACCAGGTCTAAGGTCACATTGTTAATGGCCACATTGTGTCCTTCTAGAGGGCACTGTTTCCATCCTTTGCTATAGTTTGTAGCCGCTGTAGCTATGTAATATGTTGGTCCCACAAGGGCGTATTGGCTGTTAACAGGCAGAATGGAGATCTCTGGTATGAGTTGCTACCCCAGTCAATATTCACATAGGTGTGGTCCCAATGG
The DNA here is from genome assembly GCA_026770705.1 of Isurus oxyrinchus. NCBI lineage: Eukaryota > Metazoa > Chordata > Chondrichthyes > Lamniformes > Lamnidae > Isurus > Isurus oxyrinchus. Next base: position 100,515,220 of record JANJGN010000007.1, on the reverse strand, counting down.
ACCATAATTTTACCTCAACCGTCGCTCCCCGATGGTCACTCAATAAATGGACCCGCAAATTGACTAATAATTTTTTCCTCTGGGATTACTGACAATGTCATCTCTAGAACTTTGTTGCATGAAAACTGTACTCCTGTTCCCTTCGGTATACCCAAAGATTTTCCTGCGCACGTTAACCCATCCATTCCTGTATAATACAAATTTAAGTCCTCTCTTTTTTCTTTGTTGGTTCGGACTGTCTTATTCTGTAGAGCAAAGTTGATCCTGGACTAGGGATATCCCTCTTCCGTAGACACTGCTTCAGGCACATTCATTCGTTATGACGGCTACTAGGCAGGTTCAACTGTAGTTCTGATGACGGTCAATCCGATAGCAACAAAATGCATTATCCCCTTCATTTTTGGCCGGACCTGTAATGAACAAGTGTAATTTCTGCTTTTATTTACAGTTTCTTTTGAGTACTATTTTAAGTCCAGTCTCTCCATGTACTGAGCCAGACTGTCCATATCCTGTTTCCAATTTGTTTCAGATTCTAACCGTCTGTTTCTCCTAACTCACTTATTCCCCCTCTTTGTTTTATTTTTCTTTTGTTTTTTTTTCCTGGATTTGCCTCTGCATATGAATAGACAGTATCAAGTTTGTTTTCAATCACCTCCTCTCTGATCTGTAACTGGTCCTGTTCTTGATCTCCCTGACCTTCGGGATTCGGAACATCATTAGCATCAAGCAGCACGTGCCAATGGTGATTATCTTGTTTTTCTCCCACTAACTTTAGCTAATTAATGTGATACCCGCCACTCTTATCTAGTCATTAATATCTTGTATACAGATGGGCTAGCTTTATCTACTACCTCATAGGGGCCAGCAAACTTTGGACTCAAGAATGAGGTGGGTTGATACATTCTAATCATTACTCTTTGTCCGGGGCTCAACTCTATCGGGCTGGCTTTTGCCTTGTTTTGCTGTTTCTTCTTTCCCTGTCGGTGTGCAGCTACATAATTTGCTTCTTTTCCTGTTTCTACTAGCTGTTGTACCCATTTTTCTGATATAATGTGGTCTACCTTGAGTTCTGATAAATCCAAACCTACTAACCCCTCCATTCCCCTCATGTCCCTTCCTGTAATGAGTTTATAAGGAGTGTAGCCTATTGATGAAGTCACGGTATTCCTGATTATCATCAGCACATAGGGCAGAACAACCTGCCAGGTTGTCTTGTGTTGCTGCACCATTTTAGCTATCAATGTCTGATTCATTCTTTCCACAATTCCACTAGACTGTGATCCATAGGGTATGTGGAATCTCTGTCTGATCCCAAAAAAGGTCATATCATCTTGCATTACTTGGGCTATAAAATGTGTTCCCTAATCCGATCCTATGCTTCGGGGTAAACTCCAATGGGTAGACACCTTCTCTAATAGAATTTTCGCAGTAATTTTGGCTATGTTTGTTCTGGTCGGAAAAGCTTCTACCCATCTAGTGAAGCTATCCTCTATTACTAGAATGTACTTGTATCCTCCTGGAGTGGGGGGAAGGGGTCCTACATAGTCTATCTGTGAATTAGTCCAAGGCCCTTCTACTGGTCTAGTATGTCGGAGAGCCCCTTTCTATCAGAGTTGTGTTGTGCACAGATCAAACAATTCTTGACATAGTGTTCCACGTCACCTTTCATTCCAGGCCACCAGCACACCTTTTTTCTCTGATCCAGGGTGCTCTCCGTCCCTTTATGTCTCCATAAGTCATGGTACTAGTGGATAATTTGGTTTTGTCCCCCCTCTGGCACCACAAATTTTCCCTCACATAAAACAATTCCATCTTGAATATAGACCCCCTCGTGCCTTTTATATGTGTCTGACTCTGCTCCTTCTATTAGTTTTTTCAATTCTCCGTCTTTCTTTTGCTCCTCTGTTAAATCCATTACTTTGACGTGTTTCTCTTTCTGGCCCCCGATTTCCCCATCGGTGGCTGCCATTCCTATCCGCTTACAGCACCTCTTTTGGCTAGTTCATCAGCTTTTCTGTTCCCTTCGGGAGATAGTTTTGAATTAGCTTTCACTTTTGTGACTCCAAATCCTTTCCCCTGTGCTTCTTCAAATATGTGCCGTAATAACGGGGACGAAGGAAGGGGCCTTCCATTCGCTGAGACAAATCCTCTTGCTTCCCACGGGGGCAAATGTTCTGTGAGGCTATTACAGACATACATGCTATCAGAATATATGACTGATCTAGGCGGAAAGTATTCCAGGTGACCAACCACATATACGACGGCTGCTAGTTCTGCTGCCTGCGCACCCATAGTTTTAGGACTTTCAAAGCTGCACTAAATCTTTCCTGTCCGTGTTCATCCTCCATGTATATCCCACAGCCAGTTCTCCTTTCCCCATCCTGTACTGATGAAGAACCATCCACAAAAATTTTAAAATAGGGTTCTTCCTTTCCTGTTTCCTTTGTTTTTCTACTTTTAGGCCCCGTCTTACTCCCTCCCTTTTTCTTTGATACAAATGGGCCCTTGTAGTCATTTCCTATCATCAATTGACACTCATGTTTTTCTCCCTGATAAACGAAGTTGTCTACTAACATAGTGGTGGTTTTTACCCCCTTTACGGTTATATTTCTCCCTTGCAGCAACAATGTCCATCTAGCGATTCTATTTTGGCTAACTGAACCATCCTTACTCCTTCCGTCTAACAGTAACTGTACTGGGGTGTGTTCTGTTAATATTGTAAGTGGTCCCACTATATAGGTAAAATGCTGCACTGCCCAAAAGACAGCTAGCAAGTGTTTTTCGCATATCGTAAACCCCTGCTCTACTGATAAGAGCATACGTGAGGCGTGCGCTACTAGTTGTAATTTCCCGTGTGTCTCCTGTAATAGAACTGCTGAAAGGGTGGTGTCTGTGGTAGCCACCTCCAATAAAAATGGTTCAGTTGGATTTGGGGTTTTCAGAGCAGGTGCTGCAACTAGTGCTTGCTTTAGAGCGGGCACGGCCTGGTTGCGCTCTGTTTTCCACTCCCAGGCCACATTCTGTTTTAATAATTCCATTAGTGGGGCCGCTTTTGTGGCGAATCCATCAATGTGGTCCCTGCAATATCCCACCAAACCCAAAAAGGACCTTAACCCTTTTATATCCTGCAGAACAGGGAGTCTGCTAACTGTCTTTATCCTTCGCTTGTCAATGTCTCTCTTCCCTGGTGTCAGAATCATTCCCAAGTAAGTAACTTTTTTTTTCATGATCTGCGCTTTTTTAGGGTTAATCTTTAATCCCAAGTCATGTAACAACTGCAGTAATTCACTTAGCAGTTGATAATGTTCCTTTTTGGTTTCCGTTTGTAGGAGTAAGTCGTCTACATACTGCACTAGACATTCAGGCCTCGAGAATCCTTTTAATCCTTCCCTCAGCCGTTGGTGAAATATGGACGGAGAATAGTGAAATCCCTGCGGCAGGGCGGACCATGTATATTGCTGTCCTTGGAAAGTAAACGTGAATTTATATTTACATTCTTTCTCCAGTGGAATAGACCAAAATCCGTTACTTATGTCCAAAACCATAAACCACTGTACATCCTCATTTTGTCGAACTACTGTCTCTGGGCTAGTTGCTACAGTAGGGGCTGTTAACGGGGAGACTTTATTTAATTTTCTGTAGTCTATCATTAGTTGCAAGCTCCCGTCGAGTTTCCTCACCAGCCAAATAGGTGCGTTATTAGTAGAAGCTTTTGGTCTTAATATCTATCCCTTGCTGCTGCAGACTCTATCATCTTCTCTATCTCTTCTTCAGCTTGTTTTGGGAAACTGTACTGCTTTTGTGGTTTAGGGTCTGGACCTTGTATTCACACACTCCCGGTCATTTTCCCACAATCATGTTTATGACGGGCAAATACTATTGAGTTTTGTGATATAATTTGCTGTACTTCATGATCGTCACTCATTTCTCCTGGTTCTATCCACATTTCCCCAATCGTGCATATCCTATCCTGATATTCCACTACCGGGACGAGTGTGTGATTTATACTGCCCATCCCCAAAGGCATTTGCCAAATCATACAATTAACGGGGTCAAAGCAGAGTCCTGCTTTGGCCATATTGTCACTCCCTAATATATGTTCTTGTTCTCTGCTTAATTTGATGAGGACCATTGAATGCTCTATCAATATGTCTCCCACACCGACTGCCAACAGTACACTCACATATCCTACTTGTGAATGCCCTGTGAATCCACATAGAAAAATTTTGTTTTGAATTTTCCAATCTATGTCATTGATCTGAGTGGTGTTAATGGTGGTGCGGGATCCCCCTGTGTCCGAAAGGAATGGAATAGGGTGGCCTCCAACCCTTCCATTCACTAGGTGTCTCCCCATGTCATCCCCCGCGTATCACACACCCATAACGGAGAGGCCTGAGACCTTGCAGTTCGGGGTACAACCCGGAACTTGGCGGTATTTCTATCATATCACACTGAGGACTTGGTCTATTCGGCCCTTCCACCGGTAGGCTCTGGTTTCCTCCCCGACCTGCATTCTCTCGTCTCGAGTTTGGGCAGTCCCTTGTGAAGTGTCCCTCTTGTTATAGCACCTGGACACCTCGCCCTGAGTTCTCCCCGTTCCCGAGAAGTTTCCTTTTCCTCTACCTCTACCCACTGTCTGATAAGCTGGAGGGGATTCCCTCTGAGTAGGTCCCCTCCCTTCATTTCTCCAGGTTGTCGCCTGATTCTTAACAGGCATTGCTCTGTCCCTGGATGTCTTGGATAGTTTTGATGTTTCCCTTTCCCATTCTCTAACCATCTTGCTAATTATCCAGGGCTCTGTGTGTCATCAGTGGGATCAAACTGATCTAATGCTTTCCTCAACTTCTCAGTGCCATGCGACACTAGCTGTTCCTAACCTCCGGCTGTAAATTATCCTTATCTAGGCCTGTGCCATAGATCCCTTGAAACACCGCCCAAATGCAAGCCAAAAATGCGGTGGGGTGTTCACCTTTTATTTGATAGTGTTTCATCAGCGCCTCCACTGGGTCCCCCCTGTTATCGCCCATGACAGATAATACCTGGTTCTTTAAGGCCTCATTTGTGCCTTTACCAAGTTTTTGCTCCTCTGGCAGGGCAGAGTGTATATGTGGGTGTAGGCACATTAGGATTAATTTTCTTTCCTCAGCATCGTCTAAACCGTGTACCCCTCTCTGTTGCCTGACCGCGAGGAACAGCTCCCTAGGATCATCTCCGGGTGCACACGTCCCTATATCTTTCACAATATCCCTCAGTTCTTGTCCCCCAAATGGGGTGGAATATGTCATATTCAGGCCGGCTGGCCCCTGGCCATCTGCCCCTGCTTGTGCTCTAGTAGTTACAAGGGGCAGACGGTTTATCCGGCTCTGGAATATATGCCGGTGGTGGATCCTCTGGTGGAGGTTCCTCGTCACCGTTGCGGTATCTATCTGCCCCGTCTGCTAAATCATCCCAATCTATATCCCCTTGTCTGTTTTCTTCACCTCTTCCGGGTGCAGAAACACTCAGTATGCTCCTCTGTGCGGCTAGCTGATCTTACAGCTTCACTATCAGTTTCTGACACTTTGTGTGATCACCAGTACTGATCCTCTTTTCCTGAGCTGCTCTGTGAATCACATCATAGCAGTTTTTAAATCACTACATTGTTGTTTCCATCCCTCCACCTTGACTTCAGCTGCTTGGACTTCTCCCTCTCTCTTACTCTTTTCATTGCCAATTTTTCGCACTGTAACTGATATTGGTTCATGTGCATCAAATCCGCACTTCGCTGTCCCTTTAAATCAGTTACCTTCTCACTGAGGCGGGCTATCTCCTCACGGAGTTTCTTATTCTCTTCCTCTAGTTTGTCTTGCTCTCTCCTAGCCTGCCGTCGGCATTCTATCCAATCCTCAAATAAACATCCAATCACTACTGACTTCTGTATCTTTTTAAATTTCTTATCTGACATCTTTGCACAATTCTCCAAAGCACTTCTCCAGCGGGTTTTCCCTTGTCACCAATGTGACCCGCATACTCCCCATATTGCGGCTACTTCCCTATTACGTATTTTTGAAGGAGTGCCTTCTAGTCAAAACAGCCCAAACCCCCGGGGCTTGGAGATTCCCTTTGATTCATCATCTTATATTAACAGTTTTGAATTAACCCAAACTGCTGTTCTCTGTGTACTTTGCCAACTTGGTTTGGCTTGAGTCTCCCGCTGACTCAACGGAGAGATTTATCCTCGAGCCCACCCAGAGACGCCAAATATGTTGCCGGAGGTCACCGGTAACAGTTATTGGCTTAGTACAAAGAGGAGAAGAGTCAATTCTCTCTTAACTCTAAACTCGCTTTATTCACGTCGTGAGATCATCTACATATAGCATATACATCTGGTCAAATATAGACATGCAGTTTACAACAGGTTATACAGTTTTATACCCAAAACCAGGAACTAAACGCACATCCACTAGATTTCTCTGACACTCCCTGAGTGGTCACAGAATATAAAAGCTAATACCCGAAAAGGAGAGCTGACACTGGCCAGGTGTTCATTCTGTTCTCTCTCTCTCGCGTCTCTATGTTGCTGATGTAGGTTCTTCTGCTTCTGTGAAGGTTGGTCTCCGGAGTCTCACTGCCCCATGCCCGAAATCCTCCCACTATTATACTGAATCTCATCTCTTCAAGCTATGCTGTCTCTTTCCTGTTGGTTTAGGCCTGCTTACCTGATCTGTGGCACGTTCTCATTGGCTCTGTTCCAAGACCTGCAATTTCACCTCATTCTTCCTTTTCTAAATAAGGACTCATCACATTTCCTTTGTCTTCAAGACACTCAGCTATTTTAAAACCGGTTCCAGCCAGCTGAGACCAATGACTGGAGTCAGGTTTCAAAAGTTGCTCAGGCCAGTAACTGGACTCAGGTTACTTCAGATCAAAAGTTGCTTTTGCCTGTGTCAGCAATTCAGCTGCAGCCCCTGGCCAACACATTTTTAGAATCACAGATCAGCCTGCTGACTACCTCCAACCAGAAAAGGGCAACAGCAAGTCTCCTGGCTAACCAAGCAGCCGGCCACCATCTCTCGAAGCCTGTTTGATTTTTAAAAGCATCTGACCATCATCTGCCTGTCAGTCTATATACAGAAACCTCATCGTGCTGCATCCTCATTTGCTTTCAAGGATTTTTACACTGCTTTCCCCAACCTGAACTCATCTGAACTGAACTCTGCCATGAAGGAAACACCCTCTGGGCTTTGACTTTCTGGACTCTGGACATCACGTGAACTAATATTCCTCTCTGTGGTACTTTTACTGTTGTTATCCATAGTTGTAAAAACTCCCGCTTTTCTATTCCCCCCTTACTGTGTGTTTGTGTATTTGTGTTTGCGTGTGTGTGTGTTTATGAACATCCCCCACCATCACTCTGTGTTTGAATGTGGAATAAACTAACCTTCTGAGCTAATCATAAAAAGAGTTTGCTGCTTGTTACTTACAAAATTGGATCACACAAACTGAGGGTTTGGGGGAACGTGCCACAGCCTACTTTAAAAATAATTCAAAAACACCTCTGCTTACAGGCAGATGGTGAGAGGACAAAGAAGTTCAGTTTACTTCTCTCTTGTCCGTAACAGAAATTGGGAGCTCTGGTCCAGGATAGATCCATTACAAGCAAGCTAAAATCTGACCAAAAATTTGACCAAAGTCCAAATTTAAGAAACGGGCAGAACCTAATACAAAAGGAATCAATTGGAAGCCAAGAGGGAAAGTTCAGTGGCTGAAACAATCTGTAAACCACAATTAAATGACCTCTGCAAATTCCCTTCCCCTAACATTAAAAAAATGGCAAATTTCGATGCAGAGATGTTATTAAAGCAAGGAGACTTAAACTGCAAAACGTTAATATCCCTAAGCACAGAACAACTGAAAGGCGAAGCTAGGGAGGTACAAGTTAAAATATTCAGTAAGGTAAAAAGAAGTGAGCTATTCCAGTTTCTGGTCAAGTATTTGGCCCTACTTATCAACCAGAACAGGTAGATGAGCATTTAAACCCTGACACCAAATCCCTTCCTCTAGTCAAATTGGAGCTGGAAAAGCTCAGAATGCAGCTGGAGGGCAGAACTTTGCATTCGTCGGGCGGGCAGCTGATTGCCGCTGCTGAAACGGGCCGCACCACCATTTTCCGGGGCCTGGCCAATTAAGGCCCACCCAGTGGGTTAGCGACTCCCGTGGAGAATGGGAACATAGTCGCGGGGGCAGGCAGTATAAACAGTGGCCAGGCAGCCTGCTTGAGGCAGTGCACCATGGCCACTCGTGGAGAGAGGAAGGGAGGTCTGCATGCACAAGAGCATGAGCAGGAGGAGGGGGGGCAGGCTGCAGGCGAGGCCAGCTATGTCCCACAATTATCTGATGCATGCCTTACTGTCCTCCTCCAAGAGGTATCCATCTGTCGGCACCTGCTGTATCTGGAGGATGGGAGGAGGAGGGCCCCCCATGTCACCAACCAAGCTTGGGAGGAGGTGGGTGACGCTGTCAGTCCCCATGATGATGTGCAGCACACTGGCATCCAGTGCCAAAAAAAATTCAATGATTTGCTGTGCTTTGGCTGGGTGAGTACCGTGTCGGTCTTGGCCAGTTGACCCAGAAAGCAGCCTTAGCCTTTGAGCTATGTCTTGCTGTCATTACTGCATAGGGCATCTGTCACACGCTGGGTGGGCAAATAGGTACTGACCATACTTACATCAGCCTTAGTGGTTGAGGGGAGGCCGCTAGACACACTCAGAACTCCAACACATGTCATGTTGATGGTAATGAGATGGTGCAAGGTGTTTTGGCCAAGTGCCATCTGCTGGTATCAGCGCCACACCAGGTTGCGCCTCCTTGCCGGGGCGCTAAGACCCGTGTGCTATTCAAAGTGATGGACGCCGAATGTGTCCAAGGTGGCGATTGGGGGAGGGGGTTGGGACCAGCCGTGCTATCAACTGGGGACTGATCACCAGTAGTGTGCATAGGAGCCACTGGAAGCCTCAGATGGGCCAATGTGGTTGGGGTGCTGTGTGTGCGTGCAGAGTACATGAGTGAGCAGCCCCAATAAATGCACTTCTCTGTTCTGCAGGCAAAATGTCAGCACAATTCACGGGAGTGCCAGAGGACTGGAGGTGGGCACGCTCTGCTCCAGTGCCTCACCACATTTGAAGAGCAGGCCATGGAGCTGGGGAGGAGGCAGGAGGCCAGGGCGGCCGGGGGTGGCGAGGCTGGGGTCCAGCAGCCAGGTATTTGAGGTCCACAGTCCCATCCACTCTGTCTACCCACCATCCAAACCACTGATGGTTGCTGTAATCATTAATGCTGAAACACTGCTCGTTCACAGACTGAGACACTCTGACGTGTCCCTCGTCCCTTTGAGGATTTGCATCTCCACCAACCTCCAGAGTCACCTTATCCCATTTGTGACCACTATCCCCGTGGTCTAACATGCCATGGCATCGCTGCTGCACAGGGGGTTTGGGACCTCCACCACCCTTTCAGCCAGTGCACCCCACATTACTTTGTCCAAAAGGTCCTCAGCACCTCAACTGTGAACCTCATACGCTCAACTTAGATAAATGCCACCACATTACTCATCCCTGCACCAAGGGGAAATGTTGCCTTCTGCCCACCCGGTCTATGCCCCTCCTAATGGAATGAAGGTCAATAATGTGACCTCTCAATCTCCTGTGATCTGTGGCAAATGTCCCAAGTGTTTGTGATGTTTCCTCAGCCCCACAACTCTCCAGGCCCAGCATGCATCCAGGTCAGATACTTCTGCACTCTCCCCACTCCAATAGTACATAACATGCCACGTGGCATTCGCGAGGCCATCTGACCAGCCTGTCTGCATGTGCATTTAATGGTTGGGACTCCTCTTGACTCTTTTCCACCTCACCAATGTTCGTCTCCTTAGGGTCTTGAAGGGTGAGCAACTTGTGAGGCTGGGGGGGAAAGGGATGAAAGGTTGAACTGACTAAATGCTAACTGATGCACTGTCCTTGTTGTTAATTTCAGCATCACCACCAGAGTCACCTGCACTTCGACACCGCAGCACCCCCTCCAAACCTGAGGCCCAACATGTGCAACTTGCGGCACAACATTTCAGCCAGCCTGGCACCAGCGCAGACACAAACACCTCGGTGGGGGATTTACCGTCGGCTAGTGTCCCGGGTCACAGTGGATAGGGCACTTCACAATCGATGGAGGAGATGATAGAGACAGAGAATGCCGATGGCACCAGCAGCTGGAGGGCTGCAGGGGACGAGGCACATGCTGAGTCCGGCAGTGTTGATGTGCCTCTGGACTTCTGCCCAATGCAGCAGCTGCAGGACAGACAGCAGGAAGTGCGTTTGCATCTGGCAGGGTTGCATGAGGGTATAATTCAGTTGGTCTCTGCGACGGAGGAGTCCAGGCAGAGTGCACGTGAAGGTTTGGCCCTCAGGGCAGAGCTTCAGGCTTCCTTCAGTGAGAGATTGGCAACTCTCATCGAGAGGGGCTTCAGTCAAATGGAACATTTTATGATTGGGTTACGCTCTGACCTGCAAGCCCTAACAGCAGCACTGGCCACGGATGGTCATTCCCCATGTTGGAGATGTTGTGGGCATCAAGCGTCGGCACTCGGTGCCCATGCATCTGCGGTGAGCAGGGAGGTCGAAAGGGACCTCATGTCAGCGCAGCAGCTGCATGCCTTCACTGCAAGTTCCTCTCAGAGCGCTCCGGATGAGGGCAGCAGCTCCTCCACCTCTCTGCCAGTCATTGTTGCTTCCATCGAGGCTGCGACAACTGAGGAGGTCCTAGTTCAGGAACTGGCCACTCTTTCCCAGGTGGAGCCATCACAGGCTCCAAGGGCCAGAGGACGCTCGCTAAGGTCATCGAGGCAAACAGGACAGCAGAGTCAACAGGCTTCTCTCAAGCCACTCCGACTGATGGGGCGGCCCCTAGACGTAGCACCCACAAACGTAAGCATGAGGCACGCTAGGCACTCAATGGGTATGTCACTGGTGATTTTGTGTTGGCCTTAGAACCCAAATTGTTCTTATTGCAGTGGAGTATTGTTTGCTTTTCTTTTGGACATAATAAAGTCAACTTTTGTTACCATGGCTGAGGGTGTTTCATTTGTGGTGCATTTTTCTTTTTCACATATCTGTCATGAGTGTTTGAGTGGACATTGATGTTTCTGTATTAAGCCCTTAGTTGCAGCTGATGAGGTGATAAGTGCCATGTGTGGAAGCGCCAGGCAATGCTGGTCCTGCTGATCCATGTGTGTGGAGCTGGCTGAAGGTTCTTTGGATTAACTTGTCCCGGATGTCCCTGCCTCCTTGGTGTAATAGCGGGTCGGCTTTCTGCCCCTCATCATCACCCTGTGCTTCCTCATCCTCTGAGCCACTGCTGGATTCATCATGTGCAGCCGCATCCAGGGTGTCAAGGTCTTCATCAACTGCATCCCCCCTTTCCAGCGCAAGATTGTGCAGGGTGCAGCATGCTACCACTATCACAGAGACGCAATCTGGGGGGTACTGGAGTGCGCCCCCTGAGTGGTCCAGGCAACGGAAGCGCATCTTGAGAAGACCAATGGTTCTCTCCACCACAGCCTTTGTGGTGCCATGGCTCCTATTGTAGCGCTGCTCAGCTTCTATTCTTGGATGGCGGAGAGTCATGAGCCACCTTCTGAGGGGATAGCCCTTGTCACGCAGCAGCCATCCATCCAGCTGAGCCGGAGCACTGAAAAGCCCCGGCACCTGGGAGTGTCTGAAGATGTAGGCGTCATGGGAGCTGCCTGGGTACCTCGCACAGACTTGTAGAATCAGCATCCTGTGATCACACACTGTCTGCACGTTCATGGAGTGGAAGCTCTTCCTGTTGACGAAGGCACCGGGCTCACCTGCTGGCACCTTGATGGCCACATGTGTGCAGTCTATAGCACCCTGGACACGGGGAACTCAGCAATGGCTGCTAAGCCTCTGGCTCGCTGTGTCTGACTTGCCTGGTAACAGCAGAAGTGGATGAAAGTCAATACCCATCTGAACAGAGCTTGACACAAGTGTGAACAGCTGATTGGGACACACTGCAAAGATCACCCACCGAGCCCTGGAAGGAGCCAGAGGCATAGAAGTTGAGGGCAACCATGAGCTTCAGAGCCACTGGCATGGGGTGTCCACCCACACAGTTAGGGGAGATCTCAGGGCCAATCATCTGACAGATATAGTTGACTGTCTCCCTTGAGAGTCAGAGCCTCCTTTGGCACTGCACCTCAGTCATATTGAAGTAGCTGCTTCGCCGCCTGTATACACTGGCAACAGGATAGTGGCGTCTTCTGTGGCCCCATGCACCTTGGACAACCTCTTGGTCTTGTGCCCCTTGTGCCTGCACCTGGCCACCCAAAGGAGGATCCCCTGGAGGCTGATTGTCCAGTCATGGCCTCCTCCTTATTCTATCCCTCCCTTCCTCCTCAGGGGAGCTGCCTCCAGTGGAGATGTCAGAACTCATACCCCCTGGCTAAATGGAGGCCTCTGGAAAACTGCAGGCCCGAGAAAGATTTCTGCCTGCAGATTGGTTTCAAAGTACACAAAAAACTCTTGGAAATCGATGACAACTGCTAACAATCACATAGGCAACTTTAAAACACTTTCTGCAATTAGAACTTCGTGGAAAACATGAACAACCCCTCTGAGTCCACATATCCCGCCAGTGCATGAGTTTTTTTAAAAAATCTCCTACCCACCTGCCCATTGGGCCCGTGCTCCGACCCGAAGTTCATACGGGCCCCTCAAAATCCAGGACAGTTGGCAAGTTACGGGCCTTAACGAGGTCTTCAACTAACGGCAGTTGAACGCTCAGCGCGCCCATCGACCGAAATATCACGATGCCGCGCGGTGACGTTGGCATGCTCGCGTGACATTTTAAGTGCTGATGTGCGGGCTCCACCACCCACACATCAGCCAGAAAATTCTGGCCAGAGTTTCAAGAGAGAGAAAGGGAAAGAGAAGATTTCCAGCTCCAAAAATTGGAAATGGGAGTTAGTGGCTAAAAGGGAGACAGAGATTAGATAGATGGAAGCTGCTAGGGAAAACCTCTATCTACTGGGCAACTGTCCCAGCCTCCTTACCCAGAACCAATCTCAGAGGTGCTTAGGTACACTAGATACTTTCCCAAATTTGAAGAGAGTGATGTGGAATCCTTTTTGCCACGTTTGAGAAAGAAGCAGGACAGCTAAAATGGCCATCAGATTTTGGAACCTTTTAATTCAAGGGCAGCTGTTTGAGAGGGCCTAAAAGGTCTATTCCATGTTAACTCCTTACATGTCCACTAATTATGAACAGACCAAGGCTGCCATGCTTAATGCGTATGCATTAGTCCTTGAGGCATATTGCCAGCAATTCCGGGTCACTCGTAAGAAACCCACACAGATCTACCTAGAACTCAAATGGCTGAAGCAAATCACGTTCAACCAGTAGGTCCGCTCCTTAAAATTACAGCACCCCAAGAAGGGTTGCATGATTTAATATTGATGGAGGGATTTAAAAACTACTTATCCTCCAACCTAAGAATGCACTTAGAGGTGCAAAAAATCCTCACCGCCAGGAATGCAGATACCTTTGACCTCACCCACAGGCCTGGTAACTTAGGCAAACCCTTTCCAAACCACTGAAAAGATAAGGACGATATGGATAGGAACAGGGCTACACCCAGGGGCGAAGTTACAAATGAGGGGGCGAGAAGCCCTCCCCAAGCCCAAAAGGAGAACACAAGGAGATTAGTGTGTTCCTACCGTAACAAGATAGGGCACTCCAGGCCTGAATGCTGGGGGTTAAAAGGGAAGCCTGTGGGTCTTATAGGGCTCCATTAGAATAGCCTCCAGAAGGATGCGCCAGCAGGTTGCACAGCAGAGCAGGTAGGGACTCTGACTGCAGAAACTAGCTCCCCTGAGGGCATCGACCTATGAGTGGCCAAGCCAAACAAACTCTAGAGAGCTTTTGGAGTTTGGTCCTTCCAGGAGCATTGTCCCTATACCCTTCCCAGGATGAGAGCAAGTCCTTTGTGCTGTCCTGGGATACAGGGGCCATTTAGTTCTTGTTGTTAGAGGGAAACATAAGCCTACTCGCCTGAGTCCTCCCTGAAAGCCAAAGCACTGATCAGTGGACTGGAAGGAGGATGCATGTCTGTCCCCTTCCATTGAGTCCACCTACAGTGTGATCTAGTTTTAGGCCCGGCTACAGTAGGAATTATCCTCGAGCTGCTGGTGGCAGGGATCGATTTCCTCCTCAGAAATGATCTGGCTGGCAGTAAGGTAGTCACCAGCGGGGAAAAGGAGGCTGAAAAGGCTACAGAAAGCCAGCTGGAATCTGTAGAAATGCAGGGAGCCATGAGAGGTTCGGTAGTCCTACAGGGAGTGATAGTACCCCTGAGGTTTGGAGTAGCTAACAAAGGGCTACTTGCATTTAAAGAGACCAGAAAAAAAAGCACAATTCTGCAGGAGTGCAGAGAACAGGAGAATGTTCAGAAGCTCTACAGGGTGCAACAGAACATGTGATGGTTGGAGTGACTAGGAAAGAGCTGCTTGGATTTAAAAGGGCCAAGGTTAGGCCAGTAGACCTAAAGGAGGTCAAAGTAGGAAAAGTGGAAAGTAAAACAGACCAAAAGAATGACCTGGAAATTGGGTTGGTAGAAATAGTTTTCTTAGAATAAAACAGGGACCAGAGAAGTCCCAGAGCAGACAAAGATTCAGTGAGGGATATTCCCTACTTAGTTGAAGTTTGATGGAAAGCAAATTGTTAAAACGGGAAAGGTAAAAGTTGAAGATTTGCCTGAAGTATAGCTTCTTTCCACATTTAAATAGGGACAAAGGGAGTTCCCAAACAGACAAGCAGATAATGAGTGAGATGCTTCATCCATTTGAAGAGCCACAAAGGAGGATAGCAGGAGCCGAACATCCACTTGGGCAGAAGTATTCCAGGGGACATGGAACAAATTAGGGGAATGCCAAAATAAAGGAGCGAGCTAATGAGCCAAAGATCTGTTTAGCAGATATCTTCACGGCAGATTAAAATGGGGACCGGACCAGGGAAGTTCCCAAATAGACCAAGAAAGAGTGAGGGTGATGTCCCACTTAGTTGAAGAGTACCAGGGGAGTACAGCAGGAGCTGAATATCCGCCTGAGGGCAATATTGTTCCAGAGGACATGGGACACTCTAGGGGAAAACCCATTCCCAACAAAAGAGGACAAGAGGAACAGTGATGATGAATTGCAGGGAGATGTGGGTGTGGCCCTACTTGTCCGGCTAACAAACACAGATGTTTTAGTGAAATTAGACTCCATATTCACCCACCGAAATGCAGAACAGTGAGGAGACTTGACAGGACCGTTCACTGCTTTTAAAAGCACCCAAAGCGACAAGCCCAGCCGCATCACTGTAGCTGTACATGATGTGGATGTGGAGAGACCACTCCCATGAGGCAACATCCCTATCACTGGGGTCCAGAGAAGCTGGCCCAGGTTTGGGAAGGGATTAACTACATGTTGCAGCTCCAACTAATAGAGCCTTGCAGCAGTAACTGGAGCCACCCAGGTGTACTTGCACCCAAGCCGGATGCTAAACTGGAATCCCTATAGGAGGCAAAAGTCAAATTAAAGCCCACCATTCTCCATGCAATCAGATTGGTAAAAGTGCCTGGGTTCGACCAGATAAATTCATAGTTACAAAGGTGGACAGGGAAGAGTTAAGCTTCACAGGATGTTTTGATCCCAGCTGAGGTTACCCCTGGACAAGCCTGATCCCAGAGTGGAACCCAGCTTGATGGATTCTAACTTTTACTTTTGTTTGTTTAGATAAGTGGACAGAAGCTACAGAACAGAGGCATAGGAGTCAGCTGATGAACTATTAACAAAAGAATAAAACATTTATTGAATAAGAAAAGATGAACAATATTACAATACCCCTTCAACCACAACTATACCTTTACAGATATATACAGATTTGTAAGGATAACACAAGTTACAAAAACTATCTTATACTCTAATGTTCACAGCAAGTACACAGTCCATGTAAACCTATGGCACCCTGTGGTCAGACATAACACACTCTGAAACCAAGTGACAGATGCCACCTCAACCAAATGCTATGGATCTCCCCTTAACTCCCCCCAGATGCTTGTCGCACCGTGAGCCTACCAGTTTCACTGAACTCTGTCCTTCATTCGCGGGTTTCCAATCTTCGCTTTTCAGGGCCTCGCTTTAGAATCTTCTCCCAAACTGGCATTTTCTCTCAGATGCCTTCCAAAGGGCTCACCTCCAGGGTTTCAAACTCTCCTTCTCTAATGTTCCTCCTCCCTGGGTCATGCACTCAAATTGTCTTCCATGCACTCTCTCTCACCAACTTAGCCTTAACAGTGTACCACTGCTTCACGTGCCCATAGCAAAGAATTACAGACCTTCAGTTGTCTCTTTGAACATTCTTGCTTCTTGCAAGCTGTTCCCACTTTAAATCTGAAGCTTGGGGCCTTTCTCTCTGCCCCTCACTCTTAACTTCACTTAACTGGACCTTTTCCCAAGTTCCTGTCCTTCCTTTAACTAGAAGGTCTTCTTTGGACTTTTTCTTCTTCCACTTACCTGGACTTTTGGGGTTTTTCTTAGCTTGGGACTTGCTATCTGTCCCCTTTTAGGCTGCTTCTGCTCCACAGCTGCCTTCAAGCTAACTGAACTCAAATGGCTTGCAAAACAAACTGCTGCCTTTCTTTTTCTGTGTATGTCTGTGGGGGGAACTTGCCTATCTAGCTCCCTGTTGCTAGGCAACAGCATTGTTCTTCCTGCTCTTGTGTTTACTTTCACTTTATAGGGATCGTAAACGTCTCATTAGAAATGCATGCAGCCTTTTAAAGTGAAACTAAAACTCGATTTGACCTTTCTTAACACACAGATACAGAAATACAAATCAAACTTAGACATTAAAGCTAAAACTCATTCCTAACATCCACAAATACAAGTATAACTTACTTAAGCTATCTCTATTTTCTAACACAGAAGCAGCTCAGCCCTACAGTCAAAATAATTTGTTTTTACAAAGGGAGGAACACAGAATCCCCCTTTAGGTAACCAAGAAGACCTTGACTGTTACTAAAAACCTGGGTGTTAATAACCATGTATAAACCAAAGACCCTTTAGATAATACATAATCGGGATTTAAGAAGGGAGCAAGCACTGAGTTCTGAAATCAACATCTTTGTTTATGCCTGACCCGCAAAAGAGCAAAAAAATTCAGAACTCTAAACCAGAATAGTCTTTCCTAATAAAGACAGATTTTAATTGTAATCCTATCACCTAAACATTACCCACATTGTGGGAAAGGGCATTGTCATTGCTGATGCCCTATCCCATGTTTAAACCTCAGAAAGGCAGCAGAAAATGATAATGCACCTGCTAGCTTACCAGTGTGATTGAGAGAATGAATGCATACCTCTGTACTTAGAACCATAGAAAAGTTACAGCACAGAAGGAGGCCATTTGGCCCATCTTGTCCATGCCAGCCCAAGGACACACACATGCCCTTTCTAATCCCACCTTTCTGCACCCGGCCCATAGCCCTGCAGCTTACATCACTTTAGATGCAGATCCTGTAGCAGCCTGTAGCAGCCATCTTTTGATTCAGCAAATGTCCATCTTTAAAAATAGCAAAAAGAGAATAAAATTTTGATGCACATGATTTCAATTTTTTTTCATGTCTTATTTATATGACAGTCCTTTTGCCCACAGGGGAAAAAATGAATTCTACTTAATTTTTTTTTATATGGTCTTACAAAGAAAAACATAGATGTTCTAGACCTAGTCTTGGGGAACGAAGAAGGGCAAGTGGGTGAAATGACAGTTGGCGATCATATTTTTAAAAGAGTTTAGAGTTTCTGCCTCTACCACCAACTTGGGCAGCGAATTCCAGACACCCACTATCCTCTGCGAAAAAAGTTCTTCCTCATGTCCCCCCTATACTTTCTGCCAATTATCTTGAATCTATGTCCCCTGGTTCTAGAATTCTCCATCAAGGGAAACAATTTTATCCTGTCCACTCTAACTATTCCCCTCATAATTTTGTACATCTCAATCAAGTCACCTCTCAGCCTTCTTTGTTCCAAGGAAAATAACCCTAACCTATCCAATCTCTCCTTGTAGCTACACTTTTCTAACCCTGGCAACATTCTTGTAAACCTCCTCTGCACTCTCTCCAGAGCTATTATGTCCTTCCTGTAATGTGGTGACCAGAACTGCACACAATACTCCAGTTGCGGCCTCACCAGTGTTCTGTACAATTCCAACATTATATCCCTACTTTTATACTCTATACCTCTGCCAACAAAGGAGAGCATTCCATATGCCTTCTTTACAACCTTGTCTACTTGAACTGCTGCCTTCATGGACCTGTGTACATGTACGCCAAGATCTCTCACTTCATCTAACCCTCTTAGTATATTCCTATTTATTTTGTAATCCC
Organism: Isurus oxyrinchus; assembly: GCA_026770705.1. Lineage (NCBI taxonomy): Eukaryota > Metazoa > Chordata > Chondrichthyes > Lamniformes > Lamnidae > Isurus > Isurus oxyrinchus. The sequence continues at coordinate 100,496,747 of JANJGN010000007.1, read as the reverse complement.
TGTAACTGTTTGACCTCCCTAAATATATGACCTCACACTTCTCTATGTTAAAATCCATCTGCCACTTTACCGCCCACTCCACCAACCCATCTATATCATTTTGGAGATTATGGCTATCCTCTACACTATCCACTACTCGGCCAATCTTTGTGTCATCTGCAAATTTCCCAATTTCACATTCACATCCAAATCGTTAATATATAACACAAGCAGTAAGGGTCCCAACACTGAGCCCTGTGGAACACCACTTGAGACAACTTTCCATTCTCAAGGGCATCCATCGACCATTACCCTTTGTTTCCTGTTACAAAGCCAACCTTTTATCCAGTTTGCCACATTACCCTGAATCTCATGGGCTTTTACTTTCCTGACCAATCTGCCATGTGGGACCTTGTCAAATGCCTTGCTAAAATCCATGTACACAACATGCACTGCACTACCTTCATCAACCCTTCTTGACACTTCCTCAAAGAATTCAATCAAATTTGTGAGGCAAGACCTTCCTTTAACAAAACCATGCTGACCATCCCTGACTAGTTCATGCCTTTCCACATGACAGTTAATCCTATCTCTCAGGATTGATTCTACTAATTTGCTCACCACCGATGTAAGACTAACTGGCCTATATTGTTTGGTATTTCCTTTGATCCCTTTTTAAACAATGGAACTACATTTGCATTTCTCCAGTCCTCTGGTACCTCCCCTGTACCTAGTGAAGATTGGAAAATCATCCTCAGAACATCTGCTATCTCCTCCCTGACTTCCTTCAGCAGCCTCAGAAACAATCCATCTGGTCCTGGTGACTTATCAACTTTCAAGAATTTCAACCCTGAGTACTTCCTCTCTCTTTGGACCATTTCGTCCAATATCTCGCAGTGTTGCTCCTGGCCTTCTATATCTACATCCTCTCTTTCCTTTGTAAACACGGAGACAAAATATTCATTCAAAACCCTTCCCACAGACTCTGCATCTACACACAAGTTTCCATCTTCATCTCTGATAGGTCCCACTTTTTCCTTAACTAACCTTTTAGCATTAATGTATTGGTAAAACATCTTTGGGTTACCTTTAACTTTACTTCCTAATCTTTTTTCATGCCCTCTCTTTGATTTCCTTATTTCCTTTTTTACTTCGTCCCTGCACTTCCTATATTCGTCTAGGCTATCTGCAGTGCTTAGTTCTTTGTGCCTATCGTACGCTTCCTTTTTCTTTTTGATCTTCCCCTGTATTCCTCTAGATAACCAGGGAGGTCTAGATTTGGCAGTACCACTCTTATTTCTGTAGGGGACATGTCTACTTTGTACAATTAGGATCTTGCTTTTTAGTGTTTCCCACTGGTTTTCCACTGTTTTATCCTCCAGCAGTGCTGTCCAGTCCATCTCAGCCAAGTCCCTTCTCATTTCTGCAAAATTTGCCGTCCCCCAGTTCAATACTTTTACTCCTGCCTTATCTCTGTCCTTTACCATGGTAATGCTAAATCTGACTGAATTGTGATCACTGTCCCCGATATGATCGCCAACTGTCATTTCACCCACTTGCCCTTCTTCGTTCCCCAAGACTAGGTCTAGAACATCTATGTTTTTCTTTGTAAGACCATATAAAAAAAAATTAAGTAGAATTCATTTTTTCCCCTGTGGGCAAAAGGACTGTCATATAAATAAGACATGAAAAAAAATTGAAATCATGTGCATCAAAATTTTATTTTGTTTTTGCTATTTTTAAAGATGGACATTTGCTGAATCAAAAGATGGCTGCTACAGGTCACATGGCACACAGGATTGGCCATCTGTCCTGGAAGATTCCAACAGAGATTACAAGAACAAAAACTCTCACATCCCATTGTTAGGCTACATTATAATCATGAAACTAGAAAGCTAACAGGTGAATTGGCTGCCCAGCCAGGGCAATAGCACAGAGCCATCAAAACTCATTATACCTGAGAAACTGTTAACAGCCACCATTTCATTCCTAAGAAAAACAATGGATTTTGGCCAGAAGCATAGAAACTGCTCATTTATGGGCCACGTCACATGACCCAATGCTCCTAGCCTCTTGGATAGTTTTAATATTACATTTCTGGCCTCACAGATCAGTCAGTCAGTACGTCCAACCTGAAAAGAGCAAGAGCAGGGGTCCCAGCTGACTAAGCAGCTGGCCACCAGCTCTCAACTCCTCAAAGCCTGTTTTATTTTTAAAAGCATTCAACCATCATCTGTCAAACAATCCACATACAGAAACCTCATTGTGCTGCATTCTCATTCACTTTCAATGATTTTTGCGCTGCTGTCTCCAATCAAGAAATCATCTGAATTGAACTCCACCACTAAGGAAACACCCCCTGGACTTTGACTTCCTGGACTCTGGGAATCATGTGAGCTAATATTCATTTATGTGGCTCTTTTACTGTTGTAATCCATAGTTCCCTCTTTTCTATCCCCCTTACTGTACATGTGTCTTTTATAAGAGAGGGGTCATGAACAGTCCCCCCGCCCCCCCCCCCCCACCCCCTGTCCCCTGCCACCACCACTCCCACACCCCATCCTGTTTTAAATATGGAACAAACTAACTTTCTGAGTTAATCATAAAGAGAGTTTACTGCGTGTTACTTATAAAATTGAACCACACAAACAGGTATCCAGTAGCTTCAGCAGTTTTTTGATATCACGGGAAGTGAATCGAATTGACTGAGGACTGACATAAGTTACGCTGGGGCCTCAGGAGGAGGCCGAGTTGAGTCATCCACTTGGCACTTACGGCTGAAGATTGTTGCAAATGCTTCAGCCTTGTATTTTGCACTGATGTACTGGGCCATCTCGTCATTGAGGATGGGGATATTTGTGGAGCCTTCTCCTCCAGTGAGTTGTTTAATAGTCCAACACCATTCAAGACTGGATGTAGCAGGACGGCAGAGTTTTGATCTGACCTGTTGGTTGTGGAATCACTTAGCTCTATCACTTGCTGCTTCTGCATGCAAATAGTCCTGTGGTGTAGCTTCACCAGTTGGTACCTCATTTTTAGGTATGGCTGTTGCTGCTCCTGGCACTCTTCATTGAACCTTGGCTTGGTGGTAATGGTAGAATGGGGGATACGCCAGGCCATGAGGTTACAGATTGTAGTTGTATCCAATTCTGCTGATGTTGATGGCCCACAGAGCCTCATGGATGCCCAGTTTTGAGTTGCTAAATCTGTTCTGAATCTATCCCTGTTGGCCCTAACAACATTCTGCAATAGTAATGATTACCTGTGCTCCAGAACTAGCTGCATCTTATGCCAAGATGTACCAATACAGGTACAACACTGGCATCTACCTGGCATTTGGAAAATTGCCCAGGTATGTCCTGTCCACAAAAAAGCAGGACAAATCCAATGCAGCCAATTACCACCCTATCAGTCTACTCTCGATCATCAACAAAAAAGTGTCACTGACAGTGTTACTAAGCAGCACTTACACAGCAATACCTGCTCACTGATGCTCAGTTTGGGTTCAGCCAGGGCAACTCAGCTCCTAACCTCATTACCATTGGCTCAAACATGGACAAAAGAGCTGAATCTCAGAGTTGAGGTGAAAGTGCCTGTCCTTGACATCAAGGCAGCATTTGACCAAGTGTGGCATCAAGGAGCCCTAGCAAAACTGGAGTCAATAGGAATCAGGAGGAAAACTTTCTGCTGGTTTGAGTCATACCTAGCACAAAGGAAGATGGTTGTGGTTGTTGGAGGTCAATCATCTCAGCCCCAGGACATCACAGCAGGAGTTCCTCAAGGTAGTGTCCTAGGCCCAACCATCTTCAGCTGCTTCATCAATGACCTTCTCTCTATCATAAGGTCAGAATTGGGAATGTTTGCTGATGATTGCACAGTGTTCAATTTGTCACTATTTGTGACTCCTCAGACACTGAAGCAGTCCATGTTCAAATGCTGTAAGAACCAGAAAACACTCAGGATTGGACTGAGAGGTGGCAAATAATATTCACCGCACACAAGTGCCAGGCAATGACCATCTCCAACACTCTCATTATTCTGTCTGGTAAATGGACCAGGAGGTTAAAGGTCTGTATCTAAGCCATTGGATCATCCAATCCACTTTAAAGACAATTTATTGTAAAACACTCAGACTCTGAAATAGCATAGTGTGACACTAAAATATGAATAGTTTAGATGTCCACCTGAAGTTTCTTCTTTGGTCATTTTAGTAGAGGTGTTAAACTGTTTAAAGTAAGTGGGATAAAGTTAAAATAGCAAAGTAATGTCAGATGGATAAGTTAAGCATTTGCACATTAGCATCAATTGCTGTAGTTCCAGGGCCTGATAGTATAGGAAGAAGAATGGACTTGCTTTACTCTAGCACCTTTTCGGTTGGGAGGATGCTCATGTGGAGCATAAACATCCCCGGCATAGTCATGTTGGGACAAAAAGGCTGTAAAATTCTATTTAATTCTATATAATTTACTTGGCACATCCCAGACCACTACACAGCTGATGGCTTAAGTTTAGAAATGCAGTATTGTTGTTATGGAGGTAAATGCAGGAGTGAAATTACATAAAAAGATTCCACAATTGAAATGAATGACCAGCTAATCTTGTTTAAGTTTTGGTTGAGGGATAAATGATCAGGTTATGGGGAGAACTCACCTGCTCTTCTTTGAATGGTGCCACAGGATCTTTTATATCCACCTGAAACAGCAAGCTTCAGTTTACCCATCTCATCTGAAAGCTGAGACAACCAACTCTGGAAATACCTCCCATTGTCTCCACATTCAGTCGGGTGGCCTAAGGAAAATTCTTTCAAAAGAAGAAGTGTTCCTGTTAAAAGAAAACAGAGGCATTTTGGGACATGTTTGTAGTTCAATCTGAAACAAAATATGCATTTAAGAAGAAGGGATGTTCAGAGTGTCCAAATGCCCCCCCAAAGTTTCTATGAGTTTCTTTTATGTGCTCTGTTATTAATGTGTAAATTGGACAGCAAATAACATTGTGAATTGCAAATCTCCAGAACTTTCTGGGTTCACAATTAATGGTGTAAGTAACCTTTTTTACAGCATGATAATTGTTCATGCAATGCCTCTCCAGCATTTAATCTTTTCAATCTCATTCCTGCATGTAGTAATTTCTTCACAGAGATTTTAAAAACTTCAACTTTTAATTTGATTTTTTTACTTACTTTCTGTCTCTTTGTTCTTTCTTTCTTAAATGCATTCTTGCTTTCCCTCTCTTTAATTCACTTTCAGTACCTGATTTGGTTCTAATTCACCCTCCATCTCTGTCATTCCTATTTCTTGTCTCACTTATGACATACATTGTGAGAAGTCCGACTTCAGCAAAATCTGGCCCAATAATCTGTGTAGACAAAAAGGAGAAATATGTTCAGGTCTGGCTGCTTCTCACTACCTGTGAACCATGAAGGACCTGTACATAGGAAGATGTGAATTGCTGGATGGAAAAGCCCAAGGTCCACTTAGTTCACTCTTTGCCATCCTGATAGTCACATGATACAACAATAAAGGAGCTACTGATGAATCATAACCATCAATCTCTATGACTCAGCCTACTACAGACCCAGACATGAGGTGAGGTAAACAAATCTCAGTGGTGGAGTCCTTTGGGAACCACAAGTCCAAAGTCACTGTTCTGTCTAAGTGTACTTGGGTGGACATCGGGTGAGGACCAGGTGAGGCTCAGCTGTGATGGTTCGATATGGCCAAATGGCCCACTGTTATTTGCTGATTAGGGTCAAGGATAGTGAATTAGGTGATATTTTGGAGACCAAGTGGTGCTCCCATAACAATATCTCAACAATACAGGCCTTCAGAAAAGGCGGAATGGTAGGTTTTAAAGGACTGAAGGTGGAGGCAAGAAAGAAAGATCCTGTCAAAGTAGACGTAAACGTAGAGAATAACCAGAGTCTTGGTTTCAACACAATGAACATGGAGGGAGAAGGAAGAAGGTGTAAGACAATATATTTTAGAGCTTAGAAGGACTGGGAAAGTAAAGTTCAGAGAAGCACTGACCATAACTGTATCATTAAAACAAGAAAAGAAGGGTGCAGTAAAGAGATAAGTTCAAGCCTCAAGATCACCTCTCAGATGAAAGCTTTTCTCTTGTACCCTGTCCTGGAATGTGACAGACAAACCCGAAAAGTCTCGCTAGAAAAGATAGTACTAACCATATCTTGAATGGATTTGGGCTTTACACAGTCAAACGTGATGAAGAGGAAAGTAAGTGTTTGGCAGTAAAGAGGAAACCAAGCTCCTTGGAGAATGCTGCAATGGAGGATATGTGGATCGTTCTTTTGGGCTCATCATAACTTTTTCGTATTATGGTCTTTTTTCATTCCTGGCTTTTAAGATCATAAGAAATAGAAGCAGAATTAGGCCATTCATCCCTTCAAGTCTGCTCTACCAGTCAATAAGATTATGGTAGATTTTCTACCTCAGCTCCACTGATCTGCACAATCAACATGTCTCTCCACTCCCTTACTATCCAAAAATCTATTAATCTCTGTCTTGAATATGCTCAATGACTGTTCGTCCAAAGCCCTCTGGGTTACAGAATTCCAGAGACATAATCTTTTGAATCAAGACATTTATCCTAATCTCAATACTAAATGGCTGACCCCTTATTCTGAGAACTGTGTTCTCTAGTTCTAGACTCCCCAAATGGGGGGGTAACATTCTCCTAGTAACTACCCTGTCACGTTGCTTAAGAATTTTATGTAATTCAATGAGATGACCTTTCCTTCTTCTAAATTCTGGGGAATATAAACCTAATCTATTCAATCTATCCTTTTAGAACAATCTACTCAGGTGAATTATACAGGGGTATAAAATTATGAGGGGCATAGACAGGAAAGAACTTTTCCCCTTGGTGGAGGGATCAATAACAAGGGGGAATAGATTTAAGGGAAGGGGCAGGAGGTTTAGAGGGGATGTGAGGAAACATTTTTTGACCCAGAGGCTGGTGGGAATCTGGAACTCGCTGCCTGAAAGGGTGGTAGAGGCAGAAACCCTCACAACATTTAAGAAGTATTTGGATGTGCACTTGCGATGCCATGGCATACAAGGCTATGGGCCTAGTGCTGGAAAATGGGATTAGAATAATTAGGTACTTGTTTGACTGGTGCAGACTTGATGGGCCGAAGGGCCTTCTTCTATGCTATAGACCTCAATGACTCAATGACACTGATCCTAGAATTGGTCTACCAAACCTTTGTTGCATTACCTCTAAGGCAAGTACATCCTTCCTTAGTTAAAGAGATCAAAGCTGTACATAGTACTGCAGGTGTGGTCTTACTAAGTCTCTATACAATTCTAATAAGACTTCATTATTTCTATACTCCAATCCGTTTGTAAAAATGGCTACATACCATTTGCTTTCCTCATTGCTTGCTCGTAAAACCATGTTGACTTTGCCTGATCATATTATGATTTTCTAAGTGCATTGTTAAAACTTCCTTAATTATAGATTTCAGCATTTTCCCGATGCCTGATGTCAGGCTACCTGATCTATGGTTCCCTGCTTCTCTCTCCCTCCTTCGTTGAATCATAATGTTACATTTGTCAACTTCCAATCAACTGGTACAGTTCTAGAATGAATTAATTCTGGATAATCATAACCAGTGCATCCACTAGCTCTGTAGTTACCTCCTTCAGAATCCTAGCTCCGAGAAATTTGTCTGCTTTTAGTCCCTATAGTTTCTCCAATACCTTTTCTCTGCTGATATCAATTACTGAAGTTCCTCACTAACAATCAATTTATTAATCAACTAGGGAAGCACAGTGAAGGGAGGGGGGAAACACAGGGAAGGGAGGGAGAAAGCACAGGGAAGGGAGGGAGGAAACACAGGGAAGGGAGGGAGGAAACACAGGGAAGGGAGGGGGGAAATACAGGGAAGGGAGGGGGGAAACACAGGGAAGGGAGGGGGGAAACACAGGGAAGGGAGGAGGGAAGCACAGAGAAAGGAGGGGGGAAACACAGGGAAGGGAGGAGGGAAGCACAGGGAAGGGAGGGGGGAAACACAGGGAAGGGAGGGGGGAAACACAGGGAAGGGAGGGGGGAAACACAGGGAAGGGAGGGGGGAAACACAGGGAAGGGAGGGGGGAAACACAGGGGAGGGGGGAAACACAGGGAAGGGGGGAAACACAGGGGAGGGAGGGGGGAAACACAGGGGAGGGAGGGGGGAAACACAGGGGAGGGAGGGGGGAAACACAGGGGAGGGAGGGAGGAAGCACAGGGGAGGGGGGAAACACAGGGAAGGGAGGGAGGAAACACAGGGAAGGGAGGAGGGAAACACAGGGGAGGGGGGAAACACAGGGAAGGGAGGGGGGAAACACAGGGGAGGGAGGGGGGAAACACAGGGGAGGGAGGGGGGAAACACAGGGGAGGGAGGGGGAAACACAGGGGAGGGAGGGGGGAAACACAGGGGAGGGGGGAAACACAGGGGAGGGGGGAAACACAGGGAAGGGAGGGAGGAAGCACAGGGAAGGGAGGGGGGAAACACAGGGAAGGGAGGAGGGAAACACAGGGAAGGGAGGGGGGAAACACAGGGAAGGGAGGGGGGAAACACAGGGAAGGGAGGAGGGAAACACAGGGGAGGGGGGAAACACAGGGAAGGGAGGGAGAAAGCACAGGAAAGGGAGGAGGGAAACACAGGGAAGGGAGGAGGGAAACACAGGGGAGGGAGGAGGGAAACACAGGGGAGGGGGGAAACACAGGGAAGGGAGGGAGAAAGCACAGGAAAGGGAGCAAGGGAAGCAAAGGAAGAGGGAAGCCAGGGTTCAGTATTTGATCCTTTGCTCTCTTTGATATATAATTAATAAGCTGGAACCCACTGTACCTGCAAATGATACAAAGCTCAGAAATGTAATAAAAAATAAGAAGGATAGTTAAATGTAACACATAAAAGTCACAGAGTATTACATATAGTAGAGGAAGAGATCATTCAGCCCATCGAGTCTATACAGGCTCCCTGTGGATCAATCCAGTCAGGGCCATTCCCTCGTTCTACTCCTTAAACCTGCAAGGTTATTTACTTCAGGTTCTGACCCAATTTTCTTCTGAAATCATTGTTTGTCTCCATTTCCACCACCCTCATTTGTAACAAGTTCCAGGTATTACCACTCAATGTATAATAAAGTTCTTCCCCTGCGTTCCTTGTCCAAAACCTTAAATCTGTGTCTTCCTAGTGGGAATAGATTTTCCTTGTCTGCCTTATCCAACCCTGACTTAATTTTGTACACCTCTATCAAATCCTCCTTCAATTTCCTTTGTTCCAATGAGAAAAAGCCCAGCTTCTCCAACCTAAACTTGTAGCTAAAATTCCCCATCCCTGAAACCATTCTGGTAAATTTGCTCTCAAGGAACCTCACATCCTTCCTAAAATGTGGTGACCAGAACTGGAAGCAAGACTTGAGCTGTGACTTAACCAGAGCTTTGTCTCAATAATATATCTCAGGCTCAATAGCACCATCTACGGCATCAGTACTAATTCCCACACACTCTGCGCACCCAATGCCCCATCAAGCAAATTGCTAATTTAAGGACCTAAGTGAACCTCGTTGTCAAGTAGAAATTGGGGTAAGAATGGCCAGACTCATTTCACAGAGGCCCCTGCAGTCGAGCAGGGAAATGTTCAGCCTGGACTGGATTTGAACTCAAGTCCCAGAGGTGAAAGGGGAACATGCGACCTGTTGCAGCCTCTAATCGCCGAATCAAGGCAGAGCCTTTTCTAAATCTTGCCCACTACTCACTTCCGCTTTTTGATAAGGTGCCAATATACTTGCAGCCCAGAGTCACGAATTCTGTTGACAGCACAGATACAAACTTTCATGTACAATACTGAGCGACACAGCCCCTGAATGATCCCCAAGGTGAGCTGTCCCTCAACTCACAGCAGGTGAGAAATAGGAAACTGCGTTCAGGATGAGAAGGCACAGACAGGAGTCGTTCCATCACCTTTACCTGGAGACTGCTGGGCCCTGCTTTTTCTTTAACCAGCCTCATTAATTCTCCTTGTCTGATTTGTCACTCTGCTTGTCTGACATGCCGTCCAAAATTAATAGAAAGTTCTTCCAACTAAATGTTGGGTAAATCAAAGCCATTGTCTTTGATCCCTGCCACAAACTCTGCTCCTCAGCCACCAAATCTATGCCTCTCCCTGGCAACTGTCGGAAATGAAGCGCACCATCTGTAACCTTGGCATCCCACTGGACACCGAGATAAACTCCTGACCAATATCTTCCTCATTACCAAGATTGCCAACTTCCATTTTTGTAATATTATCCATCTGGACCACAGCCACAGCTGATCTACTGCTGAAACCCTCATCCATGCCTTTTCACATTGAGGCTTGACAATTTCCTGGCATCTTCCACCCTCCACACACTTGAGCTCATCCAAAACTCTGCTACCTGTGTCCTAACCTGCACCCAGTCCTGTTGACCTATCACCCCTGTGCTCGCTGACCACTGGCTACCAGTTAAGCAAAGCGTTGATAGTAAAATTCTCACCCTTGCTTTGAAATCCTTCCATGACCCCTTCCCTCTGTTTTGATAAACTCATCCGGCTCTATAACCTTCCAAGATCTCTGCACTTCTCCATTTCTGACCTCATCTCCGGTTTTCCTCACTCCACCATTGGCAGTCATTCCTTCAGCTGACTGGGCCCTGAGGTCTGAAATTCACTCCATTGTGATAATCTGATGTGCAATATACCTTTAAGAAGAATGTTAGAATGGAAGTCCACATGATCTTAGTATCCAATAGCAGAGTAGCACGGGCTACTTTTGTAGTCAGTAGCTGCAGTAGTGTAGAGATAGAGTTTGAAGTGTAAGCACACTTTTAGTTGCTGCTGAGTACTTATGTAAATAAACAGAGTTTCTACCTATGAAGTGTCTGCTACTTAACTCAACCATTAGTATCAAATTGGCCATTCCTTATAACAAGCGTGCGAACAGGATCCGACGATCTGGAGACAAGCATCCAACATCCATCAACCCCGCTACCTCTTTCCACCTTTTACAAATTTATTTCTTCACAGAATGTGGGCGTTGCTGGCTAGGCCAGCATTTATTGTCCAACTCATATTGCCCTTGAAAAGGTGGTGGTGAGTCATCCATGTGGCAGAGGGAATTTGTTGCAGTTTTGTACAACTGAGTGGCTTGCTAGGCCATTTCAAGGGACATTTAAGAGTAAATGACATTGCTGTGGGCTGGAGTCACTTGTAGGCCAGAGCATGGGTTTTTAATGACATTCAATAATGGCTTCATGGTCACCAATACTAGCTTTTAATTCCAGATTTATTAATTGAGTTTAAATTCCATCATTGGTGGGATTTGAACCCCTGTCCCCTGAGCAATAACATGGGCCTCTGGATTACTAGGGCAGTGACAGTACCACTACGCGTCGCTTCACATTGCTTTGCTTCCCTTCCCTCCCCTTCCCTCCTCTCCCCTCCTGTCCTCCCCTCTTCTCCCCACCACCCTCCACCCATCCCACCCTCCCTCCATAAACCTCCCTCTTTGACCAGGCCTTTGGTTGCCTGTCTTAATACCTCTTCCTCTGACTGTCAAATTTGGTTTGATAATACTGCGAAAAACTTGGTGTTTTACAATGCTATATAAATGAAAGTTGTTGTTTCTGTTGCTGTAGCCAGCCCCACCTCTCCCTCACTGTGTAGCGGAGGAATCGTGTGCCGTACCTGTGCCTGTGTACACGAACAGACAGATCACCACAGCCGCTGTCACCACCCAGCCCCAACGCTGCACCGCCGGCCTCTCCATGCTGCTGAACACCGGAACACTGCTGACGTGACACTGTCAAAAACAGGAAAGAAACTGGTGTAATGATGGACAGGCAAGAGTCAAAATTATTTATATATAAGGTGAAAGAACACTTATCAAAGAGTGCATCAGACACACAGCCCTTCCTGCCAAACCCCGGGCTCTGACAGATGCTGCTCCTGGAGTTGCAATAGCGATGTTCTGTCACTGGGTGGTGATATTGTTCCTTATATCAACAACATGGCCTCTTCAGTCTTAACATTGAGTTCAACAACTTCAGATCATGAACTCTCTCCTCCATCCTCACCCCTTTCTGATCCCCTTTTTTCAATGTTTATTTTTACATTTTTATTTAAATATTTTTTCCCACCTATTTCTATTATTATTTTTAAAATTTATTTCCATTCATTGTTTTATCCCCACCTTTTAGCCAATTTCGATCTTTTTTCCAACACTGTCCCCTCCCCACCCCACTCCCACTAGGGCCATCTGTCACTTGTTCATTCTGCTTTCTACTCTTAATGTCACCATTAGCACCTCCTTTAGCCAGTATTACCAATATCAACACCTCTTCGACCTTTTGTTTATGACATCTTTTGCAATCTCTCCCTTGCCTCCCCCTATCACAGGCCTTCTATCCAGCTTCACCTGTCCCACCCCCTTAAACAGTATATATTTCACCACATTTCTACTTCTCTTTAATTCTGAAGAAGAGTCATACGGACTCGAAATGTTAACTCTTTTAGTTAACATTTAGTTGGAAGAACTTTCTATTAATTTTGGATGGCATGTCAGACAAGCAGAGTGGCAAATCAGACAGGGAGAATTAATGAGGCTGGTTAAAGAAAAAGCAGGGCCCAGCAGTCACTGGGTAAATGTCTTTCTCTCTGCAGATGCTGTCAGACCTGCTGAGTTTTTCCAGCAATTTTTGTTTTTGTTTCAGATTTCCAGCATCCGCAGTATTTTGCTTTTATTTTGACTTCTTCAGTCTATTTGACCTGGCCCACCCAGGACATCCTTATGTGTCCATTCCACCCACTGGCATTTATTAAGTGGATCCAGTGTCCTGTCTTCAATCACCTATTCCTGGATCCTCCTCATTGGAATCTAACTTCCAGCTGTAAACCCTGAACCAGCTGTGGCCCTTCTCCTGCTTCCCTGTCACACCAGCTGTCATTAAAAACACAGTGTACCATCCATCAGTCAGAGCAGGAATTGTACAGCAATTTGCCAAACACCTTCCCAAGGACAAGAGGAAACATTTGCAAAGTTTAAGTGGATGGAAGTGTTGAAGGATAATGTAAGCAGCGGGACATTTTCTCTTGCTCCTCATTTACTGGACCCTTATCCCAGCTGTCCGTGCTGGGATACATTCCACTGAAACAGTTCCTCAGGGTGTTGTCGAAATGGTCATTCCCCAAATTGGTGTGGGCTTGTGTTAGATACACGGTTGCAGTGTGGCAGGAACAGACCTCCTGGTTGGGATTGTGAGGGAAATATGCCAACTCTTTCCTAGAGAATTACCAAACTGATCCCACCTTCTCCTTCTATCAATTCAAAAGTCTCTCACTTTAGCTCTGTATCAATCCGAAACTAATCCCACTGCTCCGCACTGTCCTCAGAGCCCTTTATCAATCTCAAACTAATCCCACTGCTTCGCACTCTCATCAGAGCCCTTTATCAATCCCAAACTAATCCCACTGCTCCGCACTCTTCTCAGAGCCCTGCATCAATCCCAAACTAATCCCACTGCTCCGCACTCTCTTCAGAACCCTGTATCAATCTCAAACTAATCCCACTGCTCCGCACTGTCCTCAGAACCCTGCATCAATCCCAAACTAATCCCACTGCTCCGCACTCTCGTCAGAGCCCTTTATCAACCCCAAACTAATCCCACTGCTCCGCACTCTCGTCAGAGCCCTTTATCAATCTCAAACTAATCCCAACTGTTCCGCACTGTCCTCAGGGCCCTGCATCAGTCCGAAACTAATCCCACTGCTCCGCACTGTCCTCAGAACCCTGTATCAATCTCAAACTAATCCTACTCCTCCGCACTGTCCTCAGAGCCCTTTATCAATCCCAAACTAATCCCACTGCTCCGCACTCTTCTCAGAGCCCTGCATCAATCCGAAACTAATCCCACTGCTCCGCACTGTCCTCAGAACCCTGCATCAATCCCAAACTAATCCCACTGCTCCGCACTCTCGTCAGAGCCCTTTATCAACCCCAAACTAATCCCACTGCTCCGCACTCTCTTCTGAGCAGTTTATCAATCTCAAACTAATCCCACTGCTCCGCACTGTCCTCAGGGCCCTGTATCAATCCCAAACTAATCCCACTGCTCCGCACTCTCATCAGAGCCCTTTATCAACCCCAAACTAATCCCACTGCTCCGCACTCTCTTCTGAGCAGTTTATCAATCTCAAACTAATCCCACTGCGCCGCACTGTCCTCAGGGCCCTGCATCAATCCGAAACTAATCCCACTGCTCTGCACTCTCTTCAGAATCCTGTATCAATCCCAAACTAATCCCACTCCTCCGCACAGTCCTCAGAACCCTGTATCAATCCCAAACTAATCCCACTGCTCCGCACTGTCTTCAGAACCCTGCATCAATCCCAAACTAATCCCACTGCTCCGCACTGTCCTCAGAACCCTGCATCAATCCCAAACTAATCCCACTGCTCCGCACTGTCCTCAGAACCCTGCATCAATCCCAAACTAATACCACTGCTCCGCACTCTTCTCAGAGCCCTTTATCAATCTCAAACTAATCCCACTGCTCCGCACTGTCCTCAGAACCCTGTATCAATCCCAAACTAATCCCACTTCTCCACGCTCTTCTCAGAGCCCTTTATCAATCCCAAACTAATCCCACTGCTCCGCACTCTCTTCTGAGCAGTTTATCAAACCCAAACTAATCCCACTGCTCCGCACTCTCTTCAGAGCCCTTTATCAATCTCAAACTAATCCCACTGCGCCGCACTGTCCTCAGGGCCCTGCATCAATCCGAAACTAATCCCACTGCTCTGCACTCTCTTCAGAATCCTGTATCAATCCCAAACTAATCCCACTCCTCCGCACAGTCCTCAGAACCCTGTATCAATCCCAAACTAATCCCACTGCTCCGCACTCTCTTCAGAGCCCTTTATCAATCTCAAACTAATCCCACTGCTCCGCACTCTCGTCAGAGCCCTGCATTAATCCCAAACTAATCCCACTGCTCCGCAGTCTCCTCAGAATCCTGTATCAATCCCAAACCAATCCCACCGCTCCACTCTCTATCATGGCCCTGTATTGAATAAAAACAAATCCCACTGTCCTACGTTCTCACCATGGCCCTGATATACTTGGGGGGCGGGGGGGGGGGGGGGGGGTGGTAGGCATCTTCAGTTCTTTGAAGATCCAGGTTGGTCCTTTCAGGAAATTAATTGGGGCCAGGTATGAAAATAAAGAAATATCTGAAGGACCACACTGCTAGGAGTGTACTATAGAACCCTAATAGTGGAGAGGTATTAGAAGAATAAAAATGTAGACGGATTTCTGAGTGCAGAAACAATAGGGCAGTAATTGCTGGGGACTTCAGCTACCATAATATCAATTGGGATACAAACAGTGTGAAGGGCATAGAGGGCGCAAAATTCTTGAACTGCATTCAAGAGAACTTTTTTAGTTAGCACGTAACAAGCCCAATGAGAGGGGATGCAATTCTATATTTAGTCTTAAGAAATGAAGCCGGGCAAGTGGATGAAGAAGCAGTGGGGGACCATTTTGGAGATAGCGGCCATAATACAGTTTAGTGTAATACAGTATAACCATAGTACAGTATAGTAATAACCATAATACATTATAGTGCTGGAAAATGGGATTAGAATAGTTAGGTACTTGTTTGACTGGCATAGACTCAATTGGCCAAAGGGCCTTTTCACTGTGCTGTAGACCTCTATGACTCTATGACAGTTAAACTTAGCATCATTATGGAAAAGGACAAAGGTAGAACAGGAGTAAAAGTTCTGAATTGGGGGAAGACAAATTTTACAAAGCTGAGGTGAGCTGGCGAGAATGGACTAGATACAGTTATTAGAAGGAAAAACAGTGCCAAATCAGTGGGAGACATTCAAAGGCGAGATTCTCTGGGCACAGTGTAGGCATGTCCCCACAAAGGAAAAGGGTGGTTCTGCCAAATCTAGAGCCCCCTGGTTATCCAGAAGCATACAGGCCAAGGTAAAGCAGAAAAAGAATGCTTATGACAGTCACTAAAGACTTAATTCTGTAGAAAGCCTAGAGGAATATACAAAGTATAGGGGTGAAGTAAAAATGGAAATTCTCAGGTAAAATCAAAGAAATTCCTAAGTTTTTTACCAGTACCTTAAGAGCAAGACAATAACTAAGGAAAAGAAAGGGCCTATCAGAGGTGTACATGGTAACTTGTGGGTTGATGCTGAAGACGTGGGCAGGGTTCTGAATGAGTACTTTGTCTCTGACTTCACTGAGAGAGATGATACAGACATTCTAGTTAAAGAGGAGTGTGAAATATTAGATACAATAAGTATAATGGGACAGTAAGTACTGGAGGGACTGAAATCCTTGAAGGTGGATAAATCACCAGGACCAGATGGATTGTAACCCAGAGATGAAAACAAAGAAAACTGCGGATGCTGGAAATCCAAAACAAAAACAGAATTACCTGGAAAAACTCAGCAGGTCTGGCAGCATCGGCGGAGAAGAAAAGAGTTGACGTTTCGAGTCCTCATGACCCTTCGACAGAACTGTCGAAGGGTCATGAGGACTCGAAACGTCAACTCTTTTCTTCTCCGCCGATGCTGCCAGACCTGCTGAGTTTTTCCAGGTAATTCTGTTTTTGTTTTGGATTGTAACCCAGGCTGTTGAAGGAAGCCAGGGAAGAAATAGTGGGTGCTCTGAGGATCATTTTCCAATCCTCACTAGGTACAGGCAAAGTCCCAGAGGATTGGAGGTCTGTGAACATTGTACCATTATTTAAAAAGGGTGCGAGTGATAGGCCAGAAAATTATAGGCCAGACAGCCCATAACCACTTCGGTGGTGGGCAAATTACTGGAAACAATACCGAGAGATAGGATAAACTGTCATTTAGAAAGGCACCCATTGATCAGGGACTGTCAGCATGGTTTTGTTAGAAGATCGTGTCTTACTAACTTAATAGAATTTTTTGAGGAAGTAACAAGGATTGATGAGGGTAGTGCAGTAGTTGGCGTCTACATTGATTTCAGTAAGGCACTTGACAAGGTCCCACATGGCAAACTGGTCAGGAAAGTGAGATTTCATAGGATACATGGAAAGATTGGCAGGTTGGATCCAAAATTGGCAGTGACAGGAAACAAAGGATAATGGTTGATGGGTGTTTTTGCAAATGGAAAGCGATTTCCAGTGGCGTTCCAAAGGGCTCTGTGTTGGGGCCCTCACTATTTGGTGTATATATTAATGGTGTAGATTTAAACGTGGGGGGCATGATTGGAAAATTTGCAAATGACACAAAGATTGACCATGTAGTTGATAGTGAAGAGGATAGCTGTCAACTCTAGAATTATATCAATGGTTTGGTTGAGTGGGTGGAGAAATGGTAAACAGAATTCAATCCCAAAAAGTGTAAGGTAATGCATTTGGGGATGACAAACAAAGCAAGGGAATGCTCAATAAATAGGAAGTTGAGAGGGGTTGAGGAAGTAAGACACCTTGGAGTACATGTCCACAGGTCTTTGAAGTTGGCAGGGCAGGTGGATAAGGGGGTCAAGAAAATGTATGGAATGCTTTCCTTTATTGGGTGAGGTATTGAATATAAAAGCAGGGATGTAATGATGGAACTGTACTGCTGGTTAGGCCACAGCTGGAATTTTGTGTACAGCTTGTGGTGACCACATCACAGGAAGGACATAATTTCTCTGGACAGAGTGCAAAGGAGATTTACAAGAATGTTGCCAGGGCTTGAAAATTGCAGCTATGAGGAGAGATTGGATAGGCTAGGGTTGTTTTCCTTAAAACAGAGGAGGCTAAGGGGTGATCTAATTGAGGTGTACAAAATTATGAGGGGCCTAGAAAGGGTAAACAGGAAAGACTTGTTTTCCCTAGCTGAGGGGTCCATTATCAGGTCCACAGATTTAAGGTGATTGGTAGAAGGATTAGAGGGGACATGAGGAAAGACCTTTTCAACCAGAGTTGTTTAGTCTTTAGAGCCTGTTTCTCCGATATACGTTGCAATTTCCGTTTTTATGTCGTTGCGCTTCGTCACTGTTGCCAGCTCATTGTTTAACATTGACCTGATGTCTGCTGATCTCGTGGCCCGATCGGCACCATTGTGAAGAAAGTGAGGTGTCTGTCTACACTCCAGGAAACTTTGATTTAAGAGAAAGCAGCAGCAAAGTTCTGAAGAATGAATATCCAAACCAACAAGTTTTTTTTTTTTGCAATCTAAAAGTTGAAGCCTAAGCTGCTCGTTTCCGTTCAGAAAAGGTCCATTTCCTGACCCTGGAAGATGATTTCAGTTTTGGAGCCCCAGGATTATCTGCTGTGGGAGAGGCACAGAAGCCATTTTAAATTTTGACAGAGAGGCATTTGCTCCTGTACATAGTTAAAAATGCTTTCCTTGTCTCAGAAGGGTGAAAAGTACAGGGTGCACATTACTTACCCTTTCAGGAGGCTGACTCTGCAAATGTCTTGGAGCTGCCAAAACTGGTCTTTCTCCAAGACTACAGCGGATGAAGCAGTAGGACAGCAGTGTTGTCAAAAGAGGCGGTGGCATAGTGGTACTGAACTAGTTGAGAGACTAGAGACCCAGGGTAATACTCTGAGAACCCAGGTTCAAATCCCACCACAGCAGATGGTGGAATTTGAATGCAATAAAAATCTGGAATTAAAAGTCTGATGATGACCATGAAACCATTGCCAAATGACGCAAAAAACCCATCTGGTTCACTAATATGCTTTAGGAAGGAAATCCTTACCTGGTCTGGCCTACATGTGACTCTAGACCCACAGCAATGTGGTTGCGTTTTAAATGCCCTGTGAACAAGGGCAATTAGAGATGGGCAATAAATTCTGGACCAGCTAGCCACATCCCATGAACAAATTTTTAAAAAATCCTCCAAATCCAGTGGCAAGAAAGACAGTGCAACAGCAAGATACTCACCCAAGCCAACAAGCCCAAAATTGAGGTACTAAATCATTCAAAACCAACCTCGCTGAAATGCTTTGGTGATGCCCTGAAAAGGTCAAACATCTCCACCAACTCATGGTGACTGGCCAAAATGGGAGGTTTGAATATAGAGACTTTGTCAGGAACACACAGAAGCCAAGTCAAGGCAGTGGAAAGAGTGCAGAAACCTCCAAGCAATTCAATTAACTGACCTTCCAAGCAACACCTGCCCACATGTGGCAAGAGTCTGGGCTTTGGGCTTAACATCTCAGAACCCATCAAGCCAGAGTGGAAGGAAGTCATCCCCAAACCTGAGGGATTGCCTAAGAGAAATTGGTGAGTGTTATCTAATTTGAATTTATACGGTATTTATTTTATATTTAGTGATTTATTGTATTTTGCAAGTTTTGTCAGCTAGGAATGCAAAGCCCTACACATGTATGGTACAGTATTTCAACTTGTACATTGAACATTTCCTGCCAGGAAAAACCAAAGGAACCAAACTCCTGCTTCAACATTGATGCCTGTGGGAACCCATGATTCACTTGAAGTTGTTTCACTTATACGTCATGATTATAAGGAACAGAACTACAAACTTTCAATGAGGACTTACTGTACCTCAATTGGCTGCTCAATCCAATAATCTCTGCAGACTGGGAGAAATTACTTAAACGTAAAGGAGAGTCTCTGACTGAAAATTCATCACTTTTCCTTGTACACTATAAAGTGAACAGAATCTGCCCTCAGTTTAACTTTCTCGTTAGGGCTGGGATGGACAGATTTTTGGTCTCTCAGGGAATCATGGGATATGGGGAGCAGACTTGTATGGTATTTTCCTGATCCTATTTCTGATGTTCTGTTGTCCTTTTTGTAGGTTGCAGTTAAAGACAATGCTTTAAAGAGCATGTAACATCCTGATCTCTACTTCCATCCTTACACAATACTTAAACCATCAGCAGCAGGATATAGTCACAATAAAAGATTATGCAGAATGCAAGAAACACATAGAAGTAAAGTTAATTGTTATTATTAATTTAAGTAATCATTTTATTGAACCACTGAGTACAGGTTTGTAAGACCCTAGGTTATAGTTTTTAAACAGATTTAACAACCTGCAGCAAACCTAAGCTTTCTACCACAGCCTTGTAACATCTGGCTGGAACAGCTCTTTGATATTCTACTACTGCCTGTGACTGCGTTGCCTCTTGACAAATATGGGGTCAAACATTTTAAAAAGTGCAATGGCGAACACGACACTTAAGCCAACTGTAACCCTCACCCCCAACTTGCTAAATAAAATCAATGCACGACACAAGACTCCTGTCTTACCATAATAAATCTGTTGCAGTTCCAGACTACGACCCTCATTGAGCATGATCACAAGATTCCCAGGCCAAACTGAATGACAAACGTTTCTTTCTGACCAATCGCTGACATATCAATTTAACAACAAATGCGAAGCTAAGCAACCAGCCTCAAGAGTATAATGGATTCTAGGCATGTGACCTTTGCCTCTACTTAACACAGTATTTACTGCTTAGAGTATCTGAACTTTCCACTGATAAAGCACACTGTAACGAAGTAAGGTGAAGGAAGACAGTACTCACTGCTGACAGCATCTAAGTTTGTAACACGCAAAATGCGAGCACAACAACACAATTAATGCAGGGCAAATGCAAACAGATGGATAATCAATTCACTCTGAGGGCTGTGGGAAAGAAAATATGACAAGGATAGAAAGAAGTGCTGGAAATTTCCCAGAGTGCAGGGGCTTGGTGTAGAAAAGTAGCATGGGAAATTTTAACCCTTCCTGTTGTACAAGCCCAAACCTTCAAGGAAGAGAAGGAAGCAGATATTTCAGTCAGCCACACTTAATTTAAAAAGCAGACTTTAGACAGTGTGAAAAATTTAATTTTTCTCGGATGCAGCGAGAAATCCGAGCTGCAGTTACTGATAGGAGTTGGTACTTCAGTGGCCGACTTTATGTATTCTGATAACTTAAACTCCCCAAAAGATGGAAGGGTTTTCTCCCCCATCCTCAGACTGGACGTTTTTATAATTAACATCCATCACATAGTAACAAACTACAGTATCTCACTGCTACATTCTGTACAAATATTCCTGTCCCTGGCTGTGGTTGGAAGCTGAGTTTCTCCTTCCTCGGGTCTTCCCCCTTTCTTGGGGGGTTTTATTTGGAGACTTTGTGGATGGCATGTGAGAGGTATCCCACATTGGCAGAAGTGACTCCAGCGACAGAGATTCGACCATCCTTGGTCATGTAGACGGAGAATTCCTTTGTCAGACGCTCTACCTGCAGTAAAATATGAAATATTTTAACCCATGCCATTCAGTACCAGAAAATAAAGATGGAAATGTAAGCACATTTCTAAATGAACACAGTCGAGGGGGCAAAGAGTTAAATATGAGATACAATATCAGAATTTGGGTTTCCCCATGGTGACAGTCAAACTCCCCTCATGCTTTCTTGTAACTAAATAGAGAGTAAACATCATATCCTAAGCCTTTTACTCTCTGTAAACACCTTTAATACCTTGATTAAATCAGCTCTCAACCTTCTAAAATCAAGAATTGAGTTTGGGACAAATTCTGCAAACACTGAGCAAATGCTCCTAGGATCTGGGAAAATTAGTAAGGGAATGGACCTGGGATCAAGGGACTGGGGATATAACCTAGGGATTTATGAGCATTGAAAAGAATTCTGGGAGTGTGGGATTTGAGGGCAGTCATGAGTAGAGGGTTCTGTCATCCAGCAAAATTGAGGTTTGAGTTGCACAGCTCTGAGGAAGTTGGGAGGGTTGGGAGAGAGAGAGGAGAACTCAAGAGAATGAACCTAACTGCCTTAGCCTCTGCTGTGTTCCTACCCATCAACCTCTGTTCCTGGACAATCTGCAATTCCCTTTGGATACTCACACCCACACCTTGCTTCCCTATCATCAGGAGTTTCTACAGGGCACCAAGAAAGAAACTCAAGTCTTGGGGGATCAAATTCGTATTTTCTAACTGTTAAGGACGATCAAAGGCACCGTTTGCATAGTACTCATAATCAGGATCTGTACTCAGGATGCACAGATGTGGTTGTAACCTCTGTCCAGATGCAGTGGCACAAGTATCCAGTTAAAGCACGAATTTTGAAGTAATAACATCAAAAGTCACAAGAGGCAATTCAGGAGGTTATTGAATTCAGTGAAGTTATTGTAAAACATAATTTTAGAATTTTTAAGTTCTATTTAAAGCCTTATTTTGAGCATTAGAAATCACGCTGAGAAAAAAACGTACATCCTGAGCAGGGGCGGGATGCGATGAGTATCTGCACCCTGCAGAGATTTTTGGAATGTATTATGTGCGTCAACTTGACGATGTGCACTTTATCAAAAGATTTTCAAACAATACAGACTGGATCTTCAAAGCTTTAATTAAGGAAAATAGAAACATTTCTATAAATTTAATAACAATTGCTATACAATTGTTGTTATATTGTACTATACAAACCGTGCATTTGATCATCTTTGTTGACAGTTAGACAATACAAGGTTTTTTGAGCGATTTGATTGGTTCAACAACCTAACAGTGTAATATTAACAGGTTTTGTCACTATAAATGTCTAATGAATTTCTGTTATAAAATTTTACATAAGTATTTACAACATTAAATATTGGCACAAAATGTGACTCAAAATTGTGACACAGGAAATAAGATCTGCAGACAGGAAATGCGAGAAACATGCAGGATTTTTACGGGGTACAGTATTGTGGTCTACACCTGACTCTAGACCACTGGAGGGGCTGAGTACACTTCACTTGGCTGTAAAGTAATAACTCGGAACAATACATGTTGCATGCGCCCCAACAACAAAAATAAACACATTAGAGATTACACTGATTGCACAACTATAAAGCTGATCTCCTCATCTCCTGCTGTTTTTCTGGAGCTCCAAAGTTAGGGCAGTAGATGGGGAGAACTCCTTGGTCATCATGCATAATTAAATAATAATGCAAACATGCATTATGTTATACTGAACTGGTACTCTCGCTGGGCTTTGTCCCAGCCTCAAGCCCATGTCTCTACTTCCGATCTCAGTCCCAGGAACGTGAGCCTTCAGCTTTGTTAACACTTCTACTTGCCCCTGTGACAGGACACAGTTGCCATTCCAGCTTAATTCAACATGAAGTGTCAGCCCCTTTGACACTCCCCCCGACCTGTGCGGTTGGCAGAATGGCCCTATGTCTTGTCCCCTGTTTGAACACCGTCTCCCACAGTGCACGCCCTGGACGACTTGTGATCAATGTGATAGATAATCCATTGATGTTGTTAAAAGATGACTCCTCTGATTGAATTACCTGTT
Source organism: Isurus oxyrinchus (assembly GCA_026770705.1). Classification (NCBI taxonomy): domain Eukaryota; kingdom Metazoa; phylum Chordata; class Chondrichthyes; order Lamniformes; family Lamnidae; genus Isurus; species Isurus oxyrinchus. The sequence continues at coordinate 100,473,442 of JANJGN010000007.1, read as the reverse complement.
CTGGTTTGAGTCCTGTGAAACAAAACATCCCAATCTGGTCGGTGATGTGCTGCCAGTTATGGATTGAACCTTCTTTCTTCAGGTTTGACACCAGCTGCTCTCTCATACTGATGATACGGTTTGCCATTCCCTTTACCTCCTCTAGCCTGGTCAGGAGCAAGACAAAGAAAGGATAATTCGCTACAACAGGCTTCCTTCTGCTATAGAAGAAATTATTTTTTTACAAATGTGCTCATCAAGGTGAGGGATGCCAGTGCTGGAGGATGAAACACTTTCCATTTCAGGCAACCTGTGTAAGAATCAAATATTCCCAAGTAAGGTAAAATATGGTTTTAATGTCAGGATCCTGCAACTCTGTCTCAACACATTGTCTTACCTCCAAACTTCAATCAGTGTCAAATTAAGGAACAGTTGTGTACCGTGGGCCCCTGACCACTGGCAACTGAGCTCGGCTGCCCAGCCTCAGTTTATGACCAGCAGGCAATGATTTGACCAGTTTTTAAGACTGTTTCAGACTGAAGGAAACCATCCAACTTATTGCATCAACCCACCCACAAGGTAGGACCATCTACATTTACTCCACTCTTAAGCACTGCTGCCATTAGCTATATTAGTACAATTTCAAAATGTTAGCTTGCACACTTAAAAGAAGCAGTAACAAGCAAGAGAGTAATATCAATTAATTCCCAGCGTGTTTGTGAGGGTTGGTGCTGCCTCACAGGAATGATTTATTGTGGTAATAGGGGGAACAGAATTTGTACAGTTGAATACAAGGTAGCCCAATACAAGGTAGTGAAAAAAATCCTTGAAACAAGAGAAGTGCTTTTTCTTGGCAGTTTGTGCCAAAGCAAACCACATTTGAAAGGTATGCAAACATACAGCAAACTTCGTACTCTTACAAAATCAGCATCAACTGTGGAGAAATATAGGCACAAGGTGACCAGACGTGTCTCAGCTTATCGTGCGGACTTCTGAAAATGTCTCAGTGGATTTACTGCATTTATGGTCCTTAAATAAGTGAAGCTAGGGTCAGCTAACATGCTCCAGACCTTGTTATGGTGTTTACAGCACACTGGGAGAGAATTATACAGTACAGGAGTCCATTCACCCATTGTGTCCATGCTGGCTCTTTGTCCTATTAGTTCCTCTCCCCTGCTCTTCCCCTGTAGCCCTGCAATTTTCTCCCTTTCAAGTATTTATCCAATTCCCTTTTGAAAGTTACTACTGAACCAACTTCCACCACCCTTTCAGGCAGTGTATCCCATCCTGATAACTCACCATGTTAAAAAAATTTCTCAATCCCCCTCTGGTCCTTTAGCCAATTACCTTAAATCCTCTAGTTACTGCAATCCTGCCCTGGAAACAATTTCTCCTTCATTTTGAACACCTCTATTAAATCCCCCCACAACTTCCTCTGCTCGGAGAAACCATGGTCTCTGAGCACTGATATCCTTGTTTTCCTTTCAGTGTGCTGCTGGTCCTGGCTGAGCCCATGGCTCTGTATTGTCTCCGATGCCAGGATTCTGGAGCTACAAAGAATCACAATATCCAGAAAAAATATTTGTACGCTAGGAATGAGACTGTCTTATTCCTTTTAGTTCTAAAGGAGCCAAGTTGAAGGGCGCCCATATCTGTGGAAAATGGGGGAAGAGGTTGCAGCAAGTTTAAATAACAACGCTGGTCACCAACCCTTGGACAGAAAACAGAGTCATAGGTTGTGTTCAACATTTTGTCTATGTAGAGGTCATAAAAGGAACATGGGAGACCAGTTGGGAAGAGCCCTGAAAGGTAGACAAGGGCCTAGTCTGCAAAGTGTTCTTTGTCCTCACAACCAGGCATTGACTTTTTCTCCCAATCCCTACATGTACGATAACACAGCCTGTGTTGGATGGTTTAACAATGAAAGCCCCCTCCTCCCCTCGTAATGCGAGCTGTTATACAGCACACTAACTGGAGCAGTGTGGGTCTATTATTTTCTCCAAGATAAGGAGAAGCTGAAATAAACTGAAAGAGAGTAAAATATATTATAACTATTACTCAGTACACAGACTTATTGACAGTAAAATATAGCAGCATAATGATTTGTATCTGTCCTTGACCTGCTAAAGAGTCGAACAGTCTGTATTTCACAAGACTAGAAAAGCATATGATGACAAGTGTGAAGATCCTGATATCCAGCTCACATTACGAAGTGGTGGGGGGGAGGTGGGCTTTCATTATTGAACCATCCAACATAGGCTGTGTTATCGTACATCTAGGGATTGGGAGAAAAAGTCAATGCCTGGTTGTGAGGACGGAGAACACTTTGTGGGGAGACCAATGACCCTAAAACAAGGGAAATGTACAAGGCCAGCCTAAAGTTTGTAACAAGCAAGTCAGACACTGCTAATGTTAAATAATGAAAATAAAATAATGGGGTGGGTTTTTCCAGCTCTGCCGCAGCAGATGCGGCGAGCCAGCCAAAGGTCCATAGACTTCGGCGGCACCAGTAAATCCCACTGGCAGGCGGGACCAGGAGACCCCACCCATTGTTTCAACAGTCTGTGAACAAAATAAAATTAATGACAATGTTGCTGCACTAAAGTGGATCACCTGCACTTTTCACGGTTTAGCTTCAGTGAGCAGTGGAGGAAATGCAAAGTGTTGAACGAGAATCAACAATTGATGCCCAATCAGATTTACAAATAGTTTGTGAAGATTTACAGGTTCAAGCTGCAGTGCCCTGAGCTGAGTCCTGCAGCCATGCTCCTGCTCTGTCTGATCATTCACTGAATCCAGCACAAAGCACAATGGAACACAAACCCAGGGGCACATGGTGCTTCTGTCAGCCTACTGACAGACTGTGACAATGGCTCAAAGTTTTTAAGTTGATGTACTTCTGACCAGACAACAAATAATATTTAACAAACAGAAGTGGCTGCAGGAGGGCACTGCACTCCATGCCAGCTCTCTTTGTCTCCGTGCTTAGTGGACTCTGAACATTTTTTACACCATGGATCAACCTCCCCTAACTGTTCCTCTATATGGTGCACCATCTATCTTCATTACAGCAACAGGTTATGCCTGGTAACAGATTGTCCCAATGCCTGGGATGGTAAGGGGCACACAGATACCAAGAAAGGCTACAGGCAAAAGCACATATGTACAATGTTAAAAGGGACTAATGACTCAGTTTATAAGCAGAAAATCAGGTTTAAGCCAATACTTTTTTTAATAAAATAATGCAACACATAAAAATGTCAATAGATTTACAAGGAGAGATACCCGTGATAAATAGGTCAAAATACTTCTAATATCATCAACATGCAATTCCCCAAATAGCAGAAATAATTACTCTCCATTTAAGACTGTGAAAACTTTGATCAAGTCACCTGTTCATCTTCTAAATCGTAGGGAACACAACCTTGGTTGGATAATTTCTCCTTGTAATTTATTCCCAGTCTGTGTATTCTCTCCTGGCAATTTAAAGTTTGGAACCCAAAAGAAGGCATTATAACAGTGCAGCACACCCTCAATACTACAGTGGAGCATCAACCTAGATTATGTGCTCAAATCTCTTGAGCGGGGGCTTGAACTCATCACCTTCGGACGCAATGCCCAGAGTTCTACCCACTGAGCCATCGCTGATGCATTACTCAGGGCCGTTCTGGCACTTCTGACATGTCTCCCTTCTTCCAGAAGACAGAAGGTAGCAATGGAAGGGTGCTTTTCTGAATGGAGAGCTGTGACTAGTGGAGTTCTGCGGGGATCAGTGTTGGGACCTTTGCTGTTTGTAATATACATAAATGATTTGGAGGAAAACGTAACTGGGCTAATTAGTAAGTTTGCAGACGACACTAAGGTTGGAGGAGTTGCAGATAGTGAAGAGGATTGTCAAAGGATACAATGCGATAGATCGGTTGGAGATTTGGGCGGAGAAATGGCAGATGGAGTTTAATCTGGACAAATGCGAGGTAACGCATTTTGGAAGGTCTAATACAGGCAGGAATTATAAACAGTAAATGGCAGAACCCTTAAGTGCATTGACAGGCAGAGGGATCTGGGTGTACAGGTCCACAGGTCACTGAAAGTGGCAACGCAGGTGGATAAGATAGTCAGGACGGCAAATGGCATGCTTGCCTTCACTGGCAGGGGTATTGAGTATAAAAGCTGGGAAGTCATGCTGCAGCTGTATAGAACCTTGATTAGACCACACTTGGAATATTGCGTGCAATTCTGGTCACCACATTACCAGAAGGATATGGAGGTGCTGGAGAGGGTGCAGAGGAGGTTTACCAGGATGCTGCCTGGTCTGGAGGTTATTAGCTATGAGGAGAGGTTGGAGAAACTCAGATTGTTCTCATTAAAGCGACGGAGATTGAAGGGCGACTTGATAGAAGTTTACAAAATTATGAGTGGCATGGACAGAGTAGATAGTCAGAAGCTTTTTCCCAGGATGGAAGAGTCAATTACTAGGGGACATAGATTTAAGGTGAGAGGAGAAAACTATAGAGGAGATGTGAGGGGTAGTGAGTGTCTGGAATTCACTGCCAGAGGAGGTGGTGGAAGCAGGTACAATAGTGGTGTTTAAGAGGCAGCTTGACAAATACATGAATTGAACGAGATTAGAGGGATACGGACCCCGGAAGTGCAAAATGTTTTAGCTGTCGGCCAATATGATCGGCACAGGCTTGGAGGGCCGAAGGGCCTGTTCCTGTGCTGTACTTTTCTTTGTTCTCTTTTGTTGTTCCTTAATCAAGGTTTCCTACCCACTGTGGTTGACAGGGACCTCAGTCATGCCTCACCCATCTCCTGCGCCTCTGCCCTCACACCTTTCTCTCCTTCCCAGAATCATGATAGGATCCTCCTTGTCCTCACTTGTCACCCCACCAGACACTGCATCAAAGGGTCATCCTCCACCATTTCCACCAACTTCAGCATGATGCCACCACCAAACACATCTTCCTCTCACCTCCCCCCGCCCCATCAGCATTCTGTAGGGACCATTCCTTCTGTGACACCCTGGTCCATTCCTCCATCATCCCCTTTACCTCCTCCCCGTCCTAAAGCTCAAACACTCCTTTCAAATGAAGCAGTGGTTCACTTGCGCCTCCTTCATTTTGGTCCACTGCATTTGCTGCTCCCAATGTGGTCTCCTCTACATTGGGGAGACCAAAAGCAAACAGGGTGACTGCTCCGTGGAACACCTTTGGTCTGTTCGCAAGCATGACCCATACCTTCCTGTCAATTGCCATTTCAACACAAAATTCTGCTCTCATGCCCACATTTCTGCCCTTGGCCTGCTGCAATGTTCCAGTGAAGCCCTAAGCAAACTGGAGGAATAGCACCTCATCTTCCAATTAGGTACTTTACAGCCTTCCGGAGTTAACATTGAGTTCAACAACTTCAGACCATGAGCTCCATCTTTTTTTCAAAACTTTTACACTCCCTTAAACATTAACTATGTTTCTCTCTCCACAAATGCTGTCAGACCAGCTGAGTTTTTCCAACATTTTCTGTTTTTGTATCATCACTCAGGGCCTTTGGGTTTGACCATCTGAGCCTTTGCTGGACCTCAGTATTTTTCAAACAAAAAGTCAGGCGAGTTAGGATTTCTTATAAGAAAGCCGCCACTGCAGGCAAACCTAGAACATGTTCTCAGTCTTTGTATCACACTCACCATTCTTTTCGGAGCTCTGCCGTGTTCATGATGGTGGCGGCAATACGAGCTCCATTTAGCGGCGGGTTAGAATACATGGGGCGGATCAGGATCTTCAGCTGCGATTCCACCCGCTTTGCCTCATCGGGGTCACTGCAGATTACTGTGAATCCGCCAACACGCTCGCCTGAAAGGTTGAGGGACCCATTAGTCCTTTGCAGCTGAACACTAACTTTCAAAAGGCAACTGTGCAGCTAAACCCCACAAAATCTATTTAGCAGTTTAGCATTAAACTCGAGAGTGTTCGAACACTCTCGAGCTTAATGCTACTTTTCTACTTTAACCCACTGTTTTTAAAGGACCTTTTCCTAACTGGCACTGGCAGAACTCCAAGTTGCTATTCTTCATGCAACAGCTTGTTCAAGGACTGCTACAGGATATTCAACAACAGGAGAGGAGTTACAGCTGAGCCTGTCCTTAGTTAATGCTCATACAGTGCACTTTCCAGGTGGGAGCAGCAGACAGTGATCAGAAACAGGTATGACTGGCTGATGGCTTAAATTTCCCCTCCCAGCCCAGAGAAGCTGAGGCCAAGGATAGCTTCACCATCACAATCAGCCCCCCTGGGGGGTACAGCTTTATTGACACAAAGTTGTACATTGCCAGCCACTTTAATACTTTCTCTTTAAAAACAAGGGATCTTTCTCCCATCTCAAACATCTCCACAATTCAACATTACTTCACTAGTCACAAATTATTTGAAGCCAATCCCACATGTAATGGAAAATGTCAAGCTTCTAGGACTTCTCCAGTGGCCTGTGAAAGCTATCCACACAATTTTCAGCATGATCCTCTGATTAATTTTAAACCCCTCTAACCCAGGAGCACTGGAACCAACTGTGAGGCCTGACTGTTAGCTAATTGAGATCAGCTAAAATTGTACAGACCAACAACCAACCTCAGGCCTTCTGGTCTCTTTTAGCACAGTAATGCAATGGGAAAAACACTGAGTAGTTCAAAAGGAACATTCCTGATCTTAGCCATGTCACTGCTCTGAGGAATAAAGGAAATACCAGGCACAACCACAAAGGAAAGGAACACGAGTTAGGAGAGTCATCCATTCTCACACATCTTCCAGTGTTTGGATAGTGGAATGGTACTGACAAAGGGACTGGGGGTGCGGAGTTGCCAAATGACCCCTCCAACAGACAAGTTGGGCAATGTGGAGAGACGAGAAAAAGTTACTTCAAAAAAGACAGGTGCCAAATAATACTCTCACTGATTTGGCGTTTGTACACATTTGGAGCTGTTCAATCCCAAAATAAACTGCAAAAGCCAACTGGAAGGCACCCAAGGATATTTACTCACCATAGAGGCCCATGTTCTTAGCATAGGACTGTGACAGAACCAAGTTAATGCCTTGTTCAAGGAAGAAGCGCACAGCCCAGGCATCTCTGTCAGCATCTCCACTTGCAAAACCTTGATAAGCCATGTCAAAGAATGGGAAGAGATTTCTTTTCTAGACAAAAAATTAAAAATCTCAGCTACATCATTTTATTTAAACAGGTATTATTTATTTAAATGCCATGTCATGTACCCTGTCTCCTATAATATATTAGATACAACGTGCTGCACAGAAATACAATGTACTGTATTTTATCTCCTACAAGAAAGAACTTGCTAAGGGGTTTGTACATTCACCATCTCAATTGAGATGGATGTGGAGAAGAAGTTTTTTGCAACAAGAACCAACACTAAGAAACACTGCAGAGCCATCTCTCACCTTGACCATAGCGGCCAGCTCCTTCCACTGCTCGGATCTCGGGTCTACTCCTGTGGGGTTGTGGGCGCAAGCGTGAAACAGGATGATGGCCTGCTCTGGAATTTTCTGCAGGGGATACAAATAGAAAAGTCTAAATATACTTCCTTTAAAGTTTTAGAGGACAAACAAGCATTTGAAACCCACAGTTATACAAGTTAGTGATATTTGTCTCATGATCCCCAGCATAATCTCAGTGTGGAATCCACAACTCACCATCCAATAATTAACTCCGAATATTCAGCATCTTGCAACATATCTGTGCTTCACGATTGAAGCTGCTACATTGTTAGTTTTACACCATTACTAGAGGGTATTTCTTTGGTCCTCTGTAGGGAACTAAAGGACAGAATTTAAAATGTGCTAATTTTTGCTCAGGCCAGAACTAGGAATATATCTATTTTTTTTTATACACCATCTATTTTGATGTACGCCACAGCAATTCCATTAATGAAACAGAATGGGAGTTTGCACCCCTGAATTCCTCGATTCAAAACATTTGTCTCATTTGGTGTTTGTGTGCGGGGCTTATATTCACAACTGGCTGCCTTGTTTACACACAAAGGAGAGTCTACTCTTCAGAAATAGTTAATTGGATATAAACTGCTTTGGACTGTTCCTATGATGCACATCTCATGACTAGATTTCAACATTGATTATTCTTCCTCTTTGTCATGCGTCAGTGACCAGTTATGGACCGACTGTATGCTATACAAAATAATTTAGCACCTACCGTCTCCCCCAAGTTTATTTTCCGCCTCACCCCATTCAACAAATGATGGACAGATAACTATAATGGCCAATCTTTTTGTGCAGTAAACAGGAAGTATGAAAAGCATATATCATTACAATTAGAGGCTGCCTGTGTGCTCAAGGAAGCTTTGGAGTTGTACAGTCAGGATGAAGCATTGGTGGGAGCGCAATTTGAGGTCATGAAGAGAGTCTTGTTAATCGCTCATAAACATTTAACAGCCTGAGTGACTTTCTTTTCCTCCTGACCACACTGGTAGACAGTACAATGAGATTAGTGATGAAACTTCACAATTTCCTCACACAAATTGACAAAAACCCCTGACCTGTAACCTAGGTAATCCCAGTTACAAGCAATCGGAAATCAATGAGTATACAAAATTCCTTCAGCCAGTTACAGGCAGATGTCACCAACAATGAAATCCATTTTTGGAATCAGCAACATCAGACTGCATTGTCAATGTTTTTTGCAATTAGCAGTAAGAACGACCATCCATCAGCTTAGCTACACTGAAGTATATATATTGTGTACACACGTGCACATCACATAAAAAAACACAAAAATATATTATTCAGAGTCTTACCAGCCTTGTATCCAAGAACTGTCTAAAAAGCACACTCACCGAAATGTCCTCTAGTGCTCCTGCAAAGTCAAAACCACAAGTCTTCGGATCATAATAGCGGTAACCTTTGACTTCCAAACCAGCATCCCTGAAGATAGGTGTGTGGTTGCCCCAGGATGGTTTGGGCAGATAGACCTCTCGGCTGTTCTTGTAGAACCGTTGCTGCAAGGCAGGAGAAAGCACCAATGGTACACATTATGGTTGGGGTGTTATTACAGTATTCTTCTCCTATACCTCCCACTAAACAAGTGTCCTTCTGCTTTACGCTGTTGTACATCACTCCAACCGTCTGAGTGCCGCTCAATATTTTGCAGAATAAATCACAAATCACAAACATTTTACATTAAAAAATAGGTTTCAGGAGGGGGAAAATAGGGGTGGGAAGAGTTCTGGTCTTATTTAAGGAGGGTATACTTACATTGGAGACATGTGGCAGTTCAGAAAAGGTTCACTAGGCTGATTCCTGGGATGAGGGGTTTGTCTTATGAGGAAAGGTTGAACAGGATGGGCCTATACTTATTGGAGTTTAGAAGAATGAAAGGTGATCTTATTGAAACATATAAGATCCAGAGGGGACTTGACAGGGTAGATGCGGAGAGGATGCTTATTCTCATGGGGGATATCTAGAACTAGGGGATACAGTTTCAAATAATGGATCTCCTATTTAAGAGGGGGATGAGGAGGAATTTCTTCTCTCAGTGGATTGTTAATCCTTGGAATTCTCTAGGCCAGAGAGCAGTGGAGGCTGAGTCATTGAATATATTCAAGGCTGAGTTAGACAAATTTTTGATTGACAGGGAGATCAAGGTTATGGGGTGGGGGAGTGGGCAGGAAGGTTAAGGCCTTCTGTGATATTATTGAATGGTGAACAGGCTCGAGGGGCCAAATGGCCTACCCCTGCTCCTTTGTCCTTCAGAATTAAGTATTAAAATAGGATCTTATTGAACAGCACATCTGACTGACCACTACATTTCCTCTGACTTGTTCACATCACCAAAACACTGGAGTTATGTAGCTGTCAGTTTAGACGGTGATCAAAGCACCTCACTGGTGCCAACTGGCAAATATGTGGCTTTCAAATATCAAAATATTCCACAGTTGAGATAATCAGTTATGCCAAATGCTTTAAAACAAAAAGGCTTCTTGCTGTTATTTTACTTCAGAATTTTCAATAAAACCAATCCACAATGGCAGAGATTTCAGATTATCCCAAGTGAATACACAAGATCGACGGCTTCCTCGTACCTACACAAGATCTACGGCTTCCTCGTACCTACACAAGATCGACGGCTTCCTCGTACCTACACAAGATCGACGGCTTCCCTCGTCCCTACACAAGATCTACGGCTTCCTCGTACCTACACAAGATCGACGGCTTCCCTCGTACCTACACAAGATCTACGGCTTCTTCGTACCTACACAAGATCTACGGCTTCCTCGTACCTACACAAGATCTACGGCTTCCTCGTACCTACACAAGATCTACGGCTTCCTCGTACCTACACAAGATCTACGGCTTCCTCGTACCTACACAAGATCTACGGCTTCCTCGTACCGACACAAGATCTACGGCTTCCTCGTACCTACACAAGATCTACCGCTTCTTCGTCCCTACACAAGATCTGCGGCTTCCCTCGTACCTACACAAGATCTACGGCTTCTTCGTACCTACACAAGATCTACGGCTTCCTCGTACCTACACAAGATCTACGGCTTCCTCGTACCTACACAAGATCGACGGCTTCCTCGTCCCTACACAAGATCTACGGCTTCCTCGTACCTACACAAGATCGACGGCTTCCCTCGTACCTACACAAGATCTACGGCTTCTTCGTACCTACACAAGATCTACGGCTTCCTCGTACCTACACAAGATCTACGGCTTCCTCGTACCTACACAAGATCTACGGCTTCCTCGTACCGACACAAGATCTACGGCTTCCTCGTCCCTACACAAGATCTACGGCTTCCTCGTACCTACACAAGATCTACGGCTTCCCTCGTACCTACACAAGATCTACGGCTTCCTCGTACCTACACAAGATCGACGGCTTCCTCGTACCTACACAAGATCGACGGCTTCCTCGTACCGACACAAGATCTACGGCTTCCTCGTCCCTACACAAGATCTACAGCTTCCTCGTACCTACACAAGATCTACGGCTTCCCTCGTACCTACACAAGATCTACGGCTTCTTCGTACCTACACAAGATCTACGGCTTCCTCGTACCTACACAAGATCTACGGCTTCCTCGTACCTACACGAGGTCTACAGCTCTCTCTCCCTCCTGACCGGTATGTTTGCCAACTTCTGCATTATTTCTTCCCTTTTCAGCTTGGGTGGGAGGGTTCTCCTAGTAAGCAGGGCATTAAACACACACACTACTCTCCAAAAGGTTGAAGCAACCCCCCCTGAGAAACCAAAGTTGAAGGATCAAGGCCCATGGTGTAGGATGCAACCAAGGTTGAAAGAAATGACAGACACAAGGTTGGATATAGTCAAGATAATCTTTGAATTTTAGAAACCTAAAGACTGTAGGAAGAAGGAGAGACAAACAAAGGTAAGGATTGCCACAGGTTTGAGGTCCTGGGGAAATATCGGTTTGCATAAGAAACAATGCAACAAACCTTGGTGATAATAGTGAGGAGTAAGAGGCTGTAGGACACTGTATCTGTATTGTAGGAGAAATGAGAAAGGCAAGTTCAGAGAAGTTAACACTAAAGCCGCAACGTGAAACGTATTCCAGCAGGCATCTTTCCACTCACCAGAAAGTTGGCACCAATCCTCAGTGATCCAGTTCCAGAAATGGTCTGTACAGTGATATACTGAAATCAAAAAGAAGCAAAGCATTAATTACAGATTGTGTGTTAGCAAAACATTCAGAATAACAATGTGCACGAGAAGCCCATGGGCAGGGAGAAACTACTGTCATATTTGGACCTTACAGCCAAAATTGGAGCAGTGAGTTTACAAGAAAGCAGTTGGACTTGAGGACTGAATAATGCAGTGGGTTAAAGCAGAGACACATTTTCAACTACACCAAGGACCCTCTTTAATGTTGAACTTGGCAGAACTTGGGTCCATCTTTAAATCCAAAGTTTTTATTTTGTAAATGCAACCACAGATCTCCCCCAACTACGAACACAGCCACCCACTGTACAAAGTAAAAATTAAAAGCAGCCATTTAATTCTTTGGTTGATTTTACACAGCACCTGCTTTATTCATTTATTTTGGAGCATGTGGATTGGAAACTGTGGGGACATGCACACATTATTGGCCCTGGCACTGATGGGATCAAGCCTGAGCACTATGCACCAGTAATGAAATAAGACCTATAATGGGTCTCGAGGTATGGATCCTGTGGATCATGCAAAACGGGGCTCCAGTCTGTAAGGCCTGGATGTGAAATTGAATGCAAACTGATGGGATGAATAAGGGGGCAATGGGTCTGGGCAGTCTTGGTCCATTCTAATTGGGGACGCCACCAGTGTCTTAGACAACATGTGCAGGAAGTGTCACCAGCTGCAGAACCTTGAGCTCCGGGTTTCAGAGCACGAGTGGTGGCTGGAGTCACTGTGACGTATCCATGAGGCTGAGAGCTACGTGGATAGCATGTTCAGAGAGATGATCACACTGCAGCTCAGGAGCCTGGAGGCAGAAAGGGAATGGGTGACCACCAGGCAGCCCAAGAAAATTAGGCAGGTAGTGCAGGAGTCTCCTGGGGTCCTGCTCACTAATCAGTTTTCCGTTTTGGATACTGGTGAGGGTGTTGGTTCCTCAGAGGAGTGCAGTCACATCCAAATTTGTGGCACCACAGGCAGCTCTGCTGTACAGGAGAGGAGAAAGAAAAGGGGAAGAACAATGTAATAGGGATTCAATATTTAGGGGAAAAGACAAGCGTTTCTATGGCCGTAGACATGACTCTAGGATGGTGCCAGGGTCAAGGATGTCACGCAGCAGCTGCAGGACATTCTTCTGGGGGAGGGTGAACAGCCAAAGGTTGTGGTCCATGTTGGTTCCAAAGACTTAGGTAGGAAAGGGGATGAGAACCTGAAAGCAGACTTTAGGGAGCTAGGAAGGAGATTGAAAAGCAGGAACTCTAGAGCAGTAATCTCAGGATTACTCCCAGTCCCACGTGTGAGTATAGAAATAGGAGAGTGAACAAATAAACAAGTGGCTGGGAAGCTGGTGTAGGAAGTAGGGCATCAGATTTCTGAGACATTGGGATTGGTTCTGGGGAAGGTGGGACCTGTACAAGCCAGACAGCCTACACCTAAACAGACCTAGGACGAATAGCCTCGCAGGAAGATTTGCTAATGCTGTTGGTGGGGATTTAAAATAGATTGGCAGGGGAATGGGAACCTGAGGGAAAATTCAAAGCAGGGAACAGGAAATGGAGAATTAGTGAGTGACTTAAAGACAGAAGCAGTACAGGTTAAAAAGTGCACAGCACAGGAATTTGGCAGTGTCAGAAGGTATATAAGTAAATGCAAGGAGCATAGTAAATAAAGCCGATGAGCTGAGGGCACAGATAGATACATGGCCACATGATATTATCGCTATAACGGAAACTTGGCTTAAGGATGGGCAAAAATGGCAGCTCAACATCCTTAAATATAGAGTTTTCAGACAGGATAGGGAGGGGGATAAAAATGTCAGAGTGTAGCATTATCGGTTAAAGAATCAGTTACACCTGTGAGGAAGGATGATATACTAAACGAAGCATCAAACGAGGCCACATAGGTTGAGCTCAGAAATAAAAAAGGGGCAGTCACACTGCTAGGAGTGTAATATAGACCCCAAAATAGTGGAAAGGAGTTAGAAAAGCAAATATGTAGACAGATTTCTGAGTACAAAAACAATAGGGCAGTAATCGTTGGGGACTTCAACGACCCGAATATCAAATGGGATATGAAGTGTGAAGGGCACAAAATTTTTGAATTGTATTCAAGATAACTTTTTTAGCCAGCATGTAACAAGCCCAATGAGGGGGCGCAATTCTAGATTTAATCTTAGGAAATGAAGCTGGGCAAGTGGATGAAGGAGCAGTTGGGGACCGATTTGGAGACAGTGTTAAGAAATAGAGATAGTTTAAGTAAGTTATATTGGTACTTGTGGGTGTTAGGAATAAGTTTTAGCTTTATTCTTTAAGTTTGACTTGTATTTCTGTGTGTCTGTGTGTTAAGGTCAAACTGAGTTTTAGTTTCACTTTAAAAGGTGCCTGCATTTCTGAAAGTTTTATGACTGTGGTAGCTAAGTTAAACAAACAAGAGAAGAGAAACTCCTGAGAGGCAGGTCCCTCCTACAGACACACAAAGAAAAACTAAAGAAACAACAGTTTTGAGGGCAGTTTGAAGACAGCTGCCAAACAGAAGCCACCTAGAAGGAACAGATAGCCAGTGCCAAGCTAAATTTAGCTGAAAGTGGCTGTCAGAGAGACTGGAGCAAAAGGAACAGACAGCAAGTTTCAAGATAAAGAAAAGACCCCAAAATCCAGGGAAGTGGAACAGGAGAAAGTCCCAAGCAGACTTTCTAGTTAAAAGAAGAATAGGAGCCTGGAAAAGGTCCTATTAATGAAGTTAAGGGTGAGGGGCAGGGAGAAAGGCTCCAAGCTTTGGATTCAAAGGGACAAAAGCTACAAAAGCTGTAGAAAGCAGATTTAAAGTGAAAACAGCTTGCAAGAGATGGCTGATGGGTTATAACTCTTTGTTATAGGCATGTGAAGCAGTGGTGCCATGTTGACAGCTATGTCAGTGAGTGTGTGGGGGAGGCATCTTGAATGCATGTGGTGACCCGAGGAGAGGAACATAGAAAGGAGTTCGAAATCCTGGCAGTGAACCCTTGCGGAAGTCATCTGAGAGAAAATGTCAGTTTGGGAGAAGATTCCAAGACATGTTCTTGGAAAGTGGAGATTGGAAACCCTCATGTGAAAAACGAAGTTCAGTGAGACCAGTTGGCTCACGGTGTAACAAGCATGTGGGAGAAGTTAAGAAGAAATTCATGGCATCTGTCTGGGGTGGCATCTGTCCCTTGGTTTCAGAGTGTGGTGTGTCTGACCACAGGTCACCTACTGGTTTACATGGTATAGTTGTGGGTGAAGGAGTATTGTAATATAGTTCATCTTTTCTTGTTTAATAAATGTTTTATGCTTTTGTTAAAAGTTCACAATCGGACTCCGGTGACTCTGTTCAATAGCCCCTCTCCATGGATCTAAACAAAAATAGAAGTTAGGACCTATCAACCTGGGTTCTACCCTGGGATTTGGCTTGTCTCGTGGTAACCACAGCTGGGGACCATAACAATAGCGACCACAAAACAGTTAGATTTAGCATCATTATGGAAAAGTACAAAGATAGAGCAGGAGTAAAAGTTCTAAATTGGTGGAAGACAAATGTTACAAAATTGAGAGGTGAGCTGGCGAGAATGGACTGGATACAGCTATTAGAAGGAAAAATTGTATCAAATCAGTGGTAGGCATTCAAGGGCTAGATTCTGTGGGCACAGTTGTAAACATGTCTCCACAAAAAAAAAGGGTGGTACTGCCAAATCTAGAGCCCCCTGGTTATCCAGAAGCATACAGGCCAAGGCAAAACAGAAAAAGAATGCTTATGACAGTCACTAAAGACTTAATTCTGTAGAAAGCCTAGAGGAATATACAAAGTAGAGGGGTGAAGTAAAAATGGAAATTTGGAAAACAAAGAGAGGATACAAAAAATATTTGCAGGTAAAATCAAAGAAACTCCTAAGATTTTTTACCAGTACATTAAGAGCAAGACAATAACTAAGGAAAAGAAAGGGCCTATCAGAGGTGTACATGGTAACTTGTGGGTTGATGCTGAAGACGTGGGCAGGGTTCTGAATGAGTACTTTGTCTCTGACTTCACTGAGAGAGATGATACAGACATTTTAGTTAAAGAGGAGTGTGAAATATTAGATACAATAAGCATAATGAGAGAGGAAGTACTGGAGGGACTGGCGTTCTTGAAGGTGGATATATCACCAAGGCCAGATGGATTGTATCCTAGGCTGTTGAAGGAAGTCAGGGAGGAAATAGTGGATGCTCTGAGGTTTATTTCCAACCCTCACTAGAAACAGGCGAGGTCCCAGAGGATTGGTGGTCTGCGAACGTTGTACCATTATTTAAAAAGGGTGTGAGTGATAGGCCAGAAAATTATAAGCTGGTCAGTCTGACTTCGGTGGTGGGCAAATTATTGAAACTAATTCTGAGACACAGGATAAACTGTCACTTGGAAAGGCGCCGATTGATCAGGGATAGTCAGCATGGTTTGGTTAGGAGAAAATAGTATCTTACTAACTTAATAGAATTTTTTGAGGAAGTAACGAGGAAGATTAATGAGGGTAGTGCAGTGGATGTTGTCTACATGGATTTCAGTAACGCAGGTTCCACATGGTAGACTGGTCAGGAAAGTGAGATCTCATGGGATACAGGGAAGATGGCAGGTTGGATACAAAATTGGCTCAGTGACGGGAAACAAAGGGTAATGGTTGATGGATATTGTGCAAACGGAAAACAGTTTCCAATGGTGTTCCACAGGGCTCAGTATTGGGGCCCTTGCTATTTGTTGTACATATTAATGATTTAGACTTAAATGTGGGAGGCATGGTTAGGAAATTTGCAGATGACACAAAAATTGGCTGTGTAGTTGACAGTGAAGAGGATAGCTGTCGACTCCAGAATGAGATCAATGGTTTGGTTGAGTGGGCGGAGAAGTGGCAAATGGAATTCAATCCGGAAAAATGTGAGGTAATGCATTTAGGGATGGCAAACAAAGCAAGAGAATACTCAATAAACGGGAAGCTATTGAGAGGGATTGAGAAAGTGAGAGACCATGGAGTGCATGTCCACAGGTCCTTGAAGGTGGCAAGACAGGTGAACAAGGTGGTCAGGAAAGCAAATGGAATGCTTTCCTTTGTTGGACGAGGTATTGAATACAAACGCAGGGATGTAATGATGGAACTGTATAAAACGTTGGTTAGTCCACAGCTGGAATGTTGTGTACAGTTCTGTTTACCACATTACAGGAAGGACGTAATTGTTCTGGAGAGAGTGCAAAGAAGGTTTACAAGAATGTTGCCAGAGCTTGAAAATTGCAGCTATAAGGAGAGATTGGATAGGCTATGGTTGTTTTCCTTTGAACAGAGGAGGCTAAGGGGTGATCTAATTGAGGTGTACAAAATTTTGAGGGGCCTAGACAGGAAAGACTTGTTTTTCCTAGCTGAGGGGTCAATTACCAGGGGGCATAGCTTTAAGTTGATTGGTAGAAGCATTAGAAGGGAAATGAGGAAAAACTTTTTCATCCAGAGGGTGGCAACATCTGGAATTCACTGCCTGAATTGGTTGTTGAGGCTGAAATGCTCAACTCACTTAAAAGGTAGCTGGATCTGTAACTTAAGTGCTGTAACCTGCAAGGCTATGGACCAGGTGCTAGGAAGTGGACTTAAAACGAGCAGCTAGTTTTTTTCTCTCTTTCTGGCCAGCGCAGACATGATGAGCTGAATGGCCTCTTTCTGCACTGCAACGTTTCTATGGTTCTATGGCAGAGTTTGCAAAAATAATAAAAAGGCAGGCCTATAGTCTCTTCATCTGAATGCCAGTAGTATTTGTAACAAAATGGATGAACTGACAGCTCAAATAGAAATAAGTATGACCTTATAGGCACTACAGAGACATGGCTGCAAGGTGATCAAGGCTGGGACCTGAATATTTAAGGGTACTTGACATTTCAGAAGGACAGGAGGCTAGGAAAAGGTGGTGGGTTAGTTCTGTTAATTAGAGATGACATGAGCACAATAGTGAATTGACCTTAGTTTTAAAGAAGATGATGTAGAATCAGTTTGGGTAGAGATAAGAAATAGCAAAGGTAATAAATCACTTGTGGAAAGGGCTTATAGGCCTCCAAACAGTAACTACACTGGGACTGGATATATAGGAATGAATAATGGAGATATGTAAGAAAGGTACAGCAGTAATCAAGGATGATTTTAATCCATACATGGATTGGACGGATCAGATCAGCAAAGGTAGCTTGGAAGATGAGTTCATTGAGTGTTTTCAGGACAATTTCTTAGAGCTGTATGTTCTCGAGTCAACCGGAGAGCAAGCTATTCTAGACCTGGTAATGTGCAATAAGGCAGGTTTAATTAATGACTGTACAGCAAAGGAGCCTCTAGGTAGCAGTGATCATAACATAATTGAATTTCACATTCACTTTGAGGGAGAGAAGGGTGAGAAGTGAGAGTCCAAGACTAGTGCCTAAAACTTAAATAATGGCAATTACAAGGGTCCGAGGACAGAGTTGGAGAAAGTGAACTGGGAAAATAGCTTAAATAGGTGGTCAGAAAAGAAACAGTGGCATACATTTAAGGAAATAGTCCATAACTCTCAGCAAAGATATATTCCATTGAGAAAGACTCTGGATGCACCATCCATGGCTAACTAAGGAAGTTATAGATAGTCTCAATTGAAAGAAAAAAAAGTCCAATATTTTGAAGATTAGTGGTACATCAGAAGATTGCTGATTCCTGTCCAAAGAATGAATATACAAAAGAGAGAGAAATTAGAGCATGAGAGCTACTCAAATATAAAAAACAGATAGTTAGAGCTTCAACAAGTATTTAAAAAGGCAAAGAGTAGCGAAAGTGAGTGTTGGTCCCTTAAAGGGTGAGACTATAGAATTAATAATGGGAAACAAGGGAATGGTGAAAGCATTAAATAGGTATTTTAGGTTTGTCTTCACTGTAGAAGACACAAAAAACATACCGAGTATACTTGAAAATCAAGAGGTAAAATTGGATTAATCACAATCACTAGGGAAAAATTACTGGTAGTTACTAGTAGAACTAAAGTTTGGCAAGTCCCCTGGACCTAATGGCTTCCATCCTCAGGTCTTAAAAGAAGTGGCTGCAGAGATAGTAGATTCTGGAAGGTTCCAGCGGTTTGGAAAATCACTAATCAAGAAAGGAGGGAGAGAGAAAGCAGGAAACTAAAAGCCAATTAGCCTAAAGTCTGTCATAGGGGAAATGCTAGAATCCATTAAGGAGGTAACAGCAGGACATTTAGAAAATCCTAATACAATCAGGCAGAGTCAACATGGTTTTGTGAAAGAGAATAGTGTTTTGACTAATTTATTAGAATTCATTAAGGATGTAACAAGCAACTTGGATAATGGAGAACCTGTGGATGTGCTGCACTTGGATTTCCAAAAGGCATTTGACAAGGTGCCACATCAAAGGCTACTTCACAATATACGAGCTCATGGTGTAGGAAATAACATATTATCGTGGATAGAGGATTAGTTAGCAGGATGTAGAGTAGGCAATAAATGGATCATTTTCAGGTTGACATGCTGTTACTAATGGAGTGCCACAGGGATCGGTGGTAGGGCCTCAACTATTTACAATCTACATCAATGACTTAGATGAAGGGTTGAAGGTATAGTAGCTAAATTTGCTGATGACACGAAGACAGATAGGAAAGTTAGTTGTGAAGAAGACTAAGAGAGATTTAGATAGGTTAAGTGAATGGAGAAAAATTTGGCAGATGCAGTGCGATGTAGGAAAATGTGAATTGCCCACCTGGCAGGAAGAAAAGCAGTATATTATTTGAATGAAGAGAGACTGCAGAACTCTACTGTACAGAGGTATCTGGGTAGTCCTGGTACGTGAGTCACAAAATGTTGGAAAGCAAATGGAATGTTCACGTTTATTGTAAGAGGAATCGAGTATAAAAGTAGGGAGATTTTGCTATAATTGTATAGGGCGTTGGTGAGACCACATCTGGAGCACTGTGTACAGTTCTGGTCTCCTTAAGAAAGGATATAATTGCATTAGCAGTTCAGAGAAGGTTCACTACGCTGATTCCAAGATGAAGGGGTTATCTTATGAGGAAAGGTTGAGCAGGTTGGGCCTATACCCACTGGAGTTTAGAAGAATGAAAGGTGACCTTATTGAAACATACAAGATCCTGAGAGGACTTGACAGGGTGAATGCTGAAAGGATGTATTTCTTTTTTAAAGGACACAGTTTAAAAATTTGAGGCTTCCCATTTAAGACTGGGTTAAGGAGAATTTCTTCTCCTAGTGGGTCATTAGTCTGTGGAATACTCTTCCCCAGAGACCAATGGAGGCTGGGTCATTGAATATGTTCAAAACTGAGTTAGATTAAATGTTTGATTGACAAGGGAGTTAAAGGAGGGGCAGACAAAAAAGTGGAGTTGAGGCCACAATCAGATCAACCATAATCTTATTGAATGGTGGAGCAGACTCAAGGGACAAAATGGCCCACTTCTGCTCTGATTTCTTGTATTCAAAAATAAGTGGATATGCACAAGAATTGCTATAACCTACAGGGTCATGGACCCAGAACAGGACAACTTGATTAGGCTAGAAGCTCTTTTGCAGCTGGCAGACACACGAATGGCCGAGCGTCTTGCTTTTGTAATGTGAATTATCCATATTTCTAATGGCACAAAGTTAGATATACCAGCGTGATCAGAAAACTATTAAGACATTG
Source organism: Isurus oxyrinchus (assembly GCA_026770705.1). Taxonomy (NCBI): domain Eukaryota; kingdom Metazoa; phylum Chordata; class Chondrichthyes; order Lamniformes; family Lamnidae; genus Isurus; species Isurus oxyrinchus. The sequence goes on along the minus strand of JANJGN010000007.1, from coordinate 100,453,077 downwards.
TCATCAACTTCAGAATCAGGACCATGACCAAGCACAGGATGAGGAAATTCTACTTGACTAATTCAGTTACTGTTTCCCACAGACTATAAAGAATCCCTTCTACTACAGATAATCCCACATATTTCATCTCCGAGGAGGTTTCTCGCTAGAACTGTCTCTGCACACCCTACAGTATTCAGCACTGACCTTACAATGTCATGACCAAGCTTTCAGCAGCTCAGATATCATGTTGCCCACAACATTCAATCACCTCTATCTGTCTCAAGCCTTATAACTCACAATCCCTTTCCAAACAAGGCACTCACCAGTTTTTATTTCAATGCTAAGTGACACTGTATTAACTGTTTCAAGAAATAATATTTTCACATATTCACTAGTCTACAGGAAAAGTCTCTCCCATCTCAGGCTTGCTTACCACTTGGCAAATTTGAATTTGTGTCTTCTCGTTTTGTTTACAGCTTGCTAAACAAACTGCTTGTTAGGTACACTCTTCCCTTCTTCCAACCTTCTTGAAACCTAGGTCATGTCATTATTTCTCCAACAAAAACAAGTTCAATTCTGTGTCTGTCTTCCTATGTGCTGTAATCTACTTCAATTTTGACCCTGCTCTCTCAACCAACCTCCTCTCCAGCATTCCACTCTTGCCCCACTCTCCCTGCCTCCCGTCAGGTGACTCCCCCCTGCCTTGGGTGCCTCCAATCTCAGATTCCCTCACCCAAGCTCTCTGTTGCCCCAGTCATAGATTCTCTCTGGCCTGCATGCCATTCCTTCAATCACAAACTCTCTCTCTCCCACTCGCTGTTGCTCCTCCAACCATAGCTGCAATTTATCCTCCACACTCTCCAGCCAGTCGCACTTTGTGGTTTGATTCTCAGTCCTGCAGCCAGCTCCTGCCCCAGCAGTTCACTGTTGCGAGCGGCCTGTTTATTTCAATGCAGGGAACATTTCAAATTGCTCTACGGCTGAGCATGTGCATGCCTTAGAGAGAACACTGGCCCTGAGGGTCATCACAGTACCTGGATTATCATCAATGGTTTCATATTAATTGGATAAACAAAAGTTACACCTAAACCCATGCCCAGCTTTGATAAAAAAAATCCTTCTGTGGTGTACAAAGGTCACATTTTCCCCATCCAAAAGGTCTATTTATCTATCCTGAAATTCTCCTTGGCTGCTCCATTTATTCAGTTCAGCATTCTAGAAATGCAGCCACTTGCATTTATGCTTGTTACCTAACCCCATCTACTAGAAAAAGCAACTCCTTACCCTTCCACTCTTGATCACTTCACTGTTGTCTCCTAGAGCCAGCTCAGCACAGGCCTTGTTAAAGTCTGCTAGGCCACCAATAGGGAGATATTCCTTGTCCATTTTCTTTGCTGCAATTTGAGTCTCAGCCTGTGAGAATGTTAAAAATCAGAGTACATATCAGTTCTACAAATGTCTAGGGGCACCTTTTATTTTCAGTGTCAGCCGTAGCTCAGTTGGTAGCCCTCTTGCTTCTGAACCACAAGGTTCCGGTCAAGTCCTATTTCAGGTCAGGAGTACAATAATCAAGGTTGACAACCAGTACACTGCAGAGGGAGTGCTGCCCTGTCGGAGATGCTGTCTTTCTACAGTGTCTCCTGCCAACACAATATATCCGTCTGTGCACACGCACTGGTCGACGCAGATGTCATTTTGCTGCACCCAAAACATGGGTTTTGTAGGCAGGAAGTGTGTGCAGGTCTTAACAAAAGTTTTTATATATTTTATAACTACAGATGAATGGCAAAAAATCAATTAAATAATTACATTTCCACTAACAATGTTTAAACAGCAAGGGCACCAAACAATAGCTGCACTCTCACCGCGACAGGACCAGCTCTCCCTCCTAATATTTTAATTATATCGAATTATTGTCAAAGTGGCATCATTAACAATTCACAAGAGGCAAGAAAACATTGCTGATGCTGCAACTCGGAAACAGAAAACTCTGGAGGCATTCAACGCAAGATGCTGCCTGAGTGTCTCCAAGATTTTCTGTTCATTAGTTTGCTGCTTTAAAGTATTGACTTTACTAATGCATTAAAATGGTGCAAAAGTTTTTTTTTTCTTTGGCACTGAATGAATTTCAATCTAGCAGTGTCTGTCAGGTCTGTGAAATCCTGTTCGGCTCCCAGTCTGATACAATGTGTTCATGACTGCGTGAGTCTGTAAAACAGTGAACATGGTAGAGAAATAGTAGAACTGTGCATGCATCGTACTGGCAGCGAACGCAGCCACTGTCCTTCAGGTGAGAGGTTTAATGGAGACCCCGTCTGCCCTCTCAGGTGGACATAAAAGATGTCATGGCACTATTTTGAAGAAGAGCAGGGGGATTCTCCCTGGAGTCCTGGCCAGTATTTATCCCTCCATTAATCTCACCCAAACATCTGGTCATTACCACATTGCTGTTTGTGCACAAATTGACTGCCATGTTCCCTATATTACAGTGACTACAATTCAAAAGTACTTCATTGGCTGCAAAGTATTTTGCAACATGCTGTGGCTGTGAAAAGTACCATATAAATGCTAGTTTTTCTTTTTCACAACCCTCTTTGAACATCTCATGTAAGATTATTCATTATATGTCTTTCCTGAAAAGGTCACCAGGCATACAATCTCCATAGGATGGTGTAAATGGACATAAATCTTCTCAGGGATTTGTTTCAGTGATGGTACAGCTGTAACTGTGCATTTTTCTATCGCTTGCATAATGTCCCTCTAATATATTTCAAGTGAAAAGGAATTTGTTATACAGGATTGACACTTCAACTTTTACAGAGCACTTACAAATTGATAAGCTGAGATGTCCAGCTTAATTGTGAGGTTGCTTCAAGGATAAGGTGTGTTAACTGCCTTGTATCATGGTGCAGACTGATCTTTAAATACACAGGTACAGGTTTAAGGATCTTAGTTTTTCACTTTTCCCCTGGGGGCTGTCAGCAACAGACACTCTGGAGGCTCAATGAGTAACTTCTCAACAAACTATGTGGCACCAGGAATTGACCATTAAGTCAGGAGCATATCACAGCTTCTTTACAGGGGCATACAAAACAGGTTTAGACCATGTCAGCGAGTTATTTATGAAAGAATGTCACATGCCCAGGAATGCCACCTGAACACCCATCAGGCAAACTCCCCTGAAAAATGCTCATTCTTTATGGTGGATTAACGAACCACGTTGTTGGAAAGATACTGTCTTGGTTAGCGTGTGTAACGGCTAAATTCTCATGACTCAAACCAACATGTCATGACATTTTAGTTTGTTTGCCTTGCATCTTCTTCCCTCAGGTCAGTCTGCCACTTCTCTGCAGGGGCTGCTGACTCCGTATGGCTATAGATAGATGGGTGCTGGCTGCCCAGAGAGCCCAGATAACAAATGCCAATGGGCTCGATGTGATGGACATCAAAACTGAATCCATTCTTCTCCCTCAGGATGGGGGGTACAGAAATTGCAGGGATATGGGGAAAAAGCTGGGCAGTGGGACTAATTGGATTGCTCTTTGATAGGGATGCACAGACTCAATGGGCTGAACTGCCTCCTTCAGTGCTTATATTCAATGATTGCTGGATGGTCCATACGAGGTTTTGGATTTCTCCATGATCGTTCATTTAAAAAAAACAAGGATGCCACATCCAACTCACCTTTCTGACAGCGTTCAACACGTATGGCTTGCCATTGTCATCACGATACGCACCAACGCCCAAGTTCATTTTCTTGGGATTGCTGTCTCGCTTGAAAGCTTCGGTAACCCCAAGGATGGGATCAGGGGGTCCCATTTCCACATGTGACCACACAGAACTAGAAGACCATTAGAAAATATGTTTCAGTTACAATTTTCTTTAGAGAAAATTCACTTTATTATTGCATCAGTTTAAGAGTAAATAATTAGTGTTAGAATACATTATAAGCAGTTATGTTCTTTGATAATAATCAGCATTTTTAATGCCTATGTTAACTTGTCATGCTGTAACTACACATCCCTGCCAATGGAACTACTTGCTGGAAGGGGAAAAGTGTAATTACAGAGCAACAAGTGTACATAGAAAGAACAACCTTACATTTATATACTGCCTTTGACAACCTCAGGATGCCCTCTTTCACAGACAATGCAGTGCTTGCTATTCCATTTGTTCAAGGTATATGATTGTCACTGGCTAGGCCAACATTTGCCATCCCTAATTACTCTTGAGAAGATGGTGCTGAGTCACCTTCTTGAACCTTTGCAGTCCATGTGGTGTAGGTACACCCACAGTGCTGTTAGCTAGCTAGGGAGTTCCAGGATTTTGACCCAGCGACAATGAAGGAACAGCAATATATTTCCAATTCAGGCTGGCGTCTGGCTTTGGGGGGAACTTGCAGGCAGTGGTGTTCCTATGCATCTGCTGTCCTTATTCTTCTAGGTGGTAGAAGTTGTGGGTTTAGAAGGTGCTGTTGAAAGAGTCTTGGTGAATTGCTGCAATGAAACTTGCCGATGCTACACACCGCTGACAGTGGACCAGTGGTGGAGGAAGTGACTGGTTAAGGTGGTGGATGGGGTGCTGATCAAACAAATTCTTGAGCATTGATGGAGATGCACTCATCCAGACAAGTGAAGAGTATTCCATCATATTCCTGACCTGTGCCTTGTAGATGGTGGACAACGGGTGAGCTAGACACTGCAGAATTACTGCTCTTGTAGCCACAGTATTTGTGAGGCTGGTCCTTTCAGTTTGTGCTCAATGATGACCTTCAGGTTGTTGATGGTGGGGGAGTTGACATTGGTAATGCCATTGAATGTCAAGGGGAGATGGTTAGACTCTCCCTTGTTGGAGATAATCATTGCCTGGCATTTGTGTGGCATGAAGGTTACTTGTCACTTTTCAGCCCAAGCCTGTATGCTGTCCAGATCTTGCTGCATATGGACATGAACTGCTTCATTATCGGAGTTGTGAATGGTGCTGAACATTGTACAATCACCAGTGAACATCCCCGCTTCTGACCTTATGATAGAGGGAAGGTGACTGATGAAGCAGCTGAAGATGATTGGGCCTAGGACACAACCTCACTATGTGGAAAGCTAGAGAAGCTGGGTCGCTCTCCTTCAGTAAGAGGTGGACTGGAGATTTGATAGAAGTGTTCAAAATCACGAGGGCTTGAGACAGATTAGAGAGAAACCATTACCATTGGCAGAAGGATCAAGAACCAGAGGACACCAATTTAAGGTGATTGGCAAAAGAATTAACAGCGACATGAGGAAAAACTATTTTTACACAGCAAGTGGTTAGGATCTAGAATGCACTGCCTGCGAGTGTGGTGGAGACAGATACAATCATGACTTTCAAAAGGGAATTGGATCAGCACCCAAACAGAAAAGCATTGCAGAGAGCCACCAAGGACACAATGGACTGAATGGCCTCCTTATATGATGTTACCATTCTATGATTCTATAGTCTGATCGTTGGTCTTGACCTCTGGATTACTAGTTCAGTAATATAACCACTATGCCACCTTACCACAGATAGAGTCTCTGTTGCCTTGTTGGGAAATACAGCAGGCAATTTCTACACAAAAATGTCCAACAAATGGTAGTTTAATGAATAGCCTGTTAATCTGCTTTTGGAGGTCATGGCTGAGGGATAAATCTTGGCCAGGACACTAGAGAAGCAGCTCTGCTCTTTGAACAGTAATCTGGGATTTTATATGTCTGCCTGAGCAAGCAGGCACTTTGGTTAAAATGTCTAATCTAAAAGACAGCATCTCCAACAATACAGCATTCTCTCAGTACTACACTGATGAATTATGCTACCTTATGTATTCAAGTCCTGAAGTAGAGCTTGAACTACAAAGTCAAAGGTGATACTTGGTAGATACTAAGCAGAGAACTTGAAGTGGGAAGAGACCACTTAGAGTTAATGATATTCCACTGAACACAGTTAAAACATTGAAAAGAAACTGAGCCCAAGAATATAAATTGAATCATTTGAGTGTCTGCACAACTGATCTCAAAAAAGCATTAATCCAATATAATTAAGCCATGGTCTGACCCAATTGTGTCCTGCAGGAACACACAATGTTTGCATTAGCAAGAGAAGGCAGATTTATAGGATCATATCCAGTAATCTGTATCCAAAGTTCAACACCACAGCATAAAACCAGGAGAACAAAAAAAGGGTCACTCTCCAGCTTTCAGTTTGTCTGTAATCAGGCACAGCTTTAATTAAAACTTGAGCAAAGCTCAGTATCAATGACTTATGTGGGACTCAGGTGAGTATTTGTTACTCCATGCAGAGGTTTGGCACCAATCTTGTATGTGTGTGGCTGGCAGTTTACTGCAATACTAAATACAAAACGTTTCCAAATTTCACCCATCCCTCCACATTACCTGACCCACCCCTGGGTGAACCTCCCTTTAGAACTGCTCATGAGCTTCCAATTATATCTGCTACAAGACTATAAACTCCCACAATTATTTTCCCCACCCTATGTTCTATAAAAACTAGAATCCTTCTCTCACTTTCTCTGTTGAAGCCACTCTGATGACTCGACCTTGCACACCAGAGTTTCTGAAATCTCCTTTGCCCTGAACTGGGGATTGCTCTCTGCAGGGTCTGTTGCTGGGATGGTCCCGTTTCCCTTGCTTGTGTCCAGGTCCCTCCACTTTCTTTTCAAATCCACGAGTCCTACCCACAAACCTCCAGATTCACCAGATCACCTTCTGCCATCTACAACATAACCCCACCACTCACATCTTCCATCACCCCCGCCACTCACAGCCTCCTCCCGCCCCACACTTTCTAGAGGGACTATTGCCTCTACAATGCCCTTGCTTCACTTTTCCACTGGCCCCACCTTTAGCTGCCTTTCCTGTGCTGACATATTCCTGTGCAAACACAGGAGCTGCAACATTTGTGCATTCATCCCTCCCCTCGCCCCATCTACTATTGTCCAGGGCCCGAAACACACTCTCTGTAATCCCATATCTCTAGGTTTACTATTTAGTGCTCTCTCTTCAACACTGGTGAGACTAAATGTAGATCATATGACTGCTTTGTCAAATACTTGTCTGTAATTGTGACCCTGAGCTACCTGGGATCTGTCACTTGAGTTCCCTCTCCCACTCTGACAATGTTGCTATTTGTATTGTACACCGTTCAAATGAAGCTCAATCTAAACTAAGAAAATATTTCATCTTTCACCTGCACCTCTCTGGTTTGAACACTGACTTCAGTAAATTCAGCTATATCCTTCTTTTCAAACTTGCTTAAATTCCACAAGTGACCTCCACATTTTCCATCTCCAATTTCTTGGCCTTTCTATAGATTTCCCCTTTCTTTGACTACTTTTAACTCTTTCTTTAATGTCTGAATGTTTCTGTCCATTACTCAACTGAGAGTACATCATTTCCATTCATGCATTCTTTGCCGAGTTTACCTGTGGTTTTTATTATATATATATTCCATCTCTCTGAATGCATCAATGCAAATGTCCACCTATTCTTTTTCCATTTTTCAAGGGTCCACACCTGTAACGGTTGTTTCTCTGTTCTCTCAAAAGAAGCTGCCTGACCAGCGCCACAACTGCAGCAATTCCGGTTTCTGTTATTGAATTAAGAGCAGTTTTTGTTGTAGGGGCTTGCCACTAAGAACTGCGTTCAGATTAGCCTTCAGCCTCAGTGTAGGACTCTGACACAAAGGTTAGCATTTGTACAAATGTATGCATTAAGAGCTGGAGTAGGCCATTCGGCCCTTTAAACCTGCTCCACCATTCAGTAAGATCATGGCTGATGTGATTGTGGTCTTAACTCCAATTTCCTGTCTACCCCCAAAACCCTTTGACTCCCTTAGTCAAGAATGTGTCTACCTCTGGTCGTTTAAAATATTCAATGGCCCTGCCTCCATCACTCTTTAGGGGAGAGAGTTCCACAGACTCATAGCCCTCAGAGAAAAAAATTCTCTTCATCCCTGTCTTAAATGGGAGACCCCTTATTCTGAAACTGCGTCCCCTAGCTCTAATCTCTCCCACCCTGTCATGTACCTTCAGGATCTTATATGTTTCAATAGGATCACCTCTCATTCTTCTAAACTCACTGGATACAGGCACAACCTGTTGAACCTTTCCTCATAAGATAACCACTCCCCTGCCCCCATCCCAGGAGTCAGTCAAGTGAATCTTCTTTGAACTGCTTCTCAAGCAATTATGTCCTTTCTTAAATAAGGCCAAATCTGTACACGGTACTCCAGACGTGTTTTCACCAATGCTCTCAGCAATTCAGCCACGGGTCCCAAAGCTGAAAGGGCAGATTGCTAGTCCACTGCACCATGCAGTCTCCCTGCTGGTCTACTCAATGTGTGACTGATTTTGGATGATTAATACAGCTCAATGCTGCACTTTAAATAATTGGCTTTCTGTGGTGACATTTGAAACTGGATACAGCACAAGCTGTTGGAGACTAATTCTGATACTAGCCACCATATCAAGCACTGAAACATAATAGCCAGACTTGGAAGATCACTCTTAATCCAGAATTGAAATCTAATTTTGATAACTGGGATCCTTCTGTGGAAAAAAATACAGCCATTTAATTTCCCTCCATTTTAAAATCTCACACAAGGGGGGCTTCCCCTCAAGCAACATCATAAAATTACAGGAGAAAAGCTGGAGAGAGGTAATGGATAATGGGGAGGGGGAAGGCAGGGAGTGCAAGGATGCCACAGGTAAGATACAGGTGTGCAAAGCAGAATGGGGCAACTTGGAGGAAACTAACACCTGACCATATTATAGCTATCCCTGTCCCAGGATAAAATGGACAGAGCAATCAAAATCCACATTAAACATAAAGGGTGTAAGTCTCTGCTTTGGCAGCAATCAGGTAATCAGGCGCAAGTTGTGATTGAAATTATGTTGGTGAGGTTATAGTCAAATTTCTGTGAAAAGTTATTTGCATAATCACAAAGGTACAACCTTTCAGGACCAGCCCAATCTGTTAAATGTTACAGAACTAATTGCTTACTTCTTTTCTCTTGTTTCGTCTTCCACCTGAGTAATCAGAGTTTAAATAATTGAATATGACTTAAAAAATATACTGAACTATTTATGAATTTAACTGCTGTACGCTATCAGTTTCTCAGTCAATCAAACACTTTTTATGTGAAAACTTTTAAAATGTGCCTGTGTGCCTACGTAAATGAGCACAATCTGAAGACCCCTTCCACCCCCCGAAAGGCCACAAATAGACACAAATGCCAGAAACTTGCCAGGTTCATTATGCTGATCTGGCGGCAAGGCCTGTCCTGAGCAGGGCCAACTTCTGGTGAAATGATTTGTTGTATTCTTTTATGGGATGTGGGCAGCGCTGACAAAGTCAGCATTTGTCGCCCATCCCTAACTGCCTTTGAGAAGGTGGTGGTTGTTAATGTTGCAATCCTGTCACAATGAAGTGCACACTCTCGCTGTAAGTGACAGCAACTGTTACCCATTAGGGAAAGGTTAGGGCATTATTCTTAAGTATATATAAGAACCGGTTTACAGTTGTGTGGGGGACAGAAAAGGGAGTTTGTACATATATTCTCTGAGTTTTGTGAATATGTTCAGGAAAGACTGGCTGCAGATTCCTCCTTTACTCAGTGAAGTATAACAACAATGAGCTGCCTTCTTGAACCACTGGAGTCCATGTAGTGTATGTACACCTATAGTGCTGTTAGGGAGGGAGTTCCAGGATTTTGGCCCAGTGACAGTGAAGGAATGGCAATATATTTCCAAGTCAGGATGGTGTGTGGCTTGGAAAGGAACTTGCAGGTGGTGGTGTTCCAATGCATCTGCTGCCCTTGTCCTTCTAGGTGGTAGAGGTTGTGGATTTGGAAGATGCTGTCAAAACAGCCTTGGTGAGTTGCTGCAGTGCTTTTTGTAGATGACACACACTGCTGCCACTATGCATTGGTGGTGGAGGGAGTGAATGTTTAAGGTGGTGGATGAGACGACAATGAAGTGGGCTAGCTTGTCCTGGATGGTGTTGTTGGTGCTTCACTCATCCAGGAAAGTAAAGAGTATTCCATCACACTCCTGCCTTGTAGATGGTGGACAGGCTTTGGGGAGTCAGGAGCTGAGTCACTCACCACAGAATTCCTAGCCTCTGACCTGTTTTTGTAGCCACATTATTTATATGGCTGGTCCAGTTCAGATTCTGGTCAATTGTAAACCCCAGGATGTTGATAGTGGGGGGTTCAGTGTTGGTCACCTTGGGGAGATTATCAGATTCTCTCGTGTTGAAGATGGTCATTGCCTAGCACTTGCGTGGTGTGAATTGTTCACCAGTGTTGAAGATCATGGAAAGTTGATTTACACTTTACATAACTTACACTTAAAATTCCCAGATCTTTTGTGCTGGTTCAACAGATTTCACACAGATTGTGTTGATTTCATGAACACAAACGCTATGCCATCATTAGTGAATGCAGCTCCTAAAATAAGAGTCTGAGTTGATTTAATTCCGGGACAGCGTGCCAAGGATTGACCTCATGCTTCACAGCCTCTGGCGCAGTGGCATTCTCAGCAAAAGGCATCAGTGACACAAAGCTGGCAGAGGTGGTACCTAATCCTTGAGGACTGGGGGTTAACCCTCTTAGCAAGTCCTGAAGGGCTGAATGTTAACCATTCTACTGGTACTGATAGACTGGGCATTAACCCATTAACTGTGACTCCAGGTGCCACACCTCCAAGGATGTTCAATAATCAGAGAGGGTATAAATTACGGAGCCCTCAACAATTAGTAACACCAGACGACCTGAGCAAAGTACTTTAACAGACAGAGACCACTAAGGGAGCACACACAGCGTGACAGCCCACTCTGCTGGGTATCACACACTGGCTTCAACAGCGCTTAGTTAATTCTGTTTTATAAAATGATCTGTAAAAAATCTCACAACAGCAGAAAGGGATACTACTCTGTCTCGAGTGCATCTTTTTTCAACTTACTCCTAGCCATTTAAGTGGCAAGGCTGTCTATGTTCCAGAGTGAGGGAGCAAGTTGAGAGGAAGAAAGACCCTCAATAGAAGTAAAAACACCAAAACTGAGCTTTCGACCAAGGGAATTGATTCAGGTACAGTCCCAGGCCGACAAAATGTAAATCTCAGCAGCCGTAAAGCTCCTTCATGAAACAACTTTGGGCTGTTTCAAATTGGTTCCAAATACGCAGGGGTTCTCAAGTGCAAGCACTTCTGCTGTTTGTACTAAAGCAATTGGCAAGTTGAAGAGGCTTTACTCTGTATCTAACCCTGTGCTGTACCTGTCCTGGGAGTGTTTGATAGGGCAGTGTAGAGGGGTCTTTACTCTGTATCTAATCCCGTGTTGTATTTGCTCTGGAAGTGTTTGATGGGACAGTGTAAAGGGAGCTTCACTCTGTATCTAATCCTGTGCTGTAAGCTGTCCTGGGAGTGTTTGATGGGGGCAGTGTGGAGGGAGCTTTACTCTGTATCTAATCCTGCACTATACCTGTCCTTGGAATGTTTGTTAGAGCCTGAACCCACTGCTCTCCTTTGAATAGTGCAATGGGATCTTTTATGTCCATCCGAGAGCAGGAAGGGTTTCAGTTTGAAGGTTAATTCAAAACACAGCACCATCCACAGTACAGCACCACTTCAGGGTCAGTGTTGATACTTGTGAAGTCTTGCAGTTGGACAAATCTGCAAGCTTCTGGGTCAGAGACAAGTGTGTTACCACTGACCTGATCCAGAAAGTTGATGAGTGATCTAACTGAGATATTTAAAATAAAGGGATTTGAATCAGGTAGGTACCAGAGGTATTTCCTCTAGTGGTAATATCCTGAAGCTGGGGGCCAAACTTTACAGTTAATTGGGACTCGAAACGTTAATGCTGTTTCTCTCTGCACAGATGCTGTCAGACTGGCTGAGTTTTTCCAGCACTTTCTGTTTTTACTTCAGATCTCCAGCATCTGCAGTATTTTGCTTTTATATTTGCGTGTATATTAAACCAGACTGATCAGTTTATGGAATGCTGCTATTTATATATCAATTTGAACTCAAGGAATTACCAATCGACGTGTTCTAGACTTCTGAATCTCAAAATTTAGAGATTAAGCGTATGTTTGCAGGGAATCCTGAAATATTGGGAACATGGGGATCCTGCCAAATTTATCATTTTTTTTAAGCTAAATTTCCTGTCTGGCAGCTAGTCAGACTGACAGACTGAGGGTAAGACAGCCATCTGGAAGGCTGAGATGAAGAGGGAGAGACTGCAGATTGAGGCTTTGGTGGGGGCATGCTCTGTAACTTGGCGAAGCCAAAGGCTTCCCCTCCTGCTGGCTCCCGAGATGTTAAGAGTTCCCACCTTGGATCAGTTGCCATATTTTATGTCATGGAGCCACTATTGTCATCAGAACACTATCCATGGCCTCATTCCTACACATTGAATTCTGAAGTGCCCAGAACAGGGATAAGCTTTGATATTTTAACTCCCTACCCAAACCTCTCCTGCCCGTCGGTGTAGGGTCAGATCGGAGACTATAACATCAGTTTGTACTTTTTCAATATCTACCCTATCAAAATCAGGTCATTTCTCACTCAGTCTTTTCTACAGAAAATAAACTGTAGCTGGTTCAATCTTCTTTGATAGGTATAACCTTCCAGTTCTGATAATTCTAGTAAATCCTTTTTGCATCTTCTCCAACACCTCTATATGCTGGATCTCCAGTGCTTTTTTTCAATGGTCTTATTAACTTGTGTCACTACTTTGTGATTTGTGTATCTGTGCAGTGACACCTATTCTACCTCACCATGACCTGTCTCAGGTCCTGCACGGTCTACCTTGTCAGCCTGCTTATCCAACATCCATTCCTGGATTGGCCTCAGTTTCCTCCAACTAAACATTGGGAATTCCCTGACTGTCTTCAGCTCCCGCTACAAACTCCGTCCCTTAATTGCTGATTCCATCTTCCTTCCTGACCACTGTCCCAGGCTGATCCAAATTGCTCACAACCTTGGAATCCTCAGACACTGAGCTCAGCTCTCAATGCCCAATCTTTTCCATCACAATGACTGTTTACTTCCACTTGCGTGCATAGCCCATCTCCACCTCCAATAGCACACTTGTAAATTCATCCCATTACACAATTCAACAAAAGTTGGGGAGATTGGTCAAGCAGAATCATATTCTACCAAACCAATGTTGATTATTTACTAGGTTTTTATTGGAAGGATACTCATTGACACTAGAAGAACATCACTGTTCTTGGTTGAACAGCGCCATGAGATATTTTATGTCCACTGTGAGGGGGCCTCAGTTTAATATCTCATCTGAAAGATGGTGCCTCTGACAGTACAGCACTCCCTGAAGTGTCAGCATGAATTTTGTACCCAATGTCTGAATGGGGACTTGAATCCATGACCTTCTGATTTAAAGAGGTGAGAAGGCTATGAGGGAGACATTGAGCAGTGATTTGGAGGGTGAACCCTGGCTGGTTTCTCCACTCTGTAAACCAGGGCGCTCTGGAAAATTGCAGCATCCCTTTGAGAGCAACGACCTCAGCACAATAGCTCACCAGGCAGGGTATCGGCCTGCTCAGCATTTATGGTTAAGATTATTGGACTCCTAATTAACAGAACTGGAACGGCACCAGTTTAATTCACTGCTTCCCAATTCCAATGGCCACAGCACCTCGTCCTTCACTGAGCAACATGTGCTTTCCATGACAAAAACAAAAACAGAATTACCTGGAAAAACTCCGCGGAGAAGAAAAGAGTTGACGTTTCGAGTCCACATGACCCTTCGACAGAACTTGATTTTGAGTCCAAGAAAGAGTTGAAATATAAGCTGGTTTCAGGTGTGTGTGTGGGGGGCGGAGAGATCTCTTTTCTTCTCCGCCGATGCTGCCAGACCTGCTGAGTTTTTCCAGGTAATTCTGTTTTTGTTTTTGTTTTGGACTTCCAGCATCCGCAGTTTTTTTGTTTTTAGCTATGTGCTTTCCATGTGCCCTTTAACTCGCCTCCATCAAGGGCATGGGGCGGCGCGTGGCCCGTCAATCAACCGGTCAGAGGAGGGACTCCTGGATGCTGATTGGCTGAGAGGCGCCCGAAGTGGCAGAAGCTGCGCTCCCCCCCACGCCCAGCCAATCAGCGCCCAAATCTAGAAGGACCCCCCCCCACCCCCGCGCCTTCTCAGCCAATCAGCGCCCAGCACGGACAAGGTGTGCGCCTGGATTCTGCGGGAATCAGCCAATCACAGAGCAGCAGGCCCTCATTGAGCGGGGGCGTTTTGAGTGGGAAGATATGAGACTCCTCTTCCCCCAGCATCGAATCACCTAGAACACAGAAATCAATCAGCTCGAGCGCCACTGGATTCCGTTCTTCCGCTTCAAACAAGCGGATTCATGGTGAAGCCCGACCCAGGAGTCTCTGTGCTCGCGGACCGTTACTGCAGCGATCAATTTAAAAACCCGAGACGTTACCACCAGCTGTCTGCCGCTCCGCTTTCTCTCACTTGTTACCTGGCTCGGGCGGAGAGCACAGCCAAACCCGGGTGATGCGCGGTTGTGGAGAAGATCCTACAGCAGCTGAACATCGCCATGATTGCTGGAGTTAGGAGAAGCAGAGGCAGCTATATATAACCTCGGGAAAACAAGGAGAGCCGAGTGTGGAGGCAAGATAATCTCAGCAGAGGAAATCAGTGCACGGGCTGCACCACAGCGGCACCTGCAGGCTGGCTGACTCAATCATTGCTTCCCTGTAATACGAGATGACAAACTTAAGGACTGTGCGTGTGATTATTATTTAATTATTAAAGTGTAGCACATTTACATAACAACATAAGAAATAGGAGCAGGAGAAGGCCATTTAGCCCCTCAAGCCTGCCCCGATATTCAATAAGATCTTGGCTGATCTGCCCCAGGCCTCAACTCTTTCATGCCAGCCCCTCATAGCCCTCAACTCCCCGATATTTCAAAAATCTGTCTACCTCCTCTTTAAGTACTTTCAGTGATCTAGAGTCCACGATTCCAGACATTCACTACCCTCTGAGAGAAGAAATTCCTTTGCATCTCAGTTTTAAATGAGCATCCGCTTATTCTGTAAGTATGTCCCCTAGTTTGAGATTCCCCCTAGTGGAAACATCTTCTCAACATCTACCCCGTCAAGCCCCCTCAGAATCTTGTACATTTCAATAAGATCACCCCTCATTCTTCTAAACTCTGATGAATAAAGGCCTAACCTGTTTAGCCGTTCTTGATAAGTCAACCCCTTCATCCCAGGAATCAGCCTAGTGAATCTCTTTTGAACTGCCTCCAATGCTAGTGTACCCTTTCTTAAATACGGGGACCAAAACTGTACACACTACTCCAGGTGCGGCCTCACCAACACCCTGTACAGTTGTAACAAGACTTCCCTTTTTTAAACTCCAACACCCTAGCAATACAGGCCAAAATTCCAATTGCCTTCTTAATTACTTGCTGCACCTGCATGCTAACATTTTGTGTAGGTGTGCTAGAAGATACATATGTTCACATACAGGGCCCTATCCTTTGCAGACAGGAGGAGCATGCCTACACATGGCACCTTTTTCATCCAAACAAAAGCTTTGGGGACAGCCATTCCCCAGTTCATTCTCCATGGCAATGCCTTAACCAAGAGTCAACTGGCCTGGTTTAAACTAAACGTTGGCAGTTAACTGTTCTCTGGTGCATTCTACAGGGCAATGCCTCTACCAATCAGAGTTCACTTGCCAACTAATCAGCACTATCTTCTCATGCATTATGAATTAGGAACAGGAGTAGGCCACTCAGCTCCTCAAGCCTGTTCTGCCATTCAATAAGATCCCCAATAACCTTTCACCCCCTTGTTAATCAAGAACCTATCTAGCTCTGCCTTAAAAATATTCAAAGTCTCTGCTCCCACCGCCTTTTGAGGAAGAGAGTTCCAAAGACTCAGAACACCCTGAGAGAAAAAAGTTCTCTTCATCTGTCTTAAATGATCGACCTCTTATTTTTAATCAGTGGCTCCGAGTTCTAGATTCTCCCACAAGAGGAAACATCCTCTACACATCTAACCTGTCAAGACCCCTCAGGATCTCAAAGGTTTAAATTAAGTCCCCTCTTATTCTTCTAAGTTCCAGTGGATACAAGCCGAACCTGCCCAGCCTTTCCTCATAGGACAATCCGCCCTTTCCCAGTATTAGTCTAGTGAACCTTCTCTGAACTGCTTCTAACGCATTTACATCTTTCTTTAAATAAGACCAGTAATGTACAGAATACTCCAGATGTGGCCACACCAATGCCCAGCTGAAGCATAACCTCCCTACTTTTGTAATCAATTCCCCTCACAATAAATTATAATATTACATTAGCTTTCCCAATTACCTACTGTACCTGCACACTAACCTTTTGTGATTCATGCAGTAGGACACCCAGAACCCTCTGAATCTCAGAGATCTGCAGTCTCCCACCACTTATGCAATAAGCTTTTTTATTCTTCTTGCCAAAATGAACAATTTCACATTTGCCCATATTATAATCCATTTGCCAGATCTTTGCCACTCACTTAACCTATCTATGTCACTTTGTAGCCTCCTTACATCCTCTTGACAATTTATTTTCCTACCTATTATGTCATCAACAAATTTAGCAACCATTCCTTTGGTACCTTCATCCAAGTCATTTATATAAATTGTAAAAAGCTGAGGCCCCAGCAGTGATCCCTGTGGCACACCATGCATCACATCCTGCTAACTGGAAAAAGACCCATTTATGCCAACTCTTTGCTTCCTGTTAGTCAGCCAATATTCTTTCCTTGCCAATATGTTACCCCCTGCACCATGAGTTTTTATTTTCTGCAATAACCTTTGATGTGGCACCTTAGCAAATGCCTTCTGGAAGTCTAAATGCAGCACATCCACCAGTTTCCCTTTATCTACAGCATATGTGTCTCCTTCAAAGAGCTCCAATAAATTGGTTAAATATGACTTCCCTTTTACAAAGCCATGTTGAATCTGCCTGATGGCCTTGAATTTTTCTAAGTACATCATTAATAATAGCTTCTAACGTTTTCCCAATGACAGATGGTAGGCTAACTGGCCTATAGTTTCCTGTTTTCTGTCTCCCTCCCTTTTTGAATAAAGGGGTCACATTTGCTATTTCCAATCTAATAGAACCTTTCCTGAGTCAAGGGGCTGAATTTCCCCCTCGTTTGGGGGGGGCCAAGGGAGGTTGTGTGGGGGCAGGCAGGTGGGAGCGAGTATGAACCCGATCGGCAGTGACAGTGTCACATGAGCTGGTACCTGTCAATGAATTTTAAAAATATTTTTTATTGAATATATAAACACTTCATGAAACCTCATCCCACCCGTGGATAAGGTTTCATAAAACCTTAAGAAGGCCGTCTGGGCTCTTCGCCTGCCCTCCAACCTTAAAGTTGGACAGGCAGCTCTGTTAACTGTTTTAATTAGTTTTTAATAAGCCTTTGGTAGTTCGGCAGGCATGCAGCCGACTCGGCTGTGCGCCCGCTGAACTGAAAATCTAAATGACGCGTGGTGATGTTGGGATGCCCACCTGACGTCACCGTGCATCATTTTACACCTCAGTGAGCAGGCCCCACCCCCACCCGTCGACCGGAAAATTCTTCCCCAGGGAGTTTTGGAAAATTAAAATCAATGCATCAACTATTTCATTAGCCACTTCCTTCAAGGCATTAGGCTGAAGTCCATCCGGACCTGGGGATTTGTCAGCCTGCAGCCCCAATAATTTGCTCAGTACCACTTCCCTAGTGATCGTAATTTTCCTGAGTTCCTCCCTTCCATTTCCTGATTTATAGCTATTTCCAGGATTTTACTTGTGTCCTCTATAGTGAAGACTGAAGCAAAATATCTGTTTAATTCATCCGCCATCTCCTTATTTTCCATTATCAATTCCCCTGACTCACTTTCTATAGGGCCAATGCTCACTTTGTTAATTCTTTTCTTATTTAAATAACTATAGAAACTTTTACTATCCATCTTTATGTTACTAGCTAGCTTTGTCTCATACTCTAATTTTTCCCTCTTTGTTAATCTTTTTGTAATTCTTTGTTGTTCTTTATATTCTTTCTAATCTTCTGACCTGCCACCCATCTTTGCGTGACAAAATGTTAAATGTTAAATGAAATGTTAAAGACAGTTTGATACTGTCTTTAACATTTTTAGGTAACCATGGATGGTGGGTCCTCCCCTTGGAATTTTTCTTTCTCATTGGGAATGTATCTATTCTGTGTATTCTGAAATATCTCCTTAAATGTCTGCCACTGAACATCTTTTGACTAATCCTTTAACCTCATTTGCCAGTTCACTTTAGCTAGCTCTGCTTTCATGCCCTCATAATTGCCCATATTTAAGTTTAAAATATTAGCCTTGAATGCACTTGTTTCTCCCTCAAAATGAATGTAAAATTCAAACATATTGTGAATGCTGCTACCTTGGGGGTGCCATCACTAGGAGGTTATCAATTAATCCGATCATGTTGCTCAATACCAGGTCTAGTATAGCCTGCTCTCTAGTTGGCTCTAGAACGTGCCATTCTCAGAAACTATCCTGAAAACATTTTATGAACTCTTTATCTATGCTACCTTTGCCCATCCAGTCTATTTGTAGATTAAAATCCCCCTTGGCTATTGCTGTACCTTTCTGACAAGCTTCATTATCTATTCCTTTGTACTGTGTCCTACTGTGTAGTTACAATTAGGAGCCCTGTACACCACTCCCACAAGTAACTTCTTGCCTTTATCATTTCTCATCTCAACCCAAACCACTTCTTCGTCCTGGTTTCCTGAACTTATGTCATCTCTCTCTAATGTGCTAATACCGTCATTAATTAACAGAGCCACCCCTCCATCTTTTCCTAACTTCCTGTCCTTCCTAAATGTCACATACCCTTCAATGTTCAGGTCCTAATCTATGTCGTCCTGTAGCCATGTCTCTGTAATGGCTATCAGATTGTACCTGTTTATTTCTATTTGCACTTTCAGTTCATCTGTTTTGTTTCGAATGCTACATGCATTTAAATACAGAGCCTTTAGTTTTGTCCTTTTATTATTTTTGTAGCATTTAGCCTTTTCTACTGATTTATTCTTAGATTTGTACTCTCTGTCCCCTATTGTCACAGTTGTTCCCTTTACAATTGGTATTCTTGCAAATTTGTCTTGATGAGTGCAAGATGAAAAGCTTCAACCGCATGTTTTTTTTCAGCAATAATAGAGATCTTTTCAAATTAAGTGAGGGTCTGATAGGGTAAATGGAGAGAAGATATTTTACTTATTTATTCATTCATGGGATGTGGATGTTGCTGGCTAGGCCAACATTTATTGCCCGTCCCTAATTGCCCTTGAGAAGGTGGTGGTGAGCTGCCTCCTTGAACTGCTGCAGTCCATATGGTGTTGGTACACCCACAGTGCTGTTAGGGAGGGAGTTCCAGGATTTTGACCCAGCAACAGTGAAAGAACGGTGATATATTTCCAAGTCAGGGTGGTGCGTTGCTTGGAGCGGAACTTGTGGGTGCTGGTGTTCCCATGTGTCCGCTGTCCTTGTTCTTCTATGTGGTAGAGTTAATGGGTTTGGAAGGTGCTATTGGAGAAGCCTTGGTGAATTCCTGCAGTGCAACTTGTAGGTGTTACACACTGTTGCAACTGTGCATCGGTGGTGAAGGCGTTAATGTTTGTGGATGGGGTGCCAATGAAGTGGACTGCTTTGCGCTGGATGGTGTTGAGCTTCTTGAGTGTTGTTGGAGCTGCACTCATCCGGGAAAATGGGGAGTATTCCATCACACTCCTGCCTTGTGCCTTGTAGATGGTGGACAGGCTGTGGGGAGTCAGGAGGTGAATTATTCGCCGCTCAATTTCCAGCCTCTGACTTGCTCTTGTAGCGACAGTATTTATATAGCTAGTCCAGTTCAGTTTCTGATCAATGATAACAAATGTGTTCGTTGGTTTGGGGAGAAGTGATACAGAGGCAGGAAGTGGATCTTTTGGAGAGCTCAGCCTGATGCAAGTAAGTGAAAGATGGAAGATTTGTTAAAGAATAACTTGAGGTCAGGAAGGGGTAAAAGGAGGTAGAATGGAGGAAGCAGCTGAGGCAACAGCACAGAGTCTCCACCTTTGGAAACAAAACAAAATCTACATGATCCTCTCTCTTGCTGGATGTGAGTGTGACAAAAAATGAGGAATCTGGTGAGATTGCTATTGGATTCTTTATTGCTGGCCAGGATACAGGCAGAGTTAAGATTAAGATGGTTGCTGGCTGTAGGGAATGTATGTTACAGTCTGGCTAATAATAATACTTGATGGCAAGGCAGAGATAGGAAATCTTTTAGGAAATCCTTGTGAAAAAGAAAATGCTGGCAATATGTTAACTCTGTTCCTCAGTCCACAGATGCTGCCAGACCTGCTGAGTATTTCCAGCATTTTCTGCTTGCATTTCAGACTTCCAGTATCTGCAGTATTTCACTTTTATCTTGGTATGCATGGTTTGGTTGCTGCCATTCCAGTGACCCAAATAAGGAGTATTTTAAAATATTTGTTACAGGTCAATGAATCAAGCTATCACGTTCTGATTCCACCTTTTGTACAATTGACGTCCTTAGGGGTTCTTTTGGACTTGTGACTGTGATTGACAGCTGTGTCTTGGATGAAGTAGCGGCCTGCGTGAGGTAGCAATAGTTTGTCATCCTGTTGAAAGATAAACGTGTGACCATGAGTTTCTGACTGGACTTAAATTGGGCTCAGCAATCAGTCTGAGCTGCACACAATTGGGGCTTCCTTGTAGTGTTTCACCCCTTAGGAAGTGAACAATCATGCTTCAAAATAACCTTTTGATCTGACATTTTGTGGAGAATAATAACATTTGTAAGTTCTGATTGTACACCTGCTTAATGTTAAATAATGGCCTGTTGGCTTATAAGCTGAGCAATATTTAAGTGCTAAATGGAGTTGAGTCAAGCAGACCTAATCCAGTAGGATTTTCTACTTGGCCCCTCTGACTACATTCATCCAGATATTGGGTAGGTAATGTGCACTCCAGTTGCTAAGGGACACTAGGTACACTTAAAGAGTGGGAAATAATGCTGAATCTGAGGAGAATATTCCAGCATAAAAATCTCAAGAACACAACGTCGGTTGGAGCACTCGCTCTTTTAGAAATTATGGCTGCCACAGTGATGGATCCAGCAATGGAGATTACAATTTAAATGGGCCCACAGCAGGACCAATTTTAATCTAACCTGCTGTGCAGGAAGCTATCGGGATTGATTGAAAGGATAGCTTTACACCCTGCCTGAGTTTACATTCCACTGAAGTCAGTTGAGAGTATTATTGGGCGGGGTGTATAGCCACAGGCAGCATTATGCCCTCCCCAGGGCGGGTTTGGTGGCATGGGGGGCATTTAATCAGGTGGGGGGTGGGAGGGGTGCCCTGCCTCAACTCTGATTAAGTCCTTGGCAGGAAGGCCTTACGCCCTGCCAGAAATTGAGGCTCTTAAGGGGCAATTAATGCCCAATTAAGGGCCTCTTGCTGTTGCCACTGGTATTAACCCAGAAAAAGGTGGGCCTGTCACCGTGTGGGGAGCACAACAAGCAAACCTATGCAGGTTGGTTGTGGTCTCCCTGGGCTGGGGAGGGGGACGGAGGGGGGACTGGGGTGGAGAAGCCGGGCCCCGAGTTGGGGGGCGGGGAGTGGTGCCGGGGGTGGAGGGTCCCTCGTTCAAAGGCACCTGTGCCTGATTAAGGGACCCAGCATCAGGAAGGGGAGGTGACCTGATGAAAGACACTCCTTCCCTTGCTGCTGATCCTCCCACACCCCCTCCCCTGAGACCCATGATCCCCACCCAGCATCACTTCACTCTGGCCTGGATCATGATCCTGGGCTTCCAGTAAGTGTCGTTCCAGCAATAGCCACCGTCTTCCCTGTGGTGCTGCTGAGCAATGGAGTTACTCACCTTTGATTGGTGGGGACCTTGATCCCAGGGAAGGCCCACCGAAGGCCTGTTAATTGCCTGATCAGCTCATAATTTGGCTGGCCTTTCCCAAAGGAGTCAATGTGGGTCTCTTGCCAGTTCTCCAGTCAGTGGCCAAGATCCACATGGCCTCCATAAAGCTCTCACCCCCCTTCACATGTTCCTCCTGGCCCATGGCTTTCCCACCTGGTGAGTTAGTTTACAGTTACTCCCAGGCACTCCGTCAAGTAAATCGTCTTTAATTTGCAATTGAATCATGAGATTTGTGAGGTGGGTGGTCCCAGGCATTCAGTGACTGGAATCCCTGCTGATTTCCCAGTCCTCATGCTAGATGCATGGAACACTGGAGGCAAAAATCCATTGACTGGAAAACCTACCATCATGTTCACAGGATCCTCTGTTAGATTGTGAATGTCCTAAGGCCCACTTGTGGGCAGATGTGTTATAATAAAAATCCCAATATATAGTTAAAAACTTTGTAAAAATTCACCCAGCAAGCAAGCATCGAATAGCAGTGAGGTGATGTGACTGACATCTTCACTGGTGCTGTGGCACCACCTGCTGGTGAAACTACCTATTCACATTGCTTCTCATTCATTGCCACATAACCAAGATACAACACAGATTACTTGTATCTACATTTACTCTCAGTTAACACCACAACAACCATTTATATTTAAATAGCTCCTTTAACATAGTAAAATGGTCCAGGACACTTCACAGGAGCCTTATTAAACAAAATTTGACACAAAGCCACAAAAGGAGGTATATAAGACCAGAAGCTTGGTTAAAGAGGCAGATTTTAATGAGCATCCTAATGGAAGAGAGAAAAATCAGAAAGATCTGAGGGGAATTCCAGTGCTGAAGGTGTGGTTGTCAATAGTGCAGTGATAAAAATAGGGGATGCACAGAAGGCCAGAATTGAAGATGTCTCTGGAGGTTCAGAGAAGGGTGAGGTCAGGGACTGATTTGAACACAGGAATGAGAAGTTTATCGTTGAGATGTTGCTGAGTCGGGAATTAGGATACAGACAACAGAGCTTTGGATAAGCTCAAGTTTGTGAAGTGTGCAATGTGGGTGGTTGGTCAGGATAGCAGAGGAATAGATTAATCTAGAGGTACAAAGGAATGGATAAGCATATGGACTGAAGTAGTGTTTCCCATCACACTGCTGTACTTTGTCCAAAATGACAATTACCACAGACTGAACCAATCTGAATCAATAATATCACTTGTTCAATATATTACTAAATTGCGTAGATTTAAACTTACAGATCACAATGAGCAATGGTTGTCCACAGAAACACCTAAAGCCACGTTATACTGAAAGTGTTAAGCATGCAGTACAGGAAAAGAAAAGAAAAATGTGCATTTATGTTGCACCTTTTATGAACTCAGGACATCCCAAAGTGCTTCACAGCCAATGAAGTGCTTTTGAAGTGTAGTCACTGTTGTAACATAGGTAATTTGGCAGCCATTTTATGCTCAGCAATATCTCACAAGTAGCAATGAAATAAATGACCAAATTGTGTTTCATTTTTAGATGTTGGTTGAGTGATAAACATTGGCACAGGATACTGGGGAGAACTCCCTCACTCTTCTTTCAATAATGTTGTTGGATCTTTCTATCCACCTGAGGGACAGATGTCAGTTTAACATCTCACCTGGAAGACTGCACACCTGACAGTACAGCACTCCCTCAGCACTGCACCAGAGTGTCAGCCTAGATTTTTGTGCTCAAGTCTCTGGAATAGAACTTGGAGCCACAACATCCTGACAGAAGCGGGAGTGTTACCAACTGAACTAGATCAACCAAAACACACAGTTTAAAAATATGAACACAAGGTACAGAGGAAGATGGAAACATTTGGACCTAGAATTTCAAGGCCTGCACTCCATATGTAAGTGAAGGGAGTGGGATTCTCACCTGCTCAGTTGCCCTAATATTAAAAACAAAAATAAAAATACCTGGAAAAACTCAGCAGGTCTGGCAGCATCTGCGGAGAGGATCATAGTTAACAGTTCTGTTACGAAGTTCTGTTGAAGAGTCATACGGACTCGAAACATTAACTGTGCTCCTCTCCGCAGATGCTGTCAGACCTGCTGAGTTTTTCCAGGTATTTTTATTTTTGTTTGGATTTCCAGCATCCGCAGTTTTTTGCTTTTTCCCTAATATTAACCCTGTCAAAAGTGCCTAGATTGACAAAAGTTAAATACTGCAGCACAAAACAGGCACATATCCTACTAACTGTTGGCCAATTATGCCTGGATACCTAGAAACTTCATTGGTGACAGATGCAGTGAAGGTACAAGAATTCTGTCTAAAACTGGACTGCTCTTAAAGCATGGTTTAACCAGCATGGTTCGAAATAGAATCAGGAAGAAATTCTGTGTTTAGTTCTGGCAAATGTCCTTTAGAAGAGATCTACTTTCCTTGGAAGGAATGCAGTGCAGATTCTACAAGGGTAAGATTATGAGGAGATTAAATAAACTAGTCGTGTATTTTCTGGAATATAGAAGGTTAAGAAATGATTTGATTGAAGTTTTTAGGATTTTGAAAGGAGTTGATAGGGCACATAGAGAAACTTATTCAGCTGGTGGGGGAGTCTAGGACAAGGAGACATAACTTGAAAATCAGACCTTTCAGGAGAGAAAGCAGCAGATGTTGTACAATTAATAATTTTTACCTGAGATTGACAAGAGTTTTGCTAGCCAGGGGTATAAAATGATTTGGAGTGAAGGCGGGTAGATGGAGTTAAGACACAGATCAGACATGATCAGGAAGAACAAGCTCAAGGGGCTGACATAAAACAGAAAATGCTGGAAAAGCTCAGCAGGTCTGGCAGCATCTGTGGAGAGAGAAACAGAGTTAACGTTTCAAGTCCAATCTGACTCTCCTTCAGTTTCTGAAGAAGAGTCATATTGGGAACTTGAAGAAGATTCATATTAGACTCGAACCATTAACTCTGTTTCTCTCTCCACAGATGCTGCCAGACCTGCTGAAATTTTCCGACACGTCCTGTTTTTATTCCAGATCTCCAGCGTATTCAGTATTTTGCTTATATTTAAGCTTAAGGGGCTGTATGATCTACTCCTGTTCTTTCAGGTGCAACATTAATGCGAGAACATCCCCCCTTCTCACCTTATGATGGAAGGAAGGTCATTGATGAAGCAGCTGAAGATCGTTGGGCTGATGACACTACCCTGAGGAACTCCTGCAGTGATGTCCTGGAGCTGAGATGACTGACCTTCAACAATTACAACCGTCTTCCTTTGTGATAAGTATGACCCAACCAGCAGAGAGTTTCCCCCTGATTCCCATTCACTCCAATTTTGCTAGGGCTCCTTGATGCCACATTCGGTCAAATACTGCCTTGATGTCAAGAGCAGTCACTCTCACCTCACCTCAGGAGTTCAGCACTTTTGTCCATGTTTGAACCAATGGTGTAATGAGGTCAGGAGCTGAGTGGCTCTGGCGGAACCAAACTGGGCGTCAGTGAGCAGATTATTGCTAAGCAAGTGCTGCTTGATAGTGTCCCTTCCATTACTTAACTGATGATTGAGAGTAGACTCTCGGAATGGTAAGCTGCCGGGTTGGATTTGTCCTGCTTTTTGTGTACAGGACATACTTGGGCAATATTCCATATAGCTGGGTAGATGTTAGCATTGTCGCAGTACTGGAAGAATGGCTGGGAGGTGCGGCAAGTTCTGGAGCACAAGTCTTCAGTACTATTGCTGGAATATTGTCAGGGCCCATAGCCTTTGCAGTATCCAATGCCTTCAGCCATTTCTTGATATTATGTGGGGTGAATCGAGTTAGCTGAAGTCTGGCACCTGTGATGTTGGGGACCTCCAGAGGAGGCCGAGATGGATCATCCACTCGGCACTTCTAGCTGAAGGTTGTAGCAAATGCTTCAGCCTTATCTTTTGCACTGCAGTGCTTGGCTCCCCCATCATTGAGGATGGGGATATTTGTGGAGCCTCCTCCTCCAGTGAGTTGTTTAACTGTCCACCACCATTCACGACTGGATGTGCAGGGCTGCAGAGCTTAGATCTGATCCGTTGGTTCTGGGATCATTTAGCTCTGTCTATCAATTGCTGCTTATGCTGTTTGGCATGCAAGTAGTCCTGCGTTATAGCTTCATTAGGTTGACACCTCAAGCCAAGGCACTTATAAAGACATCCTGAAACTGATTGTTCCCTTCAGTAGAGACAGTGGGACATAATGGGAGATGAGCATCATCTCATCAAGAGATCCTGTGAGCAATGCCCAGAAACATTTGTGAATTCACTTCCCATTTGGAATATACAAAGAAGAGGTTAAAACTGAGCGGAAAAGCTGCCCCGGTGTCTGACTGTTGGTGGTGCTCTGAGCGAGAGCAAGTGCTGGAAGTTTGACTCAGAAGTAACAGCCACACACAGTACCCCTGTAAATCATCATTTTGCTCTCTACTGACCTCAACACTACTGGAACCTTGAAACCAACTATTCATCTAACGGAGTCAACTCTAGTGGAACCTCAAAACCAACTATTTGTCCATTGGAGTCAATTCTACTGGAACCTCAAATTGCAACGGTCACAATGCTCCATCAGCTGCTCACCACGAGCCAAGGACTGGTCCATGAGTCAAGGAGTATTCCATATTCCTATATCTAATCCTAGCTAAATTCTTACTTTTAACCTGTATGACCGTATATGCATGTGTTTTATCCTTTCTTGCCTTTAGTAATTAATAAACTTACTCTTACCTTTAATTCAAGAAAGTCTGATCAAATTGGCTCCTTCAAAACCAGAGCGATTGAGTCTGGGAAAAAGGTATCCGTGAAAGGGATCCTTTTTAGAGTAAACCTTGTTGTGACCAACAGGGTGGGGGAGGGCTAAATAAAGACAGGGAGCCAGTTCATCCCTCCTCACCCGGGGCATAACATTTTGGGGGTGTTCCAGCCAGATGGTGACAAATTGAAGGGTCTCGCCTGGATCAACAGCTTTGGGGAACCTCACCTTGGGGTGGTCATACCAAATTGGAATGCTCATTCAGGAATTGAACAAACTGGGAACTCAGGGTCTGGAATATTTTTTCCCGCAGATGAAACAAACTAGAGTGGGGAAAATAAATTGTCATTTTGAAATCAATTTTTTAGAAACTGCAAAATGACTTTCTTGATTCTACTCCTGAAGTGTTAAAATGATGCCAGCATCTTTCTAACATAACCAGCAGCTGTTACTTTTGAAGATCTAAAAGTTCTGTCCCTTGAACAGTTAAAAGAGTTAGCGAGGTGTTTAGGATGAGAATTTTGGTCAAACCCAGAAAACCTGAAATTTTAATGGGGCGGCCAATGGTCCACAGGTGGAAATTGAGGACGATGAAACAGGTAGCATATTAGTAAAGAGATTAAAATTGGAGAAGTGGAGATTAGAATTCAGGAGAGAGAAAAGGAAAGGGAATTTCAGGAAAGGGCACAAAGGGAAGAGAAAGAATTTCAGGAGAGAGAAAAGGGAGTTTCAACGAAAACAGCTTGAACTGAGGAGCAGGCATCCCGCTGGATTCCTTGAAGACACCACGAGCTTGGACTTAAGGATTGAGGCAGCCCGGTTTGCTCATCCAATCCCTAAGTTTGATGAAGCAGAGGTGGAAGCCTTTTTTATATCTTTTGAGGGGTTAGCACAGCAGTTAAAGTGGCCAGACCAACAGCGGTCCTTATTACTGCAGAGGAAGCACTCAGGAAAGGCTCACGAGCCTTATTCTCCCCTGCCTGAGGAAAGTGTCACTGACTATGAGGCAGTAAAACGGGGCTTTATTGACTGTGTATCAGTTAGTGCCGGAGGTGTACCTTCAGAAATTCTGTACCCTCAGGAAATGGCCTGACCAGATGTACCTGGAATTTGAAAGGCTTAAGCAACTTGCTCTTGACCACTGGGCGCGGGCAGTTAAAACAGAAGTCACTTCCGAAAACCTCCATGAAATAATTCTTCTTGAGGAGTTTAAAAACTCCATACCCCTCCCAATAATAACACACCGAGAGGAGCAGGGGGTCATGGGGCCAGACAGGCAGCCACACTAGCCGACAATTATGAGTTGATCCACAAATCCTTGTTCCAGAAGAGACCCTTCCCTAGTCACCCCCAACCAACTGGGAAGGATAGAGTGGGGGAGAGTGATAGGAAACTGAGCACCCATGGGAGAGAGAGAAATTTTGGGGGCCCTTCTCAGAACAGAAAGGGTGGTGCTAAGAAGAAAAGTGAAGCCAAGAAGCCTGTATTTTAACTGCTGGAAGGTAGGGCACCTCCAGGCTAATTGCTGGAGGCTACAGGAAAAACCAGTGGGATTTATCGGGGCACATACACCTCATGTAGAGAACGGAAGTCAATGGAGAGCATAGCAGACCAGGCTATGGCTCTGACTGCAGCTGTGAATCCCTGTAGGGGCACTCCTGAGAGTGCAGATGAAGTTAAACAAATCCCTGAGGGTTACGAGGATTTTGTATCTGAAGGAAGGGTGGGCACATTTCCCCAGGGTGGGGCAGGTAAGCCTGTAGTAATACTGAGGGACACAGGAATAAGCCAGACTCTACTGCTGGGAAAAGGGATGACCTTCCCACCACAGAGTGCCATAAGTGCCAAGGTGCTGGTAAAGGGGATTGAAGGAGGGTAAATGCCCATTCCTCTATACCGGGTAATCTGGAGTGTGACCTTGTATCAGGGCCTATGACTGTGGGAATCGTCCTCATTTTGCCTGTGGATGGGGTCAACCTGCTCCTCGGCAGTGAACTTACAGGATCAAAGGTAATAGCATCTCCAGTGGTCTCAGAGAGGCCCATTGAGGTCGAGGAGACTGAACAGCTGAAGGAAAAAGCGCCTGGCAAATCGGCCTATGGCCCGACAAGCTCCAACAGAGGAAGCTGAAGTGGCACTGCAGACAGAAGACCCTCCGGTCTGGTTATCTGAAACCTTTTTTGGGAGTCTAGAGGACCCTAAAGAGGTGATAAATAAACCTTCCTTGGTAGCGGCCCAGCAAACTGACCCACAGTAAAACATTAGCTCCCAATGAGGCCGAGGTAGAAGCAGTCCCTGAAAGCTACTACATTAAAAATGATGTGCAGATGAGGAAATGGAGACCCCCACTGACCTGAAAATGAGGAGTGGACAGTGACCCACCAGGTGGTAATGCCGCCGAGGTACTGGGGGAAATCTTGCGGCTAGCTCACAAAATTCCGAAGGCTGGGCATGTCGGTATATGCAAAACCCAAGCCTGCATCGGCCAGCATTTTGACTGGCCACACCTCCACAGGGATGTTGTAAGGTTTTTGTGGAACCTGCCACACCTGCCAGGTTGTGGGAAAACCCCAACCTGTAATACGACCTGCACCTATGATTCCCGCCCCGGCTTTTGGGGAACCATTCAGTAAGGTGTTAATAGACTGCGTGGGGCTCCTGCCCAAAACAAGAGGGGCCTACAGGTATATCCTTATCATCATGGACGTGGCTACCTGATTCCCAGAGGGCGTTCCCCTGAGAACCATATCTGCCAAAACAGCGGTGAGGGAATTGACCCTGATCTTTACCAGTTATGGTCTACCCCCTGAGATCCAGTTGGACCAGGGCTCAAATTTCATGTCCAAGATATTCCAGGAAGTCATGGGTAACCTGGGAATGACCCATCTGAAGTCTTCAACATATCAACCTCAGTACCAGGGGTGCTAGAGCGGTACCACCAAAGCCTAAAAACAATGATCGGGGCCATACTGCCGTGAGTATACCCATGACTGGGATAAAGGACCAGGTTTCCTTCTGTTCTCTACCAGGGACTCACCCAATGAATCCACTGGGTTTACTCCATTCAAATTACTTTGCCAGCACCAAGTGGGAGGGCCTCTGAAACTAATCAAGAAGAGCTTTTTAGAGCAGGAGGAGGAGCTCTCTCCACAGGTTGGATTACGTAGCAGTGTTCTGGGAGTGGCTCATTAGTGCCTGCGAGGTGACCCAAGAGCACTTGAAAATCTCCCAGCCAGCTATAAAAAACAGGCCGACAGACACGCCAAGACTCAAAACTTTCAGCCAGGTGACTGTGTGTTAGTGCTCCTATCAATACCAGATGAGCCCTCACAGCTTGGTTCAGTAGTCCGTACAGAGTAGCAAAGCAACTCAGGGAAGTGAACTATCTAATTGAGACCCCAGGTCGGGAGAAAAAATAAAGGCTGTGTCATGTCAACGTGATAAAGCAATATCACAGCCGAGAAGAGGGCAAGCAAGTAGCGGTCTGTCCCATTGCCACTAACCTGGAGGAGGAGGGTAGCAGTGGGGATGAATTGGAGGGAGATGTGAGTGAGGCCCACATTGAACCCCCTATTGCCTAGCTAACCGATATAGAAATGTTAGCCAACTTAGACTCCTTGTTCTCCCACCTAGGTGCAGTAGTGAGCAGACCTGATGAGGCTGCTCATTCCATTTAAAGGCTTGTGTAGAGACAAGCCAGCCTGCACCACTCTAGCCCCACATGATGTGGATATGGGAGAGGCCCCTCCCATAAGGCAACATCCCTATTGTCTAGGCCCAGAGAAGCTGTTTGTTTTTATCAGAGAAGCTGGCCCAGGTTCAGGAGGGCAATAGCTACATGCTGGAGCACCAACTAATAGAGCCTTGCAATAATAGCTGGAGATCCCAGTTGTGCTCGTGCCCAAGCGGACAGCTCCACAAAGTTCTGCATTGACTACCGAAAGGTTAATGCATTGACCTGAGCTGACTCCTACCCGATACCCTGGCTGGAAAACTGCATAGATAGAGTAGATAAAGCAGCCTATATCACGAAGCTGGGTTTACTCAAGGGATACTTAACTGCCCATGCGAAGGAAATCTCCACCTTTGTAACTCCAGACGGGTTATACCAGGGTTGGGTTAAGCCCTTCGGATTCTGAAATGCCCGGCTACCTTCCTGAGGTTGATGATCCAGGTTGTGACGGGCTTATCCAATTATGTTGTGTACCTGGATGACCTCCTAGTGTACAGCAACACCTGGGAAAACCAGCTAGAGCAACTGGAAGCCTTCTTCCAGAGAGTACAGGCAGCTGACCTAGTGGTCAATCTCACAAAGACCGAGTTTGCTAAGGCTAAAGTGACCTATTTAGGACATGTAGCAGGTCAAGGACAAATACTGCCCAGGGCTGCCAAGATACAAGCCGTAGCCCAGTTTCCCATTCCCACCACAAAACAGGAAATAATGAGGTTCTTGGGAGTGTGTAGATTCTACCACAAGTGCATCCCAAACCTCAGCACAGTAGACTTCCTACTACAGAAAAAAGCAAAGGTAGTATGGACGGAGAAATACCAGACATTTTTCGAAAAGCTGAAGGCCATTTTAATAGGCAAGCCTGTGCTTGCAGTCCTGGTCTTTAATCAGGCTTTTAAAGTAGACATTGATGCGACCGACATCAGGGTCGGGGCTGTTCTCCTACAGGAGGATAAATCCAGAATAGACAGACCAATCGGGCACTTCTCTAAAAAGCTCAACAAACATCAGAAATGGTACTCCACAGTAGAAAAGGAAACCCTCTGTTTACTACTGGCCCTCAGACACTTTGGGATATATGTCTGAAATGGGTAGAGAGACTACAGTCTATACTGATCACAATCCATTAACCTTTGTGGAAAAATTTAACACCCAGAATGCCAGGTTATTCCTCCAGCTGTACCACCTAAAACCACCCATGTTCTCGGGAAATCAAATGTGAATGTGGAAACCCTGTCTAGAATTTAAAGGAGCCCAGCTGGATCCGGAAAAGATAAATTGACCATTGCTGAAAGAATGAATATGTATATGAGAGTGTTTTGTTGTTTATAAGTTTTTCCTTTTTTTGTAATAAAATGAGAATGAATCTCATTTCATCCCGAGGAGGAGGGGAAGTGTTATGATAACAAAAGAGAAAACACCAAATTATGTCCAGAAATTTTGGACTTTAAAAATAAGACCTGAGCTTTTACACAAGCCACTGGCTAGAATGCTGCAGGGTGACTCCCTAAGAGGTAATGGAACCCCACGCTGTTGCTAGACATGGTACTTCTAAAAGCATTGAGAAACTAATTGTTCCCTTCAGTAGAGACAATGGGACATAATAGGAGATGAGTATGAGTATGTGAGCAATGTCCAGACAGATTTGTGAGTTTGCTTCCCACTTGGAATATGCAAAGGAGGGGTTAAAACTGAGCTGAAAAGCTGGCCCGGTGTCTGTCTGTTGGTGGGTGCTCAGAGAGAGCAAGTGCTGGCAGGTTGACTCAGAAGTAACAGCCACACACAGTACCCCTGCAAATCGCCATCTTGCAGGTGTCCCAATCTCACTCCCTCCCTACTGAATTTAACACTGCTGGAACCTCAAAGCCAACTACTCATCTACTGGAGTCAACTCTGCTGGAATCTTGAAACATGATAGCTGCAACACTGAATCACCTACTTCCCATGAGTCAAAGACTGTTCTGTAATATATATATTTATTTTCGCCTACTTCAATCTAAGTTCTTACTTTTAACCTGTATGACCGTATATGCATGTGTTTTATCCCCTTTTGCCTTTAGTAGTTAATAAACTTACTCTTACCTTTAACTCAAGAAAGTCTGATCAAATTGGCTCCTTCAGAACAAGAACGATTGGGTCTGGGGAAAAAAAAGCTGCGAAAGGGATCCCTTTTAGATTAAATCTTGTTGCAACCAACAGAAAGGGGGGTGGGGGTGGGCGTGGTGGGGGGGTGCGGTGGTGGGTAGGGTGCAGTGCTGAATAAAGACAGGGAGCCAATTCATTCCAGGGCATGACCATTTTGGGGTATCCCAGCCAGACGGCGACAAATTGAGGGGTCTCGCCTGGATCAACAGCTTTGGGGAATCTCACCTGGGGGTGGATTGTAACACCACAGCTGATGTTATTCGCCAAGCAAACCAAATCCCAGAGGGAAACTTGTCTTACTGAACATAACTTTTTTTTGTATTTCGAAAATTAGGAAAAGAACTACTGATCCCAGAAGCATAGAATCTCAGTAACTCTTTTAGAATTTTAAAATTAAAAGGTTTATTAACAAGAATGGAAAAAAAAACTAAGCACACAAGATTAAAGTTACACAGTTAAAACAGTTTAACAAAACATTCCCCCAAAAAACCCATTTGTTCAGAACACACAAGTTAACTGCTTGGCAACAGCTCCCTCATAGATTTTTAACCATAAAAATCGAGTAATATTACCCAATGCAAAACTGTTCTCACTTTAGCAAAAATATACCACATGAATTCTCACTCTTTTCCACTCTGCTATGGAAATCCAAAAGAAAGGCTCAGAAACAGACTATTTTCTGAAAACAAAGATTTCTCTGGCCTGAAAACTCGATGGCTGCTTCAAATTCATAACTTTCATACCTTCTCCCAGCACAGATCTGTTCTCAGGACATCTGCCCCACAAAGCCACCACAACTCAATGACACATCTTTCCTTAAATATCTTTTGTCCCCTTTCATCTTAGATTCCATTGTTCTCAAACACATCTTTAAAGTCATCTTTTCAAAAATATACAAATCTTTCATGTTTTCCTACTGCCTCCACTTTCGGGTCAAACAAAATTTAATAAAAGCAAAATATGCTTAAAATTTAATAACCTCTTGTTGACTAATGAAACCTTGTAAATTGTCATTTCTAAACTCCCTTTGAAATTCAACAGCTGAAAAGTCAAGTCCCTACTTATCACCTAATGTAAATTTTACCCAGCCTATTTACTTGTAAATCCAACCTCACCAACTTCTCATTACAAATGCATGAACCTAACAACTTTACCTTTCATCTCTCAGTTCCCACAGACAAGCTGTCTTTACTAACCTTCTCCCCATGCACACACACACACGCGCACACACACACGCACACACACACACACACACACACACAGAGTCTTCTTTACAGAATACCACCGTATTCCCAAAAATATTTTTAAAATAGCATCCATTTTCACAATATGAACAACCAAAGTTTCAAAACTGTCGTCCATATTCTGTACAAAGCATTACATTGTGAGATACCCTTCCTCGAGGACACCTAATAATTTCTTTATATATACACTTCCTGTTGTAAAACAATCCAACAGATGATAACTTACATCCGCCCATGTAATTTTAGAGATTTCCTTTCTCTCCAGCATTTGTTTTAAGCCAGCAAGATCAATCTGTAATCTTTTCTCACTCACGCTTTTCATAGTGTGTACATTATCCCACAATGAGCAATTATTTACATAACATTTATGGGTATTCTAATTTCAGTGTGCCCATTGTACAGAGCCCTCCAAGTGACATTCTCACCTCTTTAAAACAACATTTTCCATTCTCACACATCAGAAATATTCTGAAACCAGCTGCACTTGAATGCCCATCAGGAAGATTAGCATGTGAAGCATCAATAAATATGGTGAGCTTCATGCTTTTGGGTCACCCAAGGATGGGAACTTTGAGGGTGTATTTCTCCAGGTCTTTTTTTAATGTTTTATTTATTATTGAAACATTCTCTACTTTAGGGTGTTCCATAGTAGGTACTTAACCCCAACACATCAAAACTAGTATCTGATCTAGTCTCAGTACCCAACCAGTTCTACTAGCCATTCAAGCCTCACATTTGTTCCATCTTTAGATATAACATAATCTTTCTGTGACGGCCTGATATGATTATTAAGACAGATGAACTATGGAGTTTAATACAAAATGCAGAATGCAATAGGCCTTTTGTTCCTATTTAATAAATTAAGGAGACCTGCATTTTGCAACATATTGTAATTATTTGTATGCTGAAATGATCATAATTGTGCAAAACTCTTATTATTTTATACTTGATTCTTATTTTAATGATTGTCTGTAACTATGTCATGAATTATGATTACTTATTTTATTTATATTGTCATTACAATTCAGCACCTGCTGCAATGATAGTTTTCAATAAACCAATTATCTATCCATCTAATCTTTCTCCCTAATCTATCAGTCTCATCCAGTCTTGTCCAACCCGCAGCCCACGGGCTGGATTCTGGCCTGCCAAGCCCTTCTATGTGACTGGACCCCGGAGCGATTGTTCAAAATACTGGTAAGACGAGTCAGAGATGTTGAAGATTTGTGAATCATTGGTCAATCACAGGCCATTCCTCTCTCGCGTTTGTTGCAGATAGGCTTTCTAGTGAGCCTATCAGCAGCAAACTTGGGAAAGAAACAGGCTGTGATTGGATGGGTAGTGAACGCCAGCACCTGCGAGTATTTGGAGACAGAGAGAGACTCTGGGGCGTGCAGAGCCTCCGTTCCCCATGCTTTACCCCTGCTCTCACCGCTGCCCCCCAATTCTCACCATCTTTCCTTGGCTCCGGCCACTTTTCCTCATCTTTCCCCGCTTCTGCCTGGCAACACCCGCTCTCCCTGGCTCCCAGTGCTTTCCTGGGCCCTCAGCACTTTTCCCCCAGCCCTCAACACTTACCCTTGGGCCCTGAGCACTTTCCCCTGAGCCCTGAGCACTTTCCCCTGAGCCCTAAGCACTTTCCCCTGGCACTCAGCACATGGGTGGGCTCTCTTTCGCCTGCTCACCATCACCTTGCTGCTTCACCATGCAGGGCGCTGTATTTAAAGTGCAGCCGTGCGCACACCTCTCAGTGCTTCCAGCCTACATTTGCTGCCTGGAAGACATTGCCCTGAAAGGCAAGGAGACTTCAGCCCCCAGGTTAAATGGTGCATCCCCTGAGTGCCTTTTGGATGCAGTGGAGGCTTGCCGTGATGTCCTCTACCCCACTCTGGCCGCAGGAGGGGCAGCAGCATCACTAATCCGGCTTGGGAGGTGGTGGCAGCGGTGGTCAATGATAATGCCCTGCAAAAGACGACAGGCACCCAGTGCAGCAAGAGGATGAACGATATTCTCCATTCCACCGGCGTAAGTCACTCTTCTCATCACCCTCAAGTCACACACCCACAAACCATCACACATCCACCGGGCCCTCACTGCCTGCCAGTGCAAGGGACATCACCATTCACTCTTTCACACTCACCATCATTGTCCTTATCCCCTCCATGGGACCAATCACCAGCCACACAGGCCAGGCACACTTATCATCTGGCCTGGCAGGCATCCTGCCTATGCTTTCTCCATCTCTATTCATGCAGGACAAGCTGGCACACAACAGACTGGCGGCGGAATGCCTGAAATCAAGGTCCTCAAGGACTTTGAAAACATACCCAACCAACTGGCCAATGAGGCCCTGGCCAGTTCCTGTGCTAACGGTGAGGTCAGCGGTGCTCTACCAAGTGAGGATCCAGCAGTGCAACATCCATCAGCCAACCATGCTGTGAGTGATGTGTCCTGTTTCACAGGCCATTGCCATGCACTAATTATCTCTCCTTGCTTTCGCAGGTACATCTGGGAAACAACAAAAGGAGCCCACGACTCAGAGCCTCCGATCAAGCCCTGAAGGGATCTCAGAAGATGAATCTGAAGGCACCCTCCCTGAAGACCCATCACAGCGCTCACCCACACCCTCCACCAGCGTACAGACACACACCTTAGTGGGACCTAGCTTTAGAGTAGCCCTGGGATCACAATCTGGTGAGCACATTGCACTGTCCGATCCATAGCAGGTGGTGGCAGGGACTTCCCAGGCGTCCGGCATTCAGAGGACTGCTGGAGGCCAGAACATTGCTGAGTCTGAGTCAGATGACAAGCCTCACAGTTGCTGGAGTTGCAAAGGCAAGCTCAGGAACATCAGGAAGGGGTGTCTGCTGCACTACTCAGATTGCAAGGCATGATGGAGGAGTCCATCCACTTTCAGGCTGAGGTGATAGTGCCAGCATGCCAATGCACTAAGGTCAACACTAGTAGACTGGCGGCCACCATGGAGACCTTGGTCCAGGATGTCACTCCTGCACTGCTGCATGAGCTCAACTCCATCACTGAAGACATAGTTGACCTCTAACAATGTGTACACGAGAGGGATGTGGGACAGCTCAATCTCATTTCAACCCTTCTCCTCAAGGAATCAGCCAAGGTCCCTCGGGCACCCATAGGGAGGAGGATCAGCAGGTGTAGCCTCTGAGACCATCCATCCAGGTGATGCCAGGAGTGTCCGGCCCATCTGAATCCCCTCTTCCTGTGACCTCAGGAGCTCAAGCTTCACTCTCTGAGGAAGGTGCCACTGCCACACAGCAGGACCCCAATTGTAGGCCAGGGCCCTCCAGGTCTCGGCCCTCCAGAGGATGCCCGCCAGGTTATCACAGACAGGGTGTTGCAGTCAGCAGGTTGCCTCCATCTCCACTGTGGATATCCGGGGAGCACAAGACAAAGTTAGGAAAGTTAAGAAGATGTAGTTGCACACCCTTGACATGGGTATTAATCATTTCTACATACTGTTCACTATTGTAAATAAACTCCAGAGAATGTTTCCCTATCTATGGCTCCTTGTTCTGATGAGCAGTGTTCGTGTCACTCAGATGTGAAACCTTTCTGCTCAAGGCAGATGTCTCAATCCAGGGCCTCTTCCCTGTGCTTTGAGCAGCCTTCAGACCAAAGTGATGGTCCAGCCTCACACTCCCTGGAAATATTACTGATGCCTGCACCTCGGCAGTGCTTGTCATTGCTACCAGAATGTCGTGGGCAGGTGTCACAGTGTTCCGTCATTCTCATTGTGTGCTCTCAGCTCCTTTAAGGTGGGGCTGGCCCCCATCTCTTCATCATCTGTGACCAGTGATGCTGTGCTCCTGAAGGGTTCTAGACAAAGGATCAGATGCTAATAAAGTATCATGGCTGCGTCTCTATGATTTGACCCAATCACAGAGCACAAGCGAGCTGCCCTCTGCCAGAGAGGAGTCAGACATTCTCAGAGGCTATCTGAAGATCTATGGAGTGTCCTCACTACATGTTGTCATCATCCTCCTTCAATTGAGTGACTATTAGGGCCTCCACTGAACCTCCATAACAGGGGCATTATCACAGAGGGTATGTGTGCTGCCATAAGCCAGGCTGGAGTCAAATGTTCACAAATGCAATGTGAGGATCTATGGTGTCTCCTCATTCCATGTTGTCATCCTCCTCCACAAATCTAGCAGCTATGAAGGCCTCCTGAGCACGCCTGTCTTATCTGGCCAGTGCAAGGGCCTCATCCCCGTCATCATTGCCTTCGAGGACCTCCTTGCCCTCATCACCATTGATGTCCTCCTCATCAGAGGAGACCTACAGCTCCTGCATCTCCTCCTCAGCCAGCTGCTCTGCCCATTGCAGTGCCAGGTTCTAAAGGGTGCAGCAGGCAATGACAATGCATGACACCTTCTGTGGACTATATTGCAGGGCTCCACCAGACTGGTTCAGGCACCGGAACCACCTTTTCAGCATCCCGATGGTTTACTCCACCAAGTTGTGAGTTGCAGCATGTGCCTCATTGTAGCTTCATTCTGCTGCAGCCTGAGGCTGTCCTGCAGCCACGTCCTCTGTGGGTAGCCCTTGTCCCCTAGGAGCAAACCCTGCAGCCTCTGTGGACCCTGGAAGACATCAGGAATCTGAGATCGACTGAGGATGTAGGAGTCATGGACACTCCCTGGAAACCGTGCAGAGGCCTGCAGGATGCATTTCTGGTGGGAACCCCCAAACCCAAGAGCTGTGCAAATCTAATTGCTCTTGCATCCTGGCTGTCCTGGTCCTAGGCAAAATGCACAAAGTTATGTGCCCTCGCGAAGATGGCATCCATGACCTCATGGATGCATTTGTGGGCGGAGGCTTGTGCTATTGCACAGAGGTCACCTGTGGAGCACTGAAAGGAGCCACCAGTGTAGAAATTAAGCACCACAGTCACTTTCACAGCCACTGGCAGTGGATGCCCTCCATGTCCTTGTGGCAGCAAATCCTACGGTTGCTGGCAGATGTGACTGACCAGTTACCTAGATATGTACAGTCTTCAGTGACACTGGTTGTCAGACATCTGCAGGAATGAAAGGCAGTGTCTATAAACCCTGGGAAACCTAGGTGCTGACCAACGATGACTCACCGTGGTTCTTCAGCAGTGTGTGTGGGAGCCCCACTGCCCCTTCTTCCTGAGGGTGCTGCTCCTCCCTCTGCCCAGCCTAGCACCTCAGTCACTCTCTTCTCCATCGTCTTCGGTCTCTGTAAGCCATGAAGCACACAATTAGTTCACCAGGCTCCACAATCCTGATGTACTCCTCCTGCAGGGTGAAAGAGAGACACATGTGTTAGCTTGGGTATATTTAGAACCTCTCTTGGTTAAGTCTGAAGACCCCTTAATGCTCCCTGGAGAGTGCTGGCCACCACTTGAATGGCCAGAGTTTAGTACCCCACCCACCTCCGCCTCACTCCATCTGACCGATTGGCAGCAGCTTTGCCCATTAGGCTGCACGCTGTGCTCTCAGCTCAGGCTCAGGCATCCTCCTAACCCATGCTGCAAGGCTGCACTGTTAGTTTGAACCATGGAGGAGACTGATCCAAACTGGAATGATGACATTGCAAGGGGCTGTGAGTGCCTTCACCAGTGACTGCTGCATGTCCAGCTTTAGCAAGGAGATTGTACAATGTGCCCAGTCATCCAAATGTTCTGCAGTCCACTAAAATGCTTATTAGTTTTCAGTCTATGCCCAAGGGGTGAAAAGTTCTGGAGCACTTGGTGGCACTTTCATGCCTCTGCGTTGCTTGAGGGGACAGATAAGCTAGAGGCCCGATCCGCACATGTCAACGTGGCTGTGTCTGAACTGTCTCAGCTGCAGAGGAATAGTCACTTTTTCAAGGTTTCCCTAATGTGTGGCTGCTTCCCTCCCCCCAACCATGCACGTGTTTGTGCACTATCTTCAACCTCACTTGCCCCCTCCGCCCAAGTTGCCTCAACCTTAAAGATCCAACAGGAAACCCGGGCGAGCGCTGCACAACGTTACTGTGGACTCACCTCTGAGTTCCCCTCAAAGTTCAGCCCGCCAAGTGCATGCCTTATATATGCTGTTGTGAAACATGTTGGTGTGCAAGCCAGCTGGCAGGGCAGGGGTATGGCCTTATAATGATGTGCAGATGTATTACAATGAGGTTCCTGATGCCTGGCAGCAGGAAACACAGGCTGAGTGGATGATTGCAAAATGGGTTCACAGCTCTGTGAAACCAATTTTTGGCCTTCTGCCATATTGCCTGCTCATGCCTCTGAGCACGCCTGATGCCAGCGGGCACAGACGATTCCGCTTCAGGTTACTGTCATGCATGGTGCTGTTGCCTCTGTGCAGGCTGGTTCCAGAGTAATCTCTGTAGGCTGTTCTCTCAGTCTATTACCATTCCTTAGCACTTGAGAGAAAAAGAAAAAGTTTCTTGTTGAGGCATCGGATAAGACAAAGAATAAAATGAAACTGGGGGCATGCGCAGCTTTGAAAAAGGGTGCGGCAGTGCTGCTGGAGGGAGACATTGAGTGTGTTCATATGGCGTTGCATGGCACTGAGTGTGGATCTCAGAATGCGACAGGAACAGCAGTCCCAGAGATACCTGTAATCCTGGGTGGGTTCGAAACATGAGGGATGGAATTTCAGTTCAAATCCACGTGGGGTAAGTCGGAGACGGAGACAGTCACTGAGAAAGGAAATATGGCTGTGAAAGCGGGTTTTAGTAAACACCTTGTCAAACACCAGGAGAGAAATGGAAAGCAATGAAGGTGAACAAGGCAAAAGAGACATCTTTTGATTATCTGCTCCTATCACTGCTTGCTTGTCCCTACAACCACACACCCCCCACTTCTCTCCCCCCACCACCCCCCCCCACCTTAAACCAGCTTATATTTCACTCCTCTCCTAATTTCACTCAGTTCTGTTGAAGGGTCATGAGGACTCGAAACGTCAACTCTTTTCTTCTCCGCCGATGCTGCCAGACCTGCTGAGTTTTTCCAGGTAATTCTGTTTTTGTTTTGGATTTCCAGCATCTGCAGTTTTTTATTTTTATCTCTGTAATACAATCTTTACTTGCTATCCCTCCTTCCCCATCTCAAGGCCAGGATTTTGACTTGTTGGGCGGGCGTGGTGGGGCGGGCCCAGGAGTGGTCGCAAAGCTGACCGCCGCACACAATCGGGCCCCAACATCAATGAAAGGCACGTTGCAGTGCTGCCAGGGTGGGGGCAGGAGGAGGGCGAGCAGGAGGCACAGAACAGCCTCAGGGAGCTGAACATTTAAAAAATAAAATAAAAAAATTACCACTGTTAAAAATGCCCCCTCATGTGAGGGGACTCTTGTCACATGAGCAGGGATGTGTGATGAATGAATTTTTAAAAATTTAATTTAATTTTTAATTGCTGTTGGAAGCCTCATCCTGACTGCAGATGAGGTTTCCTAAAAGATCCAAGGGCCGCTTGGCCTTATCACCTGCCCACCAACCATAAGGTTGGATGGGCAGCGAAAAATTTCATTCAATGATAACTTTAATGGCCTTAATGGGCCTGTTAAATATTGGTGGGCATGCTGCCGACTCTCATGCACGCCGACAACCAAAATGTTGTGCAAATGTGTGATTATGTAAGGACGCTCGCCCGACGTTATCGCATGTCATTTTAACCTCAAGCAAGCTAGGAGTCCATTCAACCGCTCAGAACAAGTTTCAGCTCCAAGTCTGTGACTTTATAAATGCAGGTGGTCTTGAGGCTTGACAGTTCTTCCACATCCTGGTTTGTCACATTTGGAGAAATGGTTGTAGCACTCTGTGTTTCTGGTACTTGGCTTTCCCCATTTGATTGGCTTTTTGCTCTTCTTCGAGTTGCATTTCTCTTTATTAACAACTCGTCTGCTTTTTTTGGACACCTTGGATGTGTCCCATTCCTTCCACAGGGAATGTGCACTCTGTTCATTCCTGGAGTGGACTTGAATTTTCTTTCTCTGTGGTGCCCACCATATTCTTGCTGGACGTGGATGTTTCGCAAATGGAATCTTCATTTCCACTTGTTTTGATATCTCAGCCAACAGCAAAGTCTTAACTTGTTTCAGTTCTATAATTTTGCAATTTATGACTTCATTATCCGCTCACAGTTTGGAAAGTTCTATGGCTTTCACTTTCAATGCTTCCTCTTTTCCATTCAGCTGCTTTTTCAGCTCTTCAGTCTGTGTCCTGTAACTTGCAGCTTTTTCCTAGAATATTGAACATTACTGTGTCTTCACTGCCAACTGGTTCTTCAGTTTGTTCAGATAGCGGTTAAATTAATTTTCCTTCTCTCCGTAATTTTCCAGAGGAATAAACTTTGTCCTAAGGAATTCTTGTAGCATTTGAAGATCTGTCAACAGGCTTTCCTTTTCTTTGTGAAGCTCTCTTGCTTCATCTTGAGCTTTCCTATAATTCAGCATAGCCTCTGCCAGTTTCTTCTGCTGCACTTCCACGCTGCTGTTTAAGACGACCTTCATTTATTTATGTTGCTGAATGGTTATGCATTCCTTTTGCATTTGATCTTGAAGGACAATCAGTTGTCCTTTCAACTGTTTATTTGCTTGTTGCCTTCTTGCTAACTCACTCTGGGCTTCAGTGTATCATTTTGTTACAACCGATAAATCCAACACAGCTTTTTCTGGAGTAATATTCAACGTCCTTTTTAGCTCATATTTTCTCATGGCTACATATTGATTCTTCAAGGAGTCCTTCAGGGTTGCAACTTCTTTGTGTGCCTTTTCTGTCTGCTGTTTTGCCTGGCTATACATCTGGTTGAGTTTTTTTAACTTCTGGGTTAATTTGCCCTTGATTGTGGAATTGAGGGCCATTATTTCCTCCTGATACCTTTGTGCTAGCTCTGAAATTTGTTTGTTCAGCTCTCATACAGCTTAGTTCATTGAAGACTTCAGGTTATTGTGCGTTTTCTGAGGTTTATTCTCTGCTTGAATCTTATGCTTAAAACCTTCAATTCAGTTCTGATGTGAACATTTTCCAGTAGAACAGCTTAATTTACTTTTTGCACATTTTGTTTCTTTTGAGTTACCTCAGATAGCTTTCCTTCATTCATAGCCATCTGCTCACTCTGCTCTGCCATCTGCCTCCATCGCTCTGGGGTCTTTTGTTGCCCTCTTGTGGGGTTTTCCGCCTCCCTCTCTCTCAGGTCTCTTGTTGCCCTGGGCACTTTATTGGGTGTTTAAAATATCTATCAAAGTCTTTTAATAGCTCAACAAATGTTGCTAAGTATGGATCTATATGTTGGCTGTGGAGAGCTTCATCAACAAAAGGATAAGCATGAATAAAAACCTATCAGGTTGTACTTCTTCTGATTCCTTACTTAGTCCTGTAAGTCCTGTAAACTGAAAAATTCTCTTCTCCAAGACTCCCATTCTTGGGACTGGTTTAGAATTTCTATTGCTGAAATGTGTCTAGATCTTCTATTCTGCTGTCCATGGCTGTTCATTTTTTTCTTGTAGTTACCACTTTAAATGTTGATACGCCTTTAAGACTGCCAGTGAGGTAACTTTTTTTTTCGCTTGGACTGTCTGTGACAGCTAAATGCATGAAATGTGACAGCTAACTGACAGTGCTGTGAGTCTCCTGTGCTTTTACAGATTTTGATGGGGCCTCCGGTGATTGTGACTACTTTTGTTCCTGAACTTCTAAACTTTCAAAGTAGAAATATTGCGTTTCTCTGTGATTCTTTCCTTTTCCTTTCTCTGCAGATCCTCTTCTTTGGAGTTATACTGGGCTTATGGTCCAATTGGGGTCCATTTATTTTTAACTTAAAGCGACAGCACTTTTTTCCTCTGTATTGCCTGACCTTTGTTTTTCTTTCGGGGAACTTTTTTTTCTCAGCAGCTTCTTCTTTACTCTGCAGTTTTTCTTCTTAAACATTTGACTCTGCCAGATGATTTTTATTTAACTATTTTTGCTTTTAACTTCAGTGCCACATGGCCACCACAGCCACAATCTGCTGAGCCCTTGGACTGCCACCTATTCTAGGATGTAAGTAGAGCTTCTTGTTTTGTATTTTTGCTCACCATCTCTCATGAACTGTGTCACTCAGGTTCTTGCAATTTTCTACCATGGACTTCCACTCACTCTGGTGGATTCCTCACTTCCATATCTGCAGTGAAACTTCAACTTTTTCTTCAAGTTTTCTTCTTTGGTGTGCGTT
Organism: Isurus oxyrinchus; assembly: GCA_026770705.1. NCBI lineage: Eukaryota > Metazoa > Chordata > Chondrichthyes > Lamniformes > Lamnidae > Isurus > Isurus oxyrinchus. The sequence continues at coordinate 100,409,009 of JANJGN010000007.1, read as the reverse complement.
AGGCTAGTTAGGCTTCAGTTGCTTTTAATTTTTCACACTTTGGGTTGCTGTCCTGGGTTCATGCATTTAGCTGTCACATTTCATATCTTCACAAATCACCATGTTGGATTATGGTACTATCTCTGATGTGATATCTTGTGGAAGTGATAACTGCTGCCAATCATGTTGTACTATGCTGATAGCACTGATATCCCACCCCTGGCAACCATATTATAATATAGGTTCTTTAAATGCCTCAATGATGAGATCTTGAGGCTTGTATATTTAAACATGAATCCTTTATTATTAATCTTTAACTATTTACAAATCCCAAGTTACTTTCATGCATGGTGCTGTTACCTGCATGCAGTCTGGTCCCAGAGTGTTCTCTCTAGACTGTTCTCGCAGGCTGTTACCATGTGACCACCATACCATGGGTGGCACTATTCTCCAGTCCCATGTTAAACCTTCCTCTGTCGAGCACCTTTATATTACAATGGCATGCAGGCACGTACAACATCATATAAGTGTGTGTGTGTGTGTGAGGAGTGTTTATGTGTGTGTGCCTGTGAGAAAGAGAGATTGTAGGGTGAGAGGGAGGGTGGACCATGTGTCTGGCTCACTCCCAAACTCCCAATCTCAGGGTTCTCATTCACCCTCACCCCCACACACCATCATGCACTCTCACAGTGGATGAGTATTATGACACAGCAGCTGGTAAAGGCTGTTATTTAAAATCCAAGAGGGAAACTTTAAACAACAGTCATAACCTATATTTTCAATTGATATGTTTGAGATGCAGCTCTAAATTCAGGAATAAAACCACCTGTTCTTGTAAGGTTTTTATATCAAACTAAATGAGACATTTATTAATTTACAACAAATTAAACATATACACATGGCTACAAAACTTTTTAACAAATTCCCAAATTAATATCCACTAAGGTAACGATAGCCAATAGACTTAACCAGACACGAGGCAAAGCGTTTTCACTTTAAAAATTCAAAATGAGGTTCTTTTCAATTTGGTTCCATTACAGACAGTTGTAGGCTTACAGGCTTTGATGTTACATGTCTCTGCTTTGCACACACAAACTCCTTTCTGTTATACCTGGCCATCCCCTTTGAGTGCAAATTTTATTGCATCACCAGGCCCTTTGAACTCCTTTCATAATACCAATTTTATTAGTAATATAAACATTGCGTGGTGTCTTCTAGCTAGGTGCAAGATTTCACTCCCACTCTTGAATGCTCTATTCATCAAAATGCAAATGTACCTTTACCTCTGCTTACATCTCAAAACTACTATACATCAAAGCACCCAGACTTTAATCCAATTAAGACAGACACAGTCACACCCACAAATTAAACCTCTATTTAAAAAGTATAATTTCCAATAACATCATATACATTAATAGCTTCATGACAATGAGGGTGAGTGATTGAGCAACCTGGGGTTAGGAATGAGCCTGGGAGTGAGCTGGACACACACACTCCTACTCTTTCACACTCTAATGGTCACCTTTATTTATTACCCTTTATTTAATATTCTACTAAATCTTATCTTACCAAAATTTGTTCATCGGCCCTCTGAGTGTGAGAAAAATGAAAATGGGGCCCCCCCACGTGAAAATGTCAGATAAGCCTTGTCTTATCTATCTGTATAACCTATCTGTCTAACCTATTTTATCTGTCTTACCTAACTGTCTATCTCTACATGGTATTATTGATCTAAAGTAATTCCAGATCTACTCTGTTTAAAATCTAAACCAATATATTTAAAAGTCCCACAAGCCTGGCTCCCAATTTTATGAATAATACCATTAATAACACCATTCCCCTCCTGGCAGCTTCTCGCTCCACTTTTATCACTGAAGGCTGCAGCCACTAGCCACTGACTAGTGATGGATCCAAATCTAACTGATGATTGTTTTCTGTCCTGTAGCTGAATGTTGGTGTTCATTGCTTGTATGCTGGGTCCTCGCAGCTGTAGGCATAACAAGTCAAGAAGATTTACAACACTGCAGGAAGGTGTTTGCTGTTTACAAATGATGCCAGCACCTGTGCTGCCATCCCCCGATGCCAGGATCATTGCCTTCCTGCCTGCCTCCAGCATTTGATTGGATGGGCCCCTACGCCTCTACCTCATTATAGAAACATATGAAATAGGAACAGAAGTAAGACATTCGGCCCCTTGAGCCTGCTCCTCCATTCAGTAAGATCATGGCTAATCTGTTTGTGTTTCGATTTCCACATTCCCATCTACCTGTGATAACCTTTGATTCCCTTGCCCAGCAAGAATCTATCTACCTCTGCCTTGTAAATATTCAATGACCCCGCCTCCACCACCTTCCAAAGCAGAGAGTTCCAAAGTTGCACAGCCCTCTGAGAGAAAAAAATTTCTCCTCATCTCTGTCCGAAAAGGGTGACCCTTAATTTTAAAACAGTGTCCCCTGGTTCAGGACTCACCCACAGGAGGAAATATCCTTTCCACTTTGTCAAGACCATTCAGGATCTTATATACTTCAGTCAAGTTATCCCTCACTCTTCGAAACTCCAGTGGAATCAAGCCCAGCCTGCCAACCTTTCCACATAAGACAACCCACTCATTCCAGGTGTCAATCTAGTAAACCTCCTCTGAACCGCCTCCAATGCCTTAAATAAGGAGACCAAAACTGCACGCAGTATTCGAGGTGCGGTCTCACCAATGCCCTATATAAATAAGCATAACATCCTTACTTTTATGTTCAGTTCCTCTGAATAAAGGATAGCTTTCATAATTACTTGTTGTACCTGCATACTAACTTTTTGCAACTCGTACTAGAACACCTAGATCCCCCTGCACCTCAGAATTCTGCAGTCTTTCTCTGCTTAAGTAATATTCTGCTTTGTTTTTCTTCCTGCCAAATTGAACAACTTCACATTTCCCCACATTATACTCCATCTGCCAGATTTTTGCCCACTCACTGAACCTATCTGTATCCATCTGCAAGCCCCTTATGTCTTCTTCACAACATACTTTCCTACCTATCTTTGTGTTGTCTGCAAATTTAGCTATCATGTCTTCACTCCCCTCATCTCAGTCATTGATGTAAATTGTAAAATGTTGAGGCCCCAGCACAGACCCCTGCAGGACTCCACTAGTCACATCCTGCCAATCAGTCAATAAATTGGTTAAGCATGATTTTCCTTTCACAAAACCATGCTGACTGTTTCCTGATTGCCTTGAGCTTTTCTAAGTGCCCAGCTATAACGTCTTTAATGATCGACTCTAACACCTTCCCCACGACAGATGTCAACCTAACTAGCCTATAGTGTCCTGTTTTCTGCCTCCCTCCCTTTTTGAATAGAGGGGTTATATTTGCTACTTTCCAGTATGATGGAACCTTTCCAAAATCTTGTAAATTTCGGAAAAGTAACACCAATGCATCTGCTACCTCATTAGCCACCTCTTTTAAGACCCTAGGATGAAGTCCATCAGGCCCAGAGACTTGTCAGCCCGCAGCTCCATCAGTTTGCTCAGTAATATTTCCCTAGTGATTGTAATTTCACCAAGTTCATCTCTCCCCTCCACCTCCTGATTTATAATGGGAATGTTTTTTGTATCCTCTATAGTGAAGACAGAAGCAAAATATTTGTTCAGTTAAGCACCATTTCCTTATTATCTACTATTAACTCCTCATTGTCACTCTCTAGAGGACCAACGCTCACTTTGCCTATTCTTTTCCTGTTCGAATATCTGTAGAAACTCTTGCTATCTGTTTTTATATTTCTACCTAGCTTCCTCTCATATTCTAATTTCTTTCTCCTGATTAACCTTTTAGTCATTCTCTGCTATCTTTAATATCTGACCAATCATCTGACCTGCCTCTCACCTTTGTACAGTTATATGCTTCTTCTTTAAGTTTGATGCTTTCCTTAATTTCTTTAAGAACCACAGATGTTGGGTTCTCCCTTTAGAATTTTTCTTTATAATAGGAATATACTTATTCTGAGTATCCTGAAATATGTCCTTAAATACCTGCCACTGCTTCTGTATTGATTTATCCCCTATCCTAGTTTCCCTGTTCACTTCAGCTAGCTCAGCTTTCATGCCCACATAGTTTCCCTTTTCTAAATTTAAAATACTAGTCTTAGACCCACTCTTCTCATTTGATCGGCCACCACATGATCACATTCGGCCAGCTGCTCCTGCCCCAGATAGCAATGCTGCCACTCCCGGGTCCACCACTGTGACCTGCACTGTTGACATTAAATTCCGCCCATTGTGCCTGTCACCTGCTGACCACTATTTAACCTCCTTGTTTTTTTTTATTCATTCATAGGCTGTGAACCTCACTGCAAGACCTACATTTACTGCCTATCCCTAATTCACTTCTTGAACCACTGCAGTCCATGTGGTGTAGGTACACCCTATTGTAGGGTGTTGGTTACAGTTTGGTAGGTCTGAAGAAGCCTTCATAGTCAAATGTAGGTTAACTAAGTCTTTACTGACTCTTTTACAAATATACAATAAAGGGTATGAGCTAGGAGCTGTCTCCATGTTCGCTGGTACACACGGCTCTGTCCAACACTAGACTGACCCTGGATCATATGCTTTCTTACATCATTGTGTGGGCGATACTGCACTCAGTCCCACATTAACCCTCTATTTGCCAGACCTTTATGTTACACACCCACAGTGCTGTTAGGAAGGGATGCTGTTAGTTCCAGGATTTTGACCCAGCGACAGTGAAGGAATGGCGATGTATTTCCAAGTTACAGTTGTGTGTGACTTGGAGGAGAATTTGCAGGTGGTGATATCCCCATGTACCTGCTGCCCTTGTCCTTCCAGCTGGTAGAGGTCACGAATTTGGAGGATGCTGTTGAAGGAAGCTTGGGATATGTGAGTCGCTGGCAAGCAATCGCCAAGTACCTGTTTAAGATGATTAAAGGTTTTAATAGGGTAGATCAGATCTATTTTTCTGGTGGGGGAGTCTAGAAGGAGGCATAACCCCAAAATTTAAGCTAAACCCCATGCAAAGGTATTGTCAGGAAGCACTTCTTCACACAAACTGGAAATCTGGAGCTCTCTTCCCCCTAAACACTGGTGAGGCTGGGTTTCAATTGGAAATTTGAAAACATTGATTTTTTTTTAGCTAAGGGAATTAAAGATTATGAAATTAAGATGGGTAAATGAAGCTAAGATTTAATAAGATTTAGATTAGCTATGATCTAATTGAGTGGTGAAACAAACCTCGGGAGTGGGGGGTGGAGGGGGTGCACTGAATGGCTCATGGCAGAAAGTTATTGTTTTTCAGAGAAGGTATTTGACCTGAAATAAGCTGCTGGCACTCAGAAATCCAGCTTTCAATTGACAGTATAAGAAGAACCACAGCCACACTTATTGAGGAATATTTGATACATAAATAGGAATTTCATGCTTTCTTTGGATTAGAAATTCTAAACAGTGGAAATTAAATTAAAATGTTTCAGCCCATTAGAATTCTGTGCAATTAAATTGGAAGGTCTTGACCATCGGAATTCTATTACATGAGAGTAAATGTTTTGTTCCATTGGGATTCCATATACTGAGTGAAATTTTCTACCAGAGTGGGTGACATCACACTTATTCACATTACATTCCATCTGCCATGTTCTTGCTCATTCACTGAGCCTGTCAAAGTCCCTTTGAAACCTCCTTGTATCCTCCTCACAATTAACATTCCCACTTAGTTTTGTGTCATCTGCAAATTTGGAAACATTACATTTGGTCACCCCATCCAAATCATTTGTATAAATTGAACTGATCCTTGCGGTATGCTACTAGTAACAGTCTGCCACCCTGAGAATGACCCGTTTATTCCTGCTCTCTGCTTTCTGGAAGTAATTTGAAGGGTGTTTGGTTTATTGTGATTATATACAGGGAGGATGATTTGTAAAAGGTATTTGGTTATGTGACTATTTAGTGTCTGCATTGCTCTGGAGTTTTCCAGATACCATTCTGCATAGAATTGCCAGATTTATAAAAACAAACTCAGACTTGGAGAACATTGTTCAATTAAAAGATTTTTAATTGATTTGGGGTAACGTTGCTTCATAGCCACAGAATAAGAAAGAAAGGTTACAACTCATCAGATAGAATGGGCATTGTAACAGATCATCTAAACAGGAGGCTACACAATTGCCTATAAAATCGTAAAAGTGGGGTAAGGAGAAGAAACTAAAAACAACTCACGTATGAAGCAAATAAAGAAAAGACTTTCATGGCCAGCAGAAGGTCAGTTATCACACTGTGGGTGTAATTTGGATATTCACTTTTGCTCCTTAATTTTCTCCTTATTGAAAGAACTGACTCTCCTTTGGCATGATGCCAAGGATGTTGATAGTATTCTCGCACCTCACCCACGTGGCAGCCCAGGCAACAAGTTTCAGCAAGATATTCAATCTTGAGGCAGATCCCAGTCAAACCTGATCCTGATCATCTCGTCCATTCAAACCCTAACATTTTCTAAAGGATTCACTGATCAAGATGCCCTTTTATTATTTTAACCCTCCATAACTCAGTATGACTAACTCAAGTACTGGCCTAGCTTCAGACAGCATAGACCAAGGACAAAAGCTGAGACCTTCCGAATGATTGTGCTTCACTAGAACATTGGATGTTGTTTTTATCCATTGCGTCATCTGTCAATTGTCATTTTTTTAAGATCCATTATTAGCTAGTGACACAGCAGATGCTTCAGTTCATGGTACACTTACATTTCCAAATCAATTGCCATGTTTATAATAGTGGCTCCTCCCTCAGTGCTATCAGCTACTTTGGAATCAAACCTGGAACTAGAATGCCACCAAAAGAAAGGTTTCATCATTCATATGGACTATGTGAACATCGGCTAAATGTCAAATTTGGCAAAAGCGAGTTGTGGATAATAAATTAACCATGGTGTGGCTGGTGTACTGACCAGGAGGTCCCAATATTCCACCAATCCCCTATGTACATAAGGCCTATGATGTGCATTACTGATAGACAGTATAGTTCATGAGTTCTGGCAAATATAACTCATAGGATGTCATGATCAAGCAGTATGGTGTTCTGGTCAGACAACACCATCAGTACTGTGTCCCATTCTGGTCGCCAAGATACAAGGGAAATATTCAGGTGTTGAAGGAAGTGCAGGGAAGAATCACAGGAACGACCTTTAGTGCCAGAGGTCTCAATTATGAGGAATGACTGGAGAAATTTGGAAAAGGAGGTGTCTGAGAGGTGAACTTAGAGAGGGATATAATATAATCAAATGTGTTGAAAGATATTATCCAAAAATTAAACAGTGGGAGCATAACCAGAAGATATAAGTTCAAATTAGTAAACAGCAAATTTAGGATTGCTGTCAGGCAGTTTATTGTCACATAAAGAGTGATCAACACTTGCACTGCTGGATAGAATAGTGAATCCTTGAACCCTTAAAACAGTTAACAGCCAATTAGATGCTGTTAAACTGTAATGACTGTATTTACATCACTGAACTCTGACAGACTGTAATGGTTATATTTTTATCATGGATCGCTGACATACAGTAATGGTTATATTTATATCACTGATCCCTGATATAAGAAGATCGGTTGCCAGCAAGAAAGAGTGACTCCGTCAAACATCAGATGAGAGGCACCCTCCACATGGTCATACACCTACACCCAGCCGCTTAAAGTCAAGGGACAGCTTCATGAACAGTGTTGTTCCATTACAATCAACCCCATCTGAAGGCCGTATCGCCTTGTGGAAAGACCAGCTTGCCAGTCTCGAACAACCCCCAGCGATGGAAATTCTACCGGATGAAAGCCTTCACCCAGGAGCTAATTGCAACTGGGCAACCTGGAAGCGCCTTAACAGACTTAGGATTGGTGTAAAACAAAAACAGAATTACCTGGAAAAACTCAGCAGGTCTGGCAGCATCGGCGGAGAAGAAACGAGTTAAGTTCTGTTCCTAACTCGTTTCTTCTCCGCCGATGCTGCCAGACCTGCTGAGTTTTTCCAGGTAATTCTGTTTTTGTTTTGCATTTCCAGCATCCGCAGTTCTCTTTGTTTTTATCTTAGGATTGGTGTAGGTCGTTCAAAGGTGTCACTAAGCAAATGGAGATATACAACCAGCCCGACAACTTGTGATTGTGGAACTGAGCCACAGACTATGCAACATCTCCTGCAATGCCTATCGCTGGAAGAACCCAGCACTGTTGCAGATCTTGCTGAATTTAACGACAAGGCGCAAAAATGTGTCTAGTTCTGGCTGGGCCATGTATAGACTGTCCGTGGACACGATAAGAAGAAGACTGACCCCTGACAGGCTGTAATGGTTATATTTATATCACTGACCTTTGACAGACTGTAATAGTTATATATATATATATATATATATATTATTGACCCCTGTCAGACTGTAATGGTTGTATTAATATCAATGACCCCTGTCAGACTGTAATGGTTATATTTATGTCACTGCCCCCTGACAGATTGTAATGGTTACATTAAAACACTGACCCCTGTCAGACTGTAATAATTATATATATATATATCGCTGACCCCTAACAGACTGTAATGGTTATGTTTATATCACTGACCCCTGACAGATGTAATGGTTATATTCACATCACCAACTACCCCCATGTCTGTACCAAAAAATCCCTCCATGAATGTCACATGTTGAAATGTCGAGGTTTGATGTGTGCCAGGTATGATATCCTTGCTGACAGATGATGGAAGAGAAGTAGGCCAGATGTTTGTTGATATTTCTGCCTCCCCCCTCATTTAACAAGTCACCTCATTCCATCCAACAAATCAGGCCCTTTCTGACTTGTCTCAAACCCACCTAGCTATCTCCTCACCATATCTCTCTGTTCGCTCTGAGGAAACATTTACAATTGTCTCTTCTATGCCCTTCCCTGGTAACTGATTCCCAGCTCTATTATCCTTTGGATGAAGAGGTTCCACCTGACGTCTCTTCTAACTTACTGCACTTTAATTTGTGACCCCCTTGAGATTTGAATCCTTTGCCTCACTGAGCAATTTACTTGGGTGACCTTTACTCAACCATTGCCTTTGTTGGGGGGACGTGGGGGACGAGGAGGTAGAGCCTGGAGCAAGCCAGGTACTTCCTCATGGGAATGGAGAGAAAATCGGGGATGTCCAGCCAGCAGCAACCCCCCCTGAGCTCACACTCACACACCACATGCACACACACTACACGCGCGCACACATACCACATGCATGCACACACACACACAACATGCACTGTCTTGTACAAGGAACTTCACGTGAATTCTGGATTCTCAGGAGATGGGAATAAAAAAGAACAGAGCAACAAAAAAAACCTCAAATTAATTGTCTGTTGGATAATTGACTTTCTGCTGCAAATCTCAGGCTTACCTTTGGCAAACAACAGCATTTACCAAGACTCAAAGGACTTCTATATATATTACAGTATATATATATATCTAATATATTATCTGTTGGTCTAAAATGCTGAGCAAAGGGAGATATATAGAAAATAATGGACAATCATTGCGAGTGAGTTCACACCTCACAAATTCGATGTCCATCCCTTGTGGCTTTTCTTAATCAGCAATACAAGCACATTTGTGGTATTTAGGAGACCCTGCACATGCGCTGGGGTGGAGTGGCGTTGGCTGGGGGAAGGATGGGGGGGGGGTGGGCTGAATGATGTAGGGTGATGCATTCTTTGTTATAGTGGTTCTCCCTACAGTGGCTCCGTGCACAAAATCATCTCCAGCTCCCGCCGATACAGCTTCCCACCGTGTGAGAGGGACAAGATATTTTTCTTGTATGCAGTTAGTTTCTTAATATCCATTTCCTAGGGCAAAAAAAAAGAATAAATAATACATCAGGAGATCTTGGCTGTGGATCATTTTTTGTTATATATTTTATAAACTTATTTGTATATAATTTCTTTAAAATTTTCTGCTCAAAGATGTGGGGCTGTTGGCGTGAGGGGAGTGGAACACTTCTCTTTTTAGTTAGCCAATGTCGACATCAAGCACTCCCAGGCTAGGTATCAGCCAGGGTAATGTTTTCCTATTTTCCCACTGGTTAGCCTGTTTCTGATTGTCCAAGTAGGGACACTTCCTTGTTTTTGGTCCATGCAGTCTTGATCTAATCCCTACAGTGCTAAAACCTCCCGGTTCAGAAATGATTGGCAATTCAGAGCCGCTCTCACTTAACAGGTTACAGCAATTGGAACAACGTCACACTTCTGCAGTTTGGGACCAATCCATGGGCAACTGCCCTGGGACTGATTGATTGATTCACGGGACATTGTAGAAACAGCTTTACTCTGTATTCAACCTGTGCTGTATCAGCCCTGGGAGTGTTTAATAGGGACAGTGTGAAGGGAGCTTTACTCCGTATCTAACCCCGTGCTGTACCTGCCCTGGGAGTGTTTGATGGGGACAGTGTAGAGGGGGCTTTACTCTGTATCTAACCCCGTGCTAAACCTGCCCTGGGAGTGTTTGATGGGGACAGTGTAGAGGGGGCTTTACTCTGTATCTAACTCCATGCTGTATCTGTCCTGGGAGTGATTGATGGGGACAGTGTAGAGGGAGCTTTACTCTGTATCTAACCCCGTGCTGTACCTGTCCTGGGAGTGTTTGCTGGGACAGTAAATGCAAAAACCATTTGATTCCCCATATTGATGACCTTCGCCTTAATGAGCAAACAGAAAGGGTGCCAGGCTCCCCGTGTTATTGATGTCCTCCTGAACCCACCTTTTTATTTTTCTCATATAAATCTTTCAGTAACGCATCCAGTTCATTACTATCGATGTAGCCATTTCCATCCTGAGAAAGCAGCAGAACATACTAAGTAAAATCATATGAGAAACAATAGCATCAACTCAATCCTCCCCCCACCACCCCAACATAAATAACTAGGGCAGTTTGCTAATCAAGCAATAACTGTTCACCATACCACAGCTGTAACCTTTGGCTGGGATTATGTTTCATTGGAATCCTAACAGCGCAGCGCTTGAGTTCACCTTCCCTCCTCCCCTCACCCCTCCAGGGGTCAAGCAGCTTTGCAAAGTTTGAGTGGAGTCCCCGGACCTCTGCAGGGTAGCGGGGCACAGCTGTGGCAGGGCGCGGGCAGCCAGTGGCTTCAATGACGGGCCTAAAGCAAGGTAGCACCAACCTAGCCTGTGTGACCAGCTGAGTAACAAAGATGGCCATTTAATCATAAAGAGTCTCCTTCCCTGTGCTCAGCATTGCTTTGGAACACAGGAAAGGCTCTGGATAACATATTCCCATCATTTACAAATTATTTTAATTCTTGCATGGAATGTGAGTGTTGCAATTTTTCAACTGATGACACTCATTGGAAATTCAAGAAACGCTGACAGAATTCAAGATTGGGATGGTCATTTTTTGTTGGGTAAGGGGTTCCAGAGTTTGGAGCAAAGAAAGAGGAACTGCAGTACATATCAGCCATGAACCCAAGCAATGGCTGAACAGGCTTGAGCAGATGAATGGCCTCCTCCTGTCCTGATGCTCCTAGAGTTCCCAGGATTTTTACCAGCTCCCTGGCATAGTTCTGTGAATTGAAACAATGTGCAGGGATAGAGGGAAAAGGCAGGGCAATGGCACTAGGTCATAATGTTCAATTGGAGAGAGACGGTGCAGACATGATGGGCTGAATGGCCTCCTTCTGTGCCGTTAAAATTCTTCAATTCTGAATTCCGTGATTCCTGCAGTAAATCGTTCCTGTTTGTGTCTATGAATGGACACTTGAGATTTCTACTGGCGCACAGTACAGCACCGAAACCTAAAAAGTCCCAGATTCAATCTCTGGTCAGTGTTAAGTTAGCTGATCTTTTTCGGGATGCCAGCTGAGGTGTTACAATTTGGAACCAGCCTCTTTGGGCCACAGAGGAGGAACAACAGTCGGTGTCACTGTTCCTGACCACTATCCCTTCACCTGCTCCAGGGTACCAGGATGTGTGGCCATGGGCTGAGATCAGAATCCGACTGTGATAAAACAGAGAATGGAATTACTCAGCAGGTTTGGTAGAATCTGTGGAGAGAGAAAGAGAGTTAACGTTTCAGGTCGAGACCTTTCGTTCTTCCTGACCCTGTATCGCATCGCTGCCTGACGCTGAACGCCATTTTAGTCAGCAAGGCCAATCAGTGACCAAGGAGCACTCTGACCTTCCAATTAAGGACGACAGATAGGCCCCCAAGACTGGATGGCCAATAGGAGGAACCCTCCCCAGCAATGACGTATTGGCAGCCCTACCAAGGTTGGAGCTGGCAATGCATGGAGAGGGTACCTCAAGATGGAGGCACCCTCTGATGACTTTTGTAAAGAACTGCAGCTGTAGCCATCTTAGTATGTCAGCTGTGCAGGGAGGGGCAGAGGGTATAAATCGATGCTGGCACTGGACCCCGCCACCCCCATCTTTACCCCCCCCCACCACCCACACTCTGCTGCTGGGAGACTGCCTCCATGTATTGGCCTGGCTTTGGCTGCTGTGTGCTGTGGGAGGCCCACTAGTCAACTGAAAACAGTCGACCTCAGAAAATTGGTCTTAATCGGCCCTTCAGTGCCGTAGTGGATTAGCCGCTATTGGTGCCCCCCAATTCAAGCAAGCAATGAAAATGCCTGGTGCGGGAACATGTCGGCAACCTGGTACGTCCCTCTCTAACAAATTTCTGAGCCTTCCCACCTCTGACTGGAATCTGAAATTCTGCCCATTAATGCTGTTTCCCTCTCCACAGAAGCTGTCAGACCTGCTGAGTATTTCCAGTACTTTCTGTTTTTATTTCCGATTTCCAGCATCCACAGAATTTTGCTTTTGTGTCTGTGGTACTTCCTCTTCATGCTCTCACCATCTCGTCCCACATATTGGATTGATGGTTAGGAGGTAGGGTGTCTCGAGCATGGATAGAAGATTGGCCAGCTAACAGGAAACAGAGAGTAGGCATAAATGAGTCATTTTCTGGTAGGCAAAATGTAACGAGTGGTGTGCCACAGGGATCAGTGCTGGGACCTCAATTGTTTACAATTTATATTATAAATGACTTAAATGAAGGGACTGAAGGTATGGTTGCTAAATTTGCTGACACAAAGATAGGTAGGAAAGTAAGCTGTGAAGAGGACATAAGGAGACTGAAATGGTATGGATAGGTTAAATGAGTGGGCAAAGATCTGGCAAATGGAGTATAATGTGAGAAAATGTGAAATTGACCATTTTAGCAGGAGGAATAAAAGAGAAGCATATTATCTAAATGGTGAGAGATTGCAGAGCTCTGAGATGCAGAGGGATCTGGGTGTCCTAGTGCATGAATTACAAAAGGTTAGTACGTAGGTACAGTAAGTAATTAGGAAAGCTAATAGAATGTTATCATTTATTGTGAGGGGAATTGAATATAAAAGGAGGGAGGTTATGCTTCAGTTGTACAGGGCACTGGTGAGACCACATTTGGAGAGCTGTGTACAGGAAGGATAGAAATGTGTTGGAAGCAGTTCAGAGAAGGTTTACTAGACTAATACTAAGACTGGGCAGGTTGTCTTATGAGGAAAGATGTTTCCTCTTGTGGGAGAAGCTAGAACTAGGGGTCACTGTTTAAAAATAAGGGATTTCCCATTTAAGACAGAAATGATGAAAATTTTTTTCTCTGAGGGTCATGAGTCTTTGGAAATTTCTTCCTCAAAAGGTGGTGGAAGCAGAATCTTTGAATATTTTTAAAGCAGAGCTAGATAGAATCTTGATAAGTAAGGGGTTGAATGGTTATTGAGGGTAGGTGGGAATGTGGAGTTGAGGTTAAAATCAGATCAGCTATGATTTTATTGAATGATGGAGCAGACTTGAAGGCTCTGTGAACTATTCCTGCTCGTAATTTTAATGTATGTATGAGCCCCTGGGGCTGTACATCTGAAAAACTCACCTGTCTTCAGCAGGAGAGAAGAAAATTAGAAAAGAAAATCTTAATTCATCTGTTAAAAGAAAAAGCCTGTGATAGGCCATGCAGATCCAAGTGAGCTCCTTCAACTGGATGTAACTTTAACACTGAGGTGATAGTTACCCTGTCATAAAAGGTGAATATTGCATTGAACTCCTCTGCACTCAGTTTCATGCCCTGTGAATACAAAAATCAAAATTAGCTAAGAAATTAAGCAGAATGGCTTTACAGTAACACCATAATCTCCACGTTGTCTGTTTCAATGTGTTCTCAGACTTCAGTTTTTCTGTTGGGGGTGGGGGGGGGGTCCTTTCTCAGGAAGCTTTTTTTCTCTCACTGTCCATTGATCTCACTGAGCCCACAGCTGGGTGTGGTTGGGGGAGTGTTGGGGCTGAGAGATTTAACGAGCCGATCCCAGGACTCTGTATTTACTCGAGTATCTCCCACCCTTGCAGAAAGCATCAGTAAATGGGACGTAAATCCGCCGGGAGGTGAAGAGTAGCTACCATGATGAGAATAAGATTCTCAGCCCTCTCGTCCTCCTCTTTTGCCTACTCTATCCTGTGCGTGATTGAAGGAGGATGCAGAGGTGTCTGATCCAGAGCTTCCCTGCAAGATCCCTCTCACCCAACACCCCCGAACTTGTCAAGCTCCACTTGTTCCCTGTATCCCAATGAGTGTGCGTAAAGATCTTTCTCTCACTTCAAACTGTTTTGACCCACCCTCTTGAAGTGATCCTCTCTGGCCATGTATTCCTGTGAACACCTTCACTCCTCAGATTCTGACCCCACTCCCGCTCATCCCAGTTACTGTGGCAGTGCGACTCTCCAGTTAAAATCCCAACAACATACCTTTCTGACAAGGTTTCAAGGCTTGCAAAAACATGTTCTCCTTCTCATAGCCAGTGTTAGCTTTTCCCCACTTTATAAAATACTTTTGTGCAAGGAGTACTGTAGGAATGCTGTTGTGCTGATGTTGCCTTCAAGCGGACGGGAGGCATGGAAACAAGGGGGGAATGGGGCTGAGGGGCTGTTATACTGTCAGGGCAGGGGTGGGGGGTGGGGGCGTATAATCTCTCTAATAAGTATTTCCAAAGCAATAGGGAGGAGCAGAGGTTGCAGAATGGCTGAAGCCGCATTGCCTAGGGGTATCTCAGTCAGAGAGACGGAAATCCTGATATTTCGCGTTTGGTTGCAGCTTTTTGACAAAATGTTCAGACAACGTTTTGGTTGATATTACTACTTTCTCGCCATAATCCGGGCTAGGGGCTTCAGGGACAACTGATCCACTTTGTTAGATTGCCATTGTAATAGAGAGCTTTCACAAGCATTGGGAATGATGGGATTCTTCTACCTCCATAGTGTCTTCTTGATTTATCTCATTCTGAAGCAACAGATACAAATACAAGCAAAGTGTCAGGAGTCACACAGCTAAGCATGCATAATGAGGACAGGTGTAAGAACTCTTTCAGTACAACTGGAAAGGCTCATCACGCAAACTTGGCTGAGAGCCCAGACTCATGAAAGGATTTTCTTCACAAGGGTTCTATTTTGACAGCTGGAGAGAACTGTCGACTTTGCTTGATTGACATCTTTAAGTGGTTATATTAAATTGTTCTTTCTGTGATCTCTTTTGTCAATGACTCTATTTATTTGCACAGGATTAAGTGGTGTAAAGTGTTTGAAGCCTCTGTTATTGATACTTTAATGATCCGTTTGAGTGGCACTTTTATAGGGTTGTAAGTACAGCAGTCCGTTTTCAAAATATTTGTGAATAGGCATTTTTTTCTGAGCAGTTCCACACATGCCATTGTTACAATAGGGATCTTTGGATATGTACATTATGAGTACTGAGTGAAAGGGCATGGAAATACCATGAGTTGGCATGGGGGCTATAAGGGACCATGGGGAATCGGTGGGGGGCATGAGTTGGTATTGAGCTGGTGCGGAGGGTATGAGGGGCCATTGGGTTTGGGTATAGAGCATGAGGTTAGCATGTGTTGGCATTGAGGTGGCATAAGGGGCCATGGGGTGGGTGGGGGAAGGTGAGAGGTGAGAGCTAGAGGGCCTAACAGCCTTTAATACAACTGGGATGAAGTTCAGAGAGTTGAGAAGGGCCTTCTAACCAGTCGCCTCGGCACTCGGCTATTCCTGTGGCCACCTCTGACCTGTTTCAGGGGGCAGTGGGCCCAGCTCTCTCCTGTACCCGCTCCTCTGGAGTGAAAATCATGCCATTCAGGGACCTTTCTACTTGAGGCAAAATTTCTTGACTCAAGTTACCCGCCTTGGTAGCGAAAATCTGGGGCTAAGGAATAAATTTACTCACAGGCCATAGAATAATTAATGGGAAACTCTGGGAGTGTTTGATGGGATATTGTAGAGGAAGCTTTACTCTGTATCTAACCCCATACTGTACCTGTCCTGAGAGGATTTCATGCTGACATAGAGCAGAAGTGTGAAAGATGTTGTATCTGAGTACTGACCCTCACTTCATTTAGCCCAATAATCAACAATTGAAAAATAAAACTAACTAAAGTAAAGATAATGAAGCTCCCCACATACCCACCCCCACCAAAGCAATGCAGCCATAGGCAGGAAATGTTAAACCCCCTGGTTTTAAGTTAATAATTCTTCAGCCATTAAATTGGCCTCTGATAATTTCAGTGACCATTTTGATCTTCCTTGTTACATGCTGCCCACTAGTGACTGATCAGAGAATCACGTAAAACAGGCTGGCTAGCTCCATGCTAGAAAAAGTAGGGGAGGCGGGGCAGATAGAGAGGCAGGCAGAGAGAGCAGAGAAAGAGAGAGGCACATAAACAGAAAAGCCTGAAAAAGAGTAAGAGATAGAGAGAGAAGAGAATATAGTAGAAGGATCTGGCACATAAAGGGTTAACATGGGACTGAATACAGTACTGCCCACACAGTGATGTAAGAGAACACACGAGCCACACCTTGGTGTCAGTGCAGTGTTTGACAGAGCCATGTGTAGAAGCAAGCATGGAGACAGCTCTGAGCTTGGACCCTTACTGTACCTACGTATATAGTTTCTAGTGGTTAATAAATACTTACTGTTGAACTACATAAGACTGCGAATATCTTAATAAGACCTATCGAACTATGTCCAACAGCTTACAACAGAGAAGAAAAAAAGTGCACCATACAGAGAGAGGGAGAGAGAGAGAGACAGAGTGTGTTGGCTAGAAGGTCAGAGAGACAGATAGAAAGAGACAAATGGGGAACAGAGATGCAAAGAGAGGGAGGCACAGAGACAGAGGGCAAAAGAGAGAAAGAGGCCAAAATAAGTGATGCAAACAACTGAGCAAAAGGGAGACACCCACCAAAAAGTAATAGAGATATACACACACATACGCCTTTTAAGAAACATAGACTCACACATACACACATATATAGGAAGTTTCATAATTTGTAAAGGCAATTGTTTGATCTGAAGTCTGCAAACCTGCATGTCCCTCAGTCCCTTCTGTGTCCAGAAATGAATAGAATTGCCTCTTGAATCCATTTATTGTGTTTGTTTCAATGCAGGTCCTGATAATCCATTCCATGTCCCTACCTGTTGTGTGAGACTGTTCTCGGTGGACTTCATGGGTTAGGAACATAGTGCAGGATTGATAATGGCTCTCTATAGTTGGTCCCAAAATCTAATACCATTAATCATCCAATCCCTCAAATAGCTGTACAATTCTCCCTTAGTTTTCTCACACTACCTGCCATGCCCATGGCAGTTCATCCCATCCATTCAGCTTTGTGAAGATACTGAGTCATCATCGTATACAGACCTTCCCTCTGCTAAATGAGAGCTGGTGTTTCCTGGTTCTAGAATTTGTGCTAACATCATATTTACTATTCTGGTTCTATTTAATTATTCTGGTAAAGTTTTTGAAAAAGATTGCCCCCTAAGCCTTCACTTCTGCAGAATAAACAATTTCATGCTCTTCGATCTCTTTGAATAGATCATTAGGCTGAATCCAGTTTGGTTTCCTACTGTGTACAGTGACCAGAATTGTACACAGCACTCTGGCTGGATTACACCAGCTTTGTACCTGCTGAGGTTTCTCTGCTATCTCTGTGGCTACTCGTTCCAAAATCGAGCTAGCTTTCCTTACTGCTGCACAGATCCTCTCAAGTTACCCCATTTTTGAATTGCATCCCTGGTTTTGAACTCGGTGATAACCATGTGTCTAGATCAACTTAATTAATCCTCTTAAATTTTGTAAATGTCTGCCAGGTCACTTTGAAGATCGACTCTCTGAGAGTAAGCTCAAAATCGTTCCTCATAACTTTAGATATAAAAAGAAAGACTTGCATTCCTAAGCACATTTCACAACCTCAAGATGTCCAAAAACACCTTACAACCAATGAAGTACTTTTAAAGTGTAGTAACATAGGAAACATGACAGGCAACTGCAAAACTGATACCATGGATAACTCCCCTTAGAAACAGTGTCAACTTGAGGGGGCAAGCAGAGCGTTATTTTAATGTTGCATCTGAAAAACAGCACCTCCAAGACTTCCTCAGTACAACACTGATGTGCCACTCTGGATTATGTGGTCAAGTCTCTAGAGTGAGACTTGAACCCACAATCAGAGGTGCTACCTATTGAGTCACAGCTGACACCAATTTCTGAGGCTGAATATTGTCTGGGCTGCCCTGTGCTGCAGCTCTCACTATACACAGCATTCTAAATGTATATCTGCCCAGGATCCGTACATCAACAGTAACACCTCTTCTGATTGGCCCTTTCTCCTTCTCTCTACTATACCTTCATTGCCATTTTGTTCTATTGCATCTGAATCCTGGCCTGATGGTTTAAAAAAATTCCACAGTGACCCCCAAATCCTTTTCCTCATCAGTATGACTGCTCTATTAAACAAATGCTCCCTGCTCTAACCATTTTATTATTGTCAACATTGAACTGTATTTCACGCCTAATGGAAAAATCTGAATTGTTTCCCATTATTAGGTCTGCACCCAGTTTCATTGCAGCCATTACTCAATTCCAACATTGAGCTGCAAGATTGTGAGTTTGTGCCCCTCTCCAGAGACTTAAGCACATAATCTAGACTGACACTTCAGTGCAATACTGAGGGAGTGCTGCTTTGTCCTCCTGTGGCACTATTTCAGATAAGAGCAGGGGGAGTTCTGGTGTCATGGCAAATATTTATTCCTCAAGCAACATCAATAACCAGATTATCTGGTTATTATCTGAGTGCTATTCGTGGGAGTTTATGAGCTGGATTTAATGGAAGCGACAAGGGTCTCGCTCACTGGCTAGAAAACCGTTGGGAGACCCGCGTCGCCTCCTTAAGGCCCACCAAATTAAGTGCCGTTCAGCCACATAACAGGTCAGTGTCGGGCCTTCCCTGGATCAAGGATCTCAGGAGCAAAGTCCCGCCCAATGAGAGCTGCCAGCCAATCAGAGGCTGGCAGCTCCATTGAACAGCAAAGCCACTGATGAGACAGTGGCCATTGCCAGTATGACATCCACCCAAGGCCTAGTATTGTTGCTAAATCCTAGACCACAGGTAAGTGGTGGTAGGAGGTGGTCATATTCAACTCAAAATGTTAACTCTGTTTCTCTCTCCACAGATGCTGCCAGACCTGCTGAGAATTTCTAGCACTTTCTGTTTTTATTTCAGATTTTCAGCATTTTGTTTTGATTATAGCTGAAGATATATCTTTGCTACTTAGCAAGCTGTCAACAATTTTCTTTTTTTGGGTGTATTTACACAGGAATGTACAGTAAAACACAGACAATGGCAAAATAACAACACATGAACACTGTAACACTGAGGAAACGTCTGTTATTAATGTGGAATGTTATAAAGTGAAATCAAAATCACCTTTATACTGACACTTACCTTTGATCCTCTGTCATCCTGAGAGTAAAATAGAACTTCATCAATCTTTCACATTGAAATTGAGCTTTACCTGTAAAAAGCTCCCTCCTTCATGCTGCAAACAGCTAATGATTTATTTGAAATTTTATGGTGATTGCTGCTTTGTGTTTATCAAGGTGTAGGAGTTTGTGCTGGACAATGAAACATTTCTCATTTGAGGGACCTGGTGTCAGCAATGGGCACTCCTCGGTCAGGTATAGATGCCGAGTAAAGCTCTACACTGCCCCTCATGGCAGCTGGCTGCAGCACTATGGAATTTTGCCATTTGCCTCGCCAGCCATCCTGCGGCCTCTCTGAGTGAGATTACCTGGAAAGGGTACAGAGACTGAAAAACGCATTTCATGCGATCCCGCTACAGCCAGCAGACAGAGGAGCCTGCCATCATATCATTTGGGGGTGAACAACAACTAATGTTGGGCTCTACCCAGTCACTGCGGCTATTTTCTAATTAGTCTGTGATTTAACTTATTTTTTTCGTGGGATGTGGGCATCACTGACAAGGCCAGCATTTGTTGCCCATCCCTCATTCTCATTCCCCTTGAACTGAGTGGTTTGCTAGGCCGCTTCAGAGGGCATTTAAGAGTCAACCACATTGCTGTGGGTCTGGAGTCACATGTAGGCCAGACCAGGCAGATTTCAGATTTCCTTCCCTAAAAGGCATCAGTGAACCAGATGGGTTTTTACAACAACTGACACCCCTTCGTGAAAAGCCTGGCTATAATTTTTAGACCTTGACTCCTATTTCTAGACTCCCCAGCCAGAGAAAGTAGATTCTTTCTAACTACCCTCTTCTGTTCCTGAAATATCTCCAATCAAGCCACCCTTAAACCATCTAAACTCCAGCCAGTACAACCCAGGTTTGTGTAATCTCGTTTTGTAACTTAATCCATGGAGGGGAGAAAATGTCCACGCCAGAATGCACAAAACCAGATCATCACAAATTGGCAGCCGAATTTTCACCGCGCCCAGTTTTTACGTTCCATTCACTTAGGAAAATATTGCCAAGGTTTTGAATTTCAAACCAAGTAAAAGTGACAGTGAGAATAGGAAACAAGTCTCCAAAAAGACTTTGAACTATTGTTCTGTGAAGTTCAGTGGAAGGAAGATTGGTGCAGTGAAAAATCAGCTGCTGGATTCGCTACGAGCCCATTTTGTGCTTCTGATGTATATCAGTTTCACCGCTTTGCAATCCCAGTATCATTCTGATAGACCTACACAGCACTCCCTCCATGTCCACTGTCTCCTTCCTAAGATGTGGTGCCCAGCATTGTGCTTGAACCAGAGCATTAATTAACTGAATCACAGCTTCTACTCCGTTGTATTCTAGTCCAGCAGATATTAAGGTCAGAATTCCATTCGTCTTTTTTGATTATTTTTCCGTACCTGTTCAAGACATTTTATTGATCTGTGTACCTGGATCCCTGAGTCTTTATGGATCTCCCCTGTTTCTAGCTTTTCACCATTTAGAAAGTATCCTCTTTTATCTCTTTTAATTTCAAATTGGATGACCTTACATTTGCGTACACTGAAATCCATTTGCCACAGTTTAACCCATTCACCTAAGCTGTCAATACCTCTTTGTGAGTTTATGCTCCCATCTGCACTGCTTACAATGCTGCCTAACTTTGTGTCATTGGCATTTCTGGACATGTGGCTTTTTGTTCCATCATCTAAGTCATTCATAAATACCGTGAATTGTTCAGGCCCAGCACAGATCCTTGCAGGTCACAAATAGTCACATCCTGCCAGTCCATTATCCCGACTCTCTCTCCTGCCATTCAGCTGCTTTTCTATCCAGGTCAACAGCAGTTTGTCTAATTCTTTGAGCGTCAACTGTAAGTAACAGTCTCTAATGAAGACCTTTATCAAGTGCTTTATGGATGTCCATATAAAGAACATCCACAAGAGATGCCCCTGTCTCCTACTTTAGTCACCTCATCAAAGAAATTCAATCAGATTCATCAGGCATGACCTATCCTTACAAAGCCATGGTGACACTCTGATCAGCTGGAAATTTTCAAGGTGTTCGGTCACTCAGTTCTCAACTACAGAGTCTGAGAAGTTTCCACAACAGATGTAAGGCTAACTGGTCTATAATACCCTGCTTTCTCTCTTTCACCTTCTTAAACAGTGGAGTGATGTGTTCAATCTTCCAATCTAAAGGAATGGTTCTTGAATCAAGAGAACTAGGGAAGCTATAATAAAAACAGAAAATGCTGGAAAAGCTCAGTAGGTCTGGCAGCATCTGTGGACAGAGAAACAGAGTTAACTTTTCAAGTCGTAATGGCTCTTTTTCAGAGCTCTGAAGAAGGGTCATACAGATTCGAAACGTTAACTCTGTTTTTCTCTCCACAGATGCTGCCAGACCTGCTGAGCTTTTCCAGCATTTTCTGTTTGTATTTCAGATTTCCAGCATCTGCGGTATTTTGCTTTCATCTTGGGAAGATTCTAGTTCAGTGCTGGAGACCAGGCGTAGACTCTGGTCTTTCATTTATGTCACCTAGATTGAATCCAGCCCAAACTGAGGAGGTGAAAGTTTTTTTGGTCTATGTGAAGTGAGTTTGGGGTAACCACAACATTTTCCCAAGTCCACAACATAAAACTAGGTGTGATCGGCAATCTCACTGAGTGACTCTAAAGGTAGTGGTTGCTGAGGAATAGGTGTGTGACACTGATCCATTAGGAGACATTCGTCTGAATGTAGGGCCAGGGTACACTTGTGCGCAGCTGACAGAGAACTCAACACCTATCCCGTGCCACAACGTGGAAAGAGTTTCAATTTCCAGCACTGACATCCTTTTCTGGGCGAATGTAAAACAAAGAAAGCTTGTTAAAAAATATTGAATGTAGCAGAGACATTGAACAGACAAGAGACAACATACAAGGTTAAACAGTCTGCTTCCACTGATGGGCAACAATTGCATCATTAACATAACAAAGCATCACAAAGAGGAACAGATACCAAACAGTGATTTGTAAGGAGAGTTAGGTGAGATGGTTGAAGATACAGTTGCAGAGTTAACAGAACAGGTGAGGTGGAGATACAGAATGTGGAGATGTGGTAACTGAAGGCGGGGTAGGAGCAGGGTTTGGTGAGAGGCAGACAACAATAAGCCTCAGGTCAGCTGAGTGGAGTGCATGATTGAGGAAGAGTGCTGGAGAATACTGTAGCCATGAGGTAGAGTTTAGAAATAAAGACAAACTTGAAATCCACTTGGGGAGGGTCGGGGTGGTTGGAGAACAACACATGACAGGATTCAGGTGGCTGAATCTTCGGGTAGCAATTTGTGTAGAGTGGAACTTGGGAGAGAAGCAAGGAGGGCATGAAGAAAGCTGAGCACAGAGGTGATGAAGGTACAGCAGAGAGCTCCAATGGTATTGAGAGGGTGATGGAGGCACGGCAAAGAGCTCCAATGGCGTTGAGGGGGTGATGGAGGCACGGCAAAGAGCTCCAATGGCGTTGAGGGGGTGATGAAGGCAGGGCTGAGAGCTCCAATGGCATTGAGAGGGTGATGGAGGCATGGTTGAGAGCTCCATTGGTATTGAGGGGGTGAAGAAGGCAGGGCTGAGAACTCCAATGGCGTTGAGGGGGTGGTAGAATGGAGATGGTTGATGTTATAGCAGTGGAAGTAGGACATATAATTTGAAGCTCGGTCCAGGATCAAACAGGACACACTGATCGAATTATCCTCAATGATAGGTCCAGCTGGAGGCAGAATTATTAGTGGAAACCAAAGTGGTTGGCTTCCATCTTACCAATATTAAGCTGGAGGAAATTCTGGCTGATCAATGATCTGATTTTGAACAAGTGGCGAGACAGCTCCATAAATGACATTGAGTCAAGTGTGGTGATGAGAGTAAAGAGGGGAGCCTGCTTCGTACCTTTGGAAACTGACTCCTTTCACACAGTTAACTTTGCTGAGACACTGCATGCTGGTAAGGAATACGAGGATGGATCTTTGATTAGCTAACTTGGGACATGTAAGAATCATAAGGTGAAGATGGCAATACCACGGAGGACTAGTACTGGAAGATAATAAGGTGACCAATATATCCAAGACCATGACGAGGACAAGGAGGGATAATATACCATGATCATAGTCACAAAGTTGGTTTGTTGGACCAAGGCAGTCCTGGTGCTGTGGATGGGACAATGAGCTGCACTGAACAGGGGTTGCTGGGAGAGGTACAGCAAATAATTGGAAAGCTGATGAGTTCAAGAATCTTGGACAGAATCAAAGCTTCTCAGGGAAGCTTCGTGTGAGTCTTCCTAACAATAGTGATATATGGCCATTGGATAGTTACTTTAAATGGGGCAATGGGTGCAACAAATACACTTTCTGCCCATTAGAGGCTCAGTGCAATATGTGGTTTAGGGTGAATTGCACTGACCAAGAAGGAATATCCCAAATGGAACCTCTGGCTTGTGTTTTAGCTAGCTGACCTTAGCTGGGTGGGGTTGGGGTGCGGGGGCGATGGGGAAGTTGAATCGATACTATTGGGCTACAGAAGATCAAGATCAGCAGGGGCTGCTGCTCTTGATCACTATCCAATGTTGGAAAGTGCACGTGTGTTGGACCCTGGGAACGAACAGGTTCAGCATTTGTTATGATGCCCTATGCAGTTGAATAGGCACTCATGGTCCAGGCTCACACGTGAAGATTGGGTGAAATGCCAGATTGCTGTCAGTGCCCTTGGGACTGAACGCCGAGCAAAACTCTGCACCTTGATGGGAGGAGGGAAGAAAAATGGAATGAAAACAGGAGAAAAGAAATCAAATACACTCACCTGAAATCTTAGCAAAAAATTTTCCTGGACAGGTAATAAACTAAAGAAAGAAAAAAAAGAAAGAATTAGTGTTACAGAAATTTAACAGCAGCCCATCACTTTATACATATTTATACATACTGCAGTTTAAAATAAATAATGCAACTTGCATTTCATAGTGCTTCCACATCCCAAAACACACTACTGTCAATGAAATACTAATAGAATTATAATCACTGTAGTAATGTAGGAAGTATGGTTACCAATTTGCACTCAGTAAGCTCCCACAAACAGCAATATTATAATGACTAAATAATCAGTTTTGTGATGTTGGCTGAGGGATAAATATCTGCCAAGACATGAGAAAATACTCCCCATGCTCTTCTTCAAATTTGGCTCTTTTATTTTCATCTGAGAGGGTAGACAGGACCTTGGTTTAACGTCTCATCCAAAAGATGGCTCCAACTGTGCAACACTCTTTCAATACTACACTGAAGTGCCTGACTAGGTAACGTGCTCGAGTCTCTGGAGTATGATTTGCTGATGCAGAGGTAAGAGTGCTACCACGGAGCCAAAGCTGAAAATATCACTAGAATAAGCCAAACACCTGGATAAGGATTGCCTGATGTATGTAAGCATGTTGGGAATTCCCTCTCACATCTTTGTTGAATTAGATGAAATCCCTGGAATATTCACTATAAATGTACAGATGATGAGGCGGGGCATAATTAAGTTAACTGACAATGAAATTCATAAAATAATAACTAAAAATGCTGGAAAAACTCAGCAGGTCTGGCAGCATCTGTGGAGAGAGAAACAGTGGCCAGGATTTTCCGTTTGGATGGCAGGGCTGGGGGGGTGGGGGGTTTGGGGAGTGGACCCAATCTCCGCCAGCGATCAGGTCCATGCCACCATTTTACGCGGGTGAGCCAATTAAGGCCCACCCAGCGTATTTCCCAGCTCCCATGGATAGCGGGAATGTGCGGCTGGCGGAGGGAGTGCACTGTCCGCTGGCTCCAATGGCAACCCAGCAGCCTGTTTAAATGAAGGCCTGGCAGCCTTATGTAGGCTATCACAATGGCCAGTTCCAAGCCTCAGCAGAGGGTTTCAGGTGAGCAGGCCAGGCTGCAGGCTAGGCCAGTGGGGGGCCGATGCGCCCCTCGTTTTTCTGATGACTGCCTTGCTGCCCTCCTCGAGGAGGTGGCAGCACAATGGGAGGTGCTGGTCCCCCAGGACAGGAGGAGGAGGGCCCCCCCACATGATGAGATGTGCCTGGGAGGAGGTAGGGGAGGTGGTGAGCTCCCGTGATGTGGCGCAGTGCACCTGGATCCAGTGTCGCAAGCACTTCAATGATTTGTTGCGCTCTGGCAAGGTGAGAACCATGTTGGCACTGGGCATTTAACCCAGCAGGTAGCCTTACCCTCTGCAGCACCCCTCCCCCACCCCAAGTCTTAGGGAAACATTTCCCCCCATCGGGGTGGGGGGGATGTGCAGGATCGGGCGTGGGCGGGCGTGTTCCCAGTCTGGGGTACGCCGCCATTTTACGTGGGCGGGACAATTAAGGCCCACTCAGTGTCATGTCTGCTCGGGAAGCGCTATGCACTCCATGTGCAGGTGGGGGAGTGGATTCTCTGAGCTGCATGTGTGTGAAAGAGCACACAGATACCCCTGAAGCAAAGTGCCGCCTCTGAGAGATCAGTGGAAGTTTTAAACATTTTGTGGAAAGGTGGAAAAGATATTCCTTACATGTCCCCTCAATTTCTAATATTTAAACATTTTGTGCACATTTTAAATCCCTCATGAAACCTCATCCCGCCCGTGAATGAGGTTTCATTTTTCTCTGAAGGCCTCCTGGGCTCCCGGCGTGCCCGCCAACCTTATTAAAGTTGGACGGGCAAGTCCATTAATTGGTTTAATTACTGTTTTAAAGGGCTTAAGTGGCCGTTGACAGTTCAGTGGGTGCACTGCCGAGTCGGCTGCATGCCTGCTGAACTGAAAATCTAAATGACGCGGGGCGATGTCGGGGGGCCTTGCCCCCTGCTCGCTGACCGAAAGATGCAGCTCTTAGTGTCGTGACTGCATTGAATCATTGATGGCATTTGTCCTTTGCTGGGTGGGCCAGCAGATACTGTCCATGCTAAGGTCAGCCTGAGAGGGTGATGAAGAGATGTGTTTTGCCCCCGCAGCATGTGTTACACCAAGTCCCACATGACTGGTTTGGGGGCAACCTGGAGGAGCTGCACCTAGGCGCTGTGTTAGAACTCCAGGGCATGTCCTAATCAGGGTGATGAAATGGTGGGAGGGGAGCTTCAAGATGGCGTGGCAATGAACCATCTGCTGCACTCTATGTGGGGCTTGCGCCTCCTTGCTGTGGAAGGATATACTGTGTGGTGCTTAATGTGATGTAGGCAGCATGTGTCCAAGGTGGGGGTGGGGGAGTTGGGAGCAGACCTTGCATCTTCTTGTGAGTGTTCGGCAGCAGTGGGGTGAGGAGGCACTGGAGCCCTGTTATGTCCCACTCTGATTGAGGTGGGCCGTGCGCAAACAGAGTCCATGTGCAATTTTCACTATCAATGCTCGTCTCTCATTTTCAGGAGAAGAATGCTCGTAACGTGGCCGAGCGTGTGAGGACTGGCGGCCGGCAGGCACAGATCGCCATTCTCAGCCACTTCGAGCAGGAGGCCCTGGGTCTGGAGAGACGCCATGTGCCAAGGTTCACTGGTGTCGGAGAGGCTGGGGTGTCACGGCCAGGTATTTATGCCCAACAGTGAAGTCAGCATTGTTCTCCCAATAGCCATAGCACTGCTGAATGTTAATTGATTTAATTTTGCAACATGGTTTGACCATTGGTTATGGAAGGATGAGCACATAATGATCCGGGGGACAGGGATGCCCTTTGACATTGTCTCCACGTTAACTGATCCACTGTCCTTGTTGTTCATTTCAGCATCATCGGAGCAGGGCTGGGAGGAGGAGCAGCAGACGCCCCCTCTCACACTTGAGGGGCCTGAAGTCTCACCAGCATCACACCATTTCTGCGAAGCAGGCACCAGCACAGACACTAGCACCTCGGTGGGAATTCGAACATCGGTTAGTGTCCTGGGGCACAGTGGTGAGGGCACTTCACAGTCGCTGGAGGAGCTGGCAGAGACAGAGATTGCCCATGGCACCAGCAGTCAGAGGTCTAAGGGGACCAGGCACATACTCAGTCGGTACCTGATGATGAGCCTCTGGAGTCGTCCGCGATGCAGCAGTGCAGGAAATGCGGCCGGGTGTGCGGGAGCATCTGGGGGAGATACATGAGGCTATGCTTAGCTTGGTCTCCGTGGTGGAGGAGTCTACACAGACGATTGCTGAAGCAATGAGCCACATGTCTGAGTGTCATGTGTCCCGCATGGAGAGAGTGGCGACTGTTGTGGAGAGGCTACTCCAGGAGACCCATCAGGGCTTCCTCAGGATGCGCTGTGACCAGCTAGCCCTCACATTAGCATTGATCTCACCTGGTCAGTGCCAATGTGGGTGATGGTTTGGGCATCAACTTGCACAACTCGGTGCCCATCCACACACGGTGAGCAGGGAGGTCCGAAGTGACCTCACGTCAGCACAGCAGCTGCCTGGCATCTCTGCGGGCTCTTCTTAGGGTGCTCTGGATGAGGGCAGCAGCACATCCGCCCTTCTCCCAGTGACTGTACCATCCGGTGAGGCTGCGACGATTGGGGAGATGCCAACTGTGGAACTGGCAGCTCCCTCCTAGGCAGGGCCAGCAGAGGCTCCACGGGCTAGAGGACGACCGCCAAGGTCATCGAGGCCAACAAGACAGCAGGGTCAGCAGGCCCTGTCGGTGCCAGCTAGGGAGGAGCACCCAGATGTAGCAGCCGGAAACAAAAGCATAGGGCACCTTAGGCACACTACGGGCTTCTCACTGGTGCTTTTGTTGGCCTGAGATTAGTTCCTTATGATTTCTTTTTGATTGTTTACACTATTGTTTTCTGCTTCATACATTAAATGCCAGATGTGTGACCGTGGCTGAGGGTGCCTCGTTTCTTCTGCATGTGTATGTTTAAGAAAAGTGTCATGAGTAATTTGTTGGGCTTTCAGCTTTATGTACAATGCCCTTAGTGCTGCTGACCTGGCAGATTTTGCACTTAGGTGTCAAGTATCAAGGTGGCAGCCCAGGCTTGTCCTGGAGGTCTATATGTGGTGTGCTAGCTGAAAGTTCGTTGGGTTAAAGCCTCCCGGGTGTCCCTGCCTCCCTGGAGTATGCCTGGGTCTGTGTCTACCCCCTCAGCATTTCCCTGTGCATGCTCATCCTCAGACTCACTGCTGGACTCATCGTATGCAGCTGCAGCCACTGCACTGATGTTTTCATCGTCCACTGCATTCCCCCTTTCCAGCGCAAGATTGTGGAGGGTGTAGCACACAACCACTATCAGCGACACATGACCTGGGGGGTACTGGAGT
The DNA here is from genome assembly GCA_026770705.1 of Isurus oxyrinchus. Taxonomy (NCBI): domain Eukaryota; kingdom Metazoa; phylum Chordata; class Chondrichthyes; order Lamniformes; family Lamnidae; genus Isurus; species Isurus oxyrinchus. The sequence goes on along the minus strand of JANJGN010000007.1, from coordinate 100,379,937 downwards.
GCGCCCACTGAACGGTCCAGGCATCGGAAGCGTATCTAGAGAAGACTGATGGTTCTCTCCACCATAGCCCTTGTGGTCCCGTGGCTCCTATTGTACCCCTGCTCAGCTTCTGTTCTTGGATGGCGGAGAGGCGTCATGAGCCACCTTCGGAGGGGATAGCCCTGGTCACCCAGCAGCCATCCATCCATCCGGGCCAGAGCACTGAAGAGCCCTGGGAGTGTTTGAGGATGTAGGTGTCATGGGAGCTGCCAGGGTACCTTGCACAGACTTGTAGAATCAGCATCCTGTGGTCACACACTATCTACACGTTCATGGAGTGGAAGCCCTTCCTGTTGACGAAGGCACCGGGCTCACCTGCTGATGCATTGATGGCCACATGTGTGCAGTCAATTGCACCCTGGACACGGGGAAGACAGCAATGGCCACGAAGCCTCTGGCTCGCTGTGTCTGACTTGCCTGGTTACAATGGTAGTGGGTGAACGTCAATGCACGTCTGAACAGAGCATCTGTAACCTGCTTGACACAAGTGTGAACAGCTGATTGGGAGACACTGCAAAGATCACCCATCAAGCCCTGGAAGGAGCCAGAGGCATAGAAGCTGAGGGCAGCTGTGACCTTCACAGCCGCTGGCATGGGGTGTCCACCCACACAGTTAGGGGAGATCTTGAAGCCAATCATCCAACAGATATAGTTGACTGTCTTCCTTGAGAGACGGAGCCTCCTTTGGCACTGCACCTTACACATATTAAGGTAGCTGCTTTGCCGCCTGTATATCCTGGCAGCAGGATTGTGGCATCTTCTGCGGCCCCTTCCGCATTGGACTACCCCTTGCCCCTGCGCCCTTTGTGCCTGCGCCTGTCCTCCCAAAGGTGGCTCCCCTAGAGGCTGAATGTGCGCTCCTGGCCTCCTCCCCCATTCTAGCCCTCCCATCCTCTTTAGAGGAGCTGCCGCCAGTGGAGAGTTCAACTCCCATTCCCAGGCTAAGGGAAGGCTTCCTAAAACCTGCAGGCCCGGAAAAGATTCTTCACTGAAGAGTGCTGACCTGAAGGTTAAGAATCCAGAAAAAGCAGCTGATGTGCGTTCTGACGTATTGCAGATCACACAGGTAAGTTTGAAAAACTTTCACCAGTAAATAGTTCACAAAGCAGATTCACGGCCCTACTGAGCCCTCTTAGCCCGCCCATGGATGAGGTTTATACAAATGTCTCCTACGCGTTGCGCCCATGCATCGACCCGAAGATTGCATGGGCGCTGAAAAATCAGCTTTGATTGAAGACTAAAGGGCCTTAAGTGGCCCGTTAATTAATGGTGGGCGCATGTCAGACTTCATTGCGTGCCCGCACAGAGAAATATCGCGATGGCGCGTGGTGACATCCGGATGCTTGCCCAATGTCACCGTGCATCATTTTATGCGCAGATATGCGGGGCCCGCCCCCACACACCAACGGAAAAATTCTGCCCAGAGTTAGCGTTTCGAGTCCAACATGACTCTTCTTCAGAACTTCTCAAATGCTGGAGGAGTCATATTGGACTCAAAAGGTTAACTCCATTTCTTTCTCCAGAGATGCTGCCAGACCTGCTGAGTTTTTCCAGTGCTTTCTGTTTTATTTCAGGTCTCCAGTATCCGCAGGGTTTTGGTTTTACTGAAATTCAAAATGCAAAAATTTCCATTGATTTGGAATAATGTGGCACAGTGGTGATCTGAGTGAAGATGGTGGCATGCTGCTGTGGCACATGGAGTTGGCTTGATGTGGCATGCAGATGGCATGGCAGGCACACCAATCTGGATTGAAGTGACAGAATGGTGTGGTCTGTGGCATTAATAAAACACAGCACCATCATAGTGCTTGCTTTAATTAGCACTCTTCCATGTGTGGTGAGTTCGCAACCTCAGAGGAGCGCAACAAGCTAAAGTCATTCGGGTCACAAATCCTGCAGGATTCTCCTGCCATCTCCTGCAATAAAAGGTTAGTTTTTCAGAAACTCCTGTGAGCAACTAGGTCCTGGTTCAAATCCAGCTTAATGGGTTCTCTTTGTTTGGTGTGAGGGTTCTACATGAAATGAGTCTGGACAACCTCAACCTACTTTATAGCACACCCCATGTAGAATTTACTTTATACACTAAGGGCAGGATTTTCGGGCCATCAGGTGGGCACGATGGCTGGGAAAAGTGGCACTGCCCGCGATTGGCCCCCGAACGCAATTTCACATAGGTTGGCCAATTAACGGCCAGCCAGCACGAAAGACGCGCTGAAAAGCTCAGCGCTGCCAGGGTGGGGACGGGAGGATGGCGTGCGCTGAAGACAGCGCAGGCATGGGAGAGTGCAGAATGAAGGCTCCTTGAAGGCAGAGAGCAGCCTCAGGGAGCTGAAGAGTTTTAAAATCAAAAATAAAGATGATGAAATTCTGAAAAAAAAGTCCCCACACAGGACTCACTTACCTGAATATATAGATAATAAAAATTCTGCCAAAACATTTTTATTTTAAAAAACTTAATATTGAAAACCTCCTCCCGCCCGTGGATGAAGCTTCCTCAAAAATCCAAAGGCCACCTGGCCAGTTCACCCGCCCGCCAACTGTAAGGTTGAACGAACAGTGAAAAATCGCTCTTAATTAACACATTAATGACCTTAAATAAACAAGTTTCCAGCTCTCATCATTGAAACATCTAAAGAATCCACATTACAACACGGTTGGCAGCAACAGTTGCTTCTCTAAGATATCACATCAAAGATAGTACCATAATCCAATATGGTGATCTGCAGTGATATGAAAGGTGGCAGCTAAATGCATGAACTCTGAACTGCATCCCAAGGTATGAAAAACTAAAAGCAGCTGGCGCCGGACTAGAGAGGCGTGCAACTGAGAAGAAAAATTCAGTTACAAAAATTGCAAGATCCTGAGTGGCACAGTTCATGAGATGGTGAGCAAAAATACAAAAAATTACATTCTAGAATGGCAGTCCCAGGCCCCAGCAGATTGCAGCAGTGGTGGTCATGCTAAACTGACGTTTAAGAAACAAATTGGCTGGAAGAGTCAAGAGAAAAACTGCAGAGCACAGTAAAAGAAGTCTCTGCAGAGTTTAAAAAGAGAATTGCTGCTGTTCTGAGGGTTTAAAAAAGGCAAGCAGAGCAAACAGAAATAAGTGCTGTAGATTTAAGTTAAAAACAAAAGCACACCCACTGAAACACTCAAAGCGCACAGATCACGGTCTTGCAGAGCTAAAAGAAAGAAAATAAGACAGAATCGCCCAGGACAGAAATGCTGCATTATTTTCTTTAAAAAAAAATGTTTAAAAAAAAACAAGGTGGCCGATCACTGGAGAGCTTGCCAAAAACACAAAAGCATGGGAAACGCGCAGCAAAGAGAGCTAACAGCTGCCAACAGCCTGAGTGTAAAAGGAATGCATAACCATTTAGCAACATGAAGAAATAAAGATGGTCTTAAACTGCAGAATGAGAGCACAGCAGAAGAATCTTGAGGAGACTCTGTTGAATGACAGGAAACTCAAGATGAAGAAGCAAGCTTTGCAAAGAAGAGGAAATCCAGTTGAAGAATCTTCACATGCTACAAGAATCCCTCAAGTCAAAGTTCATTCCTCTGGAAAATTATGAAGAGAAACAAAATGAATTTAATGTCACTCTGAACAAACTGATAATCCAGTTGCCAGAGAAGACTTAGTAATGTTCAATATTCCAGGATGAAGTTAAAAGCTACAACAAACAGACTAAAGAGCTGAAGAAACAGTTGAATGGAGAGGAGGAGGCATTGAAAGGAAAAGCCAAAACTTTCCAAACAGTGAGTGGATAATGAAACAATGAATTGCACGAGTACAGAACTGAAAAAGTTCAGACTTCGCCGGAGACAGACCTGGCTAACAGTGAAACCAAAATGAAGCACAAGGCACTAGAAGAAGAGAAAGCTAAGCTGAACGAAAAGATTCATAAGCTTGCAAAAGGATTTGAAATAAAATGGCAAACAAGTTTTTTGGTTGAAACTGTGAAACAAGTGGAAATGAAGGTTCCATGTGCAAAACATCCACTTCCAGCAAGAACATGGCAACTTCACGGGAAGTCCACTCTAGGAATGAATGGAGTGCACATTCCCCTCGGAATTGTCTGAAATAAGCAGGTGGGTTGTTAATAAAGAGAAACACAACTTGAAGGAGCACAAAAAGCAAATCAAATGGAGATAACCAAGTACCAGAAACACAGAGAACCACTACCATTTCTCCAAATGTGACAGAACGGGATGTGGAAGAATTGTGAAGCCTCAAGAGCATCTGAATTTATAAAGTCAGAGGCTTGGGGTGGGGGATTAGGGATCAGTAAAGATTGTATTACAAATAGTTATACTTCATTGGAAAGGGAAGTTTTCTTTGGAGAAGAAAAGGGGCTGTTGTATGATGTTGTATGTGCCTGCATGCCATTGTAATGTAAACTTGCCCAGCAGAGCAAGGGTTAATGTGAGAAGGGAGAATAGCCCCATCCAAGGTTTGATGTATAGAGTCACATGATAATAGGCTGAGAGAACAGTCTAGACAGAACACTCTGGAACCAGCCTGAATGGAGACAACAGCTCCATGCATGACCACACATTGGATCTGTAAATAGTTAAAGGTTAACAATAAATGGTTCAAGTTTAAACATACAAGTCTCAAGATCTCATCAGTGATACTTCTAAAGAACTCATATTACAACAAATAACTGAGATCAATTCCTCTGTAAAATGTCTCACTGCATTCTTTGTTTTACCCCTCTCTGTTTGGTCACAATGTAATGCCAAACAAATATATAAAATTGGCAGCAGGCAAGCATCTGCTTTGGTTGTGTTGACATCATGGATTAACAAACATGTTCCACCAACATTTATGAATGTGATTAACGATGTGATAACGACCACATAACTACTTTTCTAATGTTGATTAAGAGATAGATATTGGACAAGACCCCACGGTGAACTCCCCTATTCTTTTTTAAAATAGTGCCATGGAATCTTTTACATTTACCTGAGCTGGCAGATGGGATCTCAGTTTAATATCTCATCCGAAAGACAGTGCAGTGCTCCCTCAGTACTGCACAGTACTGTACTCAAATGTCAGTCTTGATTTTACATGCTCAAGCCCTGGAATGGGACTTGAACCTAGCACCACGTGATTCAGAGGTGAACCACAGCTGAAACCATAGCCCAATCCTCACCATGATGGCCAGAGCTTCCTGACTAAATACTTGCTCCTTTCCTCCCTTCCTACCTTCCCTGATTCCTGGCTCCCCTCTCCAGTCTGATAACCTCCCGAGAGGTTCCGCCAGATTAACTTACCGAGCCATTTCGGAAAGGCCCAGCTTCCCATCTCCATTCGCATCAAACATTTTCAGCTGAAAAGAAAAGTTTTAATCACATGGTGATTCCTGTGACTCCTGATCCTCGCAGTGTTTCTATAAAATCTTTCTGTAATCCTTTCTTTATAAGAACAGTGTCACGAGCATCACAATCACAATATGTTGTATATCTGGCAATGTCCAATTGCTTCACTGGTGATTAACTGAAAAACAAAACCTGTGGTAATGTGCCCATTTCCCCACCGACACCCTCCCCCCAACCCCCAACCACCTCCTGACAACACCCATAATAGAACCAGGCTTTTCCAGCATCAGCCAGTGGCTGAGATGAGGGGGCAATAAGGACAGAGGAATGGGAGGCTTTTTTTGGTTTGTTCTCCGGTGTGGGGGTGGGGCGGGGATCCTGGAGTGAGAGGAAGCCTGAGTGCTGTGAATCCGAGGTGACTGGAGGATAGTGAGGCCTGTATGTTGGGAAACCCTAGAAGAAATCACACACCAAAGGAAAGGATATATCAGGAGGAGACCCAAAGAAGGAAATAGCACCTGGCGTCCCTTTACCACTATCTATAATACTGTTAGCACGCTTTCTTTATTTGGGCACCTCTTTGCCATTGCTCTCTGATTCCTGGTAAATACCATATTTTCAATTTAACACTTTCTGCATTGTTGTCTACAAAAAACATTCTTCCCCTGGACTGTGGAAATCCTCACCTTCCTCAGTATTCCTGCAGGCTTTTGAAAACCAAATTTTGCAGTCACCTGATCTCTGATTCTTCCTTACATATGTTATCCTTTCTCCCACCATTTTCAACCAGCAAAGTGTCCTGTATCCTGGAGTTTGGCCCCTCTCCTCGCCTTCTCAAGAGGAACACTGTTACCTGGTACACAGTTTCCCAGGCCACTGCCGATGCTGTGTGAAGTGTGAGGGAGGGGCCTGGCCCTTCCATTCCCCGTCTCACCGTGAGGGAGTCGTAGCCCCAGTTCCACACCCTGCCCTGACAACATGGCTGAAACCAGGACAAGGCATCAACTTCAAGGAAATGGAGGGCCTGAATTGGGTGGGGAAGGGGGGTTTGGGGCGTGGGAGGGGGGTGATGGAGTGGGCTTACATGATGGGGGGGGTGGTTGGGTGTGCCTGACTGGTTGGGAAAGCGGTAGGGTGTGCCTGAGGGGGGAAGGAGTGTGTCTGATGGGGGCTGGGGTGTGTCTGATGTGGGTTGGAGTGTGTCTGATGGGGGATGGGGTGTGCCTGAGGGGGGAAGGAGTGTGTCTGATGGGGGCTGGGGTGTATCTGATGGGGAATAGGGAGTGTCTGATGTGGGTTGGAGTGTGTCTGATGGGGGATGGGGTGCGTTTGATGGGGGATGGGGTGTGTCTGATGGGGGTGGGGTGCGTCTGATGTGGGTGGGATGCATCTGATGGGGGGGTTGGGTGTGTCTGATGGGGGGTGGGATGCGTCTGATGGGGGTTGGGATGCATCTGATTGGCGTGGGGTGTGTCTGACGGAGGTGGGTTTGTCTGATGGAGGGATGGGGTGTGTCTGATGGGGGTGGTGTGTGTCTGATGGGGGTGGGGTGTGTCTGATGGGGGTGGGTGTGTCTGATGGGGAATAGGGAGTGTCTGATGGGGAATAGGGAGTGTCTGATGGGGAATAGGGAGTGTCTGATGTGGGTTGGAGTGTGTCTGATGGGGGATGGGGTGTGTCTGATGGGGGATGGGGTGTGTCTGATGGGGGATGGGGTGTGTCTGATGGGGAGGTGAGGTGTGTTTGATGGCGGAGTAACTGAATAGGTACTTTGCGTCAGTCTTCACAGTGGAAGACACGAATAATATCCCCAAAATTCAAGAGAGTCGGGGGGCAGAGGTGAGTATGGTGGCCATTACCAAGGAGAAAGTGCTAAGAAAACTGAAAGGTCTGAAGGTGGATAAATCACCTGGACCAAATGGATTACACCCCAGAGTTCTGAAGGAGATATCTGAAGAGATAGTGGCAGGGTTAGTGGTGATCTTTCAGGAATCACTGGAGTCAGGGAGGGTCCCAGAGAACTGGAAAATCGCTAATGTAACCCCCCTGTTTAAGAAGAGAGTGAGGCAAAAGACAGGAAATTACAGGCCGAATAGCTGACCTCGGTCGTTGGTAAGACTTTAGAGTCCATTATTAAGGATGAGATTTCAGAATACTTGGAAGTGCATGGTAAAATAGGGCAAAGTCAGCATGGTTTCATCAGGGGAGGTCATGCCTGACAAATCTGTTAGAATTCTTTGAGGAGGTAACGAGCAGGTTAGACAAAGGAGAGCCAATGATGTTATCTACTTGGACTTCCAGAAGGCCTTTGACAAGGTGCCGCACAGGAGGCTGCTCAGTAAGATAAGAGCCCATGGTGTTAGAGGCAAGGTATTAGCATGGATAGAAGATTGACTGTCTGGCAGGAGGCAGAGAGTGGGGATAAGGGGGTCCTTCTCAGGATGGCGGCCAGTGACTAGTGAAGTTCCGCAGGGGTCAGTGTTGGGACCACAACTTTTCACTTTATACATTAATGATCTAGATGAAGGAACTGAGGGCATCCTGGCTAAGTTTGCAGATGATACAAAGATAGATGGAGGGACAGGTAGTATTGGGGAGGCGGAAAGGCTGCAGAAGGATTTAGACAGGTTAGGAGAATGGGCAAAGAAGTGGCAGATGGAATACAATGTGGGGAAGTGTGAGGTCATGCACTTTGGTAGGAAGAATAGAGGCATAGACTTTTTTGTAAATGGAGAGAGAATTCAGAAATCTGGAGTGCAAAGGGACTTGGGAGTCCTAGTCCAGGATTCTCTTAAGCGGTTAACTTGCAGGTTGAGTCGGTAGTTAGGAAGGCAAATGCAATGTTGCCATTTATTTCGAGAGGACTAGAATATAAAACAGGGATGTGCTGCTGAGGCTTTATAAGGCTCTGGTCAGACCACATTTAGAATATTGGGAGCAATTTTGGGCCCCATATCTCAGGAAGGATGTACTAGCCCTGGAGAGGGTCCAGAGGAGGTTCACAAGAATGATCCCAGGAATGAAAGGCTTAACATATGAGGAACGTTTGAGGACTCTGGGTCTATACTCGATGGAGTTTAGAAGGATGAGGGGGGGATCTGATTGAAACTTACAGAATACTGAAAGGCCTGGATAGAGTGAACGTGGGGAAGATGTTTCCATTAGTAGGAGAGACTAGGACCTGAGGGCACAGCCTCAGAGTAAAGGGAAGATCTTTTAGAACAGAGATGAGGAGAAACTTATTTAGCCAGAGAGTGGTGAATCTATGGAATTCATTGCCACAGAAGGCTGTGGAGGCCAGGTCATTGAGTGTATTTAAGACCGAGATAGATAGGTTCTTGATTGGTAAGGGAATCAAAGGTTATGTGGAGAAGGCGGCAGAATGGGGTTGAGAAACTTATCAGCCATGACTGAATGGTGGAGCAGACTTGATGGGCTGAATGGCCTAATTTCTGCTCCTATGTCTTATGGTCTTATGGTGGGAGATGGGGTGTAGCTGATGGGGGTAGGGTGTTCTGATGGGTGTGGGGTGTGTCTGATGGGGGTGGGGTGTGTCTGATGGGGGTGTGGTGAGTCTGATGGGGGTTGGGGTGTGACAGATGGGGGGGTTGCGGTGTGCCTGATGGGAGGTGGGGTGTGTCTGATGGAGGTTGGGGTGTGTCTGATGGAGGTGAGGGGTGTTTGATGGGGGATGGGGTGTGTCTGATGGGGGTGGGCTGTGTCTGATGTGGGTGGGGTGCATCTGATGGGGGTTGCGGTGTGTCTGATGGGGGTGGGTTGTGTCTGATGAGTGGGTGGGGTCTGTCTGATGGGGGTTGGGGTGATTCTGATGGAGGTGGGGTGCGTCTGTTGAGGTGTGGGATACATTTGATGGGGGGGTTGGGTGTGTCTGATGGGGGGTGGGATGCGTCTGATCGGGGTGGGGTGTGTCGGACGGGGGTGGGTGTGACTGATGGGGGTGGGGTGTGTCTGATGGGAGGGTGGGGTGTGTCTGATGGGAGGGTGGGTGTGTCTGCTGGGGGGGGATGTGGTGTGTCTGATGGGGGTGGGGTGTGTTTGATGCGGGTGGGATGTGTCTGATGCGGCTGGGGTGTGTCTGATGGGGGGATTGGTGTGACTGATGGGGGGATTGGTGTGTCTGATGGGGCTGGGATGTGTCTGATGGGGGTGGGGTGTGTCTGATGGGGGTGGGGTGTGTCTGATGGGGGGATGGGGTGTGACTGATGGGGGTGGGGTGTGTCTGATGGGGGTGGGGTGTGTCTGATGGCGGTGGGGTGTATCTGATGGGGATGGGGTGTGACTGATGGGAGTGGGGTATGTCTGATGGGGGTGGCGTGTGTCTGATGGGGGTGGGTGTGTCTGATGGGGGTGGGTGTGTCTGATGGGGGTGGCGTGTGTCTGATAGGGGTGGCGTGTGTCTGATGGGGGTGGGTGTGTCTGATGGGGTGGTGGGATGTAACTGATGGGGGTGGGGTGTGTCTGATAGGGGTGGGGTGTGTCTGATAGGGGTGGGGTGTGTCTGATGGGGGTGGGGTGTGTCTGATGGGGGTGGGGTGTGTCTGATGGGGGTGGTGTGTGTCTGATGTGGGGGAGCTCTGCCGCTAGTCGTTGCTGACACTGGTGTACATTTTCATCGGTGTTAACGCCCCACATCTAAGATGACGTTTTCCTATGGAAAGCATTGCAACCAAATTCCACCCTCTCCTCCTGCATTTCAGAATGAGGGGTCGCATATCAGGAGCAGAAAGCTAGCTCTCTGACCTCTGATTGTGCTGAGCCCAAAGGTGGCATCCATGTTGGTCAGCAATCTCAGCCCAGGGCAGGGGTCAATGCCGCCCGAGTGGATTGGGGTGGGTAGGGGTGTGTGTGTAAGTGATATCTGTACTAGGCTCAGACTTTACTCACGATAGTCTGTGTGTACTCCTGCAGCTTCTTGTCATCATAGTGTCTGTTTGCTTTCTTTAACAAGTCCAGTAAGAAACTCTGTGGAAGGAAACAGTTCAGCTTGGTTACTTTGTATTGGTGAGATATTCAGAGCAGATACCATTTGCCATGAAGGTACACAGGAACAGAAAAAGGCCATTCAGCACCTCAGATTTGTTCTGCCACTCAATTGGATCATGACCAATTCGTATCTTAATACCTTCTACCTGCCTTAGTTCCTTAACCCTTGATATCATTGCCCAACAAAACTCTTTCAATCTGTTTTGCTACATTCATTTAATCCCCAGCTTTTGGGGGATAGAGAGTTTCAGTTTTCCACCATGAACTTTATGGGAAGAAGCGCTTTATCTATGGATTTCTAGAACAAGCCTATTGTTACTGGCTAATGTTTCTCAGAATTGTGTGGGGAGCAATTGTAGCCTAACTGGTCCAGTGGGAGTGTGGTTGGTTTGGGTCAATCTAACACCCATTATACACCAATGTGCTTTTACATTGCAAACAATGGAGTGTGAAGGCAGATGGGCTGTAACATGGGTGTCCAATCCAAGCCCACCCCAAGCCAACACCAAACCCACCAGGCCGGTTAGAATGACCTTTGAGTAGGACTCACTGTAGAATGTGTAGCACCAATCAGGCATGCAGTCACTGAGCACAATGGCACTTATATTCCTGGCACATTGTGCTTGAGCCAAAGACAGTTCTGATCCCCTAGTGATGGGGATCTCCAACCTTTTTTAAATATATTATTTTTTCATGGATGTGAGCGTTGACACCGCACACTCCATGAAGAACCAGTTCCCTCCCCTTGGCGTTACAAGCAAAATTGGTGACTGTGCATCTGTTGTGTCACTCATCACATTGGCACTTGGTCTGGTGTGCTTTGTGTTATGCAGAGACACATCTGAAGCAGAGTGGCAGCCTGTGGATTATCTAAATGTTTCAATAAAGAAGTCCAGTCACTCTTGTAATGTAGGAATGAAGGGACATATATGTTGGTTTTCTGGTACTTCTCACTTAGTCCCAGCTACTCTGTTCTGTGCTGGAGGCAACCCAGGAGCAGACATTTTGCGGAGGGTTGCCAACTCTGGTTGGACAAACTCCTGGAGGTTTCACCATAAGATCTCCCACCTCCAACCATCCTATCCAGTCTATTCTTCAAGCCTGCTATTTTTACAACTGATAAATAAAACCAAGCAACTGAAAATAAAACATTTGTTTTTAATGCCCCAAGGATTTTTTCCCCCCTCAGGTTTGCTGGCAGCAGTGTTCAGGAGATTAATCTGGAGAGTTGGCAATCCCGCTTCTTTCTTTACATCAGGGGCTACACTTTAAGAAGCTTTTCATTATAAAGCATTTTGGGATGTCTTGAGGCTGTGATATGCGCAATGGAAACACAGGCCTGTCTTTTTCCTTCTGCCCTCAATCATGATGGAATTTTGTGATGTCACTGCACAAAATGGCTACACCGGGGCTAACTCAAGACAGCCAATGGTAGCACATTTTCTTTTTTGTGTTTGAACTGCAGAGGCCTTTCCCCTAAACCCAGCATTCATTAGAATCCCTCCATCCTCTCCAAACTATCCCTTGAAATACTATTTGGTGCTTCATCAGTGGACGGGCGGATGTGATCATCCACTAATTGAAAAATATCTAGATACTTCACAGTACTTACTAAATTGGAGCATTTTTTTTGCCTCATCAGAGTCTCGCTGATACACAGGTGACATTGTGTATTCACTGCGGCTTTCATAATGCTAAACCTCACCACCAGGAACAGACATTTTGCGTAGGATATCCAACTCTGGTTGGACCAATTCCTTGAGCTTTCCAGACCACTACACGACCATTTCTAGCAGAAAGGATCAGTCTTATAGCTAAATTTGATGTGAATTTCATCGAATCAAGCCTGTGCTGATCGTTTTCTTTGTATGAACCAACTGGTTTAATCCCACTCCTTTCCCTAATCCTCTAAATTCTCTTTTTAAAATTTATAATCAATGAAATCCACTTTAAAAGACCTTTATTTCGGTCCCTGATTCGGGTTGCCAACTCTCCAGGATTGGCCTGGAGCCTCCAGGAATTGAAGATTGATCTCCAGGACATTGCTGTGTGCAACCCTGGAGAAAAACCATCGGAACATTGCAAAAGATTGTTTTTATTTTTGTCATTTTCTTTGAACATTTCTCTTTACCAGATAGGAATCTTGAAAATGGTGATGATGGGGCTGGTGGGGGGGGGGGGGGGGGGGGGGGGGGGGGGGGTTGGTGTTGGGAGTGGGGAAAGGCTGTTTGGCTGACAGTCATAATGAGTCTTTTTGCTTTCCAACTGGTGTAGGGAGGCAGCACGTCACAAGGATGGATGCATTGTCGACTGGTGGCCAGGACAAGTGATGTGATGAAACCTCCAGGAATACATTTAATCACATTTGGCAACCCTCTCCCTAGTTCAGCAGTGGTTTACTGGAATAGAATAGTCATATAGAGCACCCACTGGAACAGAACCTTGTGATTACACAGCAGAAAGCAAGAAAGACTTATATATATGCAGTGCCTTACACAGACTTAGGATGCCCCAAAGCACTTTATAGCCAATGGAGTATTTGCACCGTACAGTCACAATATAGGAAGTAGGTAACTCTCCCTGAATGCCCTGGGAGCTCCAGGAATTAAAGATTACTTTCCTGGACACGGCTGCAAAAAATTTCCCTGGAGAAAAATCATGGAGTCATTAAAAACAATTTAATTGAATGGCATTTTCTAAACTTCCCTTTAATTCTCTCTTTAAAGCTCTTAAATTTCTGTCCACTTCTGACATTGTCACCAAGCAGTGGAAATAATCTATCTCTAGTTGTCTTATTTCAACCTGGAAGAACTCAATCAACCTGGCAATTCACAAATTCTTGAAAATTATAAAACTGCACGGTCAATTTAAACATCTCCCTCCAGTATGAATAGTTCATTAATCACTGAAACTGGGAATAAAATCATTGTTATATGATTTTACATAACACTGTCAGCCCTCTTAGAAAGAATGGTCTGCTATTGTGCTGTTGAAATTGCCACAATGGATTCATTTCTGGTTGCGATCTGAGCATTGGTTACTGCCTTAATCCTTGTGGCTTCTTGGGTGGCTGCACTTACACTGCACTATGCATAAACCTGGACAACTTGCAGGCTTGGCCTGATAAATGACAAGTAACATTAGGGCCACACAAGTGCCAGGCAATGACTATCTTCAACAAGAGGGAATCTGACAATCTTCCTTCCACATTCAAAGACATTACCTTCGCTGAACCCCACACCAATAACATCTTGAGGCTCATGATTGACCAGGAACTGAATTGGACTAGCCATATAAATACTGTGGCTACAAGAGCAGGTCAGAGACTGGGAATTCTGTGGCGAGTAACTCACCTCCTGACTCCCCAAAGCCTGTTCACCATCTACAAGGCGCAAGTCAGGATGGAATACTCTCCACTTGCCTGGATGAGTGCAGCTCCAACAACACTCAAGAAGCTTGACACCATCCAGGACAAAGAAATCCACTTGATTGGCACCACATCCTCAAACATTTACTCCCTCCACCACCGACGCACAGTAGCAGCAGTGTGTACCATCTACAAGATGCACTGCAGGAATTTACCAAGGCTCCTTCGACAGCACCTTCCAAACCCATGACCACTTCCATCTAGAAGGACAAGTGCAGCAAATAGATGGGAACACCACCACCTGGAAGTTCCCCTCCAAGTCACTCACCATCTTGACTTAGAAATATATTGCCGTTCCTTCACTGTCATTGGGTCAAAATCCTGGACCTCCCTTCCTAACAGCACTGTGGGTGTACCTATCCCACATGGACTGCAGAGGTTCAAGAAGGCAGCTCACCACCACCTTCTCAAGCGCAACTAGGGATGGGCAATAAATGCTGGCCCAGCTAGTGAAGGCCACATCCCGTGAATGAACAAAAAAACTTCAAGGACAAAGCAGACTGCTTGATTGGCATCCCATTCACCACCTTAAACATTGATTCTCTCCACCACCACACAGTGGCAGCAGTGTGTACCATCTGCAAGATGCACTGCAGGAATTCACTAAGGCTCCTTCAACAGTACTTTCCAAACCCGTGACCTCTATCACCTAGGAGGACAAGGGTAGCAGGATCCTCAGTTTTAGAAGTCATTTCTTAGTAAAGGGAGGCATATCCAGGTTTTTCTGCAACAGTTTTAAGTTATAAGCTCTCTACTTTCTCATTCAATGTATTATGCCAATTGAGACAGGCAGGGTACATTCAAAGAATGCCTCATGTGTTTTCCCGAGAGAAATCTTTGATATTTTTCCTCTCTTACCTTGTGACCATTTTTGATGAGCTGGTGACATGACTTAATTCATAGTCCTGGAAAATCCTCAAGTTAACCTCAGGCCTATCTTCTGATGTGACTTCAGAATGCCATGGTGAGTAACACAAACTTTCATCTTTTCTTATCAATTTCATTTCAATTTACAGCAGATCACAGCAACAGTTAGAATATCCAAGATAACCATTCATCCACTTCAAAGTAAATTGTGATCTTTGTCTGGAGTGGGTATTTCTAGTATTTGAAGCCTAATGAGCCGCCCTGTTTTCTATTTAGTTTGACATTGCTGGCGTACATTGCAATGCCCTTATTCAGAGATCAGCCAATCACTTCTCCAGCTCTTCTCAGACGCGCATGGTTACTGATGAGACTCCAACGATCCCTGCACTACACCCTTCTCTCGTCTTTTGGGTGAGAGGTTAAACTGAAGCCGTGTCTACCCACACATGCACATGTAAAAAATCCTGTGGCACTATTCAGAGGAACAGCAACGAAGTTGGTGTCCTGCCCAATTTATCCCTACACCAACATCACTAAAACAAATGACCTGGTCATTATCACATTGCTGTTGTGGCATCCTGTTGTGTGCAAATTGGCTGCTGTGTTTCTTACATTACATCAGTGACTACACTCCTAAAGCACTTCTTTGGCTGTAAAACACTTTAGGACTTCCTGAGATCCTGAAAGGCGCTACATAAAAGCAAGTCTTTCATTTTTTTCCCTCTAATTCTTGCTTTCTTTTGTTCTTTCATAGAGTGTCAGAATGACTTAATCTCCCTGGAATGACAGGTCCTACCTGAATATTCAGTTCTCCTGTAATCTTGAAATGAGCAATATTCTGGGTTAGCACCAACCCTCGTTTTAAACCTTGGTTTATCATCATCTTCACTGGTCTAGTAGCTCACTTAGCCATTCCACGCTTACAGAGGGGTAAGTATTGCCACCTCTTTCTCTGTTTTTCAAGCTGTGGCAATTGCCATGACTTCCTCCTCATCAGTCTTTCAGTTCATGTAAGATCATTGCTCTCTGTCCAACATATCATCAAGAAACGGGGCTTACCCCACTCGTAAAGAACATCAATCCAATGTGTTTGCTGTTAGAACCCTATTCTCTGGAGTCAGTCAGGCAGCAATTAGAGACTGCTTCAAAATGGCATCAGATGGTAGGTAATCACAATTGACAGTAATTTTCTTTCCGAAGATCTACCACTTAAAATTCTCCAATCTTAAAAACTTCCAGAAGCACTTTAGCATCTTGAATGTGAATCATCCCATTGGAATTTTGAAGCTGAACTGTCTTGCAAAAGACAATCCTTTTCCAGGTACTCCCACAATGCTTCCTTGTTGAGGTCAACATGACTTAATACCGGCACTGAAGAGGTCACCTTCTTGACTTTATCCAGACACTTTTCATTCTGAGTTCCATATAAAGGCAATTTCCATCCAGTAGGTCATGAAAGGGAAACCATCTTTGTCTTTATTCTGAAAACATTCTAATAAATCTGAGTATATGAATTCCAATTCTGAAACCACATAAGACTTGGTATTCTATATTAGTTATTAGAAAGAAGCAAAACTCTAGACCTAATTAAATGTATATTTACTGCCTGCCACCTTAATTCCACGCACAATTTATGGGCCAGAGGGGACCATCTCACCAAGATATCCAATCAGAGACCATCTCAACAAGATATCCAATCAGAGACCATCTCAACAAGATATCCAATCAGAGACCATCTCATCAAGATAACCAATGAGAGACCACCCCACCAAGCTATCCAATTAGAGAACATCTCAACAAGATATCCAATCAGAGACCATCTCAACAAGCTAGCCAATCAGAGATCACCTTAACAAGATATCCAATCAGGGACCATCGCACCAAGCTATCCAATCAGCGATCATCTCGCCAAGCTATCCAATCAGGGACCATCATAATAAACCATCCAATTAGAGACCATCTCAACAAGCTATCCAATCAGAGACCATCTCACCAAGATATCCAATCAGAGACCATCTCACCAAGATACCCAATCAGAGAACATCTCGCCAAGCTATCCAAACAAAAACCATCTCACCAAGATATCCAATCAAGGACTTTATCAGCAAGATATCCAATCAGAGACCATCTTACAATGATATCCAATCAGAGATCATCTTGCCGAGATATCAGTCAGGAATCATTTCACCAAGATATGCAATCAGAGACCATAGTCTGCAAGATATCCAATCGGATACTATCTTACATAGATATCCAATCAGAGAATCAGAGACCATTTCAACAAGATAACCAATCAGAGACCATTCGTTTAGATAATATCACCAACTTTAACTTTAACACCTATGTGGTCTTTTGTACCATTGTTGTTGACATCTTTTGATGATCTGCTTCTATCACTGCTTGTTTGTCCCTACAACCACACCCACCCCCCTCCACCTCTCTCTCTCTCTCTCTCTCCGCCCCCCACACACACACCTTAAACCAGCTTATATTTCAACTCTTTCTTGGACTCGAACTCAAGTTCTGTCGAAGGGTCATGAGGACTCGAAACGTCAACTCTTTTCTTCTCCACCGATGCTGCCAGACCTGCTGAGTTTTTCCAGGTAATTCTGTTTTTGTTTTTGTTTTGGATTTCCAGCATCCGCAGTTTCTTTGTTTTTAATCAGAGACCATATCAATAAGATAACCAATCAGAGACCATCTCAACAAGATGTCCAATCAGGGACCATATCGCCAAGATATCCAATCAGGGACCATATCGCCAAGATATCCAATCAGATATTGATTCACCAAAATATCCACTCAGTTCACAGTTTGTTACGAGTACAAATTTTCTCTTCAATATTGACACACTCATTAGGGTATCAAAAGGGGAGGGGCCTGTCATTTGCCAGCTCAGTTTCACAAAGTCTGATAGCTCAGTGTTGACAATGAACTGAGCGCACTCCTTTATTTCGGGAATGAATATGGGCAGCCATCCGTTGCAGAGTTTTGTTCTTGTTTCGAGTTTGCTAGGCTATTGCTAAGGGCAATGAGATTCAACCACATAGTCTAAGACTGGAGTGATGGATGGACCAATCAGGCAGGGGTGGCAGCTTACCTTCCTTGAAGGACATCAGTGTTGGGTTTTTATGACCATTTTACAGGTTCTATGGTTGTTTCTTGATGCCAGCCCCTCCAAAAAAAACGGATTTATTGAACTAACTTCACAAGTCTTTGTGGTTGGATTTGAACTCACAATGTGAGATGCTTGTCCAGTACCCTTTAATCACACACTACAGCAGACAGAATCAATGACAGGCAGAACCTCGTGGAGGTAAAACACATCACATTATAATCAAACAGTGATACATTCTAAAATCGATGGAATGAAATGTGGTCAGGGTCTATAATGGAAGGGTGATTAAAGTACTTGAACACCTCCCACTGAGGGGTTGAAAGCGAAAATCTACCCTATTGAATCAGAAGCACTTGGCGTTGTCTCTGGGATGTGAAACAGTGGGAGAAAATAGTAAGTTGTTCCTTCCTTACCAATGGATGTTCTTTAACTCTCATAGATACTGAATGAGAATTTGAACTTCAGAATATGAAACGTTGCAAGAGAAACAGATTTTTATATTAAGCCTCTTCTGTGAGTTAGTGCATGCTCGATTATTGGACATTTACTGTAGTTTTACAATATAAAATTGCAGGACCTTCAGTTCATTTGCCTCGATGTATCCACTGCAGTCTGCGTCATATTTCCTCCAGGTCTGGAAAACAAAAGGATATGGTTTGGAATAATTGGACACAGTGTTGATAGAATTATCTAACCAGGGCATCATGGAACATTTCAGCATAGACAATTTTGGACAATCAACTCGATGTTGAGGGTTCTCTGCAAATGAACCATCTATTTTAGTCCAGCTCTCCTGCTCGCTCCCCACCTCCTTCAACATTGCTCCTTCTCTAAAAACTATCCAGACAGATGCTCCCTGTGGCAAGGTGGCAGCACTCATGCCTTTAGGGCAGAAAGTTCAAGCCACACTTCAGAGACTTGAGGGCATAACCCAGGCTAACACTCCATTGCAGTACTGAGGAAGTGCTGCACTATCAGAGGTGCTGTCTTTCAGATGAGGCATTAAACCCAGGTCCTGCCTGCCCTGTCAGGCGGATGTAAAAGATTCCATTACACCATTTTGATGGGTCTAGAACCAGGTGACACAGTCTCAGAATAAGAGGTAGGATCCTTAGACATCACCATCCAAATCCACGACTACTACCGTCTAGAAGGACAAGGGCAGCAGATAGATGAGAACACCACCACCTGGAAGTCCCCCTCCAAGTCACTCACCATCCTGATCTGGAAATATATCGCCATTCCTTCATTGTTGCTGGGCCAAAATCCTGAAACTCCCTCCCTAACAGCACTGTGGATGTACCAATACCACATGGAATGCAGCGGTTCAAGAAGGCAGCTCACCACCACCTTCTCGAGGGCAATTGGGGATGGGTAATAAATGCTGGCCCAGCCAGCGATGCCCACATCTTGTAAAATGAATTTTTTAAAAATTAGACTGAGATGAGGAGGAATTTCTTCACCCAGAGGGTGGTGAAACTTTTGAATTCTTTACCCCAGAGGGCTGTGGAAGCTCAGTCACTGAGGATGTTCAAAACAGAAATTGACAGATTTCTGGATACTATTGACCTCCAGGAATATGGGATTATGCAGGAAGGGAGCGTTGAAGTAGATGATCAGTCATGATCTAATTGAAAGGGTGGAGCAAGCTGAACAGGCAGAGTGGCCTGCTCCTGTTCCTCCATATCTATGTTCCTACAAGAGCAGGGGAGTTATCTCCTGGTGTCCTGTCCAATATTTATCCCTCAATCAATATCACAAAACATATTATCTGGTCATCATCGCATTGTTCTTTGTGGGAGTTTGCTTTTTTTTATTCATTCATGGGATGTGGGCATCACTGGCTGGGCCAGCATTTATTGCCCGTCCCTAATTGCCCTTGAGAAGGTGGTGGTGAGCTGCCTTCTTGAACCGCTGCTGTCCATGTGGTGTAGGTACACACACAGTGCTGTTAGCGAGGTGTGTGTAAATTGCTGCGCATGAATTGGCAGCAGTGTTTCTTACACGACAACAGTGACTGCACCTCAAAAGTATTTATTTGGCTGTAAAGTGCTTTGGGACATGGTGTGGTCACGAATGGTGCTATGTAAATGAAAGTTTTTCTTTTATTTTCCTGGAGCTCTGATGATTCTGGGTCTTTCTGGGATAATAATGTTTGGTGATGAGGAACTGGAGCTCTGTCCAGTGGTAGAGGTGCAGCAGCAGATGTGACATGATTGCGAGTAGCTGCTCACTTAATAATAGGGGCCACCTGGAGATAAGGTGACACCCAAACAAGGAGAATGTGGCATTTGGAGCAAATTTAATACAAAATATGATATATTAAAATATAATGTTTGTGCAAACCTTCTGTCAACATTGTCAAAAATTCTTATTTTCTTCTTTATAATGATATTGCTGAAAAAAGAGTCATGTTAAAGCTTTTTGTCTTACATTCATCAGGACGCTTCGCAAGAATACCAATATAAGAGGAAAACAACAATTTATACTCTATGTGAAGAGAGTGCTGATTGGATGGCAGGTTGCATTGCCATGGAAAATGCAGCACTGATGGTGACTGACAGTTAGCTGCCAAGTATTGTTCGAAATTTAAAACCAGGCAGCTTGACTCTAATTGGTCAAGGCATTGCCCTGAGGAATAAGTCAACGAATGGCTGTTACTTATTTTGTTTAGCTGAAACAGGTGCAATGTGTGTACATGTTCCTTCCGTCCACAAGGAACAGGGCCCTGTGTATTAATGTATGCAGCTTCCTGCACAAGCAAACACGCCATGCTGCGAGCCTGAAGAACAATCTTAAATTAGTAACAAAAACAAAATTATCTGGAAAAACTCAGCAGGTCTGGCAGCATCGGCGGAGAAGAAAAGAGTTGACGTTTCGAGTCCTCATGACCCTTCGACTACTAAATTGTTTGTCAGCATAATTCTTAGCACACTGAGGATTATTTAGCAAATGTTGTCCAATTGTGGCATCACTTTTAATGTTGGACATTGTGTTTTGAGTTTTGCAAGCATGGGCAGGCTGAGTACGTTCTGTGCCTTGCCCATTGCAAACAGCAGCTGGGACATGTAGTTTGATACAATCTGCTAGTCTTTGGGTCGTATGGCCTACATACCTACCATCACATTGGTACTGAAATTCATGTACCACATTACTCATTTGTGTGATAGGCAGAACGTCTTTTTGACTTGATAGCAGCATCCTGTTAATGGCGAATACCACTCGTGTTACTACTGTATAGTAGCAGGGTGAAACAGCTAGCTTCACCTGCTGTTCAAATTTTCCCCTTATATGGGTATTCTTGCGAGTATCCTGATGAGTGCAAGATGAAAAGCTTAGACATGTCTCTTTTTTCAGTAATACTGAAGTACTACCAAACAACTATTAATAATGGTATTGTCTATGTAAGTCTGTCATGGACGGAGGTCTTGTGGCACAGTGAGGAGTGTCCCTATCTCTGGACCAGAAGTTCTGGGTTCAGGTCCCACTCCAGGACACCATGGCCACGGAATGTGTGTTCATAATGTGCCCAATAGGTCAATTATCAGCCTGTAAAACCTCCCAATACGTCTGATGGCAGACAGTAACAGCAGGAAAGTTTCCTGCTTAGCCAAGCTGCAGAAGGCAATGACAAACCACTGCAGTACTTTGCCAAGCATAATCATGGACCAATCCAATGGAAGTCCATGGTCGTCAATGACCTCTTTGAGCAGGGTACGTGATTGAGGAGGAAGCCTGTTATACTATAATTGCACCTTTCCCTAGGGGAGATGCTGCAATGCCACTACTGGTGGGAGGCTGTTATTACAGTGTGACAAGTTTACTTTGGAAGTTTTTATTATAAATATAGAATTTATGATGGCAATGTAAAAATTAGGACAGTATGCATGACATTGAAATGAGAACTTGACTATTGCTGAAAAAAAATAATGCCTTGACCAGTCAGAGGCAACCTGCCAGTTTGAATTCAAACAAAGCTTGGAAGTTAACTGTCAGTCATTAGTTAACTGGCAACACTTCCACCAATCAGTCTACTTGCCAACCAATCAGCACTCTTTACTCATACAGTACAAATTGTTGTTCCCTTTACATTTGGTATTCTTTGGATGAATGCAAGACAAAAAGCTTCAACAACATGTCTTTTTTCAGCAATACTCTGAGCTCTGTATTACCAAAATGACTCAAATGGGAACTGATTTACATCTTTAAGCCCTGGTCTAAATAGTCCCCAACTTCTAAACCCACTTTATCACTTAATGTTCTGCTCAGAGCTATAAGACTGTGAATTGAACTTGGATTGTGCAGTCTGAGCATGTGTAGCACATTTAATTTCCAAGAGGTTTACCAGGATCTTAGCAGGGGCAAGGGAGGGTATGTGGAGAGGTTGGAGAAGCTGACACAGTTTGCCTCAGAGCAGAGAAGGTTAAAAAGAGACCTGACAGAGATGTTCAAAACTCTGAGAGCAAATAGGGAGAAACTTTCCTCTGGCAAGTGGGTTGGGTGTCAGAGGTCACAGATTTAAAATAATTGGCTGAAAGGACTAGAGAGGGGACTGGAGATGCATTTTTTTCCACACAGACATTGTAAAGATCTGGAATGCAATGCCTGAAGGGGTGGTGGAATCAGATAACATAGGATCTTTCAAACGGCCAATGAACATATATTTGAAGATAATTAATTTGCAGGATTATGGGACAAAAATGTGGAACTAAATTGGACAGCTTTTCCAAAGAGCCAGCAGAGGTGTGATGGGCTGAGTGGCTTTCCTCAGTAAGATTCTATGATTCTATGCATCAGCACTATTCAGTCAGTTGTAGTGAAAGGATATTTTCTTTACCTCCTAGCTCTTTCTGCTTGGCAGCTTTTCTTCAAATAATTTTGGAAAAGACAGCAGATTTCTGAGGCTTTAATGAAGTAAAATACCGTTCTCTCAAAAAAAACACCTGTGGTAGCTTTTGTTTTTGTGTTCTGTACAAGGTGTTGGGCATGGTAGAGACAAAGAGAAATACTGAAGGTGATCAGCCGAGAGAGAGAGAGAGCGAGAGAGGGGAGAGGAGAAGGGGATCAAGAAATAGTGATTGTGCTTTCTTCATTAACGTTACTTCAATTAAAAAACATACCATTGGATTTTGAATCCAACTAACTCCCTCAAATTGCCTGTTAAAAAGATCAAGGCAAATGGCTCGCATCTGTGGATCTGAGTCCATTATTTCTAACACATCTGGCACTAGGGCAGAGATAAAAAAAAAAGTGAAAAGAGCAAATCCCCTTCATTCTAACCAGAGTTGAATTTGCTTAGCCATTAAACTTCCCAAGGGAGACCGATAGGGAGGAAGGATACAAGGAGGAGCAGAGAAGGAAAATAGCTTAAGCTTTTGGGAATTCTGGCCCCTCAGTCCTAGGGGAGACCAGGTGGAAATGAGTGACAGTAGAACAAACAGGAGGGGAAATTACAAAGATTGGGTGAATTGAACAAGGAGGAAAAAGGACAAGGGTCACGATGGGGATGAGAAGGTGGTGGGAAAGGGAATGGACAGTGGTGAGGGCGGGAAAGGGAATGGACAGTGGTAAGGGTGGGAAAGGGAATGGGCAGTGGTGAGGGTGGGAAAGGGAATGGGCAGTGGTGAGGGTGGGAAAGGGAATGGACAGTGGTGAGGGTGGGAAAGGGAACGGGCAGTGGTGAGGGTGGGAAAGGGAATGGGCAGTGATGAGGGTGGGAAAGGGAATGGGCAGTGGTGAGGGCGGGAAAGGGAATGGGCAGTGGTGAGGGTGGGAAAGGGAATGGACAGTGGTGAGGGTGGGAAAGGGAATTGAGGTGTTGAGGGTGGGAAAGGGAATGGACAGTGGTGAGGGCGGGAAAGGGAATGGGCAGTGGTGAGGATGGGAAAGGGAATGGACAGTGGTGAGGGTGGGAAAGGGAATGGACAGTGGTGAGGGTGGGAAAGGGAATTGAGGTGTTGAGGGTGGGAAAGGGAATGGACAGTGGTGAGGGCGGGAAAGGGAATGGGCAGTGGTGAGGGTGGGAAAGGGAATGGGCAGTGGTGAGGGTGGGAAAGGGAATGGGCAGTGGTGAGGGTGGGAAAGGGAATGGGCAGTGGTGAGGGTGGGAAAGGGAATGGACAGTGGTGAGGGTGGGAAAGGGAATGGGCAGTGGTGAGGGCGGGAAAGGGAATGGGCAGTGATGAGGGTGGGAAAGGGAATGGGCAGTGGTGAGGGCGGGAAAGGGAATTGAGGTGTTGAGGGTGGGAAAGGGAATGGACAGTGGTGAGGGCGGGAAAGGGAATGGGCAGTGGTGAGGATGGGAAAGGGAATGGACAGTGGTGAGGGTGGGAAAGGGAATGGACAGTGGTGAGGGTGGGAAAGGGAATTGAGGTGTTGAGGGTGGGAAAGGGAATGGACAGTGGTGAGGGCGGGAAAGGGAATGGGCAGTGGTGAGGGTGGGAAAGGGAATGGGCAGTGGTGAGGGTGGGAAAGGGAATGGGCAGTGGTGAGGGTGGGAAAGGGAATGGGCAGTGGTGAGGGTGGGAAAGGGAATGGGCAGTGGTGAGGGTGGGAAAGGGAATGGGCAGTGGTGAGGGTGGGAAAGGGAATGGACAGTGGTGAGGGTGGGAAAGGGAATTGAGGTGTTGAGGGTGGGAAAGGGAATGGACAGTGGTGAGGGCGGGAAAGGGAATGGGCAGTGGTGAGGGCGGGAAAGGGAATGGGCAGTGGTGAGGGCGGGAAAGGGAATGGGCAGTGGTGAGGGTGGGAAAGGGAATGGGCAGTGGTGAGGGTGGGAAAGGGAATGGGCAGTGATGAGGGCGGGAAAGGGAATGGGCAGTGGTGAGGGCGGGAAAGGGAATGGGCAGTGGTGAGGGTGGGAAAGGGAATGGACGGTGATGAGGGTGGGAAAGGGAATGGAGGTGGTGAGGGCGGGAAAGGGAATGAGCAGTGGTGAGGGCGGGAAAGGGAATGGACGGTGGTGAGGGTGGGAAAGGGAATGGGCGGTGGTAAGGGCGGGAAAGGGAATGGGCAGTGGTGAGGGTGGGAAAGGGAATGGACAGTGGTGAGGGCGGGAAAGGGAATGGAGGTGGTGAGGGCGGGAAACAAGGTGGGGGAAAGTGGGTGGGGGATGTGCAAGTGATAGGGGAAAGGAGCTACGAAGGGAAACATTAAGACCATATCTCTTTCCACTCCAAATTGAACAACACCAAACCATAAAATCCATCAAATCGTACCTCACAGGGCAGGCAGAGAAAGAAGAAAACAAGGATCGAGAAATAATTAAAATTTTGAAAACAAATGATTCCTTCTGGGGATGCTGGGGTCACTGCCAAGGCCAGGTCTGATGAAAAGTCAATCCACCTGAAATGTTTCTCTCCACAGATGCTGCCTGACCCACTGAGTATTTGCAGGACTCTTTCTCTATCACCATGTGGAACACTTGGTGTGGGGATGTTGGACTTTCTGCTAATTCCGGGATTGATACAGAGGCCTGAGCCCTAGGTGAATTCTGGCTGGGCTGGACATTGATCTGATCTTCAATGAGTAAGGAGGAGGCTCCAGACAGGAGTCACCTCTTGGAGAATTTGAGATCAGAGTGTGAGCAGTGAGGCTCAGGCTTAGGTCTGCAATTGTTGACAGTGGAAGGGTGAGCCAAGTGTAACACTGAGGGTATTATGGGAAGCACATGAGGGGAAAGGAAAATATTTGGATGGCTACAGAGTCACATAAAGCAGAGACAGTGGCGTAGTGGTAATGTTGCTGGATTAGTAATCCAGAAACACAAGCTAGTACTCTGGGGACATGGGTTCAAATCCCACCAGCTATAGAGTTAGCCTCAGAAATGATGACCAGGAAGTGATTGTTGATTGTCATAAAATAAAACATCTGGCTCACTAAATCTGCCATCTTTACCCAGTCTGGCCTCCATATGACTCCAGACCCACAGCAATGTGGTTGACTTTAAACTGCCCTTTGAAATGGCCAAGCAAACCAGTCAGTTAAGGATGGTCAATAAATTCTGGCCTTGCCAGTGATGCCCACATCCCATGAAAGGGTAAAATGTGGAAATTTCACTAAAACAGTAAATACCAAATTAGAAAAAATGAGAGCTATCTGATTCCCATGGACCAATCAAATCACTAGAAGATGGCATGCATCCAATGGAGCAATCAGATCATTGATTAGAAGAGGAAAAACTATGTAATATTTTTTAAAGAGCAGACAGGTTATTAAATTCTGCAGAGCGATGAGGTGCAGCATCATTTTCCTTTCCAGTAGAGGTCAGCAGTGTTCTTTACGTGATTCAGGATATCTGCCCAGAAAGGAAGCTCTTACATTCTGACTGGAATGGATGAATCCAAACATCTTCCCTCTACTATCGTACCCAGGAG
Source organism: Isurus oxyrinchus (assembly GCA_026770705.1). Classification (NCBI taxonomy): domain Eukaryota; kingdom Metazoa; phylum Chordata; class Chondrichthyes; order Lamniformes; family Lamnidae; genus Isurus; species Isurus oxyrinchus. The sequence goes on along the minus strand of JANJGN010000007.1, from coordinate 100,353,782 downwards.
ACTTGATGGCCGGCACGGACACAATGGGCCGAAGGGCTTGGTTTGGTGCTGTATAACTCTATAACTCTAATTCTCCCTCTCTCTCTCTCCTTCTCCTTGTACTGGTTCTCTTTCTCTCTCTCTCTTACTGATTTTCTGTCTCTCTCTCTCTCCCTCTCTTTGTACTGGTTCTCTCCGTCTCCACCCCCCCCCCCACCTCTTTTTACTGGTTCTCTCTCTCTTACTCATTCTCACTCCCTCTTCCTCTATCTTACTGGTTCCTCTCTCTCTCCCTCCTCTTACTGATTCTCTCTCTCTCTCCCACCTCTTACTGGTTCTCTCTCTCTCTCTTCTTACTGGTTCTCTCTCTCTCTCCTCCTGTTTTCTTACTGGCTCTCTTTCTCTCTCTCTCCTTTTGCTAGTTCTCTCTGTCTCTCTCCCTCTCTCCTCTTACTGGTTTTCTCTCTCTCTCCCTCTCTCCTCTTACTGATTCTCTCTCTCTCCCTCTCTCCTCTTACTGGTTCCCTCTATCTCTCCTCTTACTGGTTCTCTCTCTCTCTCCCTTCCTCCTCTTACTGTCTCTCTCTCACTCTCTCTCCATATTTGTTTTTCTGGTTCACTCCTCTATGTGTTCTCACTTCTTCCTTTTTCTGATTCATTCTCTTTACTTTCTTTTGGTCTGTCTTGTTTTATTGGTTCCCTCGCATTCTCTGCCTCATTTTCTGGTTCTACCTTACTCTCTGGCATTCTCTCTCCTTTTCATGGTTCTATGTCTCTCAGTCCTCGTCTGGCTCTCATTCTGTCTCTCCTTTTTTCTGGTTTCTTGCCCTCTCCCTTCTTCCTTTTTCTAGTTTCTCTCTCACTTCCCCCCTTTTTTCTTGTCCTCTCTTCCTCTTTCCTGGTTATCTCTACCATCTTCTCTCTATCTCATTCTTATTTCTCTATCTCATCTTCATCATTTATCTATCCAGTTTATTTTCTCTCCCCCCTTCCTTTTCTGGCTCCTTCTCTCTTTTTGCTGTCCCTCTCTGTAGAATAATGGGTTAGTAGTTATGGTAATGAGATAGTGATGTGCACTGAGTCTGAAGACACAGTCCATGAACAAGTAGACCAACCAAGTTCCTACCTCGATCAAACTCCCTTTGGAACATTGAGGAGAAACAGAAACGTTCGAGCATTGTTACAGGCTGCAAGGACAAATGAGTTTGAATATCACAAGCTCTGGGATGATGAAATGAAGATGGCGTCAATCACTTCACAAAATGGTGATCCAGTCAGCAAACTGATTAAAGACCATCACCCTCGATCAACAATGACAGGAACAAGATCGGGGGAGCTGTGAAGGCACCGCAAGGCTAACCTGGGAAGCTTGGGCTTTGCGGGGAGATGGTGGGCACAAAAATAGTTTAAGAAAATAGTTGAAAATAGTTATTAAAGAAATGGGACTATGCTTGGGGGGGAAATGTAAAATAATGGGTAATAGTTATGGCAATGAGATAGTGATCTGTATCATGATGTGACAGTGACATTAGTGGTTGTGTGCAAGAGACTGGGAAGTGAAGATGGAATAGTCTGTACAAGAAAGAGGTGTACTTACCTAGAAGCTTAGGGTACACATAGAGTACCCAAGTTAGACCTAAGTCACTCATAAGTATTGGGAAAGCTTCCCAATCCAGAACAGGCCACAAATTATCCGGAGAGAGACCCAAATAGTATTCATAGTGGAAACCAAACCACTTCCTTTTTTCTCCTATTTCTCGCTCCCTCTTTTAATTTCTCTCTCTCATCCTTCATATTCTTGTTCCCTCCCTTTCTCCAGCCCCTTTCTGGTCTCCCTCTCTGTCTCATTCTATACTTATCCAATTATTTCTCTCCATTTTCTATTTGCTTTTCTCTTCCTCCATTTTCGGATTATTCTATCCCCCCCTTTTTTTCACCTTTCTCTCTCTCTCACTCCTTTTCTGGTTCTGAATAAAGTTGTTTGTAAAGTTAATTACCTGGCAGAACCAGGAGCTTTTCCACATGAGGGGAATTGTTACTGCGAACTTGGCTGAGATTGGGGAGTCTAGAGACTTTGGCCAGGGTTTTCTGATCCTGTTGTGGTGGGACCTGCCCCGGGAGGTTTGGTGGCCCAGCCGAAATTCCATTGACTTTTGGCAGGACTGGACAATCTCGGCATGGGAAGTCCGACCCTTTGCCTTGTGAAAGTTGGGAAAGGGTGAAGTTGGCAGGTGACATGTTGGTCTGGGCAATGGTTTGGGACTCTGTGGGATACAGCAAGATTTAGCAGTTCAATAAACTGCTTGTTGAACTCACTGGGGTCTGGGATTAATCTCCCCGCACTGTTCACGAGAATCGGGAAGCTGTTGAGCACTGATTCAGTTAGCGCACTACAAGTTTCCCTGCTTAGGGCCCCCCAGTTTATTAAGTTTTACCATGGGGTATCTGGGGTAATATTTTCCGCTTGGTGTGCGGGCGTGTGCTCAAGTGTGAAATAGCGCGTGATAACATCGGGCGAGCGTCCTGACAACATTATGCAGTTACAAGATATTTCGATCGGCGAGTATGCGTGAGCGTTGGCAGTGTGCCAACCAACAATTAAGAGGTCTATTAAGGCCATTAAAGTAGCAATTGACAGGGATTTTCTGCTGCCTGTCCAGTGTTACAGTTGGCAGGTCGGCAGATCGGCCAGGTGGACTTTGCATTTTTGAGGAAACCCCATCGAATGGTGGGATGAGGTTTCCGTGATTAATTAAAAAAAAATTAAAATGCTTTGAAAAATCTTTCATCATCCTTATGTTGAGGTGTCTCATTCTGATGGGTGGACATTTTTTCCTGATTTTACATTCTGTTTTTATTGATTTTAAATGCGTCAGCTCCCTGAGGTAGCTCTCTGCCTTCAGGGGACTTTCCTTCCGCGCTCTGCCAAGCCCATGCTAACTTCAGCGCTCACCCTCCTCCTACCCTCACCCCTGCAGCGCTGAGCCTCTCAGTGCATGCGTCATCTTGGCTGACTGTTAATTGGCCAGCAGTGTGAAGTCGAGGTTGAGAGGCTGATCGTGATTGGCGGTCTGTTCCCCAGCCGCTCCTGGGCCTGTCATTCACAGCTGCCCGTCAACCTGAAAGTTCTGCCCCTGGAGATTTTCCCCATTCTACAAGTTGCTCAGTTTAGCTCTGGTCTCCACCAAAACCCCTCATTGCTCGCTGATTGGGTTTGGGGTTCCAGTTCCTTTTCGCCTTGCTCACGCCACCAACCTCTGCCCTTATTCTACACTTCTTGGCAGAGGAGGATATTAATCTATGCAGCCCCACCTGGAATGGCATTGATGGTTTCCCAGAGTAAACAATGGGGAAGTATCTCCCCCATTTTTGGCTATGCACTAGACCCTCAGAGAGGACCAAAGGTTCCAAGTCGCCAAGGAGTGTGTTCCAACAAATAGAGGCTCCCTGGCTGTTTGCAAGTGAATGAAATCATTGTGAGGTTCATTCCTCCTGGGAAGAGGAACCCTCCTTGTTAAAAAATATCTCAATTGAATGGATAATTTAGTTAATTCACTCTCAGGATATAGCAAGACTGGGACTTAATAGCCATTCTGAAATGACCATGATAAGGTGGTGGTGAGCTGCCTTAAGTCACTGCAGGCCATGTTATTGCGGGTTGGCAGAGTGTGGAGTTGAGGTCACACTCAGGTCAGCCATGATCGTATTGAATGGTGGAGTGGGTTCAAAGGGCCGAATGGCCTACACCTGCTCCTAATTCATATGTTCACCAGTATGTTCGTATGTGACATAGGTACACCCACAGCACTGTTAGGGAGAGAGTTCCAGGATTGTGACCCAGTGAAGGAACAGTGACATATCTAAGTCAGGATGGTTTGTGACTTGGTGGGAAACCTGGAGGTAATGATGCTCTTATCCATCTGAATGGTGGTAGTCACAGGTATTTTCAAAATGAACTCCCAAGATCAAACTGAACCCCAAAACAGTGAATGAGTTTGAAAATTAATGTCAATTGATACTGAAGTGTGGAAAGTTCCTCACTCTGGACTACTCCCACTGACAGCTGCTCTCAGTGTCGTTAGTGTTTAGGCCTGAGTTTGATCTGGACTCCAGTGCAGTCCCCCACCCCAGCTGCAACTTTTCATACCTCCATAAACTCCGCACTGGATCGTACACACTGCCGGAAACACAGGAGGAAGTTCTCTTCTGTCGGAAGTATCTGGGCCAACTGTAAGGGAACAGGATGAATATTATTATTTCCCTCTGGTCTATGGCTTCCTACACTCTTCCCCTAAACACCAGCCCCCAGCTAACAGAACAGAAACCACATCCGCAATGACTATTGCCAGCTTTCACCAATGTAACTCCACAGCTGATCTTGTAGAGATGCCTGAGAGTGCTCCAGGTGCCTGTGGTTTTGATATGCCCAGCCCAGCATGGATGGGATTGAATATTCAGCACAAGGGGTATCCTGGGGACATTGCTGTGAGACGGCACGCTCAATGTCCTCAACAGAAAACTGGCTTTTCTATATCGCAAAGAAGTTCCGATCTTTTTCTTTCTTCCAATTTCTCCCCAGGCCTCCTGTTCAGGCAAAGTTTCATCCTCACTGCGACAGGCTATTTGACTATGGGGGCATCACGGCAGATCCAAATCCTGCTCCCCACCAAAGGTGCTGAGTCCAATTCTAATGCTGTTCCAACAATATTCCCCCACCACTCCCCCCTCCCCCAAGCTGAGACCTCAGCACATATTGAGGATGGAGTTTGGGGACCTTCCCAAGGGTGTGTCGCAGCACCAGAGCAGCAGAAACCTTTACACAATCGGGATTATATGCTTCAGATTCATATGACCACCCAGGGTTGGAGTAGGAGGTGGGGTAGCTGATGGGAATAGAGCCCCAATCAGAGCTTACCTCAGCAATCTCAATCCTGCCATCTGCATTCCTGTCATATTTTTCCATAAATTCCTTCATCTGTATTTCCTGCTTTTGCAAAACAAAACACATGCACTAAATACATTTCACTGTCAGGCTGAATGGGAAAGTTTGAAGCAAACCTGGGCGACTCCGCCAAAGTCAGACTTTCATCATCTCCTGTGGAACAGGTGATCCATGATATCAAAGCACTCTGGGCATGCACGAGAAATACACCCACACACATATCGACACACACACACACACACACACACACACACACACACAACCACAAAAACACACACACCCATACACACATCGACACACACACACACACACACACACACACACACACAAACACACACATACAACCACACATACACACACACCCATACACACATCGACACACACACACACACACACAAACACACACATACAACCACACATACACACACACCCATACACACATCAACACACACACACACACGCACACACACATCAACACGCACACACATACACCCACATATACATCGACACACACGCACACCCATACACACATCGACACACACACACATCGACACACACACACACGCACGCACACACATCGACACACACCCCCCCACACACACACCCACACACACACAAACACCCACACACACACCCACACACACACACACACACAAACACCCACACACACACACACACACACCCACACATACATACAAACACCCACACACGCAAACACCCACGCGCACACAAACACCCACACACACACACCCACACACAAAACACAAACACACACCCAAAGACATGCATACATACACACCAAAACACAAACGCATACATACACACCCACCCACACACAAACACACATACAGGCAGCCCCCCCACACATGCACAAATACCCACACACCCACAAACACACCACACACATACATCCACACAAACCCACACGCACCCACACATACAAAGATACACACACATCCCCCACATACACACAAAGACACAATCCCACACACACGCCCACAGACCACAAATACATATACACACTACACAAACATCTACATGCACACACGCTCACACACACACACACACAGACACAAACATCCACAGACACTCCCCCACACACAAACCTGCATAAACACCCAGCCACGCACCACACACACCTACACACACACCCCCACACACACACACCCACACACACAAACTCCAACACACAAATGCATATATACACTACACACACACAAAGACACCACACACCCCAACACACATACCTACAGCCCACACATATATATAGATATATACATACACACGTGTACATACAAACACGCACTACATATACAGATACAAGCACCCTACACCACCCCCCACCTAATACAGTCACACACAGTCCCCACACACATATATGTATACAAGAATATAAGAGACAGGAGCAGGAGTAGGCCACTCGGCCCCTCAAGCCTGCTTCGCCATTCAATATGAAATATGATTACTGTTGATCTGATTGTGGCCTTAACTTAGCTTACCTGCCCACCGCCAACACCCCCCACTCCTCCCCCGCTTAACCCTTGTCTTCCTTTAGCTCAAAAGTCTGTCTAACTCAGCCTTGAATATATTCGCTGACCCAGCCTCCAATGCTCTCCGGGGAAGAGAATTCCAAAGAATAACAACCCTCAGAGAAGAAATTCCCATTCATCTGCACCTTACATGGGAGACCCATTATTTTGAAACTGTTTCCCCTAGTTTGAGATTCCCCCACAAGTGGAAACATCTTCTCAACATCTACCCTGTCAAGCCCCCTCAGAATCTTGTACGTTTCAATAAGATCACTCCTCATTCTTCTAAACTCTAATGAGTATAAGCCTAACCTGCTCAACCTTTCCTCATAAGAAAATCCCCTCATTGCAGGAATCAGCCTCGTGAACCTTCTCTAACCTGTTTCCAATGCCGGTATATCCCTCCTTAAGTAAGGATATCAAAACTGCACATAGTACTCCAGGTGTGGCATCACCAATGCCCTGCAAGATTTCCCCAGTTTTATATTCCATCTCCCTTGCAAAAAAGAATTAATTCCATTTGCCTTCCTGATTACTTGCTGTACCCTGCGTGCTAACTTTGTGTGATTCATGTACAAGGACACCCTGATCTCTCTTTACCTCAGATTTCTGTAATCTCTCTCTATTTAAATAACATGCTGCCCTTCTATCCTTCCTGCCAAGGTGAACAAGTTCACATTTTCCTACATTATGCTCCATCAGCCAAATTTTTACTCACTCATTTAACCTATATGTCCCTCTTCCGACTCTTTGAGCTGGGTTTTCAAACGGATCGGGGCTGAAGTTGGGGGCCAGGCCTCCCGGTGCTTTCAGCCTCCATGTTGTTCACCAACACCATTCCCACCCTGAGCCACTTTCAAGAAGGGTAGCATGGGGGTCGGACTGGCTGCTTGCCGCTTCCCAGTGGGTAGCAATTCAGCACAGTTAATGTTAATCATGGGGCCGTTCCTGTGTGTACTGCCATTTCCGGTCAGCAATGTGTCTAGTTCATGTTTTCCTGGACAATATCCAAGCCAACCTGGGGTCGGGAGTGTGTGGGGTTGGAGGGGTTCGGTGAATCACTCCTCTAGGCTGCTGGGTTGCAGCTCGGGCTGCTAGCCATTCTGTGGAGGGGTCACCGTTGGTCACTGAGTGCTGGAGGACCTCCCATTGACCCTCCAGCATCAGAAGCCCTGGTTGGATGATGAGTCCAGTCCCTGCCATTAATTGACCTGGTGCTTCAAAAATTCTGGCGGGTACATCTGGAACCTGCAATGCAGGGTTAGAACCTGGAACTGAACTGGCGGCTGGTTTCCTGACTCAGAATTGAAAATCCTGCACCCCCTTTAGGATTGTACCCTTTCTAGTGTCTCTCTGTGTTCTTCCTCCCAAAATGAATCACCTCACATTTCTCTGCATTAAATTTCAGCTGCACCTAACTGCCCATTCCACCATCCTGTCTATGTCCTTTTGAAGTCCTACACCATCCTCCTCACAGTTCACACTGCTTACAAGTTTCGTATCAACCCTAAACTTTGAAATTGTGCCCTGTACACCAAGCTCTAGGTCATTAATATATATCAGAAAGGACAGGGATTCTCAAACCAATCCCTGGGGAACTCTACTATAAACCTTCCTCCAGTTCTGAAATCATCAATTTCCCACTACCCCGTTTCCTGTCACTCCTCCAATTCCGTATCCATGGGCAGAACTTTTACCTTGTCGGGCTGGCAGAACCGGGAGCGGCCACAAAACTGACCGCTGCCTGTGATTGGGCCCTGACCGCCATTTCACTCTGGTTGGCCAATTACCGGCCAGCCAAGGTGAAACACGCACTGATGACCTCAGCGCTGTCAGGTTGGGGGTGAGAGGAGTGCGAATGCTGAAATGTGCGCATGCACGCGGGGTGCGTTCAGTGAAAGCTTCCTGAAGGCACAGAGCTGCCTCAGGGAGCTGAAGATATTTCACATTAAAAATAAAGAATGGAAAAATAAGGAAAACATGTCCCCCAGATGAATCTGAGCAGGTACATGTTAAAAATGAGTTTTAAAAATGTTATTGTTTTTTTAATCAATGCTCGAAACCTCATCCTGTCCATGGAACTGTAAGGTTAGGCGGCAGGGAAAATTTCACTTTAATTAATTTATTAACAGGTTTAACAGTGCTCTTAATTGTCAAGGGGTGCGTTGTCGACTCCTGTGCGCACTCGCTGACTGAAATATCGTGCAAGTGAGCGATGACATCAGAACACTCGCCCGACGTCATTGCTATGTCACACTCATGCTTTACCCAGTGACTATTAATTTTGTTTTGAATTAGCATTTCTAGAAGCTTCCCCACCATCAAGGTTAAATTGACTGACCTGTAGCTGCTAAACTTATCTTTACATCCTTTTCTGGAGAAGAGTCTAACATTTGCAATTTTCCAGTCCTCTGGCACTATCCCTGAATCTAAAGAAGACTGAAAAATTATAGCCAGTTCCTTTACAATTTCCACTCTCAATTCCCTCAGTAGCCTTGGTTGCATCTCTTCCGAATCCAGTGCCTTATCAATTTTAAGTGCAGATAACCTATTGAATACATCCTCTTTATCAATTTTAAACCCTTCTAATGCCTGAATTTCCTCCTCTTTCATCATGGACTGGGTGTGTGAGAGAGTGTGTCTGTGTTCACTGTGTATATGAGACTGTGTGTGTGTTCATTGCGTGTGCGTGAGCGAGTGTGTTTGTATTCACTGTGTGTGTGTGAGAGTGTGTGTCTGTGTGCACTGTGTGTGTATGTGTTAGTGTGTCTCTGTTCACTGTGTGTGTGGGAGAATGTGTCTGTGTTCACTCTGTGTGTGTGAGAGTGTGGCTGTATTCACTGTTTGTGTGTCAGAGAGTGTGCCTGTGTTCACTGTGTGCGTGTGAGAGAGATTTTGTCTGTGTTCAGTGTGTGTGTGTGAGATAGTGTGTGTGTTCACTCTGTGTGTGTGTGTGTGTGTGTGTGCAAAAGAGAATGTGTCTGTGTTCACTCTGTGTGTGTGTGAGAGTGTGTCTGAGTTCACTGTGTGTGAGAGAGTGTGTCTGTGTTCACTGTGTGTCAGGGAGTGTGTCTGTGTGCACTGTGTGTGTGTGTGTGTGTGTATGTGTTCACTGTGTGTTTAGGTGTTAGTGTGTCTGTGTTCACTGTGTGTGGGAGAATGTGTCAGTGTTCACTCTGTGTGTATGTGAGTGAGCGTGGATGTGTTCATTGTTTGTGTGTGTGAGAGTGTGCCTGTGTTCACTGTGTGCGTGTGAGAGAGTATACCCGTGTTCACCGTATGTGTGTGTGTGTGTGTGTGTGTGTGTGAGAGAGAGAGAGAGAGTGTGTCTGTGTTCACACTGTGTGGGAGAGAGATTGTGTCTGGAATCAGTGTGTGTGAGTGTGAGATAGTGTGTCTGTGTTCACTCTGTGTGTGTGTGTGTGTGCGTGTGTGTGTGTGTGAAAGAGAGTATGTCTGTGTTCACTCTGTGTGTATGTGAGAATGTGTCTGACATCGCTGTGTGTGAGAGAGTGTGTTTGTGTTCATTGTCTCTGTGTCACGGAGTGTGTCTGTGTGCACAGTGTATGTGTATGTCTGTGTTCACTGTGTGTGAGAGAGATTGTGTCTGTGTTGACTGTGTGTGTGAGAGAGAGAGTGTGGCTGTGTTGACTGTGTGTGTGAGAGTGTGTCTGTGTTGACTGTGTGTATGTGTGAAAGAGTGCTTCTGTGTTCACTGTGTGTATGAGACTGAGTGTGTTCATTGTGTGTGTGTGAACGAGTGTGTCTGTATTCACTGTGTGTTTATGTGTTAGTGTGTCTGTGTTCACTGTGTGTGGGAGAATGTGACAGTGTTCATTCAGTGTATGTGAGTGAGTGTGGCTGAGTTCACTGTTTGTGTGAGTGAGAGTGTGTCTGAGTTCACTGTGTGTGAGAGATTGTGTGTGTTCACTGTGTGTGTGCCAGGGAGTGTGCCTGTGTGCACTATGTGTGAGAGTATGTCCGTGTTCACTGTGTGTGTGAGAGAGAATATGGCTGTGTTGACTGTGTGTCTGAGAGAGATTGTGTCTGTGTTTACTGTGAGTGTGAGAGAGAGTTTGTCTGTGTTGATTGTGTGTGTGAGAGAGAGTCTGTCTGTGTTCACTGTGTGTGTGTGATAAGAGTGTGTCTGTGTTCACTGTGTGTGTGTCAGTGAAGATGTGTCTGTGTTCACTGTGTGTGTGTGTTTGTGAGTGAGAGTATGTCTGTGTTGACTGTGTATGTGTGTGTCTGTGTTCACTGTGTGTGTGTGTGTGTGTGTGTGTGTGTGTGTGTGTGAGAGAGAGAGAGTGTGTCTGAGTTCACTGTGTATGTGAGAGAGAGTTTGTCTATATTCATTGTGTGTGTGAGATAGTGTGTCTAAGTTCACTGTGTGTGTGTCCAAGAATGTGTCTGTGTTCATGGTGTTGTGTGTGAAAGATTGTGTCTCTGTTCACAGTGTGTGTGTGAGAGATTGTGTCTGTATTCATTGTGTGTGTGTGTGTGTGTGTGTGTGTGAGAGTGTGCCTGTGTTCACTGTGTGTGTGAGAGAGAGTGTTGCTGTGCTGACTGTGTGTGAAAGAGAGAGTGTCTGTGTTCACTGTGTGTGTGTGTGAGGTAGTATGTCTGTGTTCACTGTGTGTGTGAGAGATTGTGTCTGTGTTTACTGTGTGTGTCAGTGAAGATGTGTCTGTGTTCACTGTGTGTGTGTGTTTCTGAGAGAGAGTGTGTCTGTGTTGACTGTGTATGTGTGTGTGTCTGTGTTGACTGTGTGTGTGTGTGTTTGTGTGTGTGAGAATGTGTCTGTGTTCACTGTGTGTTTGTGTCAGAGATTGTGTGTGTTCACTGCAGTGTGCGAGAGATTGCGTCTGTGTTCACTGTGTGTGTGTGTTTGAGAGAGAGAGAGAGTGTGTCTGTGTTCACTATTTGTGTGTGTGTGAGACAGTGTGTATGTGTACACTGTCTGTGTGTGAGGGAGTGCTTCTATGTTCACTGTGTGTGTTTGTGTGTGTGTGTGTGTGTTAGTGTTGTGTGTGTGTGTGTGTGAGAGTCTGTGTTCACTGTGTGTTTGAGTGTGTCTGGGTTTACAGTGTGTGAGTGTGTGTGTCAAAGAGTGCTTCTGTGTTCACCGTGTGTGTGTGGGAATGTGTGTCTGTGTTCACTGCGTGTGTGAGATAGTGTGTCTAAGTTCACTGTGTGTGTGTCCGAGAATGTGCCTGTGTTCACGGTGTGTGTGTGAGAGATTGTGTCTCTGTTCACAGTGTGTGTGTGTGAGAGATTGTGTCTGTATTCATTGTGTGTGTGTGTGTGTGTGTGTGTGTGTGTGTGTGTGAGAGTGTGCCTGTGTAAACTGTGCGTGTGAGAGAGAGTGTTGCTGTGCTGACTGTGTGTGAGAGAGAGAGAGTGTCTGTGTTCACTGTGTGTGTGAGTGAGGTAGTATGTCTGTGTTCACTGTGTGTGTCAGAGATTGTGTCTGTGTTTACTGTGTGTGTGTGAGAGAGTGTGTCTATGTTCACTGTGTGTGTGTGAGATAGTGTGTCTGTGTTCACTGTGTGCATGTGAGATAGTGTGTCTGTGTTCACTGCGTATGTGTGAGAGATTGTGTCTGTATTCATTGTGTGTGTGTGTGAGAGAGAGAGTGTCCCTGTGTTCACTGTGTGTGTGACAGAGAGTGTATCTATGTTCAGTGTGTGTGTGAAAGAGTGTGCCTCTGTTCACTGACTCTGTGTGTGTGAAAGTGTGCTTCTGTGTTCACTGTGTGCGTGATAGGTAGTGTGTCTCTCCTCACAGTGTGTGTGTGTGTGTGGATGAGTGCTTCTGTGTTCACTGTGTGTGTGTGGGAGTGTGTCTGAGTTCACTGTGTGTGTGAGAGAGAGTTTGTCTACGTTCATTGTGTGTGTGAGAGAGTGTGTCTGTGTTCACTGTTTGATTCTGTGAGAGTGTGTCTTTGTCCCAACTTTGTGTGTGAGAGAGTGTGTCTGTGTTCACTGTGAGTGAGAGAGTGTCTGTGTTGACTGTGTGGGTGACAGAGAGTCTGTCTGTGTTCACTGTGTGTGTGTGATAGAGTGTGTCTGTGTTCACTGTGTGTATGTGTTTGCGAGAGTGTGTCTGTGTTCATTGTGTGTGTGTGTTTGTGAGAGTGTGTCTGTGTTCACTGTGTATGTGTGAGTGTGTCTGTGTTCACTGTGTGTGTGTGAGAGAGTGTCTGTGTTCACTGTGTGTGTGACAGAAAGTGTATCTGTGTACAGTGTGTGTGAGAGGGTGTGTCTGTGTTCACTGTGTGTGTAAGAGACACTGTGTCTGTGTTGATTGTGTGTGTGAGAGAGAGTGTGTCTGTGTTCACTGTGTCTGAGAGAGAATGTGTCTGTGTTGACTGTGTGTGTGGTGTGAGGGTGTCTGTGTGCACTGTGTGTGTGTGAGTATGTCTGTGTTCATTGTGTGTGTGAGAGAGAGTACATCTATTTTGACTGTGTGTGTGAGAGAGATTGTGTCTGTGTTGACTGTGAGTGTGAGTGTGTCTGTGTTGACTGTGTGTGTGCGTGAGAGAGAGTCTGTCTGTGTTCACTGTGTGTGTCAGTGAACATGTGTCTGTGTTCACTGTGTGTGTGTGTGTGCGTGTGTGTGTGTCTGTGTGAGAGTGTATCTGTGTTCACTGTGTGTTTGTGTCAGAGATTGTGTCTCTGTCACTGTGTGTGTGGGAGAATGTGCCTGTGTTCACTCTGTGTGTATGTGAGTGATTGTGGCTGTGTTCACTGTGTGTATGTGAGAGAGTATGCCTGTGTTCACTGTGTGTGTGTGTGTGTGTGTCTGTGTGAGAGAGAGAGTGTGTCTGTGTTCACAGTGTGTGTGTGAGAGAGAGTGTGTCTGTGTTCACTGTGAGTGTGAGTGTGTCTGTGTTGACTGTGTGTGTGTGTGTGAGAGAGAGTCTGTCTGTGTTCACTGTGTGTGTGTCAGTGAAGATGTGTCTGTGTTCACTGTGTGTGTGTGTGTGTGTGCATGTGTGTGTGTGTGAGAGAGTGTATCTGTGTTCACTGTGTGTTTGTGTCAGAGATTGTGTCTCTGTCACTGTGTGTGTGGGAGAATGTGCCTGTGTTCACTCTGTGTGTATGTGAGTGATTGTGGCTGTGTTCACTGTTTGTGTGTGTGAGAGTATGCCTGTGTTCACTGTGTGCATGTGAGAGAGTATGCCTGTGTTCACTGTGTGTGTGTGTGTCTGTGTGAGAGAGAGAGAGTGTGTCTGTGTTCAGTGTGTGTGTGTGAGAGTGTGCCTGTGTTCACTGTGTGTGTGAGAGAGAGTGTTGCTGTGCTGACTGTGTGTGAAAGAGAGAGTGTGTCTGTGTTCACTGTGTGTGTGTGTTTGTGAGAGAGAGTGTGTCTGTGTTGACTGTGTGTGTGTGTGTGTTTGTGTGTGTGAGAATGTGTCTGTGTTCACTGTGTGTTTGTGTCAGAGATTGTGTGTGTTCACTGCAGTGTGCGAGAGATTGTGTGTGTGTTCACTGTGTGTGTGTGTGTTTGAGAGAGAGAGAGAGTGTGTCTGTGTTCACTATTTGTGTGTGTGTGAGACAGTGTGTATGTGTACACTGTCTGTGTGTGAGGGAGTGCTTCTATGTTCACTGTGTGTGTTTGTGTGTGTGTGTGTGTGTTAGTGTTGTGTGTGTGTGTGTGAGAGTCTGTGTTCACTGTGTGTTTGAGTGTGTCTGGGTTTACAGTGTGTGAGTGTGTGTGTCAAAGAGTGCTTCTGTGTTCACCGTGTGTGTGGGAATGTGTGTCTGTGTTCACTGTGTGTGTGAGATAGTGTGTCTAAGTTCACTGTGTGTGTGTCCAAGAATGTGCCTGTGTTCACGGTGTGTGTGTGAGAGATTGTGTCTCTGTTCACAGTGTGTGTGTGAGAGATTGTGTCTGTATTCATTGTGTGTGTGTGTGTGTGTGTGTGTGTGAGAGAGAGTGTGCCTGTGTAAACTGTGTGTGTGAGAGAGAGTGTTGCTGTGCTGACTGTGTGTGAGAGAGAGAGAGTGTCTGTGTTCACTGTGTGTGTGTGTGAGGTAGTATGTCTGTGTTCGCTGTGTGTGTCAGAGATTGTGTCTGTGTTTACTGTGTGTGTGTGTGAGAGAGTGTGTCTGAGTTCACTGTGTGTGTGTGAGATAGTGTGTCTGTGTTCACTGTGTGCATGTGAGATAGTGTGTCTGTGTTCACTGCGTATGTGTGAGAGATTGTGTCTGTATTCATTGTGTGTGTGTGTGAGAGAGAGAGTGTCCCTGTGTTCACTGTGTGTGTGACAGAGAGTGTATCTATGTTCAGTGTGTGTGTGAAAGAGTGTGCCTCTGTTCACTGACTCTGTGTGTGTGAAAGTGTGCTTCTGTGTTCACTGTGTGCGTGATAGGTAGTGTGTCTCTCCTCACAGTGTGTGTGTGTGTGTGTGGATGAGTGCTTCTGTGTTCACTGTGTGTGTGTGGGAGTGTGTCTGAGTTCACTGTGTGTGTGAGAGAGAGTTTGTCTATGTTCATTGTGTGTGTGAGAGAGTGTGTCTGTGTTCACTGTTTGATTCTGTGAGAGTGTGTCTTTGTCCCAACTTTGTGTGTGAGAGAGTGTGTCTGTGTTCACTGTGAGTGAGAGAGTGTCTGTGTTGACTGTGTGGGTGAGAGAGAGTCTGTCTGTGTTCACTGTGTGTGTGTGATAGAGTGTGTCTGTGTTCACTGTGTGTATGTGTTTGCGAGAGTGTGTCTGTGTTCATTGTGTGTGTGTGTTTGTGAGAGTGTGTCTGTGTTCACTGTGTATGTGTGAGTGTGTCTGTGTTCACTGTGTGTGTGTGTGAGAGAGAGTGTGTCTGAGTTCACTGTGTATGTGAGAGAGAGTACATCTGTTTTGACTGTGTGTGTGAGAGAGATTGTGTCTGTGTTGATTATGTGTGAGAGAGTGTGTGTCTGTGTTGACTGTGTGTGTGAGAGAGAGTGTGTCTGTGTTGACTGTGTGTGAGAGAGAGTGTGTCTGTGTTCACTGTGAGACAGAGTGTGTCTGTGTTGACTGTGTGTGAGAGAGAGTGTGTCTGTGTTCACTGTGAGTGTGCGAGTGTGTCTGTGTTGACTGTGTGTGTGTGTGTGTGTGTGTGTGTGTGTGTGTGTGAGAGAGAGAGTGTGTCTGAGTTCACTGTGTATGTCAGAGAGAGTACGTCTGTTTTCACTGTGTGTGAGAGAGATTGTGTCTGTGTTGATGTATGTGTGAGAGAGTGTGTGTCTGTGTTGACTGTGTGTGTGAGAGAGAGTGTGTCTGTGTTGACTGTGTGTGTGAGAGAGAGTGTGTCTGTGTTCACTGTGAGAGAGAGTGTGTCTGTGTTGACTGTGTGTGTGAGAGAGAGTGTGTCTGTGTTCACTGTGAGTGTGAGAGTGTGTCTGTGTTGACTGTGTGTGTGTGAGAGAGAGTCAGTCTGTGTTCACTGTGTGTGTGTCACTGAAGATGTGTCTGTGTTCACTGTGTGTGTGTGCATGTGTGTGTGAGAAAGAGTGTGTCTGTGTTCACTGTGTGTTTGCGTCAGAGATTGTGTCTGTGTTCACTGCAGTTTGTGAGAGATTGGATCTGTGTTCACTATTGTGTGAGAAAGTGTGTCTCTGTTCACTGTGTGTGTGGGAGAGTGTGTCTCTGTTCACTGTGTGTGTGGGAGATAGTGTGTCTGTGTTCACTGTGTGTGTGACAGAAAGTGTATCTGTGTACAGTGTGTGTGAGAGGGTGTGTCTGCGTTCACTGTGTGTGTGAGAGACAGTGTCTGTGTTGATTGTGTGTGTGAGAGAGAGTGTGTCTGTTTACAGTGTGTGTGAGAGGGTGTGTCTGTGTTCACTGTATGTGTGTGTGTGTGTGTG
The DNA here is from genome assembly GCA_026770705.1 of Isurus oxyrinchus. Taxonomy (NCBI): domain Eukaryota; kingdom Metazoa; phylum Chordata; class Chondrichthyes; order Lamniformes; family Lamnidae; genus Isurus; species Isurus oxyrinchus. The sequence goes on along the minus strand of JANJGN010000007.1, from coordinate 100,337,484 downwards.
TGTGTGTGTGTGTGTGTCTGTGTTCACTGTGTGTGTGTGTCTGTGAGAGAGGGTGTGTCTGTGTTCACTGCGTGTGTGTGTGAGAGAGTGTTTCTGTGTTTACTGTGTGTTTGTGTCAGAGATTGTGCCTGTGTTCACTGCAGTGTGTGAGAGATTTGGTCTGTGTTCACTCTGTGCGAGTGTGAGAGAGAGAGTGTGTTTGTGTTCACTATTTGTGCGTGTGTGAGACAGTGTGTCTGTGTTCACTGTCTGTTTGTGAGGGTGTGTGTCTGTGTTCACTGTGTGTGTGTGTTGTGTGTGTGTGTGTTTGAGGGTCTGTCTGTGTTCATTGCATGTTTGAGTGTGTCTGTGTTCACTGTATCTGTGTGTAAAAGAGTGCTCTTGTGTTCACTGTGTGTGTGGGAATGTGTGTCCGTGTTCACTGTGTGTGTCAGAGATTGTGTCTGTGTTTACTGTGTGTGAGTGAGAGAGTGTGTCTCTGTTCACTGTGTGGGTGTGAGATAGTGTGTCTGTGTTCACTGTGTGTGTGTGATAGAGTGTGTCTGTGTTCACTGTGTGTGTGTGTGATAGAGTGTGTCTGTGTTCACTGTGTGTGTGTCAGTGAAGATGTGTCTGTGTTCACTATGTGAGTGTGTTTTTGAGAGTGTGTCTGTGTTCATTGTGTATGTGTGTGTGTCTGTGTTCACTGTGAGTGTGTGTGTGTGTGTGTGTGTGTGTGTGTGTGTGTGTGTGAGATAGAGTGTGTCTGAGTTCACTGTGTATGAGAGAGAGTTTGTCTATATTCATTGTGTGAGTGAGACAGTGTGTCTTTGTTCACTCGTTGCGTCTGTGAGTGTGTCTTTGTTCCAACTGTGTGTGTGAGAGAGCGTGTCTTTGTTCACTGTGCGTGTGTGTGAAATAGTGCTTATGTGTTCACTGTGTTTATTAGACTGTGTGTGTGTTCATTGTGTGTGCTTGAGCGAGTGTGTCTGTATTCACTGTGTGTGTGAGAGAGTGTGTCTGTTCACTGTGTGTGTGGGAGAATGTGTCTGTGTTCACTCTGTGTGTATGTGAGTGAGGGTGGCTGTGTTCACTGTTTGTGTCTGTGAGAGTGTGCCTGTGCTGACTGTGTGTGTGAGAGTATGCCTGTGTTCACTGTGTGTGTGTGTGTGTGTGTGTGTGTGTGTGTGTGTGTGTGTGTCTGTGTTCACTGTGTGTGTGTGTCTGTGAGACAGGGTGTGTCTGTGTTCACTGCGTGTGTGTGTGAGAGAGTGTTTCTGTGTTTACTGTGTGTTTGTGTCAGAGATTGTGCCTGTGTTCACTGCAGTGTGTGAGAGATTTGGTCTGTGTTTACTCTGTGTGTGTGTGAGAGAGAGAGTGTGTTTGTGTTCACTATTTGTGTGTGTGTGAGACAGTGTGTCTGTGTTCACTGTCTGTTTGTGAGGGTGTGTGTCTGTGTTCACTGTGTGTGTCTGTATTCATTGTGTGTGTGTGTGAGGGTCTGTCTGTGTTCATTGCATGTTTGAGTGTGTCTGTGTTCACTGTATCTGTGTGTAAAAGAGTGCTTTTGTGTTCACTGTGTGTGTGGGAATGTGTGTCCGTGTTCACTGTGTGTGTCAGAGATTGTGTCTGTGTTTACTGTGTGTGAGTGAGATAGTGTGTTTGTGTTCACTGTGTGTGCGTGATAGAGTGTGTCTGTGTTCACTGTGTGTGTGTGAGAGTGTGTCTGTGTTCACCATGTGTGTGTGTGAGAGAGTGTGTCTGTGTTCACTGTGAGTGAGAGATTGTCTGTGTTGACTGTGTGTGTGAGAGAGAGTCTGTCTGTGTTCATTGTGTGTGTGTGATAGAGTGTGTCTGTGTTCACTGTGTGTGTGTCAGTGAAGATGTGTCTGTGTTCACTGTGTGTGTGTGTTTGTGAGAGAGTGAGTCTGTGTTGACTGTGTATGTGTGTGTGTCTGTGTTCACTGTGTGTGTGTGTGTGAGAGAGTGTGTCTGAGTTCACTGTGTATGTGAAAGAGAGTTTGTCTATATTCATTGTGTGTGTGAGAGACTGTGTCTTTGTTCACTGTTTGCGTTTGTGAGTGTGTCTTTGTTCCAACTGTGTGTGTGAGAGAGCATGTTCACTGTGCGTGTGTGAAATAGAGCTTATGTTTTCACTGTGTTTATTAGACTGTATGTGTGTTCATTGTGTGTGCTTGAGCGAGTCTGTCTGTATTCACTGTGTGTGTGTGAGAGAGTGTGTCTCTGTTCACTGTGTGTGGGAGAATACGTCTGTGTTCACTCTGTGTGTATGTGAGTGAGGATGGCTGTGTTCACTGTTTGTGTCTGTGAGAGTGTGCCTGTGTTCACTGTGTGTGTGAGAGAGTATGCCTGTGTTCACTGTGTGCATGTGAGATAGTGTGTCTGTGTTCACTGCGTATGTGTGAGAGATTGTGTCTGTATTCATTGTGTGTGTGTGTGAGAGAGAGAGTGTCCCTGTGTTCACTGTGTGTGTGACAGAGAGTGTATCTATGTTCAGTGTGTGTGTGAAAGAGTGTGCCTCTGTTCACTGACTCTGTGTGTGTGAAAGTGTGCTTCTGTGTTCACTGTGTGCGTGATAGGTAGTGTGTCTCTCCTCACAGTGTGTGTGTGTGTGTGGATGAGTGCTTCTGTGTTCACTGTGTGTGTGTGGGAGTGTGTCTGAGTTCACTGTGTGTGTGAGAGAGAGTTTGTCTACGTTCATTGTGTGTGTGAGAGAGTGTGTCTGTGTTCACTGTTTGATTCTGTGAGAGTGTGTCTTTGTCCCAACTTTGTGTGTGAGAGAGTGTGTCTGTGTTCACTGTGAGTGAGAGAGTGTCTGTGTTGACTGTGTGGGTGAGAGAGAGTCTGTCTGTGTTCACTGTGTGTGTGTGATAGAGTGTGTCTGTGTTCACTGTATGTGTTTGCGAGAGTGTGTCTGTGTTCATTGTGTGTGTGTGTTTGTGAGAGTGTGTCTGTGTTCACTGTGTATGTGTGAGTGTGTCTGTGTTCACTGTGTGTGTGTGAGAGAGTGTCTGTGTTCACTGTGTGTGTGACAGAAAGTGTATCTGTGTACAGTGTGTGTGAGAGGGTGTGTCTGTGTTCACTGTGTGTGTAAGAGACACTGTGTCTGTGTTGATTGTGTGTGTGAGAGAGAGTGTGTCTGTGTTCACTGTGTCTGAGAGAGAATGTGTCTGTGTTGACTGTGTGTGTGGTGTGAGGGTGTCTGTGTGCACTGTGTGTGTGTGAGTATGTCTGTGTTCATTGTGTGTGTGAGAGAGAGTACATCTATTTTGACTGTGTGTGTGAGAGAGATTGTGTCTGTGTTGACTGTATGTGCGAGAGAGTGTGTGTCTGTGTTGACTGTGTGTGTGAGAGAGAGTGTGTCTGTGTTGACTGTGAGTGTGAGTGTGTCTGTGTTGACTGTGTGTGTGCGTGAGAGAGAGTCTGTCTGTGTTCACTGTGTGTGTCAGTGAACATGTGTCTGTGTTCACTGTGTGTGTGTGTGTGTGCGTGTGTGTGTGTCTGTGTGAGAGTGTATCTGTGTTCACTGTGTGTTTGTGTCAGAGATTGTGTCTCTGTCACTGTGTGTGTGGGAGAATGTGCCTGTGTTCACTCTGTGTGTATGTGAGTGATTGTGGCTGTGTTCACTGTGTGTATGTGAGAGAGTATGCCTGTGTTCACTGTGTGTGTGTGTGTGTGTGTGTCTGTGTGAGAGAGAGAGTGTGTCTGTGTTCACAGTGTGTGTGTGAGAGAGAGTGTGTCTGTGTTCACTGTGAGTGTGAGTGTGTCTGTGTTGACTGTGTGTGTGTGTGTGAGAGAGAGTCTGTCTGTGTTCAGTGTGTGTGTGTCAGTGAAGATGTGTCTGTGTTCACTGTGTGTGTGTGTGTGTGCATGTGTGTGTGTGTGAGAGAGTGTATCTGTGTTCACTGTGTGTTTGTGTCAGAGATTGTGTCTCTGTCACTGTGTGTGTGGGAGAATGTGCCTGTGTTCACTCTGTGTGTATGTGAGTGAGGGTGGCTGTGTTCACTGTTTGTGTGTGTGAGAGTATGCCTGTGTTCACTGTGTGCATGTGAGAGAGTATGCCTGTGTTCACTGTGTGTGTGTGTGTCTGTGTGAGAGAGAGAGAGTGTGTCTGTGTTCAGTGTGTGTGTGTGAGAGTGTGCCTGTGTTCACTGTGTGTGTGAGAGAGAGTGTTGCTGTGCTGACTGTGTGTGAAAGAGAGAGTGTGTCTGTGTTCACTGTGTGTGTGTGTGTGAGGTAGTATGTCTGTGTTCACTGTGTGTGTGAGAGATTGTGTCTGTGTTTACTGTGTGTGTCAGTGAAGATGTGTCTGTGTTCACTGTGTGTGTGTGTGTGTGTGAGAGAGTGTGTCTGTGTTCACTGTGAGTGAGAGATTGTCTGTGTTGACTGTGTGTGTGAGAGAGAGTCTGTCTGTGTTCATTGTGTGTGTGTGATAGAGTGTGTCTGTGTTCACTGTGTGTGTGTCAGTGAAGATGTGTCTGTGTTCACTGTGTGTGTGTGTTTGTGAGAGAGTGAGTCTGTGTTGACTGTGTATGTGTGTGTGTCTGTGTTCACTGTGTGTGTGTGTGTGTGTGTGTGAGAGTGTGTCTGAGTTCACTGTGTATGTGAAAGAGAGTTTGTCTATATTCATTGTGTGTGTGAGAGACTGTGTCTTTGTTCACTGTTTGCGTTTGTGAGTGTGTCTTTGTTCCAACTGTGTGTGTGTCCGAGAATATGTTCACTGTGCGTGTGTGAAATAGAGCTTATGTTTTCACTGTGTTTATTAGACTGTATGTGTGTTCATTGTGTGTGCTTGAGCGAGTCTGTCTGTATTCACTGTGTGTGTGTGAGAGAGTGTGTCTCTGTTCACTGTGTGTGGGAGAATACGTCTGTGTTCACTCTGTGTGTATGTGAGTGAGGATGGCTGTGTTCACTGTTTGTGTCTGTGAGAGTGTGCCTGTGTTCACTGTGTGTGTGAGAGAGTATGCCTGTGTTCACTGTGTGCATGTGAGATAGTGTGTCTGTGTTCACTGCGTATGTGTGAGAGATTGTGTCTGTATTCATTGTGTGTGTGTGTGAGAGAGAGAGTGTCCCTGTGTTCACTGTGTGTGTGACAGAGAGTGTATCTATGTTCAGTGTGTGTGTGAAAGAGTGTGCCTCTGTTCACTGACTCTGTGTGTGTGAAAGTGTGCTTCTGTGTTCACTGTGTGCGTGATAGGTAGTGTGTCTCTCCTCACAGTGTGTGTGTGTGTGTGGATGAGTGCTTCTGTGTTCACTGTGTGTGTGTGGGAGTGTGTCTGAGTTCACTGTGTGTGTGAGAGAGAGTTTGTCTACGTTCATTGTGTGTGTGAGAGAGTGTGTCTGTGTTCACTGTTTGATTCTGTGAGAGTGTGTCTTTGTCCCAACTTTGTGTGTGAGAGAGTGTGTCTGTGTTCACTGTGAGTGAGAGAGTGTCTGTGTTGACTGTGTGGGTGAGAGAGAGTCTGTCTGTGTTCACTGTGTGTGTGTGATAGAGTGTGTCTGTGTTCACTGTGTGTATGTGTTTGCGAGAGTGTGTCTGTGTTCATTGTGTGTGTGTGTTTGTGAGAGTGTGTCTGTGTTCACTGTGTATGTGTGAGTGTGTCTGTGTTCACTGTGTGTGTGTGAGAGAGTGTCTGTGTTCACTGTGTGTGTGACAGAAAGTGTATCTGTGTACAGTGTGTGTGAGAGGGTGTGTCTGTGTTCACTGTGTGTGTAAGAGACACTGTGTCTGTGTTGATTGTGTGTGTGAGAGAGAGTGTGTCTGTGTTCACTGTGTCTGAGAGAGAATGTGTCTGTGTTGACTGTGTGTGTGGTGTGAGGGTGTCTGTGTGCACTGTGTGTGTGTATGTCTGTGTTCATTGTGTGTGTGAGAGAGAGTACATCTATTTTGACTGTGTGTGTGAGAGAGATTGTGTCTGTGTTGACTGTATGTGCGAGAGAGTGTGTGTCTGTGTTGACTGTGTGTGTGAGAGAGAGTGTGTCTGTGTTGACTGTGAGTGTGAGTGTGTCTGTGTTGACTGTGTGTGTGCGTGAGAGAGAGTCTGTCTGTGTTCACTGTGTGTGTCAGTGAACATGTGTCTGTGTTCACTGTGTGTGTGTGTGTGCGTGTGTGTGTGTCTGTGTGAGAGTGTATCTGTGTTCACTGTGTGTTTGTGTCAGAGATTGTGTCTCTGTCACTGTGTGTGTGGGAGAATGTGCCTGTGTTCACTCTGTGTGTATGTGAGTGATTGTGGCTGTGTTCACTGTGTGTATGTGAGAGAGTATGCCTGTGTTCACTGTGTGTGTGTGTGTGTGTGTCTGTGTGAGAGAGAGAGTGTGTCTGTGTTCACAGTGTGTGTGTGAGAGAGAGTGTGTCTGTGTTCACTGTGAGTGTGAGTGTGTCTGTGTTGACTGTGTGTGTGTGTGTGAGAGAGAGTCTGTCTGTGTTCAGTGTGTGTGTGTCAGTGAAGATGTGTCTGTGTTCACTGTGTGTGTGTGTGTGTGCATGTGTGTGTGTGTGAGAGAGTGTATCTGTGTTCACTGTGTGTTTGTGTCAGAGATTGTGTCTCTGTCACTGTGTGTGTGGGAGAATGTGCCTGTGTTCACTCTGTGTGTATGTGAGTGATTGTGGCTGTGTTCACTGTTTGTGTGTGTGAGAGTATGCCTGTGTTCACTGTGTGCATGTGAGAGAGTATGCCTGTGTTCACTGTGTGTGTGTGTGTCTGTGTGAGAGAGAGAGAGTGTGTCTGTGTTCAGTGTGTGTGTGTGAGAGTGTGCCTGTGTTCACTGTGTGTGTGAGAGAGAGTGTTGCTGTGCTGACTGTGTGTGAAAGAGAGAGTGTGTCTGTGTTCACTGTGTGTGTGTGTGAGGTAGTATGTCTGTGTTCACTGTGTGTGTGAGAGATTGTGTCTGTGTTTACTGTGTGTGTCAGTGAAGATGTGTCTGTGTTCACTGTGTGTGTGTGTTTGTGAGAGAGAGTGTGTCTGTGTTGACTGTGTGTGTGTGTGTGTTTGTGTGTGTGAGAATGTGTCTGTGTTCACTGTGTGTTTGTGTCAGAGATTGTGTGTGTTCACTGCAGTGTGCGAGAGATTGTGTGTGTGTTCACTGTGTGTGTGTGTGTTTGAGAGAGAGAGAGAGTGTGTCTGTGTTCACTATTTGTGTGTGTGTGAGACAGTGTGTATGTGTACACTGTCTGTGTGTGAGGGAGTGCTTCTATGTTCACTGTGTGTGTTTGTGTGTGTGTGTGTGTGTTAGTGTTGTGTGTGTGTGTGTGAGAGTCTGTGTTCACTGTGTGTTTGAGTGTGTCTGGGTTTACAGTGTGTGAGTGTGTGTGTCAAAGAGTGCTTCTGTGTTCACCGTGTGTGTGGGAATGTGTGTCTGTGTTCACTGTGTGTGTGAGATAGTGTGTCTAAGTTCACTGTGTGTGTGTCCAAGAATGTGCCTGTGTTCACGGTGTGTGTGTGAGAGATTGTGTCTCTGTTCACAGTGTGTGTGTGAGAGATTGTGTCTGTATTCATTGTGTGTGTGTGTGTGTGTGTGTGTGTGTGAGAGAGAGTGTGCCTGTGTAAACTGTGTGTGTGAGAGAGAGTGTTGCTGTGCTGACTGTGTGTGAGAGAGAGAGAGTGTCTGTGTTCACTGTGTGTGTGTGTGAGGTAGTATGTCTGTGTTCGCTGTGTGTGTCAGAGATTGTGTCTGTGTTTACTGTGTGTGTGAGAGAGTGTGTCTGAGTTCACTGTGTGTGTGTGAGATAGTGTGTCTGTGTTCACTGTGTGCATGTGAGATAGTGTGTCTGTGTTCACTGCGTATGTGTGAGAGATTGTGTCTGTATTCATTGTGTGTGTGTGTGAGAGAGAGAGTGTCCCTGTGTTCACTGTGTGTGTGACAGAGAGTGTATCTATGTTCAGTGTGTGTGTGAAAGAGTGTGCCTCTGTTCACTGACTCTGTGTGTGTGAAAGTGTGCTTCTGTGTTCACTGTGTGCGTGATAGGTAGTGTGTCTCTCCTCACAGTGTGTGTGTGTGTGTGTGTGGATGAGTGCTTCTGTGTTCACTGTGTGTGTGTGGGAGTGTGTCTGAGTTCACTGTGTGTGTGAGAGAGAGTTTGTCTATGTTCATTGTGTGTGTGAGAGAGTGTGTCTGTGTTCACTGTTTGATTCTGTGAGAGTGTGTCTTTGTCCCAACTTTGTGTGTGAGAGAGTGTGTCTGTGTTCACTGTGAGTGAGAGAGTGTCTGTGTTGACTGTGTGGGTGAGAGAGAGTCTGTCTGTGTTCACTGTGTGTGTGTGATAGAGTGTGTCTGTGTTCACTGTGTGTATGTGTTTGCGAGAGTGTGTCTGTGTTCATTGTGTGTGTGTGTTTGTGAGAGTGTGTCTGTGTTCACTGTGTATGTGTGAGTGTGTCTGTGTTCACTGTGTGTGTGTGTGAGACAGAGTGTGTCTGAGTTCACTGTGTATGTGAGAGAGAGTACATCTGTTTTGACTGTGTGTGTGAGAGAGATTGTGTCTGTGTTGATTATGTGTGAGAGAGTGTGTGTCTGTGTTGACTGTGTGTGTGAGAGAGAGTGTGTCTGTGTTGACTGTGTGTGAGAGAGAGTGTGTCTGTGTTCACTGTGAGACAGAGTGTGTCTGTGTTGACTGTGTGTGAGAGAGAGTGTGTCTGTGTTCACTGTGAGTGTGCGAGTGTGTCTGTGTTGACTGTGTGTGTGTGTGTGTGTGTGTGTGTGTGTGAGAGAGAGAGTGTGTCTGAGTTCACTGTGTATGTCAGAGAGAGTACGTCTGTTTTCACTGTGTGTGAGAGAGATTGTGTCTGTGTTGATGTATGTGTGAGAGAGTGTGTGTCTGTGTTGACTGTGTGTGTGAGAGAGAGTGTGTCTGTGTTGACTGTGTGTGTGAGAGAGAGTGTGTCTGTGTTCACTGTGAGAGAGAGTGTGTCTGTGTTGACTGTGTGTGTGAGAGAGAGTGTGTCTGTGTTCACTGTGAGTGTGAGAGTGTGTCTGTGTTGACTGTGTGTGTGTGAGAGAGAGTCAGTCTGTGTTCACTGTGTGTGTGTCACTGAAGATGTGTCTGTGTTCACTGTGTGTGTGTGCATGTGTGTGTGAGAAAGAGTGTGTCTGTGTTCACTGTGTGTTTGCGTCAGAGATTGTGTCTGTGTTCACTGCAGTTTGTGAGAGATTGGATCTGTGTTCACTATTGTGTGAGAAAGTGTGTCTCTGTTCACTGTGTGTGTGGGAGAGTGTGTCTCTGTTCACTGTGTGTGTGGGAGATAGTGTGTCTGTGTTCACTGTGTGTGTGACAGAAAGTGTATCTGTGTACAGTGTGTGTGAGAGGGTGTGTCTGCGTTCACTGTGTGTGTGAGAGACAGTGTCTGTGTTGATTGTGTGTGTGAGAGAGAGTGTGTCTGTTTACAGTGTGTGTGAGAGGGTGTGTCTGTGTTCACTGTATGTGTGTGTGTGTGTGTGTGTGTGTGTGTGTGTCTGTGTTCACTGTGTGTGTGTGTCTGTGAGAGAGGGTGTGTCTGTGTTCACTGCGTGTGTGTGTGAGAGAGTGTTTCTGTGTTTACTGTGTGTTTGTGTCAGAGATTGTGCCTGTGTTCACTGCAGTGTGTGAGAGATTTGGTCTGTGTTCACTCTGTGCGAGTGTGAGAGAGAGAGTGTGTTTGTGTTCACTATTTGTGCGTGTGTGAGACAGTGTGTCTGTGTTCACTGTCTGTTTGTGAGGGTGTGTGTCTGTGTTCACTGTGTGTGTGTGTTGTGTGTGTGTGTGTTTGAGGGTCTGTCTGTGTTCATTGCATGTTTGAGTGTGTCTGTGTTCACTGTATCTGTGTGTAAAAGAGTGCTCTTGTGTTCACTGTGTGTGTGGGAATGTGTGTCCGTGTTCACTGTGTGTGTCAGAGATTGTGTCTGTGTTTACTGTGTGTGAGTGAGAGAGTGTGTCTCTGTTCACTGTGTGGGTGTGAGATAGTGTGTCTGTGTTCACTGTGTGTGTGTGATAGAGTGTGTCTGTGTTCACTGTGTGTGTGTGTGATAGAGTGTGTCTGTGTTCACTGTGTGTGTGTCAGTGAAGATGTGTCTGTGTTCACTATGTGAGTGTGTTTTTGAGAGTGTGTCTGTGTTCATTGTGTATGTGTGTGTGTCTGTGTTCACTGTGAGTGTGTGTGTGTGTGTGTGTGTGTGTGTGTGTGTGAGATAGAGTGTGTCTGAGTTCACTGTGTATGAGAGAGAGTTTGTCTATATTCATTGTGTGAGTGAGACAGTGTGTCTTTGTTCACTCGTTGCGTCTGTGAGTGTGTCTTTGTTCCAACTGTGTGTGTGAGAGAGCGTGTCTTTGTTCACTGTGCGTGTGTGTGAAATAGTGCTTATGTGTTCACTGTGTTTATTAGACTGTGTGTGTGTTCATTGTGTGTGCTTGAGCGAGTGTGTCTGTATTCACTGTGTGTGTGAGAGAGTGTGTCTGTTCACTGTGTGTGTGGGAGAATGTGTCTGTGTTCACTCTGTGTGTATGTGAGTGAGGGTGGCTGTGTTCACTGTTTGTGTCTGTGAGAGTGTGCCTGTGCTGACTGTGTGTGTGAGAGTATGCCTGTGTTCACTGTGTGTGTGTGTGTGTGTGTGTGTGTGTGTGTGTGTGTGTGTGTGTGTGTGTCTGTGTTCACTGTGTGTGTGTGTCTGTGAGACAGGGTGTGTCTGTGTTCACTGCGTGTGTGTGTGAGAGAGTGTTTCTGTGTTTACTGTGTGTTTGTGTCAGAGATTGTGCCTGTGTTCACTGCAGTGTGTGAGAGATTTGGTCTGTGTTTACTCTGTGTGTGTGTGAGAGAGAGAGTGTGTTTGTGTTCACTATTTGTGTGTGTGTGAGACAGTGTGTCTGTGTTCACTGTCTGTTTGTGAGGGTGTGTGTCTGTGTTCACTGTGTGTGTCTGTATTCATTGTGTGTGTGTGTGAGGGTCTGTCTGTGTTCATTGCATGTTTGAGTGTGTCTGTGTTCACTGTATCTGTGTGTAAAAGAGTGCTTTTGTGTTCACTGTGTGTGTGGGAATGTGTGTCCGTGTTCACTGTGTGTGTCAGAGATTGTGTCTGTGTTTACTGTGTGTGAGTGAGATAGTGTGTTTGTGTTCACTGTGTGTGCGTGATAGAGTGTGTCTGTGTTCACTGTGTGTGTGTGAGAGTGTGTCTGTGTTCACCATGTGTGTGTGTGAGAGAGTGTGTCTGTGTTCACTGTGAGTGAGAGATTGTCTGTGTTGACTGTGTGTGTGAGAGAGAGTCTGTCTGTGTTCATTGTGTGTGTGTGATAGAGTGTGTCTGTGTTCACTGTGTGTGTGTCAGTGAAGATGTGTCTGTGTTCACTGTGTGTGTGTGTTTGTGAGAGAGTGAGTCTGTGTTGACTGTGTATGTGTGTGTGTCTGTGTTCACTGTGTGTGTGTGTGTGAGAGAGTGTGTCTGAGTTCACTGTGTATGTGAAAGAGAGTTTGTCTATATTCATTGTGTGTGTGAGAGACTGTGTCTTTGTTCACTGTTTGCGTTTGTGAGTGTGTCTTTGTTCCAACTGTGTGTGTGAGAGAGCATGTTCACTGTGCGTGTGTGAAATAGAGCTTATGTTTTCACTGTGTTTATTAGACTGTATGTGTGTTCATTGTGTGTGCTTGAGCGAGTCTGTCTGTATTCACTGTGTGTGTGTGAGAGAGTGTGTCTCTGTTCACTGTGTGTGGGAGAATACGTCTGTGTGCACTCTGTGTGTATGTGAGTGAGGATGGCTGTGTTCACTGTTTGTGTCTGTGAGAGTGTGCCTGTGTTCACTGTGTGTGTGAGAGAGTATGCCTGTGTTCACTGTGTGCATGTGAGATAGTGTGTCTGTGTTCACTGCGTATGTGTGAGAGATTGTGTCTGTATTCATTGTGTGTGTGTGTGAGAGAGAGAGTGTCCCTGTGTTCACTGTGTGTGTGACAGAGAGTGTATCTATGTTCAGTGTGTGTGTGAAAGAGTGTGCCTCTGTTCACTGACTCTGTGTGTGTGAAAGTGTGCTTCTGTGTTCACTGTGTGCGTGATAGGTAGTGTGTCTCTCCTCACAGTGTGTGTGTGTGTGTGGATGAGTGCTTCTGTGTTCACTGTGTGTGTGTGGGAGTGTGTCTGAGTTCACTGTGTGTGTGAGAGAGAGTTTGTCTACGTTCATTGTGTGTGTGAGAGAGTGTGTCTGTGTTCACTGTTTGATTCTGTGAGAGTGTGTCTTTGTCCCAACTTTGTGTGTGAGAGAGTGTGTCTGTGTTCACTGTGAGTGAGAGAGTGTCTGTGTTGACTGTGTGGGTGACAGAGAGTCTGTCTGTGTTCACTGTGTGTGTGTGAGATAGAGTGTGTCTGTGTTCACTGTGTGTATGTGTTTGCGAGAGTGTGTCTGTGTTCATTGTGTGTGTGTGTTTGTGAGAGTGTGTCTGTGTTCACTGTGTATGTGTGAGTGTGTCTGTGTTCACTGTGTGTGTGTGAGAGAGTGTCTGTGTTCACTGTGTGTGTGACAGAAAGTGTATCTGTGTACAGTGTGTGTGAGAGGGTGTGTCTGTGTTCACTGTGTGTGTAAGAGACACTGTGTCTGTGTTGATTGTGTGTGTGAGAGAGAGTGTGTCTGTGTTCACTGTGTCTGAGAGAGAATGTGTCTGTGTTGACTGTGTGTGTGGTGTGAGGGTGTCTGTGTGCACTGTGTGTGTGTGAGTATGTCTGTGTTCATTGTGTGTGTGAGAGAGAGTACATCTATTTTGACTGTGTGTGTGAGAGAGATTGTGTCTGTGTTGACTGTATGTGCGAGAGAGTGTGTGTCTGTGTTGACTGTGTGTGTGAGAGAGAGTGTGTCTGTGTTGACTGTGAGTGTGAGTGTGTCTGTGTTGACTGTGTGTGTGCGTGAGAGAGAGTCTGTCTGTGTTCACTGTGTGTGTCAGTGAACATGTGTCTGTGTTCACTGTGTGTGTGTGTGTGTGCGTGTGTGTGTGTCTGTGTGAGAGTGTATCTGTGTTCACTGTGTGTTTGTGTCAGAGATTGTGTCTCTGTCACTGTGTGTGTGGGAGAATGTGCCTGTGTTCACTCTGTGTGTATGTGAGTGATTGTGGCTGTGTTCACTGTGTGTATGTGAGAGAGTATGCCTGTGTTCACTGTGTGTGTGTGTGTGTGTGTGTCTGTGTGAGAGAGAGAGTGTGTCTGTGTTCACAGTGTGTGTGTGAGAGAGAGTGTGTCTGTGTTCACTGTGAGTGTGAGTGTGTCTGTGTTGACTGTGTGTGTGTGTGTGAGAGAGAGTCTGTCTGTGTTCAGTGTGTGTGTGTCAGTGAAGATGTGTCTGTGTTCACTGTGTGTGTGTGTGTGTGCATGTGTGTGTGTGTGAGAGAGTGTATCTGTGTTCACTGTGTGTTTGTGTCAGAGATTGTGTCTCTGTCACTGTGTGTGTGGGAGAATGTGCCTGTGTTCACTCTGTGTGTATGTGAGTGAGGGTGGCTGTGTTCACTGTTTGTGTGTGTGAGAGTATGCCTGTGTTCACTGTGTGCATGTGAGAGAGTATGCCTGTGTTCACTGTGTGTGTGTGTGTCTGTGTGAGAGAGAGAGAGTGTGTCTGTGTTCAGTGTGTGTGTGTGAGAGTGTGCCTGTGTTCACTGTGTGTGTGAGAGAGAGTGTTGCTGTGCTGACTGTGTGTGAAAGAGAGAGTGTGTCTGTGTTCACTGTGTGTGTGTGTGTGAGGTAGTATGTCTGTGTTCACTGTGTGTGTGAGAGATTGTGTCTGTGTTTACTGTGTGTGTCAGTGAAGATGTGTCTGTGTTCACTGTGTGTGTGTGTGTGTGTGAGAGAGTGTGTCTGTGTTCACTGTGAGTGAGAGATTGTCTGTGTTGACTGTGTGTGTGAGAGAGAGTCTGTCTGTGTTCATTGTGTGTGTGTGATAGAGTGTGTCTGTGTTCACTGTGTGTGTGTCAGTGAAGATGTGTCTGTGTTCACTGTGTGTGTGTGTTTGTGAGAGAGTGAGTCTGTGTTGACTGTGTATGTGTGTGTGTCTGTGTTCACTGTGTGTGTGTGTGTGTGTGTGAGAGTGTGTCTGAGTTCACTGTGTATGTGAAAGAGAGTTTGTCTATATTCATTGTGTGTGTGAGAGACTGTGTCTTTGTTCACTGTTTGCGTTTGTGAGTGTGTCTTTGTTCCAACTGTGTGTGTGTCCGAGAATATGTTCACTGTGCGTGTGTGAAATAGAGCTTATGTTTTCACTGTGTTTATTAGACTGTATGTGTGTTCATTGTGTGTGCTTGAGCGAGTCTGTCTGTATTCACTGTGTGTGTGTGAGAGAGTGTGTCTCTGTTCACTGTGTGTGGGAGAATACGTCTGTGTTCACTCTGTGTGTATGTGAGTGAGGATGGCTGTGTTCACTGTTTGTGTCTGTGAGAGTGTGCCTGTGTTCACTGTGTGTGTGAGAGAGTATGCCTGTGTTCACTGTGTGCATGTGAGATAGTGTGTCTGTGTTCACTGCGTATGTGTGAGAGATTGTGTCTGTATTCATTGTGTGTGTGTGTGAGAGAGAGAGTGTCCCTGTGTTCACTGTGTGTGTGACAGAGAGTGTATCTATGTTCAGTGTGTGTGTGAAAGAGTGTGCCTCTGTTCACTGACTCTGTGTGTGTGAAAGTGTGCTTCTGTGTTCACTGTGTGCGTGATAGGTAGTGTGTCTCTCCTCACAGTGTGTGTGTGTGTGTGGATGAGTGCTTCTGTGTTCACTGTGTGTGTGTGGGAGTGTGTCTGAGTTCACTGTGTGTGTGAGAGAGAGTTTGTCTACGTTCATTGTGTGTGTGAGAGAGTGTGTCTGTGTTCACTGTTTGATTCTGTGAGAGTGTGTCTTTGTCCCAACTTTGTGTGTGAGAGAGTGTGTCTGTGTTCACTGTGAGTGAGAGAGTGTCTGTGTTGACTGTGTGGGTGAGAGAGAGTCTGTCTGTGTTCACTGTGTGTGTGTGATAGAGTGTGTCTGTGTTCACTGTGTGTATGTGTTTGCGAGAGTGTGTCTGTGTTCATTGTGTGTGTGTGTTTGTGAGAGTGTGTCTGTGTTCACTGTGTATGTGTGAGTGTGTCTGTGTTCACTGTGTGTGTGTGAGAGAGTGTCTGTGTTCACTGTGTGTGTGACAGAAAGTGTATCTGTGTACAGTGTGTGTGAGAGGGTGTGTCTGTGTTCACTGTGTGTGTAAGAGACACTGTGTCTGTGTTGATTGTGTGTGTGAGAGAGAGTGTGTCTGTGTTCACTGTGTCTGAGAGAGAATGTGTCTGTGTTGACTGTGTGTGTGGTGTGAGGGTGTCTGTGTGCACTGTGTGTGTGTGAGTATGTCTGTGTTCATTGTGTGTGTGAGAGAGAGTACATCTATTTTGACTGTGTGTGTGAGAGAGATTGTGTCTGTGTTGACTGTATGTGCGAGAGAGTGTGTGTCTGTGTTGACTGTGTGTGTGAGAGAGAGTGTGTCTGTGTTGACTGTGAGTGTGAGTGTGTCTGTGTTGACTGTGTGTGTGCGTGAGAGAGAGTCTGTCTGTGTTCACTGTGTGTGTCAGTGAACATGTGTCTGTGTTCACTGTGTGTGTGTGTGTGCGTGTGTGTGTGTCTGTGTGAGAGTGTATCTGTGTTCACTGTGTGTTTGTGTCAGAGATTGTGTCTCTGTCACTGTGTGTGTGGGAGAATGTGCCTGTGTTCACTCTGTGTGTATGTGAGTGATTGTGGCTGTGTTCACTGTGTGTATGTGAGAGAGTATGCCTGTGTTCACTGTGTGTGTGTGTGTGTGTCTGTGTGAGAGAGAGAGTGTGTCTGTTCACAGTGTGTGTGTGAGAGAGAGTGTGTCTGTGTTCACTGTGAGTGTGAGTGTGTCTGTGTTGACTGTGTGTGTGTGTGTGAGAGAGAGTCTGTCTGTGTTCAGTGTGTGTGTGTCAGTGAAGATGTGTCTGTGTTCACTGTGTGTGTGTGTGTGTGCATGTGTGTGTGTGTGAGAGAGTGTATCTGTGTTCACTGTGTGTTTGTGTCAGAGATTGTGTCTCTGTCACTGTGTGTGTGGGAGAATGTGCCTGTGTTCACTCTGTGTGTATGTGAGTGATTGTGGCTGTGTTCACTGTTTGTGTGTGTGAGAGTATGCCTGTGTTCACTGTGTGCATGTGAGAGAGTATGCCTGTGTTCACTGTGTGTGTGTGTGTCTGTGTGAGAGAGAGAGAGTGTGTCTGTGTTCAGTGTGTGTGTGTGAGAGTGTGCCTGTGTTCACTGTGTGTGTGAGAGAGAGTGTTGCTGTGCTGACTGTGTGTGAAAGAGAGAGTGTGTCTGTGTTCACTGTGTGTGTGTGTGAGGTAGTATGTCTGTGTTCACTGTGTGTGTGAGAGATTGTGTCTGTGTTTACTGTGTGTGTCAGTGAAGATGTGTCTGTGTTCACTGTGTGTGTGTGTTTGTGAGAGAGAGTGTGTCTGTGTTGACTGTGTGTGTGTGTGTGTTTGTGTGTGTGAGAATGTGTCTGTGTTCACTGTGTGTTTGTGTCAGAGATTGTGTGTGTTCACTGCAGTGTGCGAGAGATTGTGTGTGTGTTCACTGTGTGTGTGTGTGTTTGAGAGAGAGAGAGAGTGTGTCTGTGTTCACTATTTGTGTGTGTGTGAGACAGTGTGTATGTGTACACTGTCTGTGTGTGAGGGAGTGCTTCTATGTTCACTGTGTGTGTTTGTGTGTGTGTGTGTGTGTTAGTGTTGTGTGTGTGTGTGTGAGAGTCTGTGTTCACTGTGTGTTTGAGTGTGTCTGGGTTTACAGTGTGTGAGTGTGTGTGTCAAAGAGTGCTTCTGTGTTCACCGTGTGTGTGGGAATGTGTGTCTGTGTTCACTGTGTGTGTGAGATAGTGTGTCTAAGTTCACTGTGTGTGTGTCCAAGAATGTGCCTGTGTTCACGGTGTGTGTGTGAGAGATTGTGTCTCTGTTCACAGTGTGTGTGTGAGAGATTGTGTCTGTATTCATTGTGTGTGTGTGTGTGTGTGTGTGTGTGTGAGAGAGAGTGTGCCTGTGTAAACTGTGTGTGTGAGAGAGAGTGTTGCTGTGCTGACTGTGTGTGAGAGAGAGAGAGTGTCTGTGTTCACTGTGTGTGTGTGTGAGGTAGTATGTCTGTGTTCGCTGTGTGTGTCAGAGATTGTGTCTGTGTTTACTGTGTGTGTGAGAGAGTGTGTCTGAGTTCACTGTGTGTGTGTGAGATAGTGTGTCTGTGTTCACTGTGTGCATGTGAGATAGTGTGTCTGTGTTCACTGCGTATGTGTGAGAGATTGTGTCTGTATTCATTGTGTGTGTGTGTGAGAGAGAGAGTGTCCCTGTGTTCACTGTGTGTGTGACAGAGAGTGTATCTATGTTCAGTGTGTGTGTGAAAGAGTGTGCCTCTGTTCACTGACTCTGTGTGTGTGAAAGTGTGCTTCTGTGTTCACTGTGTGCGTGATAGGTAGTGTGTCTCTCCTCACAGTGTGTGTGTGTGTGTGTGGATGAGTGCTTCTGTGTTCACTGTGTGTGTGTGGGAGTGTGTCTGAGTTCACTGTGTGTGTGAGAGAGAGTTTGTCTATGTTCATTGTGTGTGTGAGAGAGTGTGTCTGTGTTCACTGTTTGATTCTGTGAGAGTGTGTCTTTGTCCCAACTTTGTGTGTGAGAGAGTGTGTCTGTGTTCACTGTGAGTGAGAGAGTGTCTGTGTTGACTGTGTGGGTGAGAGAGAGTCTGTCTGTGTTCACTGTGTGTGTGTGATAGAGTGTGTCTGTGTTCACTGTGTGTATGTGTTTGCGAGAGTGTGTCTGTGTTCATTGTGTGTGTGTGTTTGTGAGAGTGTGTCTGTGTTCACTGTGTATGTGTGAGTGTGTCTGTGTTCACTGTGTGTGTGTGTGAGAGAGAGTGTGTCTGAGTTCACTGTGTATGTGAGAGAGAGTACATCTGTTTTGACTGTGTGTGTGAGAGAGATTGTGTCTGTGTTGATTATGTGTGAGAGAGTGTGTGTCTGTGTTGACTGTGTGTGTGAGAGAGAGTGTGTCTGTGTTGACTGTGTGTGAGAGAGAGTGTGTCTGTGTTCACTGTGAGACAGAGTGTGTCTGTGTTGACTGTGTGTGAGAGAGAGTGTGTCTGTGTTCACTGTGAGTGTGCGAGTGTGTCTGTGTTGACTGTGTGTGTGTGTGTGTGTGTGTGTGTGTGTGTGTGTGTGTGAGAGAGAGAGTGTGTCTGAGTTCACTGTGTATGTCAGAGAGAGTACGTCTGTTTTCACTGTGTGTGAGAGAGATTGTGTCTGTGTTGATGTATGTGTGAGAGAGTGTGTGTCTGTGTTGACTGTGTGTGTGAGAGAGAGTGTGTCTGTGTTGACTGTGTGTGTGAGAGAGAGTGTGTCTGTGTTCACTGTGAGAGAGAGTGTGTCTGTGTTGACTGTGTGTGTGAGAGAGAGTGTGTCTGTGTTCACTGTGAGTGTGAGAGTGTGTCTGTGTTGACTGTGTGTGTGTGAGAGAGAGTCAGTCTGTGTTCACTGTGTGTGTGTCACTGAAGATGTGTCTGTGTTCACTGTGTGTGTGTGCATGTGTGTGTGAGAAAGAGTGTGTCTGTGTTCACTGTGTGTTTGCGTCAGAGATTGTGTCTGTGTTCACTGCAGTTTGTGAGAGATTGGATCTGTGTTCACTATTGTGTGAGAAAGTGTGTCTCTGTTCACTGTGTGTGTGGGAGAGTGTGTCTCTGTTCACTGTGTGTGTGGGAGATAGTGTGTCTGTGTTCACTGTGTGTGTGACAGAAAGTGTATCTGTGTACAGTGTGTGTGAGAGGGTGTGTCTGCGTTCACTGTGTGTGTGAGAGACAGTGTCTGTGTTGATTGTGTGTGTGAGAGAGAGTGTGTCTGTTTACAGTGTGTGTGAGAGGGTGTGTCTGTGTTCACTGTATGTGTGTGTGTGTGTGTGTGTGTGTGTGTGTGTGTCTGTGTTCACTGTGTGTGTGTGTCTGTGAGAGAGGGTGTGTCTGTGTTCACTGCGTGTGTGTGTGAGAGAGTGTTTCTGTGTTTACTGTGTGTTTGTGTCAGAGATTGTGCCTGTGTTCACTGCAGTGTGTGAGAGATTTGGTCTGTGTTCACTCTGTGCGTGTGTGAGAGAGAGAGTGTGTTTGTGTTCACTATTTGTGCGTGTGTGAGACAGTGTGTCTGTGTTTACTGTCTGTTTGTGAGGGTGTGTGTCTGTGTTCACTGTGTGTGTGTGTTGTGTGTGTGTGTGTTCGAGGGTCTGTCTGTGTTCATTGCATGTTTGAGTGTGTCTGTGTTCACTGTATCTGTGTGTAAAAGAGTGCTCTTGTGTTCACTGTGTGTGTGGGAATGTGTGTCCGTGTTCACTGTGTGTGTCAGAGATTGTGTCTGTGTTTACTGTGTGTGAGTGAGAGAGTGTGTCTCTGTTCACTGTGTGGGTGTGAGATAGTGTGTCTGTGTTCACTGTGTGTGTGTGATAGAGTGTGTCTGTGTTCACTGTGTGTGTGTGTGATAGAGTGTGTCTGTGTTCACTGTGTGTGTGTCAGTGAAGATGTGTCTGTGTTCACTATGTGAGTGTGTTTTTGAGAGTGTGTCTGTGTTCATTGTGTATGTGTGTGTGTCTGTGTTCACTGTGTGTGTGTGTGTGTGTGTGTGTGTGTGTGTGTGTGTGTGAGATAGAGTGTGTCTGAGTTCACTGTGTATGAGAGAGAGTTTGTCTATATTCATTGTGTGAGTGAGACAGTGTGTCTTTGTTCACTCGTTGCGTCTGTGAGTGTGTCTTTGTTCCAACTGTGTGTGTGAGAGAGCGTGTCTTTGTTCACTGTGCGTGTGCGTGAAATAGTGCTTATGTGCTCACTGTGTTTATTAGACTGTGTGTGTGTTCATTGTGTGTGCTTGAGCGAGTGTGTCTGTATTCACTGTGTGTGTGAGAGAGTGTGTCTGTTCACTGTGTGTGTGGGAGAATGTGTCTGTGTTCACTCTGTGTGTATGTGAGTGAGGGTGGCTGTGTTCACTGTTTGTGTCTGTGAGAGTGTGCCTGTGCTGACTGTGTGTGTGAGAGTATGCCTGTGTTCACTGTGTGTGTGTGTGTGTGTGTGTGTGTGTGTGTGTGTCTGTGTTCACTGTGTGTGTGTGTCTGTGAGACAGGGTGTGTCTGTGTTCACTGCGTGTGTGTGTGAGAGAGTGTTTCTGTGTTTACTGTGTGTTTGTGTCAGAGATTGTGCCTGTGTTCACTGCAGTGTGTGAGAGATTTGGTCTGTGTTTACTCTGTGTGTGTGTGAGAGAGAGAGTGTGTTTGTGTTCACTATTTGTGTGTGTGTGAGACAGTGTGTCTGTGTTCACTGTCTGTTTGTGAGGGTGTGTGTCTGTGTTCACTGTGAGTGTGAGAGTGTGTCTGTGTTGACTGTGTGTGTGTGAGAGAGTGTGTCTCTGTTCACTGTGTGTGAGAGAGAGTATGCCTGTGTTCACTGTGTGTGTGTGTTTGTGTAAGTGTGTGTGTGTCTGTGAGAGAGAGAGAGTGTGCCTGTGTTCACTGTGTGTGTGAGAGAGTATGCCTGTGTTCACTGTGTGTGTGTGTGTGTGTGTGTGTGTGAGAGTGTGTCTGTGAGAGAGAGAGAGTGTGTCTGTGTTCACAGTGTGTGTGTGTGAGAGTTTGTCTGTGTTCACCGTGTGTGTGTGTGAGAGAGTGTGTCTCAGTTCACTGTCTGTGTGAGAGAGTGTGTCTGTTTTCACTGTCTGTGTGCCAGGGAGTGTGACTGTGTGCGCTGTGTGTGTGTGTTTGTGAGAGAGTGTGTCTGTGTTCACTGTGTATGTATGTGTGTCTGTGTTCACTGTGTGTGTGTGCATGTGTGTGTGTGTGTGTGTGTGAGAGACAGTGTGTCTGTGTTCTCTTTGTGTTTGCGTCAGAGATTGTGTCTGTGTTCACTGCAGTTTGTGAGAGATTGGGTCTGTGTTCACTGTGTGTGTGTGTGTGTTTGTGTGAGAGAGAGAGTCAGTGTGTCTGTGTTCACTATTGTGTGAGAGAGTGTGTCTCTGTTCACTGTGTGTGTGGGAGATAGTGTGTCTGTGTTCACTGTGTGTGTGACAGAAAGTATCTGTGTACAGTGTATGCGAGAGGGTGTGTCTGTGTTCACTGTGTGTGTGAGAGACAGTGTGTCTGTGTTGATTGTGTGTGTGAGAGAGAGTGTGTCTGTGTTCACTGTGTGTGAGAGAGTGTGTGTCTGTGTTGACTGTGTGTGTGGTGTGAGGGTGTGTCTGTGTTCACTGTATGTGTGTGTGTGTGTGTGTGTGTGTGTTAGTGTTGTGTGTGTGTGAGTGAGAGTCTGTGTTCACTGTGTGTTTGAGTGTGTCTGGGTTTACAGTGTGTGAGTGTGTGTGTCAAAGAGTGCTTCTGTGTTCACCGTGTGTGTGGGAATGTGTGTCTGTGTTCACTGTGTGTGTGAGATAGTGTGTCTAAGTTCACTGTGTGTGTGTCCGAGAATGTGCCTGTGTTCACGGTGTGTGTGTGAGAGATTGTGTCTCTGTTCACAGTGTGTGTGTGAGAGATTGTGTCTGTATTCATTGTGTGTGTGTGTGTGTGTGTGTGTGTGTGTGTGTGTGAGAGTGTGCCTGTGTAAACTGTGTGTGTGAGAGAGAGTGTTGCTGTGCTGACTGTGTGTGAGAGAGAGAGAGTGTCTGTGTTCACTGTGTGTGTGAGTGAGGTAGTATGTCTGTGTTCACTGTGTGTGTCAGAGATTGTGTCTGTGTTTACTGTGTGTGTGTGAGAGAGTGTGTCTATGTTCACTGTGTGTGTGTGAGATAGTGTGTCTGTGTTCACTGTGTGCATGTGAGATAGTGTGTCTGTGTTCACTGTGTATGTGTGAGAGATTGTGTCTGTATTCATTGTGTGTGTGTGTGAGAGAGAGAGTGTCCCTGTGTTCACTGTGTGTGTGACAGAGAGTGTATCTATGTTCAGTGTGTGTGTGAAAGAGTGTGCCTCTGTTCACTGACTCTGTGTGTGTGAAAGTGTGCTTCTGTGTTCACTGTGTGCGTGATAGGTAGTGTGTCTCTCCTCACAGTGTGTGTGTGTGTGTGTGGATGAGTGCTTCTGTGTTCACTGTGTGTGTGTGGGAGTGTGTCTGAGTTCACTGTGTGTGTGAGAGAGAGTTTGTCTACGTTCATTGTGTGTGTGAGAGAGTGTGTCTGTGTTCACTGTGTGTGTGTGATAGAGTGTGTCTGTGTTCACTGTGTGTATGTGTTTGCGAGAGTGTGTCTGTGTTCATTGTGTGTGTGTGTTTGTGAGAGTGTGTCTGAGTTCACTGTGTATGTGAGAGAGAGTTTGTCTATATTCATTGTGTGTGTGAGAGAGTGTGTCTGTGTTCACTGTTTGCGTCTGTAAGTGTGTCTTTGTTCCAACTGTGTGTGTGAGAGAGCGTGTCTGTGTTCACTGTGCATGTGTGTGAAATAGTGCTTATGTGTTCACTGTGTTTATTAGACTGTGTGTGTGTTCATTGTGTGTGCTTGAGCGAGTGTGTCTGTATTCACTGTGTGTGTGAGAGAGTGTGTCTGTTCACTGTGTGTGTGGGAGAATGTGTCTGTGTTCACTCTGTGTGTATGTGAGTGAGGGTGGCCGTGTTCACTGTTTGTGTCTGTGAGAGTGTGCCTGTGTTCACTGTGTGTGTGAGAGAGTGTGTCTCTGTTCACTGTGTGTGAGAGAGAGTATGCCTGTGTTCACTGTGTGTGTGTGTTTGTGTAAGTGTGTGTGTGTCTGTGAGAGAGAGAGAGTGTGACTGTGTTCACAGTGTGTGTGTGATAGAGTGTGTCTGTGTTCACCGTGTGTGTGTGTGAGAGTGTGTCTCAGTTCACTGTCTGTGTGAGAGAGTGTGTCTGTTTTCACTGTCTGTGTGCCAGGGAGTGTGTCTGTGTGCACTGTGTGTGTGTGTTTGTGAGAGAATGTGTGTCTGTGTTCACTGTGTATGTGTGTGTGTCTGTGTTCACTGTGTGTGTGTGTGTGTGTGTGTGTGTGTGTGTGAGAGAGAGAGTGTGTCTGAGTTCACTGTGTATGTCAGAGAGAGTACGTCTGTTTTGACTGTGTGTGAGAGAGAGATTGTGTCTGTGTTGATGTATGTGTGAGAGAGTGTGTGTCTGTGTTGACTGTGTGTGTGAGAGAGAGTGTGTCTGTGTTCACTGTGAGAGAGAGTGTGTCTGTGTTGACTGTGTGTGTGAGAGAGAGTGTGTCTGTGTTCACTGTGAGTGTGAGAGTGTGTCTGTGTTGACTGTGTGTGTGTGAGAGAGAGTCAGTCTGTGTTCATTGTGTGTGTGTCACTGAAGATGTGTCTGTGTTCACTGTGTGTGTGTGCATGTGTGTGTGAGAAAGAGTGTGTCTGTGTTCACTGTGTGTTTGCGTCAGAGATTGTGTCTGTGTTCACTGCAGTTTGTGAGAGATTGGATCTGTGTTCACTATTGTGTGAGAAAGTGTGTCTCTGTTCACTGTGTGTGTGGGAGAGTGTGTCTCTGTTCACTGTGTGTGTGGGAGATAGTGTGTCTGTGTTCACTGTGTGTGTGACAGAAAGTGTATCTGTGTACAGTGTGTGTGAGAGGGTGTGTCTGCGTTCACTGTGTGTGTGAGAGACAGTGTCTGTGTTGATTGTGTGTGTGAGAGAGAGTGTGTCTGTTTACAGTGTGTGTGAGAGGGTGTGTCTGTGTTCACTGTATGTGTGTGTGTGTGTGTGTGTGTGTGTGTCTGTGTTCACTGTGTGTGTGTGTCTGTGAGAGAGGGTGTGTCTGTGTTCACTGCGTGTGTGTGTGAGAGAGTGTTTCTGTGTTTACTGTGTGTTTGTGTCAGAGATTGTGCCTGTGTTCACTGCAGTGTGTGAGATTTGGTCTGTGTTCACTCTGTGCGTGTGTGAGAGAGAGAGTGTGTTTGTGTTCACTATTTGTGTGTGTGTGAGACAGTGTGTCTGTGTTCACTGTCTGTTTGTGAGGGTGTGTGTCTGTGTTCACTGTGTGGGTGTGAGAGAGTGTGTCTCTGTTCATTGTGTGTGTGGGAGAATGTGTCTGTGTTCACTCTGTGTGTATGTGAGTGAGGGTGGCTGTGTTCACTGTTTGTATCTGTGAGAGTGTGCCTGTGTTCACTGTGTGTGTCAGAGAGTATGCCTGTGTTCACTGTGTGTGTGTGTGTGTCTGTGAGAGACAGAGTGTCTGCGTTCACAGTGTGTGTGTGAGAGTGTGTCTGTGTTCACCGTGTGTGTGTGTGAGAGTGTGTCTCAGTTCACTGTCTGTGTGAGAGAGTGTGTCTGTTTTCACTGTCTGTGTGCCAGGGAGTGTGTCTGTGCGCACTGTGTGTGTGTGTTTGTGAGAGAGAGGTTGTGTCTGAGTTCACTGTGTATGTGAGAGAGAGTACGTCTGTTTTGACTGTGTGTGTGAGAGAGATTCTGTCTGTGTTGACTGTGTGTGTGAGAGTGTGTCTGTGTTCACTGTGAGTGTGAGAGTGTGTCTGTGTTGACTGTGTGTGTGTGAGAGAGTGTGTCTCTGTTCACTGTGTGTGAGAGAGAGTATGCCTGTGTTCACTGTGTGTGTGTGTTTGTGTAAGTGTGTGTGTGTCTGTGAGAGAGAGAGAGTGTGCCTGTGTTCACTGTGTGTGTGAGAGAGTATGCCTGTGTTCACTGTGTGTGTGTGTGTGTGTGTGTGTGTGTGTGTGTGTGTGAGAGTGTGTCTGTGAGAGAGAGAGAGTGTGTCTGTGTTCACAGTGTGTGTGTGTGAGAGTTTGTCTGTGTTCACCGTGTGTGTGTGTGAGAGAGTGTGTCTCAGTTCACTGTCTGTGTGAGAGAGTGTGTCTGTTTTCACTGT
Organism: Isurus oxyrinchus; assembly: GCA_026770705.1. Taxonomy (NCBI): domain Eukaryota; kingdom Metazoa; phylum Chordata; class Chondrichthyes; order Lamniformes; family Lamnidae; genus Isurus; species Isurus oxyrinchus. The sequence goes on along the minus strand of JANJGN010000007.1, from coordinate 100,312,726 downwards.
CTGTGTGCCAGGGAGTGTGACTGTGTGCGCTGTGTGTGTGTGTTTGTGAGAGAGTGTGTCTGTGTTCACTGTGTATGTATGTGTGTCTGTGTTCACTGTGTGTGTGTGCATGTGTGTGTGTGTGTGTGTGTGAGAGACAGTGTGTCTGTGTTCTCTTTGTGTTTGCGTCAGAGATTGTGTCTGTGTTCACTGCAGTTTGTGAGAGATTGGGTCTGTGTTCACTGTGTGTGTGTGTGTGTTTGTGTGAGAGAGAGAGTCAGTGTGTCTGTGTTCACTATTGTGTGAGAGAGTGTGTCTCTGTTCACTGTGTGTGTGGGAGATAGTGTGTCTGTGTTCACTGTGTGTGTGACAGAAAGTATCTGTGTACAGTGTATGCGAGAGGGTGTGTCTGTGTTCACTGTGTGTGTGAGAGACAGTGTGTCTGTGTTGATTGTGTGTGTGAGAGAGAGTGTGTCTGTGTTCACTGTGTGTGAGAGAGTGTGTGTCTGTGTTGACTGTGTGTGTGGTGTGAGGGTGTGTCTGTGTTCACTGTATGTGTGTGTGTGTGTGTGTGTGTGTGTGTGTGTTAGTGTTGTGTGTGTGTGAGTGAGAGTCTGTGTTCACTGTGTGTTTGAGTGTGTCTGGGTTTACAGTGTGTGAGTGTGTGTGTCAAAGAGTGCTTCTGTGTTCACCGTGTGTGTGGGAATGTGTGTCTGTGTTCACTGTGTGTGTGAGATAGTGTGTCTAAGTTCACTGTGTGTGTGTCCGAGAATGTGCCTGTGTTCACGGTGTGTGTGTGAGAGATTGTGTCTCTGTTCACAGTGTGTGTGTGAGAGATTGTGTCTGTATTCATTGTGTGTGTGTGTGTGTGTGTGTGTGTGTGAGAGTGTGCCTGTGTAAACTGTGTGTGTGAGAGAGAGTGTTGCTGTGCTGACTGTGTGTGAGAGAGAGAGAGTGTCTGTGTTCACTGTGTGTGTGAGTGAGGTAGTATGTCTGTGTTCACTGTGTGTGTCAGAGATTGTGTCTGTGTTTACTGTGTGTGTGTGAGAGAGTGTGTCTATGTTCACTGTGTGTGTGTGAGATAGTGTGTCTGTGTTCACTGTGTGCATGTGAGATAGTGTGTCTGTGTTCACTGTGTATGTGTGAGAGATTGTGTCTGTATTCATTGTGTGTGTGTGTGAGAGAGAGAGTGTCCCTGTGTTCACTGTGTGTGTGACAGAGAGTGTATCTATGTTCAGTGTGTGTGTGAAAGAGTGTGCCTCTGTTCACTGACTCTGTGTGTGTGAAAGTGTGCTTCTGTGTTCACTGTGTGCGTGATAGGTAGTGTGTCTCTCCTCACAGTGTGTGTGTGTGTGTGTGGATGAGTGCTTCTGTGTTCACTGTGTGTGTGTGGGAGTGTGTCTGAGTTCACTGTGTGTGTGAGAGAGAGTTTGTCTACGTTCATTGTGTGTGTGAGAGAGTGTGTCTGTGTTCACTGTGTGTGTGTGATAGAGTGTGTCTGTGTTCACTGTGTGTATGTGTTTGCGAGAGTGTGTCTGTGTTCATTGTGTGTGTGTGTTTGTGAGAGTGTGTCTGAGTTCACTGTGTATGTGAGAGAGAGTTTGTCTATATTCATTGTGTGTGTGAGAGAGTGTGTCTGTGTTCACTGTTTGCGTCTGTAAGTGTGTCTTTGTTCCAACTGTGTGTGTGAGAGAGCGTGTCTGTGTTCACTGTGCATGTGTGTGAAATAGTGCTTATGTGTTCACTGTGTTTATTAGACTGTGTGTGTGTTCATTGTGTGTGCTTGAGCGAGTGTGTCTGTATTCACTGTGTGTGTGAGAGAGTGTGTCTGTTCACTGTGTGTGTGGGAGAATGTGTCTGTGTTCACTCTGTGTGTATGTGAGTGAGGGTGGCCGTGTTCACTGTTTGTGTCTGTGAGAGTGTGCCTGTGTTCACTGTGTGTGTGAGAGAGTGTGTCTCTGTTCACTGTGTGTGAGAGAGAGTATGCCTGTGTTCACTGTGTGTGTGTGTTTGTGTAAGTGTGTGTGTGTCTGTGAGAGAGAGAGAGTGTGACTGTGTTCACAGTGTGTGTGTGATAGAGTGTGTCTGTGTTCACCGTGTGTGTGTGTGAGAGTGTGTCTCAGTTCACTGTCTGTGTGAGAGAGTGTGTCTGTTTTCACTGTCTGTGTGCCAGGGAGTGTGTCTGTGTGCACTGTGTGTGTGTGTTTGTGAGAGAATGTGTGTCTGTGTTCACTGTGTATGTGTGTGTGTCTGTGTTCACTGTGTGTGTGTGTGTGTGTGTGTGTGTGTGTGAGAGAGAGAGTGTGTCTGAGTTCACTGTGTATGTCAGAGAGAGTACGTCTGTTTTGACTGTGTGTGAGAGAGAGATTGTGTCTGTGTTGATGTATGTGTGAGAGAGTGTGTGTCTGTGTTGACTGTGTGTGTGAGAGAGAGTGTGTCTGTGTTCACTGTGAGAGAGAGTGTGTCTGTGTTGACTGTGTGTGTGAGAGAGAGTGTGTCTGTGTTCACTGTGAGTGTGAGAGTGTGTCTGTGTTGACTGTGTGTGTGTGAGAGAGAGTCAGTCTGTGTTCATTGTGTGTGTGTCACTGAAGATGTGTCTGTGTTCACTGTGTGTGTGTGCATGTGTGTGTGAGAAAGAGTGTGTCTGTGTTCACTGTGTGTTTGCGTCAGAGATTGTGTCTGTGTTCACTGCAGTTTGTGAGAGATTGGATCTGTGTTCACTATTGTGTGAGAAAGTGTGTCTCTGTTCACTGTGTGTGTGGGAGAGTGTGTCTCTGTTCACTGTGTGTGTGGGAGATAGTGTGTCTGTGTTCACTGTGTGTGTGACAGAAAGTGTATCTGTGTACAGTGTGTGTGAGAGGGTGTGTCTGCGTTCACTGTGTGTGTGAGAGACAGTGTCTGTGTTGATTGTGTGTGTGAGAGAGAGTGTGTCTGTTTACAGTGTGTGTGAGAGGGTGTGTCTGTGTTCACTGTATGTGTGTGTGTGTGTGTGTGTGTGTGTGTCTGTGTTCACTGTGTGTGTGTGTCTGTGAGAGAGGGTGTGTCTGTGTTCACTGCGTGTGTGTGTGAGAGAGTGTTTCTGTGTTTACTGTGTGTTTGTGTCAGAGATTGTGCCTGTGTTCACTGCAGTGTGTGAGATTTGGTCTGTGTTCACTCTGTGCGTGTGTGAGAGAGAGAGTGTGTTTGTGTTCACTATTTGTGTGTGTGTGAGACAGTGTGTCTGTGTTCACTGTCTGTTTGTGAGGGTGTGTGTCTGTGTTCACTGTGTGGGTGTGAGAGAGTGTGTCTCTGTTCATTGTGTGTGTGGGAGAATGTGTCTGTGTTCACTCTGTGTGTATGTGAGTGAGGGTGGCTGTGTTCACTGTTTGTATCTGTGAGAGTGTGCCTGTGTTCACTGTGTGTGTCAGAGAGTATGCCTGTGTTCACTGTGTGTGTGTGTGTGTCTGTGAGAGACAGAGTGTCTGCGTTCACAGTGTGTGTGTGAGAGTGTGTCTGTGTTCACCGTGTGTGTGTGTGAGAGTGTGTCTCAGTTCACTGTCTGTGTGAGAGAGTGTGTCTGTTTTCACTGTCTGTGTGCCAGGGAGTGTGTCTGTGCGCACTGTGTGTGTGTGTTTGTGAGAGAGAGGTTGTGTCTGAGTTCACTGTGTATGTGAGAGAGAGTACGTCTGTTTTGACTGTGTGTGTGAGAGAGATTCTGTCTGTGTTGACTGTGTGTGTGAGAGTGTGTCTGTGTTCACTGTGAGTGTGAGAGTGTGTCTGTGTTGACTGTGTGTGTGTGAGAGAGTGTGTCTCTGTTCACTGTGTGTGAGAGAGAGTATGCCTGTGTTCACTGTGTGTGTGTGTTTGTGTAAGTGTGTGTGTGTCTGTGAGAGAGAGAGAGTGTGCCTGTGTTCACTGTGTGTGTGAGAGAGTATGCCTGTGTTCACTGTGTGTGTGTGTGTGTGTGTGTGTGTGTGTGTGTGAGAGTGTGTCTGTGAGAGAGAGAGAGTGTGTCTGTGTTCACAGTGTGTGTGTGTGAGAGTTTGTCTGTGTTCACCGTGTGTGTGTGTGAGAGAGTGTGTCTCAGTTCACTGTCTGTGTGAGAGAGTGTGTCTGTTTTCACTGTCTGTGTGCCAGGGAGTGTGACTGTGTGCGCTGTGTGTGTGTGTTTGTGAGAGAGTGTGTCTGTGTTCACTGTGTATGTATGTGTGTCTGTGTTCACTGTGTGTGTGTGCATGTGTGTGTGTGTGTGTGTGTGAGAGACAGTGTGTCTGTGTTCTCTTTGTGTTTGCGTCAGAGATTGTGTCTGTGTTCACTGCAGTTTGTGAGAGATTGGGTCTGTGTTCACTGTGTGTGTGTGTGTGTTTGTGTGAGAGAGAGAGTCAGTGTGTCTGTGTTCACTATTGTGTGAGAGAGTGTGTCTCTGTTCACTGTGTGTGTGGGAGATAGTGTGTCTGTGTTCACTGTGTGTGTGACAGAAAGTATCTGTGTACAGTGTATGCGAGAGGGTGTGTCTGTGTTCACTGTGTGTGTGAGAGACAGTGTGTCTGTGTTGATTGTGTGTGTGAGAGAGAGTGTGTCTGTGTTCACTGTGTGTGAGAGAGTGTGTGTCTGTGTTGACTGTGTGTGTGGTGTGAGGGTGTGTCTGTGTTCACTGTATGTGTGTGTGTGTGTGTGTGTGTGTGTGTGTGTTAGTGTTGTGTGTGTGTGAGTGAGAGTCTGTGTTCACTGTGTGTTTGAGTGTGTCTGGGTTTACAGTGTGTGAGTGTGTGTGTCAAAGAGTGCTTCTGTGTTCACCGTGTGTGTGGGAATGTGTGTCTGTGTTCACTGTGTGTGTGAGATAGTGTGTCTAAGTTCACTGTGTGTGTGTCCGAGAATGTGCCTGTGTTCACGGTGTGTGTGTGAGAGATTGTGTCTCTGTTCACAGTGTGTGTGTGAGAGATTGTGTCTGTATTCATTGTGTGTGTGTGTGTGTGTGTGTGTGTGTGAGAGTGTGCCTGTGTAAACTGTGTGTGTGAGAGAGAGTGTTGCTGTGCTGACTGTGTGTGAGAGAGAGTGTCTGTGTTCACTGTGTGTGTGAGTGAGGTAGTATGTCTGTGTTCACTGTGTGTGTCAGAGATTGTGTCTGTGTTTACTGTGTGTGTGTGAGAGAGTGTGTCTATGTTCACTGTGTGTGTGTGAGATAGTGTGTCTGTGTTCACTGTGTGCATGTGAGATAGTGTGTCTGTGTTCACTGCGTATGTGTGAGAGATTGTGTCTGTATTCATTGTGTGTGTGTGTGAGAGAGAGAGTGTCCCTGTGTTCACTGTGTGTGTGACAGAGAGTGTATCTATGTTCAGTGTGTGTGTGAAAGAGTGTGCCTCTGTTCACTGACTCTGTGTGTGTGAAAGTGTGCTTCTGTGTTCACTGTGTGCGTGATAGGTAGTGTGTCTCTCCTCACAGTGTGTGTGTGTGTGTGTGGATGAGTGCTTCTGTGTTCACTGTGTGTGTGTGGGAGTGTGTCTGAGTTCACTGTGTGTGTGAGAGAGAGTTTGTCTACGTTCATTGTGTGTGTGAGAGAGTGTGTCTGTGTTCACTGTGTGTGTGTGATAGAGTGTGTCTGTGTTCACTGTGTGTATGTGTTTGCGAGAGTGTGTCTGTGTTCATTGTGTGTGTGTGTTTGTGAGAGTGTGTCTGAGTTCACTGTGTATGTGAGAGAGAGTTTGTCTATATTCATTGTGTGTGTGAGAGAGTGTGTCTGTGTTCACTGTTTGCGTCTGTAAGTGTGTCTTTGTTCCAACTGTGTGTGTGAGAGAGCGTGTCTGTGTTCACTGTGCATGTGTGTGAAATAGTGCTTATGTGTTCACTGTGTTTATTAGACTGTGTGTGTGTTCATTGTGTGTGCTTGAGCGAGTGTGTCTGTATTCACTGTGTGTGTGTGAGAGAGTGTGTCTCTGTTCACTGTGTGTGTGGGAGAATGTGTCTGTGTTCACTCTGTGTGTATGTGAGTGAGGGTGGCCGTGTTCACTGTTTGTGACTGTGAGAGTGTGCCTGTGTTCACTGTGTGTGTGAGAGAGTGTGTCTCTGTTCACTGTGTGTGAGAGAGAGTATGCCTGTGTTCACTGTGTGTGTGTGTTTGTGTAAGTGTGTGTGTGTCTGTGAGAGAGAGAGAGTGTGACTGTGTTCACAGTGTGTGTGTGATAGAGTGTGCCTGTGTTCACCGTGTGTGTGTGTGAGAGTGTGTCTCAGTTCACTGTCTGTGTGAGAGAGTGTGTCTGTTTTCACTGTCTGTGTGCCAGGGAGTGTGTCTGTGTGCACTGTGTGTGTGTGTTTGTGAGAGAATGTGTGTCTGTGTTCACTGTGTATGTGTGTGTGTCTGTGTTCACTGTGTGTGTGTGTGTGTGTGTGTGTGAGAGAGAGAGTGTGTCTGAGTTCACTGTGTATGTCAGAGAGAGTACGTCTGTTTTGACTGTGTGTGAGAGAGAGATTGTGTCTGTGTTGATGTATGTGTGAGAGAGTGTGTGTCTGTGTTGACTGTGTGTGTGAGAGAGAGTGTGTCTGTGTTCACTGTGAGAGAGAGTGTGTCTGTGTTGACTGTGTGTGTGAGAGAGAGTGTGTCTGTGTTCACTGTGAGTGTGAGAGTGTGTCTGTGTTGACTGTGTGTGTGTGAGAGAGAGTCAGTCTGTGTTCACTGTGTGTGTGTCACTGAAGATGTGTCTGTGTTCACTGTGTGTGTGTGCATGTGTGTGTGAGAAAGAGTGTGTCTGTGTTCACTGTGTGTTTGCGTCAGAGATTGTGTCTGTGTTCACTGCAGTTTGTGAGAGATTGGATCTGTGTTCACTATTGTGTGAGAAAGTGTGTCTCTGTTCACTGTGTGTGTGGGAGAGTGTGTCTCTGTTCACTGTGTGTGTGGGAGATAGTGTGTCTGTGTTCACTGTGTGTGTGACAGAAAGTGTATCTGTGTACAGTGTGTGTGAGAGGGTGTGTCTGCGTTCACTGTGTGTGTGAGAGACAGTGTCTGTGTTGATTGTGTGTGTGAGAGAGAGTGTGTCTGTTTACAGTGTGTGTGAGAGGGTGTGTCTATGTTCACTGTATGTGTGTGTGTGTGTGTGTGTGTGTGTGTGTGTCTGTGTTCGCAGTGTGTGTGTGTCTGTGAGAGAGGGTGTGTCTGTGTTCACTGCGTGTGTGTGTGAGAGAGTGTTTCTGTGTTTACTATGTGTTTGTGTCAGAGATTGTGCCTGTGTTCACTGCAGTGTGTGAGATTTGGTCTGTGTTCACTCTGTGCGTGTGTGAGAGAGAGAGTGTGTTTGTGTTCACTATTTGTGTGTGTGTGAGACAGTGTGTCCGTGTTCACTGTCTGTTTGTGAGGGTGTGTGTCTGTGTTCACTGTGTGGGTGTGAGAGAGTGTGTCTCTGTTCATTGTGTGTGTGGGAGAATGTGTCTGTGTTCACTCTGTGTGTATGTGAGTGAGGGTGGCTGTGTTCACTGTTTGTATCTGTGAGAGTGTGCCTGTGTTCACTGTGTGTGTCAGAGAGTATGCCTGTGTTCACTGTGTGTGTGTGTGTGTCTGTGAGAGACAGAGTGTCTGTGTTCACAGTGTGTGTGTGAGAGTGTGTCTGTGTTCACCGTGTGTGTGTGTGAGTGTGTCTGTGTTCACCGTGTGTGTGTGTGAGAGTGTGTCTCAGTTCACTGTCTGTGTGAGAGAGTGTGTCTGTTTTCACTGTCTGTGTGCCAGGGAGTGTGTCTGTGCGCACTGTGTGTGTGTGTTTGTGAGAGAGTGTGTCTGTGTTCACTGTGTATGTGTGTGTGTGTGAGAGAGAGGTTGTGTCTGAGTTCACTGTGTATGTGAGAGAGAGTACGTCTGTTTTGACTGTGTGTGTGAGAGAGATTGTGTCTGTGTTGACTGTGTGTGTGAGAGTGTGTCTGTGTTCACTGTGAGTGTGAGAGTGTGTCTGTGTTGACTGTGTGTGTGTGAGAGAGAGTCAGTCTGTGTTCACTGTGTGTGTGTCACTGAAGATGTGTCTGTGTTCACTGTGTGTGTGTGCATGTATGTGTGAGAAAGAGTGTGTCTGTGTTCACTGTGTGTTTGCGTCAGAGATTGTGTCTGTGTTCACTGCAGTTTGTGAGAGACTGGATCTGTGTTCACTATTGTGTGAGAGAGTGTGTCTCTGTTCACTGTGTGTGTGGGAGAGTGTGTCTCTGTTCACTGTGTGTGTGGGAGATAGTGTGTCTGTGTTCACTGTGTGTGTGACAGAAAGTGTATCTGTATACAGTGTGTGTGAGAGGGTGTGTCTGTGTTCACTGTGTGTGTATGAGAGAGTGTGTCTCAGTTCACTGTGTGTGGGAGAATACTTCTGTGTTCACTCTGTGTGTATGTGAGTGAGGATGGCTGTGTTCACTGTTTGTGTCTGTGAGAGTGTGCCTGTGTTCACTGTGTGTGTGAGAGAGTATGCCTGTGTTCACTGTGTGTGTGTGTGTGTGTGTGTGTGTGTGAGAGTGTGTCTGTGAGAGAGAGAGAGTGTGTCTGTGTTCACAGTGTGTGTGTGTGAGAGTTTGTCTGTGTTCACCGTGTGTGTGTGTGAGAGAGTGTGTCTCAGTTCACTGTCTGTGTGAGAGAGTGTGTCTGTTTTCACTGTCTGTGTGCCAGGGAGTGTGACTGTGTGCACTGTGTGTGTGTGTTTGTGAGAGAGTGTGTCTGTGTTCACTGTGTATGTATGTGTGTCTGTGTTCACTGTGTGTGTGTGCATGTGTGTGTGTGTGTGAGAGAGAGTGTGTCTGTGTTCTCTTTGTGTTTGCGTCAGAGATTGTGTCTGTGTTCACTGCAGTTTGTGAGAGATTGGGTCTGTGTTCACTGTGTGTGTGTGTGTGTTTGTGTGAGAGAGAGAGTCAGTGTGTCTGTGTTCACTATTGTGTGAGAGAGTGTGTCTCTGTTCACTGTGTGTGTGGGAGATAGTGTGTCTGTGTTCACTGTGTGTGTGACAGAAAGTGTATCTGTGTACAGTGTGTGTGAGAGGGTGTGTCTGCGTTCACTGTGTGTGTGAGAGACAGTGTCTGTGTTGATTGTGTGTGTGAGAGAGAGTGTGTCTGTTTACAGTGTGTGTGAGAGGGTGTGTCTGTGTTCACTGTATGTGTGTGTGTGTGTGTGTGTGTGTGTGTCTGTGTTCACTGTGTGTGTGTGTCTGTGAGAGAGGGTGTGTCTGTGTTCATTGCGTGTGTGTGTGAGAGAGTGTTTCTGTGTTTACTGTGTGTTTGTGTCAGAGATTGTGCCTGTGTTCACTGCAGTGTGTGAGAGATTTGGTCTGTGTTCACTCTGTGCGTGTGTGAGAGAGAGAGTGTGTTTGTGTTCACTATTTGTGTGTGTGTGAGACAGTGTGTCTGTGTTCACTGTCTGTTTGTGAGGGTGTGTGTCTGTGTTCACTGTGTGGGTGTGAGAGAGTGTGTCTCTGTTCATTGTGTGTGTGGGAGAATGTGTCTGTGTTCACTCTGTGTGTATGTGAGTGAGGGTGGCTGTGTTCACTGTTTGTATCTGTGAGAGTGTGCCTGTGTTCACTGTGTGTGTCAGAGAGTATGCCTGTGTTCACTGTGTGTGTGTGTGTGTCTGTGAGAGACAGAGTGTCTGTGTTCACAGTGTGTGTGTGAGAGTGTGTCTGTGTTCACCGTGTGTGTGTGTGAGAGTGTGTCTCAGTTCACTGTCTGTGTGAGAGAGTGTGTCTGTTTTCACTGTCTGTGTGCCAGGGAGTGTGTCTGTGCGCACTGTGTGTGTGTGTTTGTGAGAGAGTGTGTCTGTGTTCACTGTGTATGTGTGTGTGTGTGAGAGAGAGGTTGTGTCTGAGTTCACTGTGTATGTGAGAGAGAGTACGTCTGTTTTGACTGTGTGTGTGAGAGAGATTGTGTCTGTGTTGACTGTGTGTGTGAGAGTGTGTCTGTGTTCACTGTGAGTGTGAGAGTGTGTCTGTGTTGACTGTGTGTGTGTGAGAGAGAGTCAGTCTGTGTTCACTGTGTGTGTGTCACTGAAGATGTGTCTGTGTTCACTGTGTGTGTGTGCATGTATGTGTGAGAAAGAGTGTGTCTGTGTTCACTGTGTGTTTGCGTCAGAGATTGTGTCTGTGTTCACTGCAGTTTGTGAGAGACTGGATCTGTGTTCACTATTGTGTGAGAGAGTGTGTCTCTGTTCACTGTGTGTGTGGGAGAGTGTGTCTCTGTTCACTGTGTGTGTGGGAGATAGTGTGTCTGTGTTCACTGTGTGTGTGACAGAAAGTGTATCTGTATACAGTGTGTGTGAGAGGGTGTGTCTGTGTTCACTGTGTGTGTGTGAGAGAGTGTGTCTCTGTTCACTGTGTGTGGGAGAATACGTCTGTGTTCACTCTGTGTGTATGTGAGTGAGGATGGCTGTGTTCACTGTTTGTGTCTGTGAGAGTGTGCCTGTGTTCACTGTGTGTGTGAGAGAGTATGCCTGTGTTCACTGTGTGTGTGTGTGTGTGTGTGTGTGTGTGTGTGTGTGTGTGTGTGTGTGTCTGTGAGAGAGAGAGAGTGTGTCTGTGTTCACAGTGTGTGTGTGAGAGTGTGTCTGTGTTCACCGTGTGTGTGGGAGATAGTGTGTCTGTGTTCACTGTGTGTGTGACAGAAAATATCTGTGTAGAGTGTGAGCGAGAGGGTGTGTCTGTGTTCACTGTGTGTGAGAGACAGTGTGTCTGTGTTGATTGTGTGTGTGAGAGAGAGTGTGTCTGTGTTCACTGTGTGTGAGAGAGTGTGTGTCTGTGTTGACTGTGTGTGTGGTGTGAGGGTGTGTCTGTGTTCACTGTATGTGTGTGTGTGTGTGTGTGTGTGTGTGTGCCTGTGTTCACTGTGTGTGTGTGTCTGTGAGAGAGGGTGTGTCTGTGTTCACTGCGTGTGTGTGAGAGAGTGTTTCTGTGTTCACTGTGTTTGTGTCAGAGATTGTGCCTGTGTTCACTGTGTGTGTGTGTGTCTGTGTGAGTGAGAGAGAGTGTGTCTGTGTTCACTGTGTGTGTGTGAGAGTGTGCCTGTGTTCACTGTGTGTGTGTGTGAGGTAGTATGTCTGTGTTCACTGTGTGTGTGAGAGATTGTGTCTGTGTTTACTGTGTGTGTCAGTGAAGATGTGTCTGTGTTCACTGTGTGTGTGTGTTTGTGAGAGAGAGTGTGTCTGTGTTGACTGTGTGTGTGTGTGTGTTTGTGTGTGTGAGAATGTGTCTGTGTTCACTGTGTGTTTGTGTCAGAGATTGTGTGTGTTCACTGCAGTGTGCGAGAGATTGTGTGTGTGTTCACTGTGTGTGTGTGTTTGAGAGAGAGAGAGAATGTGTCTGTGTTCACTATTTGTGTGTGTGTGAGACAGTGTGTATGTGTACACTGTCTGTGTGTGAGGGAGTGCTTCTATGTTCACTGTGTGTGTGTGAGAGATTGTGTCTGTATTCATTGTGTGTGTGTGTGTGTGTGTGTGTGAGAGAGTGTGCCTGTGTAAACTGTGTGTGTGAGAGAGAGTGTTGCTGTGCTGACTGTGTGTGAGAGAGAGTGTCTGTGTTCACTGTGTGTGTGAGTGAGGTAGTATGTCCGTGTTCACTGTGTGTGTCAGAGATTGTGTCTGTGTTTACTGTGTGTGTGTGAGAGAGTGTGTCTATGTTCACTGTGTGTGTGTGAGATAGTGTGTCTGTGTTCACTGTGTGCATGTGAGATAGTGTGTCTGTGTTCACTGCGTATGTGTGAGAGATTGTGTCTGTATTCATTGTGTGTGTGTGAGAGAGAGAGAGAGTGGTCCCTGTGTTCACTGTGTGTGTGACAGAGAGTGTATCTATGTTCAGTGTGTATGTGAAAGAGTGTGCCTCTGTTCACTGACTCTGTGTGTGTGAAAGTGTGCTTCTGTGTTCACTGTGTGCGTGATAGGTAGTGTGTCTCTCCTCACAGTGTGTGTGTGTGTGTGTGTGGATGAGTGCTTCTGTGTTCACTGTGTGTGTGTGGGAGTGTGTCTGAGTTCACTGTGTGTGTGAGAGAGAGTTTGTCTATGTTCATTGTGTGTGTGAGAGAGTGTGTCTGTGTTCACTGTTTGATTCTGTGAGAGTGTGTCTTTGTCCCAACTTTGTGTGTGAGAGAGTGTGTCTGTGTTCACTGTGAGTGAGAGAGTGTCTGTGTTGACTGTGTGGGTGAGAGAGAGTCTGTCTGTGTTCACTGTGTGTGTGTGATAGAGTGTGTCTGTGTTCACTGTGTGTATGTGTTTGCGAGAGTGTGTCTGTGTTCATTGTGTGTGTGTGTTTGTGAGAGTGTGTCTGTGTTCACTGTGTATGTGTGAGTGTGTCTGTGTTCACTGTGTGTGTGTGTGAGAGAGAGTGTGTCTGAGTTCACTGTGTATGTGAGAGAGAGTTTGTCTATATTCATTGTGTGTGTGAGAGAGTGTGCCTGTGTTCACTGTTTGCGTCTGTAAGTGTGTCTTTGTTCCAACTGTGTGTGTGAGAGAGCGTGTCTGTGTTCACTGTGCATGTGTGTGAAATAGTGCTTATGTGTTCACTGTGTTTATTAGACTGTGTGTGTGTTCATTGTGTGTGCTTGAGCGAGTGTGTCTGTATTCACTGTGTGTGTGTGAGAGAGTGTGTCTCTGTTCACTGTGTGTGTGGGAGAATGTGTCTGTGTTCACTCTGTGTGTATGTGAGTGAGGGTGGCCGTGTTCACTGTTTGTGTCTGTGAGAGTGTGCCTGTGTTCACTGTGTGTGTGAGAGAGTGTGTCTCTGTTCACTGTGTGTGAGAGAGAGTATGCCTGTGTTCACTGTGTGTGTGTGTTTGTGTAAGTGTGTGTGTGTCTGTGAGAGAGAGAGAGTGTGACTGTGTTCACAGTGTGTGTGTGATAGAGTGTGTCTGTGTTCACCGTGTGTGTGTGTGAGAGTGTGTCTCAGTTCACTGTCTGTGTGAGAGAGTGTGTCTTTTTTCACTGTATGTGTGCCAGGGAGTGTGTCTGTGTGCACTGTGTGTGTGTGTTTGTGAGAGAATGTGTGTCTGTGTTCACTGTGTATGTGTGAGTGTGTCTGTGTTCACTGTGTGTGTGTGTGTGTGAGAGAGAGAGTGTGTCTGAGTTCACTGTGTATGTCAGAGAGAGTATGTCTGTTTTGACTGTGTGTGTGAGAGAGATTGTGTCTGTGTTGATGTATGTGTGAGAGAGTGTGTGTCTGTGTTGACTGTGTGTGTGAGAGAGAGTGTGTCTGTGTTGACTGTGTGTGTGAGAGAGAGTGTGTCTGTGTTCACTGTGAGAGAGAGTGTGTCTGTGTTGACTGTGTGTGTGAGAGAGAGTGTGTCTGTGTTCACTGTGAGTGTGAGAGTGTGTCTGTGTTGACTGTGTGTGTGTGAGAGAGAGTCAGTCTGTGTTCACTGTGTGTGTGTCACTGAAGATGTGTCTGTGTTCACTGTGTGTGTGTGCATGTGTGTGTGAGAAAGAGTGTGTCTGTGTTCACTGTGTGTTTGCGTCAGAGATTGTGTCTGTGTTCACTGCAGTTTGTGAGAGATTGGATCTGTGTTCACTATTGTGTGAGAAAGTGTGTCTCTGTTCACTGTGTGTGGGAGAGTGTGTCTCTGTTCACTGTGTGTGTGGGAGATAGTGTGTCTGTGTTCACTGTGTGTGTGACAGAAAGTGTATCTGTGTACAGTGTGTGTGAGAGGGTGTGTCTGTGTTCACTGTGTGTGTGAGAGACAGTGTCTGTGTTGATTGTGTGTGTGAGAGAGAGTGTGTCTGTTTACAGTGTGTGTGAGAGGGTGTGTCTGTGTTCACTGTATGTGTGTGTGTGTGTGTGTGTGTGTCTGTGTTCACTGTGTGTGTGTGTCTGTGAGAGAGGGTGTGTCTGTGTTCACTGCGTGTGTGTGTGAGAGAGTGTTTCTGTGTTTACTGTGTGTTTGTGTCAGAGATTGTGCCTGTGTTCACTGCAGTGTGTGAGAGATTTGGTCTGTGTTCACTCTGTGCGTGTGTGAGAGAGAGAGTGTGTTTGTGTTCACTATTTGTGTGTCTGTGAGACAGTGTGTCTGTGTTCACTGTCTGTTTGTGAGGGTGTGTGTCTGTGTTCACTGTGTGTGGGTGTGAGAGAGTGTGTCTCTGTTCATTGTGTGTGTGGGAGAATGTGTCTGTGTTCACTCTGTGTGTATGTGAGTGAGGGTGGCTGTGTTCACTGTTTGTATCTGTGAGACTGTGCCTGTGTTCACTGTGTGTGTCAGAGAGTATGCCTGTGTTCACTGTGTGTGTGTGTGTGTCTGTGAGAGACAGAGTGTCTGTGTTCACAGTGTGTGTGTGAGAGTGTGTCTGTGTTCACCGTGTGTGTGTGTGAGAGTGTGTCTCAGTTCACTGTCTGTGTGAGAGAGTGTGTCTGTTTTCACTGTCTGTGTGCCAGGGAGTGTGTCTGTGTGCACTGTGTGTGTGTTTGTGAGAGAGTGTGTCTGTGTTCACTGTGTCTGTGTGTGTGTGTGAGAGAGAGGTTGTGTCTGAGTTCACTGTGTATGTGAGAGAGAGTACGTCTGTTTTGACTGTGTGTGTGAGAGAGATTGTGTCTGTGTTCACTGTGAGTGTGAGAGTGTGTCTGTGTTGACTGTGTGTGTGTGAGAGAGAGTCAGTCTGTGCTCACTGTGTGTGTGTCACTGAAGATGTGTCTGTGTTCACTGTGTGTGTGTGCATGTATGTGTGAGAAAGAGTGTGTCTGTGTTCACTGTGTGTTTGCGTCAGAGATTGTGTCTGTGTTCACTGCAGTTTGTGAGAGACTGGATCTGTGTTCACTATTGTGTGAGAGAGTGTGTCTCTGTTCACTGTGTGTGTGGGAGAGTGTGTCTCTGTTCACTGTGTGTGTGGGAGATAGTGTGTCTGTGTTCACTGTGTGTGTGACAGAAAGTGTATCTGTGTACAGTGTGTGTGAGAGGGTGTGTCTGTGTTCACTGTGTGTGTGAGAGACAGTGTCTGTGTTGATTGTGTGTGTGAGAGAGAGTGTGTCTGTTTACAGTGTGTGTGAGAGGGTGTGTCTGTGTTCACTGTATGTGTGTGTGTGTGTGTGTGTGTGTGTGTGTGTGTGTCTGTGTTCACTGTGTGTGTGCGTCTGTGAGAGAGGGTGTGTCTGTGTTCACTGCGTGTGTGTGTGAGAGAGTGTTTCTGTGTTTACTGTGTGTTTGTGTCAGAGATTGTGCCTGTGTTCACTGCAGTGTGTGAGAGATTTGGTCTGTGTTCACTCTGTGCGTGTGTGAGAGAGAGAGTGTGTTTGTGTTCACTATTTGTGTGTGTGTGAGACAGTGTGTCTGTGTTCACTGTCTGTTTGTGAGGGTGTGTGTCTGTGTTCATTGTGTGTGTGTGTTGTGTGTGTGTGTGTTCGAGGGTCTGTCTGTGTTCATTGCATGTTTGAGTGTGTCTGTGTTCACTGTATCTGTGTGTAAAAGAGTGCTCTTGTGTTCACTGTGTGTGTGGGAATGTGTGTCCGTGTTCACTGTGTGTGTCAGAGATTGTGTCTGTGTTTACTGTGTGTGAGTGAGAGAGTGTGTCTCTGTTCACTGTGTGGGTGTGAGATAGTGTGTCTGTGTTCACTGTGTGTGTGTGATAGAGTGTGTCTGTGTTCACTGTGTGTGTGTGATAGAGTGTCTGTGTTCACTGTGTGTGTGTCAGTGAAGATGTGTCTGTGTTCACTACGTGAGTGTGTTTTTGACAGTGTGTCTGTGTTCATTGTGTATGTGTGTGTGTCTGTGTTCACTGTGTGTGTGTGTGTGTGTGAGATAGAGTGTGTCTGAGTTCACTGTGTATGAGAGAGAGTTTGTCTATATTCATTGTGTAAGTGAGACAGTGTGTCTTTGTTCACTCTTTGCGTCTGTGAGTGTGTCTTTGTTCCAACTGTGTGTGTGAGAGAGCGTGTCTTTGTTCACTGTGCGTGTGTGTGAAATAGTGCTTATGTGTTCACTGTGTTTATTAGACTGTGTGTGTGTGTTCATTGTGTGTGCTTGAGCGAGTGTGTCTGTATTCACTGTGTGTGTGTGAGAGAGTGTGTCTGTTCACTGTGTGTGTGGGAGAATGTGTCTGTGTTCACTCTGTGTGTATGTGAGTGAGGGTGGCTGTGTTCACCGTTTGTGTCTGTGAGAGTGTGCCTGTGCTGACTGTGTGTGTGAGAGTATGCCTGTGTTCACTGTGTGTGTGTGTGTGTGTGTGTGTGTATGTGTCTGTGTTCACTGCGTGTGTGTGTGAGAGAGTGTTTCTGTGTTTACTGTGTGTTTGTGTCAGAGATTGTGCCTGTGTTCACTGCAGTGTGTGAGAGATTTGGTCTGTGTTTACTCTGTGCGTGTGTGAGAGAGAGAGTGTGTTTGTGTTCACTATTTGTGTGTGTGTGAGACAGTGTGTCTGTGTTCACTGTCTGTTTGTGAGGGTGTGTGTCTGTGTTCACTGTGTGTGTCTGTATTCATTGTGTGTGTGTGTGAGGGTCTGTCTGTGTTCATTGCATGTTTGAATGTGTCTGTGTTCACTGTATCTGTGTGTAAAAGAGTGCTTTTGTGTTCACTGTGTGTGTGGGAATGTGTGTCCGTGTTCACTGTGTGTGTCAGAGATTGTGTCTGTGTTTACTGTGTGTGAGTGAGATAGTGTGTCTGTGTTCACTGTGTGTGCGTGATAGAGTGTGTCTGTGTTCACTGTGTGTGTGTGAGTGTGTCTGTGTTCACCGTGTGTGTGTGTGAGAGAGTGTGTCTGTGTTCACTGTGAGTGAGAGATTGTCTGTGTTGACTGTGTGTGTGAGAGAGAGTCTGTCTGTGTTCATTGTGTGTGTGTGATAGAGTGTGTCTGTGTTCACTGTGTGTGTGTCAGTGAAGATGTGTCTGTGTTCACTGTGTGTGTGTGTTTGTGAGAGAGTGAGTCTGTGTTGACTGTGTATGTGTGTGTGTCTGTGTTCACTGTGTGTGTGTGTGTGTGTGAGAGAGTGTGTCTGAGTTCACTGTGTATGTGAGAGAGAGTTTGTCTATATTCATTGTGTGTGTGAGAGACTGTGTCTTTGTTCACTGTTTGCGTTTGTGAGTGTGTCTTTGTTCCAACTGTGTGTGTGAGAGAGCATGTCTGGGTTCACTGTGCGTGTGTGAAATAGAGCTTATGTGTTCACTGTGTTTATTAGACTGTGTGTGCGTTCATTGTGTGTGCTTGAGCGAGTCTGTCTGTATTCACTGTGTGTGTGTGAGAGAGTGTGTCTCTGTTCACTGTGTGTGTGGGAGAATGTGTCTGTGTTCATTCTGTGTGTAGGTGAGTGAGGGTGGCTGTGTTCACTGTTTGTGCCTGTGAGAGTGTGTCTGTGTTCACTGTGTGTGTGAGAGAGTATGCCTGTGTTCACTGTGTGTGTGTGTGTGTGTGTGTATGTGTGTGTGTCTGTGAGAGAGAGTGTGTCTGTGTTCACAGTGTGTGTGTGAGAGTGTGTCTGTGTTCACCGTGTGTGTGTGTGAGAGAGTGTGTGTGAGAGAGTGTGTCTGTTTTCAGTGTGTGTGTGTCAGGGAGTGTGTCTGTGTGCACTGTGTGTGTGTGAGTATGTCTGTGTTCACAGTGTGTGTGTGAGAGTGTGCCTGTGTTCACTGTGTGTGTGACAGAGAGTGTATCTGTGTTCAGTGTGTGATAGAGTGTGTCTGTGTTCACTGTGTGTGTGAGAGAGAGTGTTGCTGCGCTGACTGTGTGTGAGAGAGAGAGTGTGTCTGTGTTCACTGTGTGTGTGTGTGAGGTAGTATGTCTGTGTTCACTGTGTGTGTCAGAGATTGTGTCTGTGTTTACTGTGTGTGTGTGAGAGAGTGTGTCTCTGTTCACTGTGTGTGTGTGAGATAGTGTGTCTGTGTTCACTGCGTGCATGTGAGATAGTGTGTCTGTGTTCACTGCGTATGTGTGAGATTGTGTCTGTATTCATTGTGTGTGTGTGTGAGAGAGCGTGTGCCTGTGTTCACTGTGTGTGTGACAGAGAGTGTATCTATGTTCAGTGTGTGTGTGAAAGAGTGTGCCTGTGTTCACTGATTCTGTGTGTGTGAATGTGTGCTTCTGTGTTCACTGTGTGCTTGAGAGGCAGTGTGTCTCTCTTCACAGCGTGTGTGTGTGTGGATGAGTGCTTCTGTGTTCACTGTGTGTGCGTGTGTGGGAGTGTGTCTTTGTTCCAACTTTGTGTGTGAGAGAGTGTGTCTGTGTTCACAGTGAGTGTGTGTCTGTGTTGACTGTGTGTGTGAGAGAGAGTCTGTCTGTGTTCACTGTGTGTGTGATAGAGTGTGTCTGTGTTCACTGTGTGTCTGTGTTTTTGAGACAGTGTGTGTCTGAGTTCACTGTGTAAGTGAGAGAGAGTTTGTCTATATTCATTGTGTGTGTGAGACAGTGTGTCTTTGTTCACTGTTTGTGTCTGTGAGTGTGTCTTTGTTCCAACTGTGTGTGTGAGAGAGCGTGTCTTTGTTCACTGTGCGTGTGTGTGAAATAGTGCTTATGTGTTCACTGTGTTTATTAGACTGTGTGCGTTCATTGTGTGTGCTTGAGCGAGTCTGTCTGTATTCAGTGTGTGTGTGAGAGAGTGTGTCTCTGTTCACTGTGTGTGTGGGAGAATGTGTCTGTGTTCATTCTGTGTGTAGCTGAGTGAGGGTGGCTGTGTTCACTGTTTGTGCCTGTGAGAGTGTGTCTGTGTTCACTGTGTGTGTGAGAGAGTATGCCTGTGTTCACTGAGTGTGTGTGTGTGTGTGTGTGTATGTGTGTGTGTCTGTGAGAGAGAGAGAGTGTGTCTGTGTTCACAGTGTGTGTGTGAGAGTGTGTCTGTGTTCACCGTGTGTGTGTGTGAGAGAGTGTGTGTGAGAGAGTGTGTCTGTTTTCAGTGTGTGTGTGTCAGGGAGTGTGTCTGTGTGCACTGTGTGTGTGTGAGTATGTCTGTGTTCACAGTGTGTGTGTGAGAGTGTGTCTGTGTTCACCGTGTGTGTGTGTGAGAGAGTGTGTCTGTGTTCACTGTGAGTGAGAGATTGTCTGTGTTGACTGTGTGTGTGAGAGAGAGTCTGTCTGTGTTCATTGTGTGTGTGTGTGATAGAGTGTGTCTGTGTTCACTGTGTGTGTGTGGCAGTGAAGATGTGTCTGTGTTCACTGTGTGTGTGTTTGTGAGAGAGAGTGTGTCTGTGTTGGCTGTGTATGTGTGTGTGTCTGTGTTCACTGTGTGTGTGTGTGTGTGTGTGTGTGTGTGTGTGTGAGAGAGAGTGTGTCTGAGTTCACTGTGTATGTGAGAGAGAGAGTTTGTCTATATTCATTGTGTGTGTGAGAGAGTGAGTCTTTGTTCACTGTTTGCGTTTGTGAGTGTGTCTTTGTTCCAACTGTGTGTGTGAGAGAGCGTGTCTTTGTTCACTGTGCGTGTGTGTGAAATAGTGCTTATGTTTTCACTGTGTTTAGTAGACTGTGTGTGTGTTCATTGTGTGTGCTTGAGCGAGTGTGTCTGTATTCACTGTGTGTGTGAGAGAGTGTGTCTTTGTTCACTGTGTGTGTGGGAGAATGTGTCTGTGTTCACTCTGTGTGTATGTGAGTGAGGGTGGCTGTGTTCACTGTTTGTGTCTGTGAGAGTGTGCCTGTGTTCACTGTGTGTGTCAGAGAGTATGCCTGTGTTCACTGTGTGTGTGTGTGTGTGTGTGTCTGTGAGAGACAGAGTGTCTGTGTTCACAGTGTCTGTGTGAGAGATTGTGTCTGTATTCATTGTGTGTGTGTGTGTGTGTGTGTGTGTGTGTCAGGGAGTGTGTCTGTGTTCACTGTGTGTGTGAGAGAGAGTGTTGCTGCGCTGACTGTGTGTGAGAGAGAGAGTGTGTCTGTGTTCACTGTGTGTGTGTGTGAGGTAGTATGTCTGTGTTCACTGTGTGTGTCAGAGATTGTGTCTGTGTTTACTGTGTGTGTGTGAGAGAGAGTGTGTCTCTGTTCACTGTGTGTGTGTGAGATAGTGTGTCTGTGTTCACTGTGTGCGTGTGAGATAGTGTGTCTGTGTTCACCGTGTGTGTGTGTGAGAGAGTGTGTGTGAGAGAGTGTGTCTGTTTTCAGTGTGTGTGTGTCAGGGAGTGTGTCTGTGTGCACTGTGTGTGTGTGAGTATGTCTGTGTTCACAGTGTGTGTGTGAGAGTGTGTCTGTGTTCACCGTGTGTGTGTGTGAGAGAGTGTGTCTGTGTTCACTGTGAGTGAGAGATTGTCTGTGTTGACTGTGTGTGTGAGAGAGAGTCTGTCTGTGTTCATTGTGTGTGTGTGTGATAGAGTGTGTCTGTGTTCACTGTGTGTGTGTCAGTGAAGATGTGTCTGTGTTAACTGTGTGTGTGTCTGTGAGAGAGAGTGTGTCTGTGTTGGCTGTGTATGTGTGTGTGTCTGTGTTCACTGTGTGTGTGTGTGTGTGTGTGTGTGTGTGTGTGTGTGTGTGTGTGAGAGAGAGAGTGTGTCTGAGTTCACTGTGTATGTGAGAGAGAGAGTTTGTCTATATTCATTGTGTGTGTGAGAGAGTGTGTCTTTGTTCACTGTTTGCGTTTGTGAGTGTGTCTTTGTTCCAACTGTGTGTGTGAGAGAGCGTGTCTTTGTTCACTGTGCGTGTGTGTGAAATAGTGCTTATGTTTTCACTGTGTTTAGTAGACTGTGTGTGTGTTCATTGTGTGTGCTTGAGCGAGTGTGTCTGAATTCACTGTGTGTGTGGGAGAATGTGTCTGTGTTCACTCTGTGTGTATGTGAGTGAGGGTGGCTGTGTTCACTGTGTGTGTCTGTGAGAGTGTGCCTGTGTTCACTGTGTGTGTCAGAGAGTATGCCTGTGTTCACTGTGTGTGTGTGTGTCTGTGAGAGACAGAGTGTCTGTGTTCACAGTGTCTGTGTGAGAGATTGTGTCTGTATTCATTGTGTGTGTGTGTGTGTGTCAGGGAGTGTGTCTGTGTTCACTGTGTGTGTGAGAGAGAGTGTTGCTGCGCTGACTGTGTGTGAGAGAGAGAGTGTGTCTGTGTTCACTGTGTGTGTGTGTGAGGTAGTATGTCTGTGTTCACTGTGTGTGTCAGAGATTGTGTCTGTGTTTACTGTGTGTGTGTGAGATAGTGTGTCTGTGTTCACTGTGTGCGTGTGAGATAGTGTGTCTGTGTTCACTGCGTATGTGTGAGATTGTGTCTGTATTCATTGTGTGTGTGTGTGAGAGAGAGCGTGTGCCTGTGTTCACTGTGTGTGTGACAGAGAGTGTATCTATGTTCAGTGTGTGTGTGAAAGAGTGTGCCTGTGTTCACTGATTCTGTGTGTGTGAAAGTGTGCTTCTGTGTTCACTGTGTGCTTGACAGGCAGTGTGTCTCTCTTCACAGCGTGTGTGTGTGTGTGGATGAGTGCTTCTGTGTTCACTGTGTGTGCGTGTGTGGGAGTGTGTCTTTGTTCCAACTTTGTGTGTGAGAGAGTGTGTCTGTGTTCACAGTGAGTGAGTGTCTGTGTTGACTGTGTGTGTGAGAGAGAGTCTGTCTGTGTTCACTGTGTGAGTGATAGAGTGTGTCTGTGTTCACTGTGTGTCTGTGTTTTTGAGACAGAGTGTGTCTGTGTTCATTGTGTATGTGTGAGTGTGTCTGTGTTCACTGTGTGTGTGTGTGTGAGAGATAGAGTGTGTCTGAGTTCACTGTGTAAGTGAGAGAGAGTTTGTCTATATTCATTGTGTGTGCGAGACAGTGTGTCTTTGTTCACTGTTTGTGTCTGTGAGTGTGCCTTTGTTCCAACTGTGTGTGTGAGAGAGCGTGTCTTTGTTCACTGTGCGTGTGTGTGAAATAGTGCTTATGTGTTCACTGTGTTTATTAGACTGTGTGTGCGTTCATTGTGTGTGCTTGAGCGAGTCTGTCTGTATTCACTGTGTGTGTGTGAGAGAGTGTGTCTCTGTTCACTGTGTGTGTGGGAGAATGTGTCTGTGTTCATTCTGTGTGTAGGTGAGTGAGGGTGGCTGTGTTCACTGTTTGTGCCTGTGAGAGTGTGTCTGTGATCACTGTGTGTGTGAGAGAGTATGCCTGTGTTCACTGTGTGTGTGTGTGTGTGTGTGTGTGTGTGTGTGTGTGTATGTGTGTGTGTCTGTGAGAGAGAGAGAGTGTGTCTGTGTTCACAGTGTGTGTGTGAGAGTGTGTCTGTGTTCACCGTGTGTGTGTGTGAGAGAGTGTGTGTGAGAGAGTGTGTCTGTTTTCAGTGTGTGTGTGTCAGGGAGTGTGTCTGTGTGCACTGTGTGTGTGTGAGTATGTCTGTGTTCACAGTGTGTGTGTGAGAGTGTGTCTGTGTTCACCGTGTGCGTGTGTGAGAGAGTGTGTCTGTGTTCACTGTGAGTGAGAGATTGTCTGTGTTGACTGTGTGTGTGAGAGAGAGTCTGTCTGTGTTCATTGTGTGTGTGTGTGATAGAGTGTGTCTGTGTTCACTGTGTGTGTGTCAGTGAAGATGTGTCTGTGTTAACTGTGTGTGTGTTTGTGAGAGAGAGTGTGTCTGTGTTGGCTGTGTATGTGTGTGTGTCTGTGTTCACTGTGTGTGTGAGAGAGAGAGTTTGTCTATATTCATTGTGTGTGTGAGAGAGTGAGTCTTTGTTCACTGTTTGCGTTTGTGAGTGTGTCTTTGTTCCAACTGTGTGTGTGAGAGAGCGTGTCTTTGTTCACTGCGCGTGTGTGTGAAATAGTGCTTATGTTTTCACTGTGTTTAGTAGACTGTGTGTGTGTTCATTGTGTGTGCTTGAGCGAGTGTGTCTGTATTCACTGTGTGTGTGAGAGAGTGTGTCTCTGTTCACTGTGTGTGTGGGAGAATGTGTCTGTGTTCACTCTGTGTGTATGTGAGTGAGGGTGGCTGTGTTCACTGTTTGTGTCTGTGAGAGTGTGCCTGTGTTCACTGTGTGTGTCAGAGAGTATGCCTGTGTTCACTGTGTGTGTGTGTGTGTGTGTGTGTGTGTGTCTGTGAGAGACAGAGTGTCTGTGTTCACAGTGTCTGTGTGAGAGATTGTGTCTGTATTCATTGTGTGTGTGTGTGTGTGTGTGTGTGTGTGTGTGTGTGTGTCAGGGAGTGTGTCTGTGTTCACTGTGTGTGTGTGAGAGAGTGTTGCTGCGCTGACTGTGTGTGAGAGAGAGAGTGTGTCTGTGTTCACTGTGTGTGTGTGTGAGGTAGTATGTCTGTGTTCACTGTGTGTGTCAGAGATTGTGTCTGTGTTTACTGTGTGTGTGTGAGAGAGTGTGTCTCTGTTCACTGTGTGTGTGTGAGATAGTGTGTCTGTGTTCACTGTGTGCGTGTGAGATAGTGTGTCTGTGTTCACTGCGTATGTGTGAGATTGTGTCTGTATTCATTGTGTGTGTGTGTGAGAGAGCGTGTGCCTGTGTTCACTGTGTGTGTGACAGAGAGTGTATCTATGTTCAGTGTGTGTGTGAAAGAGTGTGCCTGTGTTCACTGATTCTGTGTGTGTGAAAGTGTGCTTCTGTGTTCACTGTGTGCTTGACAGGCAGTGTGTCTCTCTTCACAGCGTGTGTGTGTGTGTGGATGAGTGCTTCTGTGTTCACTGTGTGTGCGTGTGTGGGAGTGTGTCTTTGTTCCAACTTTGTGTGTGAGAGAGTGTGTCTGTGTTCACAGTGAGTGTGTGTCTGTGTTGACTGTGTGTGTGAGAGAGAGTCTGTCTGTGTTCACTGTGTGTGTGATAGAGTGTGTCTGTGTTCACTGTGTGTGTGTGTTTTTGAGAGAGAGTGTGTCTGTGTTCATTGTGTATGTGTGAGTGTGTCTGTGTTCACTGTGTGTGTGTGTGTGTGTGTGTGTGTGTGTGTGTGTGTGAGATAGAGTGTGTCTGAGTTCACTGTGTAAGTGAGAGAGAGTTTGTCTATATTCATTGTGTGTGTGAGACAGTGTGTCTTTGTTCACTGTTTGTGTCTGTGAGTGTGTCTTTGTTCCAACTGTGTGTGAGAGAGAGCGTGTCTTTGTTCACTGTGCGTGTGTGTGAAATAGTGCTTATGTGTTCACTGTGTTTATTAGACTGTGTGTGCGTTCATTGTGTGTGCTTGAGCGAGTCTGTCTGTATTCACTGTGTGTGTGTGAGAGAGTGTGTCTCTGTTCACTGTGTGTGTGGGAGAATGTGTCTGTGTTCATTCTGTGTGTAGGTGAGTGAGGGTGGCTGTGTTCACTGTTTGTGCCTGTGAGAGTGTGTCTGTGTTCACTGTGTGTGTGAGAGAGTATGCCTGTGTTCACTGTGTGTGTGTGTGTGTGTGTGTGTGTATGTGTGTGTGTCTGTGAGAGAGAGTGTGTCTGTGTTCACAGTGTGTGTGTGAGAGTGTGTCTGTGTTCACCGTGTGTGTGTGTGAGAGAGTGTGTGTGAGAGAGTGTGTCTGTTTTCAGTGTGTGTGTGTCAGGGAGTGTGTCTGTGTGCACTGTGTGTGTGTGAGTATGTCTGTGTTCACAGTGTGTGTGTGAGAGTGTGCCTGTGTTCACTGTGTGTGTGACAGAGAGTGTATCTGTGTTCAGTGTGTGATAGAGTGTGTCTGTGTTCACTGTGTGTGTGAGAGAGAGTGTTGCTGCGCTGACTGTGTGTGAGAGAGAGAGTGTGTCTGTGTTCACTGTGTGTGTGTGTGAGGTAGTATGTCTGTGTTCACTGTGTGTGTCAGAGATTGTGTCTGTGTTTACTGTGTGTGTGTGAGAGAGTGTGTCTCTGTTCACTGTGTGTGTGTGAGATAGTGTGTCTGTGTTCACTGTGTGCGTGTGAGATAGTGTGTCTTGTTCACTGCGTATGTGTGAGATTGTGTCTGTATTCATTGTGTGTGTGTGTGAGAGAGCGTGTGCCTGTGTTCACTGTGTGTGTGACAGAGAGTGTATCTATGTTCAGTGTGTGTGTGAAAGAGTGTGCCTGTGTTCACTGATTCTGTGTGTGTGAAAGTGTGCTTCTGTGTTCACTGTGTGCTTGACAGGCAGTGTGTCTCTCTTCACAGCGTGTGTGTGTGTGTGTGGATGAGTGCTTCTGTGTTCACTGTGTGTGCGTGTGTGGGAGTGTGTCTTTGTTCCAACTTTGTGTGTGAGAGAGTGTGTCTGTGTTCACAGTGAGTGTGTGTCTGTGTTGACTGTGTGTGTGAGAGAGAGTCTGTCTGTGTTCACTGTGTGTGTGATAGAGTGTGTCTGTGTTCACTGTGTGTGTGTGTTTTTGAGACAGAGTGTGTCTGTGTTCATTGTGTGTGTGTGAGTGTGTCTGTGTTCACTGTGTGTGTGTGTGTGAGAGATAGAGTGTGTCTGAGTTCACTGTGTAAGTGAGAGAGAGTTTGTCTATATTCATTGTGTGTGTGAGACAGTGTGTCTTTGTTCACTGTTTGTGTCTGTGAGTGTGTCTTTGTTCCAACTGTGTGTGAGAGAGAGCGTGTCTTTGTTCACTGTGCGTGTGTGTGAAATAGTGCTTATGTGTTCACTGTGTTATTAGACTGTGTGTGCGTTCATTGTGTGTGCTTGAGCGAGTCTGTCTGTATTCACTGTGTGTGTGTGAGAGAGTGTGTCTCTGTTCACTGTGTGTGTGGGAGAATGTGTCTGTGTTCATTCTGTGTGTAGGTGAGTGAGGGTGGCTGTGTTCACTGTTTGTGCCTGTGAGAGTGTGTCTGTGTTCACTGTGTGTGTGAGAGAGTATGCCTGTGTTCACTGTGTGTGTGTGTGTGTGTGTGTGTGTGTGTATGTGTGTGTGTCTGTGAGAGAGAGTGTGTCTGTGTTCACCGTGTGTGTGTGAGAGTGTGTAGTGTTCACCGTGTGTGTGTGTGAGAGAGTGTGTGTGAGAGAGTGTGTCTGTTTTCAGTGTGTGTGTGTCAGGGAGTGTGTCTGTGTGCACTGTGTGTGTGTGAGTATGTCTGTGTTCACAGTGTGTGTGTGAGAGTGTGCCTGTGTTCACTGTGTGTGTGACAGAGAGTGTATCTGTGTTCAGTGTGTGATAGAGTGTGTCTGTGTTCACTGTGTGTGTGAGAGAGAGTGTTGCTGCGCTGACTGTGTGTGAGAGAGAGAGTGTGTCTGTGTTCACTGTGTGTGTGTGTGAGGTAGTATGTCTGTGTTCACTGTGTGTGTCAGAGATTGTGTCTGTGTTTAGTGTGTGTGTGTGAGAGAGTGTGTCTCTGTTCACTGTGTGTGTGTGAGATAGTGTGTCTGTGTTCACTGTGTGCGTGTGAGATAGTGTGTCTGTGTTCACTGCGTATGTGTGAGATTGTGTCTGTATTCATTGTGTGTGTGTGTGAGAGAGCGTGTGCCTGTGTTCACTGTGTGTGTGACAGAGAGTGTATCTATGTTCAGTGTGTGTGTGAAAGAGTGTGCCTGTGTTCACTGATTCTGTGTGTGTGAAAGTGTGCTTCTGTGTTCACTGTGTGCTTGAGAGGCAGTGTGTCTCTCTTCACAGCGTGTGTGTGTGTGTGGATGAGTGCTTCTGTGTTCACTGTGTGTGCGTGTGTGGGAGTGTGTCTTTGTTCCAACTTTGTGTGTGAGAGAGTGTGTCTGTGTTCACAGTGAGTGTGTGTCTGTGTTGACTGTGTGTGTGAGAGAGAGTCTGTCTGTGTTTACTGTGTGTGTGATAGAGTGTGTCTGTGTTCACTGTGTGTGTGTGTTTTTGAGAGAGAGTGTGTCTGTGTTCATTGTGTATGTGTGAGTGTGTCTGTGTTCACTGTGTGTGTGTGTGTGTGTGTGTGTGTGAGATAGAGTGTGTCTGAGTTCACTGTGTAAGTGAGAGAGAGTTTGTCTATATTCATTGTGTGTGTGAGACAGTGTGTCTTTGTTCACTGTTTGTGTCTGTGAGTGTGTCTTTGTTCCAACTGTGTGTGTGAGAGAGCGTGTCTTTGTTCACTGTGCGTGTGTGTGAAATAGTGCTTATGTGTTCACTGTGTTTATTAGACTGTGTGTGCGTTCATTGTGTGTGCTTGAGCGAGTCTGTCTGTATTCAGTGTGTGTGTGAGAGAGTGTGTCTCTGTTCACTGTGTGTGTGGGAGAATGTGTCTGTGTTCATTCTGTGTGTAGCTGAGTGAGGGTGGCTGTGTTCACTGTTTGTGCCTGTGAGAGTGTGTCTGTGTTCACTGTGTGTGTGAGAGAGTATGCCTGTGTTCACTGAGTGTGTGTGTGTGTGTGTGTGTGTATGTGTGTGTGTCTGTGAGAGAGAGAGAGTGTGTCTGTGTTCACAGTGTGTGTGTGAGAGTGTGTCTGTGTTCACCGTGTGTGTGTGTGAGAGAGTGTGTGTGAGAGAGTGTGTCTGTTTTCAGTGTGTGTGTGTCAGGGAGTGTGTCTGTGTGCACTGTGTGTGTGTGAGTATGTCTGTGTTCACAGTGTGTGTGTGAGAGTGTGTCTGTGTTCACTGTGTGTGTGTGTGTGTGAGAGAGTGTGTCTGTGTTCACTGTGAGTGAGAGATTGTCTGTGTTGACTGTGTGTGTGAGAGAGAGTCTGTCTGTGTTCATTGTGTGTGTGTGTGATAGAGTGTGTCTGTGTTCACTGTGTGTGTGGCAGTGAAGATGTGTCTGTGTTAACTGTGTGTGTGTTTGTGAGAGAGAGTGTGTCTGTGTTGGCTGTGTATGTGTGTGTGTCTGTGTTCACTGTGTGTGTGTGTGTGTGTGTGTGTGTGTGAGAGAGAGTGTGTCTGAGTTCACTGTGTATGTGAGAGAGAGAGTTTGTCTATATTCATTGTGTGTGTGAGAGAGTGAGTCTTTGTTCACTGTTTGCGTTTGTGAGTGTGTCTTTGTTCCAACTGTGTGTGTGAGAGAGCGTGTCTTTGTTCACTGTGCGTGTGTGTGAAATAGTGCTTATGTTTTCACTGTGTTTAGTAGACTGTGTGTGTGTTCATTGTGTGTGCTTGAGCGAGTGTGTCTGTATTCACTGTGTGTGTGAGAGAGTGTGTCTCTGTTCACTGTGTGTGTGGGAGAATGTGTCTGTGTTCACTCTGTGTGTATGTGAGTGAGGGTGGCTGTGTTCACTGTTTGTGTCTGTGAGAGTGTGCCTGTGTTCACTGTGTGTGTCAGAGAGTATGCCTGTGTTCACTGTGTGTGTGTGTGTGTGTGTGTCTGTGAGAGACAGAGTGTCTGTGTTCACAGTGTCTGTGTGAGAGATTGTGTCTGTATTCATTGTGTGTGTGTGTGTGTGTGTGTGTGTGTGTGTCAGGGAGTGTCTCTGTGTTCACTGTGTGTGTGAGAGAGAGTGTTGCTGCGCTGACTGTGTGTGAGAGAGAGAGTGTGTCTGTGTTCACTGTGTGTGTGTGTGAGGTAGTATGTCTGTGTTCACTGTGTGTGTCAGAGATTGTGTCTGTGTTTACTGTGTGTGTGTGAGAGAGTGTGTCTCTGTTCACTGTGTGTGTGTGAGATAGTGTGTCTGTGTTCACTGTGTGCGTGTGAGATAGTGTGTCTGTGTTCACTGCGTATGTGTGAGATTGTGTCTGTATTCATTGTGTGTGTGTGTGAGAGAGCATGTGCCTGTGTTCACTGTGTGTGTGACAGAGAGTGTATCTATGTTCAGTGTGTGTGTGAAAGAGTGTGCCTGTGTTCACTGATTCTGTGTGTGTGAAAGTGTGCTTCTGTGTTCACTGTGTGCTTGAGAGGCAGTGTGTCTCTCTTCACAGCGTGTGTGTGTGTGTGGATGAGTGCTTCTGTGTTCACTGTGTGTGCGTGTGTGGGAGTGTGTCTTTGTTCCAACTTTGTGTGTGAGAGAGTGTGTCTGTGTTCACAGTGAGTGAGTGTCTGTGTTGACTGTGTGTGTGAGAGAGAGTCTGTCTGTGTTCACTGTGTGTGTGATAGAGTGTGTCTGTGTTCACTGTGTGTCTGTGTTTTTGAGACAGAGTGTGTCTGTGTTCATTGTGTATGTGTGAGTGTGTCTGTGTTCACTGTGTGTGTGTGTGTGTGTGAGATAAGAGTGTGTCTGAGTTCACTGTGTAAGTGAGAGAGAGTTTGTCTATATTCATTGTGTGTGTGAGACAGTGTGTCTTTGTTCACTGTTTGTGTCTGTGAGTGTGTCTTTGTTCCAACTGTGTGTGTGAGAGAGCGTGTCTTTGTTCACTGTGCGTGTGTGTGAAATAGTGCTTATGTGTTCACTGTGTTTATTAGACTGTGTGTGTGTTCATTGTGTGTGCTTGAGCGAGTCTGTCTGTATTCACTGTGTGTGTGTGAGAGAGTGTGTCTCTGTTCACTGTGTGTGTGGGAGAATGTGTCTGTGTTCATTCTGTGTGTAGGTGAGTGAGGGTGGCTGTGTTCACAGTTTGTGCCTGTGAGAGTGTGTCTGTGTTCACTGTGTGTGTGAGAGAGTATGCCTGTGTTCACTGTGTGTGTGTGTGTGTGTGTGTGTGTGTGTGTGTGTGTGTATGTGTGTGTGTCTGTGAGAGAGAGAGAGTGTGTCTGTGTTCACAGTGTGTGTGTGAGAGTGTGTCTGTGTTCACCGTGTGTGTGTGTGAGAGAGTGTGTGTGAGAGAGTGTGTCTGTTTTCAGTTTGTGTGTGTCAGGGAGTGTGTCTGTGTGCACTGTGTGTGTGTGAGTATGTCTGTGTTCACAGTGTGTGTGTGAGAGTGTGTCTGTGTTCACCGTGTGTGTGTGTGAGAGAGTGTGTCTGTGTTCACTGTGAGTGAGAGATTGTCTGTGTTGACTGTGTGTGTGAGAGAGAGTCTGTCTGTGTTCATTGTGTGTGTGTGTGATAGAGTGTGTCTGTGTTCACTGTGTGTGTGTCAGTGAAGATGTGTCTGTGTTAACTGTGTGTGTGTTTGTGAGAGAGAGTGTGTCTGTGTTGGCTGTGTATGTGTGTGTGTCTGTGTTCACTGTGTGTGTGTGTGTGTGTGTGTGTGAGAGAGAGAGTGTGTCTGAGTTCACTGTGTATGTGAGAGAGAGAGTTTGTCTATATTCATTGTGTGTGTGAGAGAGTGAGTCTTTGTTCACTGTTTGCGTTTGTGAGTGTGTCTTTGTTCCAACTGTGTGTGTGAGAGAGCGTGTCTTTGTTCACTGTGCGTGTGTGTGAAATAGTGCTTATGTTTTCACTGTGTTTAGTAGACTGTGTGTGTGTTCATTGTGTGTGCTTGAGCGAGTGTGTCTGTATTCACTGTGTGTGTGAGAGAGTGTGTCTCTGTTCACTGTGTGTGTGGGAGAATGTGTCTGTGTTCACTCTGTGTGTATGTGAGTGAGGGTGGCTGTGTTCACTGTTTGTGTCTGTGAGAGTGTGCCTGTGTTCACTGTGTGTGTCAGAGAGTATGCCTGTGTTCACTGTGTGTGTGTGTGTGTGTGTGTCTGTGAGAGACAGAGTGTCTGTGTTCACAGTGTCTGTGTGAGAGATTGTGTCTGTATTCATTGTGTGTGTGTGTGTGTGTGTGTGTGTGTGTCAGGGAGTGTCTCTGTGTTCACTGTGTGTGTGAGAGAGAGTGTTGCTGCGCTGACTGTGTGTGAGAGAGAGAGTGTGTCTGTGTTCACTGTGTGTGTGTGTGAGGTAGTATGTCTGTGTTCACTGTGTGTGTCAGAGATTGTGTCTGTGTTTACTGTGTGTGTGTGAGAGAGTGTGTCTCTGTTCACTGTGTGTGTGTGAGATAGTGTGTCTGTGTTCACTGCGTGCATGTGAGATAGTGTGTCTGTGTTCACTGCGTATGTGTGAGATTGTGTCTGTATTCATTGTGTGTGTGTGTGAGAGAGCGTGTGCCTGTGTTCACTGTGTGTGTGACAGAGAGTGTATCTATGTTCAGTGTGTGTGTGAAAGAGTGTGCCTGTGTTCACTGATTCTGTGTGTGTGAATGTGTGCTTCTGTGTTCACTGTGTGCTTGAGAGGCAGTGTGTCTCTCTTCACAGCGTGTGTGTGTGTGGATGAGTGCTTCTGTGTTCACTGTGTGTGCGTGTGTGGGAGTGTGTCTTTGTTCCAACTTTGTGTGTGAGAGAGTGTGTCTGTGTTCACAGTGAGTGTGTGTCTGTGTTGACTGTGTGTGTGAGAGAGAGTCTGTCTGTGTTCACTGTGTGTGTGATAGAGTGTGTCTGTGTTCACTGTGTGTCTGTGTTTTTGAGACAGTGTGTGTCTGAGTTCACTGTGTAAGTGAGAGAGAGTTTGTCTATATTCATTGTGTGTGTGAGACAGTGTGTCTTTGTTCACTGTTTGTGTCTGTGAGTGTGTCTTTGTTCCAACTGTGTGTGTGAGAGAGCGTGTCTTTGTTCACTGTGCGTGTGTGTGAAATAGTGCTTATGTGTTCACTGTGTTTATTAGACTGTGTGCGTTCATTGTGTGTGCTTGAGCGAGTCTGTCTGTATTCAGTGTGTGTGTGAGAGAGTGTGTCTCTGTTCACTGTGTGTGTGGGAGAATGTGTCTGTGTTCATTCTGTGTGTAGCTGAGTGAGGGTGGCTGTGTTCACTGTTTGTGCCTGTGAGAGTGTGTCTGTGTTCACTGTGTGTGTGAGAGAGTATGCCTGTGTTCACTGAGTGTGTGTGTGTGTGTGTGTGTATGTGTGTGTGTCTGTGAGAGAGAGAGAGTGTGTCTGTGTTCACAGTGTGTGTGTGAGAGTGTGTCTGTGTTCACCGTGTGTGTGTGTGAGAGAGTGTGTGTGAGAGAGTGTGTCTGTTTTCAGTGTGTGTGTGTCAGGGAGTGTGTCTGTGTGCACTGTGTGTGTGTGAGTATGTCTGTGTTCACAGTGTGTGTGTGAGAGTGTGTCTGTGTTCACCGTGTGTGTGTGTGAGAGAGTGTGTCTGTGTTCACTGTGAGTGAGAGATTGTCTGTGTTGACTGTGTGTGTGAGAGAGAGTCTGTCTGTGTTCATTGTGTGTGTGTGTGATAGAGTGTGTCTGTGTTCACTGTGTGTGTGTGGCAGTGAAGATGTGTCTGTGTTCACTGTGTGTGTGTTTGTGAGAGAGAGTGTGTCTGTGTTGGCTGTGTATGTGTGTGTGTCTGTGTTCACTGTGTGTGTGTGTGTGTGTGTGTGTGTGTGTGTGTGAGAGAGAGTGTGTCTGAGTTCACTGTGTATGTGAGAGAGAGAGTTTGTCTATATTCATTGTGTGTGTGAGAGAGTGAGTCTTTGTTCACTGTTTGCGTTTGTGAGTGTGTCTTTGTTCCAACTGTGTGTGTGAGAGAGCGTGTCTTTGTTCACTGTGCGTGTGTGTGAAATAGTGCTTATGTTTTCACTGTGTTTAGTAGACTGTGTGTGTGTTCATTGTGTGTGCTTGAGCGAGTGTGTCTGTATTCACTGTGTGTGTGAGAGAGTGTGTCTTTGTTCACTGTGTGTGTGGGAGAATGTGTCTGTGTTCACTCTGTGTGTATGTGAGTGAGGGTGGCTGTGTTCACTGTTTGTGTCTGTGAGAGTGTGCCTGTGTTCACTGTGTGTGTCAGAGAGTATGCCTGTGTTCACTGTGTGTGTGTGTGTGTGTGTGTCTGTGAGAGACAGAGTGTCTGTGTTCACAGTGTCTGTGTGAGAGATTGTGTCTGTATTCATTGTGTGTGTGTGTGTGTGTGTGTGTGTGTGTCAGGGAGTGTGTCTGTGTTCACTGTGTGTGTGAGAGAGAGTGTTGCTGCGCTGACTGTGTGTGAGAGAGAGAGTGTGTCTGTGTTCACTGTGTGTGTGTGTGAGGTAGTATGTCTGTGTTCACTGTGTGTGTCAGAGATTGTGTCTGTGTTTACTGTGTGTGTGTGAGAGAGAGTGTGTCTCTGTTCACTGTGTGTGTGTGAGATAGTGTGTCTGTGTTCACTGTGTGCGTGTGAGATAGTGTGTCTGTGTTCACCGTGTGTGTGTGTGAGAGAGTGTGTGTGAGAGAGTGTGTCTGTTTTCAGTGTGTGTGTGTCAGGGAGTGTGTCTGTGTGCACTGTGTGTGTGTGAGTATGTCTGTGTTCACAGTGTGTGTGTGAGAGTGTGTCTGTGTTCACCGTGTGTGTGTGTGAGAGAGTGTGTCTGTGTTCACTGTGAGTGAGAGATTGTCTGTGTTGACTGTGTGTGTGAGAGAGAGTCTGTCTGTGTTCATTGTGTGTGTGTGTGATAGAGTGTGTCTGTGTTCACTGTGTGTGTGTCAGTGAAGATGTGTCTGTGTTAACTGTGTGTGTGTCTGTGAGAGAGAGTGTGTCTGTGTTGGCTGTGTATGTGTGTGTGTCTGTGTTCACTGTGTGTGTGTGTGTGTGTGTGTGTGTGTGTGTGTGTGTGTGTGTGTGAGAGAGAGAGTGTGTCTGAGTTCACTGTGTATGTGAGAGAGAGAGTTTGTCTATATTCATTGTGTGTGTGAGAGAGTGTGTCTTTGTTCACTGTTTGCGTTTGTGAGTGTGTCTTTGTTCCAACTGTGTGTGTGAGAGAGCGTGTCTTTGTTCACTGTGCGTGTGTGTGAAATAGTGCTTATGTTTTCACTGTGTTTAGTAGACTGTGTGTGTGTTCATTGTGTGTGCTTGAGCGAGTGTGTCTGTATTCACTGTGTGTGTGGGAGAATGTGTCTGTGTTCACTCTGTGTGTATGTGAGTGAGGGTGGCTGTGTTCACTGTGTGTGTCTGTGAGAGTGTGCCTGTGTTCACTGTGTGTGTCAGAGAGTATGCCTGTGTTCACTGTGTGTGTGTGTGTCTGTGAGAGACAGAGTGTCTGTGTTCACAGTGTCTGTGTGAGAGATTGTGTCTGTATTCATTGTGTGTGTGTGTGTGTGTCAGGGAGTGTGTCTGTGTTCACTGTGTGTGTGAGAGAGAGTGTTGCTGCGCTGACTGTGTGTGAGAGAGAGAGTGTGTCTGTGTTCACTGTGTGTGTGTGTGAGGTAGTATGTCTGTGTTCACTGTGTGTGTCAGAGATTGTGTCTGTGTTTACTGTGTGTGTGTGAGATAGTGTGTCTGTGTTCACTGTGTGCGTGTGAGATAGTGTGTCTGTGTTCACTGCGTATGTGTGAGATTGTGTCTGTATTCATTGTGTGTGTGTGTGAGAGAGAGCGTGTGCCTGTGTTCACTGTGTGTGTGACAGAGAGTGTATCTATGTTCAGTGTGTGTGTGAAAGAGTGTGCCTGTGTTCACTGATTCTGTGTGTGTGAAAGTGTGCTTCTGTGTTCACTGTGTGCTTGACAGGCAGTGTGTCTCTCTTCACAGCGTGTGTGTGTGTGTGGATGAGTGCTTCTGTGTTCACTGTGTGTGCGTGTGTGGGAGTGTGTCTTTGTTCCAACTTTGTGTGTGAGAGAGTGTGTCTGTGTTCACAGTGAGTGAGTGTCTGTGTTGACTGTGTGTGTGAGAGAGAGTCTGTCTGTGTTCACTGTGTGAGTGATAGAGTGTGTCTGTGTTCACTGTGTGTCTGTGTTTTTGAGACAGAGTGTGTCTGTGTTCATTGTGTATGTGTGAGTGTGTCTGTGTTCACTGTGTGTGTGTGTGTGAGAGATAGAGTGTGTCTGAGTTCACTGTGTAAGTGAGAGAGAGTTTGTCTATATTCATTGTGTGTGCGAGACAGTGTGTCTTTGTTCACTGTTTGTGTCTGTGAGTGTGCCTTTGTTCCAACTGTGTGTGTGAGAGAGCGTGTCTTTGTTCACTGTGCGTGTGTGTGAAATAGTGCTTATGTGTTCACTGTGTTTATTAGACTGTGTGTGCGTTCATTGTGTGTGCTTGAGCGAGTCTGTCTGTATTCACTGTGTGTGTGTGAGAGAGTGTGTCTCTGTTCACTGTGTGTGTGGGAGAATGTGTCTGTGTTCATTCTGTGTGTAGGTGAGTGAGGGTGGCTGTGTTCACTGTTTGTGCCTGTGAGAGTGTGTCTGTGATCACTGTGTGTGTGAGAGAGTATGCCTGTGTTCACTGTGTGTGTGTGTGTGTGTGTGTGTGTGTGTGTGTGTGTATGTGTGTGTGTCTGTGAGAGAGAGAGAGTGTGTCTGTGTTCACAGTGTGTGTGTGAGAGTGTGTCTGTGTTCACCGTGTGTGTGTGTGAGAGAGTGTGTGTGAGAGAGTGTGTCTGTTTTCAGTGTGTGTGTGTCAGGGAGTGTGTCTGTGTGCACTGTGTGTGTGTGAGTATGTCTGTGTTCACAGTGTGTGTGTGAGTGTGTCTGTGTTCACCGTGTGCGTGTGTGAGAGAGTGTGTCTGTGTTCACTGTGAGTGAGAGATTGTCTGTGTTGACTGTGTGTGTGAGAGAGAGTCTGTCTGTGTTCATTGTGTGTGTGTGTGATAGAGTGTGTCTGTGTTCACTGTGTGTGTGTCAGTGAAGATGTGTCTGTGTTAACTGTGTGTGTGTTTGTGAGAGAGAGTGTGTCTGTGTTGGCTGTGTATGTGTGTGTGTCTGTGTTCACTGTGTGTGTGAGAGAGAGAGTTTGTCTATATTCATTGTGTGTGTGAGAGAGTGAGTCTTTGTTCACTGTTTGCGTTTGTGAGTGTGTCTTTGTTCCAACTGTGTGTGTGAGAGAGCGTGTCTTTGTTCACTGCGCGTGTGTGTGAAATAGTGCTTATGTTTTCACTGTGTTTAGTAGACTGTGTGTGTGTTCATTGTGTGTGCTTGAGCGAGTGTGTCTGTATTCACTGTGTGTGTGAGAGAGTGTGTCTCTGTTCACTGTGTGTGTGGGAGAATGTGTCTGTGTTCACTCTGTGTGTATGTGAGTGAGGGTGGCTGTGTTCACTGTTTGTGTCTGTGAGAGTGTGCCTGTGTTCACTGTGTGTGTCAGAGAGTATGCCTGTGTTCACTGTGTGTGTGTGTGTGTGTGTGTGTGTGTGTCTGTGAGAGACAGAGTGTCTGTGTTCACAGTGTCTGTGTGAGAGATTGTGTCTGTATTCATTGTGTGTGTGTGTGTGTGTGTGTGTGTGTGTGTGTGTGTGTGTGTCAGGGAGTGTGTCTGTGTTCACTGTGTGTGTGTGAGAGAGTGTTGCTGCGCTGACTGTGTGTGAGAGAGAGAGTGTGTCTGTGTTCACTGTGTGTGTGTGTGAGGTAGTATGTCTGTGTTCACTGTGTGTGTCAGAGATTGTGTCTGTGTTTACTGTGTGTGTGTGAGAGAGTGTGTCTCTGTTCACTGTGTGTGTGTGAGATAGTGTGTCTGTGTTCACTGTGTGCGTGTGAGATAGTGTGTCTGTGTTCACTGCGTATGTGTGAGATTGTGTCTGTATTCATTGTGTGTGTGTGTGAGAGAGCGTGTGCCTGTGTTCACTGTGTGTGTGACAGAGAGTGTATCTATGTTCAGTGTGTGTGTGAAAGAGTGTGCCTGTGTTCACTGATTCTGTGTGTGTGAAAGTGTGCTTCTGTGTTCACTGTGTGCTTGACAGGCAGTGTGTCTCTCTTCACAGCGTGTGTGTGTGTGTGGATGAGTGCTTCTGTGTTCACTGTGTGTGCGTGTGTGGGAGTGTGTCTTTGTTCCAACTTTGTGTGTGAGAGAGTGTGTCTGTGTTCACAGTGAGTGTGTGTCTGTGTTGACTGTGTGTGTGAGAGAGAGTCTGTCTGTGTTCACTGTGTGTGTGATAGAGTGTGTCTGTGTTCACTGTGTGTGTGTGTTTTTGAGAGAGAGTGTGTCTGTGTTCATTGTGTATGTGTGAGTGTGTCTGTGTTCACTGTGTGTGTGTGTGTGTGTGTGTGTGTGTGTGTGTGTGTGAGATAGAGTGTGTCTGAGTTCACTGTGTAAGTGAGAGAGAGTTTGTCTATATTCATTGTGTGTGTGAGACAGTGTGTCTTTGTTCACTGTTTGTGTCTGTGAGTGTGTCTTTGTTCCAACTGTGTGTGAGAGAGAGCGTGTCTTTGTTCACTGTGCGTGTGTGTGAAATAGTGCTTATGTGTTCACTGTGTTTATTAGACTGTGTGTGCGTTCATTGTGTGTGCTTGAGCGAGTCTGTCTGTGTTCACTGTGTGTGTGTGAGAGAGTGTGTCTCTGTTCACTGTGTGTGTGGGAGAATGTGTCTGTGTTCATTCTGTGTGTAGGTGAGTGAGGGTGGCTGTGTTCACTGTTTGTGCCTGTGAGAGTGTGTCTGTGTTCACTGTGTGTGTGAGAGAGTATGCCTGTGTTCACTGTGTGTGTGTGTGTGTGTGTGTGTGTATGTGTGTGTGTCTGTGAGAGAGAGTGTGTCTGTGTTCACAGTGTGTGTGTGAGAGTGTGTCTGTGTTCACCGTGTGTGTGTGTGAGAGAGTGTGTCTGTTTTCAGTGTGTGTGTGTCAGGGAGTGTGTCTGTGTGCACTGTGTGTGTGTGAGTATGTCTGTGTTCACAGTGTGTGTGTGAGAGTGTGCCTGTGTTCACTGTGTGTGTGACAGAGAGTGTATCTGTGTTCAGTGTGTGATAGAGTGTGTCTGTGTTCACTGTGTGTGTGAGAGAGAGTGTTGCTGCGCTGACTGTGTGTGAGAGAGAGAGTGTGTCTGTGTTCACTGTGTGTGTGTGTGAGGTAGTATGTCTGTGTTCACTGTGTGTGTCAGAGATTGTGTCTGTGTTTACTGTGTGTGTGTGAGAGAGTGTGTCTCTGTTCACTGTGTGTGTGTGAGATAGTGTGTCTGTGTTCACTGTGTGCGTGTGAGATAGTGTGTCTGTGTTCACTGCGTATGTGTGAGATTGTGTCTGTATTCATTGTGTGTGTGTGTGAGAGAGCGTGTGCCTGTGTTCACTGTGTGTGTGACAGAGAGTGTATCTATGTTCAGTGTGTGTGTGAAAGAGTGTGCCTGTGTTCACTGATTCTGTGTGTGTGAAAGTGTGCTTCTGTGTTCACTGTGTGCTTGACAGGCAGTGTGTCTCTCTTCACAGCGTGTGTGTGTGTGTGGATGAGTGCTTCTGTGTTCACTGTGTGTGCGTGTGTGGGAGTGTGTCTTTGTTCCAACTTTGTGTGTGAGAGAGTGTGTCTGTGTTCACAGTGAGTGTGTGTCTGTGTTGACTGTGTGTGTGAGAGAGAGTCTGTCTGTGTTCACTGTGTGTGTGATAGAGTGTGTCTGTGTTCACTGTGTGTGTGTGTTTTTGAGAGAGAGTGTGTCTGTGTTCATTGTGTATGTGTGAGTGTGTCTGTGTTCACTGTGTGTGTGTGTGTGTGAGATAGAGTGTGTCTGAGTTCACTGTGTAAGTGAGAGAGAGTTTGTCTATATTCATTGTGTGTGTGAGACAGTGTGTCTTTGTTCACTGTTTGTGTCTGTGAGTGTGTCTTTGTTCCAACTGTGTGTGAGAGAGAGCGTGTCTTTGTTCACTGTGCGTGTGTGTGAAATAGTGCTTATGTGTTCACTGTGTTTATTAGACTGTGTGTGCGTTCATTGTGTGTGCTTGAGCGAGTCTGTCTGTATTCACTGTGTGTGTGTGAGAGAGTGTGTCTCTGTTCACTGTGTGTGTGGGAGAATGTGTCTGTGTTCATTCTGTGTGTAGGTGAGTGAGGGTGGCTGTGTTCACTGTTTGTGCCTGTGAGAGTGTGTCTGTGTTCACTGTGTGTGTGAGAGAGTATGCCTGTGTTCACTGTGTGTGTGTGTGTGTGTGTGTGTGTATGTGTGTGTGTCTGTGAGAGAGAGTGTGTCTGTGTTCACAGTGTGTGTGTGAGAGTGTGTCTGTGTTCACCGTGTGTGTGTGTGAGAGAGTGTGTGTGAGAGAGTGTGTCTGTTTTCAGTGTGTGTGTGTCAGGGAGTGTGTCTGTGTGCACTGTGTGTGTGTGAGTATGTCTGTGTTCACAGTGTGTGTGTGAGAGTGTGCCTGTGTTCACTGTGTGTGTGACAGAGAGTGTATCTGTGTTCAGTGTGTGATAGAGTGTGTCTGTGTTCACTGTGTGTGTGAGAGAGAGTGTTGCTGCGCTGACTGTGTGTGAGAGAGAGAGTGTGTCTGTGTTCACTGTGTGTGTGTGTGAGGTAGTATGTCTGTGTTCACTGTGTGTGTCAGAGATTGTGTCTGTGTTTACTGTGTGTGTGTGAGAGAGTGTGTCTCTGTTCACTGTGTGTGTGTGAGATAGTGTGTCTGTGTTCACTGTGTGCGTGTGAGATAGTGTGTCTGTGTTCACTGCGTATGTGTGAGATTGTGTCTGTATTCATTGTGTGTGTGTGTGAGAGAGCGTGTGCCTGTGTTCACTGTGTGTGTGACAGAGAGTGTATCTATGTTCAGTGTGTGTGTGAAAGAGTGTGCCTGTGTTCACTGATTCTGTGTGTGTGAAAGTGTGCTTCTGTGTTCACTGTGTGCTTGACAGGCAGTGTGTCTCTCTTCACAGCGTGTGTGTGTGTGTGTGGATGAGTGCTTCTGTGTTCACTGTGTGTGCGTGTGTGGGAGTGTGTCTTTGTTCCAACTTTGTGTGTGAGAGAGTGTGTCTGTGTTCACAGTGAGTGTGTGTCTGTGTTGACTGTGTGTGTGAGAGAGAGTCTGTCTGTGTTCACTGTGTGTGTGATAGAGTGTGTCTGTGTTCACTGTGTGTGTGTGTTTTTGAGAGAGAGTGTGTCTGTGTTCATTGTGTATGTGTGAGTGTGTCTGTGTTCACTGTGTGTGTGTGTGTGTGTGTGTGTGTGTGTGTGAGATAGAGTGTGTCTGAGTTCACTGTGTAAGTGAGAGAGAGTTTGTCTATATTCATTGTGTGTGTGAGACAGTGTGTCTTTGTTCACTGTTTGTGTCTGTGAGTGTGTCTTTGTTCCAACTGTGTGTGTGAGAGAGCGTGTCTTTGTTCACTGTGCGTGTGTGTGAAATAGTGCTTATGTGTTCACTGTGTTTATTAGACTGTGTGTGCGTTCATTGTGTGTGCTTGAGCGAGTCTGTCTGTATTCAGTGTGTGTGTGAGAGAGTGTGTCTCTGTTCACTGTGTGTGTGGGAGAATGTGTCTGTGTTCATTCTGTGTGTAGGTGAGTGAGGGTGGCTGTGTTCACTGTTTGTGCCTGTGAGAGTGTGTCTGTGTTCACTGTGTGTGTGAGAGAGTATGCCTGTGTTCACTGAGTGTGTGTGTGTGTGTGTGTGTGTATGTGTGTGTGTCTCTGAGAGAGAGAGAGTGTGTCTGTGTTCACAGTGTGTGTGTGAGAGTGTGTCTGTGTTCACCGTGTGTGTGTGTGAGAGAGTGTGTGTGAGAGAGTGTGTCTGTTTTCAGTGTGTCTGTGTCAGGGAGTGTGTCTGTGTGCACTGTGTGTGTGTGAGTATGTCTGTGTTCACAGTGTGTGTGTGAGAGTGTGTCTGTGTTCACTGTGTGTGTGTGTGTGTGAGAGAGTGTGTCTGTGTTCACTGTGAGTGAGAGATTGTCTGTGTTGACTGTGTGTGTGAGAGAGAGTCTGTCTGTGTTCATTGTGTGTGT
This sequence comes from Isurus oxyrinchus, assembly GCA_026770705.1. Lineage (NCBI taxonomy): Eukaryota > Metazoa > Chordata > Chondrichthyes > Lamniformes > Lamnidae > Isurus > Isurus oxyrinchus. Next base: position 100,272,786 of record JANJGN010000007.1, on the reverse strand, counting down.
GTGTGATAGAGTGTGTCTGTGTTCACTGTGTGTGTGTCAGTGAAGATGTGTCTGTGTTAACTGTGTGTGTGTTTGTGAGAGAGAGTGTGTCTGTGTTGGCTGTGTATGTGTGTGTGTCTGTGTTCACTGTGTGTGTGTGTGTGTGTGTGTGTGTGTGTGAGAGAGAGAGTGTGTCTGAGTTCACTGTGTATGTGAGAGAGAGAGTTTGTCTATATTCATTGTGTGTGTGAGAGAGTGAGTCTTTGTTCACTGTTTGCGTTTGTGAGTGTGTCTTTGTTCCAACTGTGTGTGTGAGAGAGCGTGTCTTCGTTCACTGTGCGTGTGTGTGAAATAGTGCTTATGTTTTCACTGTGTTTAGTAGACTGTGTGTGTGTTCATTGTGTGTGCTTGAGCGAGTGTGTCTGTATTCACTGTGTGTGTGAGAGAGTGTGTCTTTGTTCACTGTGTGTGTGGGAGAATGTGTCTGTGTTCACTCTGTGTGTATGTGAGTGAGGGTGGCTGTGTTCACAGTTTGTGCCTGTGAGAGTGTGCCTGTGTTCACTGTGTGTGTCAGAGAGTATGCCTGTGTTCACTGTGTGTGTGTGTGTGTGTGTGTGTGTGTGTGTGTCTGTGAGAGACAGAGTGTCTGTGTTCACAGTGTCTGTGTGAGAGATTGTGTCTGTATTCATTGTGTGTGTGTGTGTGTGTGTGTGTGTGTGTGTGTGTCAGGGAGTGTGTCTGTGTTCACTGTGTGTGTGTGAGAGAGTGTTGCTGCGCTGACTGTGTGTGAGAGAGAGAGTGTGTCTGTGTTCACTGTGTGTGTGTGTGAGGTAGTATGTCTGTGTTCACTGTGTGTGTCAGAGATTGTGTCTGTGTTTACTGTGTGTGTGTGAGAGAGTGTGTCTCTGTTCACTGTGTGTGTGTGAGATAGTGTGTCTGTGTTCACTGTGTGCGTGTGAGATAGTGTGTCTGTGTTCACTGCGTATGTGTGAGATTGTGTCTGTATTCATTGTGTGTGTGTGTGAGAGAGCGTGTGCCTGTGTTCACTGTGTGTGTGACAGAGAGTGTATCTATGTTCAGTGTGTGTGTGAAAGAGTGTGCCTGTGTTCACTGATTCTGTGTGTGTGAAAGTGTGCTTCTGTGTTCACTGTGTGCTTGACAGGCAGTGTGTCTCTCTTCACAGCGTGTGTGTGTGTGTGGATGAGTGCTTCTGTGTTCACTGTGTGTGCGTGTGTGGGAGTGTGTCTTTGTTCCAACTTTGTGTGTGAGAGAGTGTGTCTGTGTTCACAGTGAGTGTGTGTCTTTGTTGACTGTGTGTGTGAGAGAGAGTCTGTCTGTGTTCACTGTGTGTGTGATAGAGTGTGTCTGTGTTCACTGTGTGTGTGTGTTTTTGAGACAGAGTGTGTCTGTGTTCATTGTGTATGTGTGAGTGTGTCTGTGTTCACTGTGTGTGTGTGTGTGTGTGTGTGTGTGTGAGAGAGAGAGTGTGTCTGAGTTCACTGTGTATGTGAGAGAGAGAGTTTGTCTATATTCATTGTGTGTGTGAGAGAGTGAGTCTTTGTTCACTGTTTGCGTTTGTGAGTGTGTCTTTGTTCCAACTGTGTGTGTGAGAGAGCGTGTCTTTGTTCACTGTGCGTGTGTGTGAAATAGTGCTTATGTTTTCACTGTGTTTAGTAGACTGTGTGTGTGTTCATTGTGTGTGCTTGAGCGAGTGTGTCTGTATTCACTGTGTGTGTGAGAGAGTGTGTCTCTGTTCACTGTGTGTGTGGGAGAATGTGTCTGTGTTCACTCTGTGTGTATGTGAGTGAGGGTGGCTGTGTTCACTGTTTGTGTCTGTGAGAGTGTGCCTGTGTTCACTGTGTGTGTCAGAGAGTATGCCTGTGTTCACTGTGTGTGTGTGTGTGTGTGTCTGTGAGAGACAGAGTGTCTCTGTTCACAGTGTCTGTGTGAGAGATTGTGTCTGTATTCATTGTGTGTGTGTGTGTGTGTGTGTGTGTGTCAGGGAGTGTCTCTGTGTTCACTGTGTGTGTGAGAGAGAGTGTTGCTGCGCTGACTGTGTGTGAGAGAGAGAGTGTGTCTGTGTTCACTGTGTGTGTGTGTGAGGTAGTATGTCTGTGTTCACTGTGTGTGTCAGAGATTGTGTCTGTGTTTACTGTGTGTGTGTGAGAGAGTGTGTCTCTGTTCACTGTGTGTGTGTGAGATAGTGTGTCTGTGTTCACTGTGTGCGTGTGAGATAGTGTGTCTGTGTTCACTGCGTATGTGTGAGATTGTGTCTGTATTCATTGTGTGTGTGTGTGAGAGAGCATGTGCCTGTGTTCACTGTGTGTGTGACAGAGAGTGTATCTATGTTCAGTGTGTGTGTGAAAGAGTGTGCCTGTGTTCACTGATTCTGTGTGTGTGAAAGTGTGCTTCTGTGTTCACTGTGTGCTTGAGAGGCAGTGTGTCTCTCTTCACAGCGTGTGTGTGTGTGTGGATGAGTGCTTCTGTGTTCACTGTGTGTGCGTGTGTGGGAGTGTGTCTTTGTTCCAACTTTGTGTGTGAGAGAGTGTGTCTGTGTTCACAGTGAGTGAGTGTCTGTGTTGACTGTGTGTGTGAGAGAGAGTCTGTCTGTGTTCACTGTGTGTGTGATAGAGTGTGTCTGTGTTCACTGTGTGTCTGTGTTTTTGAGACAGAGTGTGTCTGTGTTCATTGTGTATGTGTGAGTGTGTCTGTGTTCACTGTGTGTGTGTGTGTGTGTGAGATAAGAGTGTGTCTGAGTTCACTGTGTAAGTGAGAGAGAGTTTGTCTATATTCATTGTGTGTGTGAGACAGTGTGTCTTTGTTCACTGTTTGTGTCTGTGAGTGTGTCTTTGTTCCAACTGTGTGTGTGAGAGAGCGTGTCTTTGTTCACTGTGCGTGTGTGTGAAATAGTGCTTATGTGTTCACTGTGTTTATTAGACTGTGTGTGTGTTCATTGTGAGTGCTTGAGCGAGTCTGTCTGTATTCACTGTGTGTGTGTGAGAGAGTGTGTCTCTGTTCACTGTGTGTGTGGGAGAATGTGTCTGTGTTCATTCTGTGTGTAGGTGAGTGAGGGTGGCTGTGTTCACAGTTTGTGCCTGTGAGAGTGTGCCTGTGTTCACTGTGTGTGTCAGAGAGTATGCCTGTGTTCACTGTGTGTGTGTGTGTGTGTGTGTGTGTGTGTCTGTGAGAGACAGAGTGTCTGTGTTCACAGTGTCTGTGTGAGAGATTGTGTCTGTATTCATTGTGTGTGTGTGTGTGTGTGTGTGTGTGTGTGTGTGTGTGTGTCAGGGAGTGTGTCTGTGTTCACTGTGTGTGTGTGAGAGAGTGTTGCTGCGCTGACTGTGTGTGAGAGAGAGAGTGTGTCTGTGTTCACTGTGTGTGTGTGTGAGGTAGTATGTCTGTGTTCACTGTGTGTGTCAGAGATTGTGTCTGTGTTTACTGTGTGTGTGTGAGAGAGTGTGTCTCTGTTCACTGTGTGTGTGTGAGATAGTGTGTCTGTGTTCACTGTGTGCGTGTGAGATAGTGTGTCTGTGTTCACTGCGTATGTGTGAGATTGTGTCTGTATTCATTGTGTGTGTGTGTGAGAGAGCGTGTGCCTGTGTTCACTGTGTGTGTGACAGAGAGTGTATCTATGTTCAGTGTGTGTGTGAAAGAGTGTGCCTGTGTTCACTGATTCTGTGTGTGTGAAAGTGTGCTTCTGTGTTCACTGTGTGCTTGACAGGCAGTGTGTCTCTCTTCACAGCGTGTGTGTGTGTGTGGATGAGTGCTTCTGTGTTCACTGTGTGTGCGTGTGTGGGAGTGTGTCTTTGTTCCAACTTTGTGTGTGAGAGAGTGTGTCTGTGTTCACAGTGAGTGTGTGTCTTTGTTGACTGTGTGTGTGAGAGAGAGTCTGTCTGTGTTCACTGTGTGTGTGATAGAGTGTGTCTGTGTTCACTGTGTGTCTGTGTTTTTGAGACAGAGTGTGTCTGTGTTCATTGTGTATGTGTGAGTGTGTCTGTGTTCACTGTGTGTGTGTGTGTGTGTGTGTGTGTGTGTGTGAGATAGAGTGTGTCTGAGTTCACTGTGTAAGTGAGAGAGAGTTTGTCTATATTCATTGTGTGTGTGAGACAGTGTGTCTTTGTTCACTGTTTGTGTCTGTGAGTGTGTCTTTGTTCCAACTGTGTGTGAGAGAGAGCGTGTCTTTGTTCACTGTGCGTGTGTGTGAAATAGTGCTTATGTGTTCACTGTGTTTATTAGACTGTGTGTGCGTTCATTGTGTGTGCTTGAGCGAGTCTGTCTGTGTTCACTGTGTGTGTGTGAGAGAGTGTGTCTCTGTTCACTGTGTGTGTGGGAGAATGTGTCTGTGTTCATTCTGTGTGTAGGTGAGTGAGGGTGGCTGTGTTCACTGTTTGTGCCTGTGAGAGTGTGTCTGTGTTCACTGTGTGTGTGAGAGAGTATGCCTGTGTTCACTGTGTGTGTGTGTGTGTGTGTGTGTGTGTGTATGTGTGTGTGTCTGTGAGAGAGAGTGTGTCTGTGTTCACAGTGTGTGTGTGAGAGTGTGTCTGTGTTCACCGTGTGTGTGTGTGAGAGAGTGTGTCTGTTTTCAGTGTGTGTGTGTCAGGGAGTGTGTCTGTGTGCACTGTGTGTGTGTGAGTATGTCTGTGTTCACAGTGTGTGTGTGAGAGTGTGCCTGTGTTCACTGTGTGTGTGACAGAGAGTGTATCTGTGTTCAGTGTGTGATAGAGTGTGTCTGTGTTCACTGTGTGTGTGAGAGAGAGTGTTGCTGCGCTGACTGTGTGTGAGAGAGAGAGTGTGTCTGTGTTCACTGTGTGTGTGTGTGAGGTAGTATGTCTGTGTTCACTGTGTGTGTCAGAGATTGTGTCTGTGTTTACTGTGTGTGTGTGAGAGAGTGTGTCTCTGTTCACTGTGTGTGTGTGAGATAGTGTGTCTGTGTTCACTGTGTGCGTGTGAGATAGTGTGTCTGTGTTCACTGCGTATGTGTGAGATTGTGTCTGTATTCATTGTGTGTGTGTGAGAGAGAGCGTGTGCCTGTGTTCACTGTGTGTGTGACAGAGAGTGTATCTATGTTCAGTGTGTGTGTGAAAGAGTGTGCCTGTGTTCACTGATTCTGTGTGTGTGAAAGTGTGCTTCTGTGTTCACTGTGTGCTTGACAGGCAGTGTGTCTCTCTTCACAGTGTGTGTGTGTGTGTGGATGAGTGCTTCTGTGTTCACTGTGTGTGCGTGTGTGGGAGTGTGTCTTTGTTCCAACTTTGTGTGTGAGAGAGTGTGTCTGTGTTCACAGTGAGTGTGTGTCTGTGTTGACTGTGTGTGTGAGAGAGAGTCTGTCTGTGTTCACTGTGTGTGTGATAGAGTGTGTCTGTGTTCACTGTGTGTGTGTGTTTTTGAGAGAGAGTGTGTCTGTGTTCATTGTGTATGTGTGAGTGTGTCTGTGTTCACTGTGTGTGTGTGTGTGAGATAGAGTGTGTCTGAGTTCACTGTGTAAGTGAGAGAGAGTTTGTCTATATTCATTGTGTGTGTGAGACAGTGTGTCTTTGTTCACTGTTTGTGTCTGTGAGTGTGTCTTTGTTCCAACTGTGTGTGAGAGAGGGCGTGTCTTTGTTCACTGTGCGTGTGTGTGAAATAGTGCTTATGTGTTCACTGTGTTTATTAGACTGTGTGTGCGTTCATTGTGTGTGCTTGAGCGAGTCTGTCTGTATTCACTGTGTGTGTGTGAGAGAGTGTGTCTCTGTTCACTGTGTGTGTGGGAGAATGTGTCTGTGTTCATTCTGTGTGTAGGTGAGTGAGGGTGGCTGTGTTCACTGTTTGTGCCTGTGAGAGTGTGTCTGTGTTCACTGTGTGTGTGAGAGAGTATGCCTGTGTTCACTGTGTGTGTGTGTGTGTGTGTGTGTGTATGTGTGTGTGTCTGTGAGAGAGAGTCTGTCTGTGTTCATTGTGTGTGTGTGTGATAGAGTGTGTCTGTGTTCACTGTGTGTGTGTCAGTGAAGATGTGTCTGTGTTAACTGTGTGTGTGTTTGTGAGAGAGAGTGTGTCTGTGTTGGCTGTGTATGTGTGTGTGTCTGTGTTCACTGTGTGTGTGTGTGTGTGTGTGTGTGTGTGTGTGAGAGAGAGTGTGTCTGAGTTCACTGTGTATGTGAGAGAGAGAGTTTGTCTATATTCATTGTGTGTGTGAGAGAGTGAGTCTTTGTTCACTGTTTGCGTTTGTGAGTGTGTCTTTGTTCCAACTGTGTGTGTGAGAGAGCGTGTCTTTGTTCACTGTGCGTGTGTGTGAAATAGTGCTTATGTTTTCACTGTGTTTAGTAGACTGTGTGTGTGTTCATTGTGTGTGCTTGAGCGAGTGTGTCTGTATTCACTGTGTGTGTGAGAGAGTGTGTCTCTGTTCACTGTGTGTGTGGGAGAATGTGTCTGTGTTCACTCTGTGTGTATGTGAGTGAGGGTGGCTGTGTTCACTGTTTGTGTCTGTGAGAGTGTGCCTGTGTTCACTGTGTGTGTCAGAGAGTATGCCTGTGTTCACTGTGTGTGTGTGTGTATGTGTGTGTCTGTGAGAGACAGAGTGTCTGTGTTCACAGTGTCTGTGTGAGAGATTGTGTCTGTATTCATTGTGTGTGTGTGTGTGTGTGTGTGTGTGTGTGTCAGGGAGTGTGTCTGTGTTCACTGTGTGTGTGTGAGAGAGTGTTGCTGCGCTGACTGTGTGTGAGAGAGAGAGTGTGTCTGTGTTCACTGTGTGTGTGTGTGAGGTAGTATGTCTGTGTTCACTGTGTGTGTCAGAGATTGTGTCTGTGTTTACTGTGTGTGTGTGAGAGAGTGTGTCTCTGTTCACTGTGTGTGTGTGAGATAGTGTGTCTGTGTTCACTGTGTGCGTGTGAGATAGTGTGTCTGTGTTCACTGCGTATGTGTGAGATTGTGTCTGTATTCATTGTGTGTGTGTGTGAGAGAGCGTGTGCCTGTGTTCACTGTGTGTGTGACAGAGAGTGTATCTATGTTCAGTGTGTGTGTGAAAGAGTGTGCCTGTGTTCACTGATTCTGTGTGTGTGAAAGTGTGCTTCTGTGTTCACTGTGTGCTTGACAGGCAGTGTTTCTCTCTTCACAGCGTGTGTGTGTGTGTGGATGAGTGCTTCTGTGTTCACTGTGTGTGCGTGTGTGGGAGTGTGTCTTTGTTCCAACTTTGTGTGTGAGAGAGTGTGTCTGTGTTCACAGTGAGTGTGTGTCTGTGTTGACTGTGTGTGTGAGAGAGAGTCTGTCTGTGTTCACTGTGTGTGTGATAGAGTGTGTCTGTGTTCACTGTGTGTGTGTGTTTTTGAGAGAGAGTGTGTCTGTGTTCATTGTGTATGTGTGAGTGTGTCTGTGTTCACTGTGTGTGTGTGTGTGTGTGTGTGTGTGTGTGTGTGAGATAGAGTGTGTCTGAGTTCACTGTGTAAGTGAGAGAGAGTTTGTCTATATTCATTGTGTGTGTGAGACAGTGTGTCTTTGTTCACTGTTTGTGTCTGTGAGTGTGTCTTTGTTCCAACTGTGTGTGAGAGAGAGCGTGTCTTTGTTCACTGTGCGTGTGTGTGAAATAGTGCTTATGTGTTCACTGTGTTTATTAGACTGTGTGTGCGTTCATTGTGTGTGCTTGAGCGAGTCTGTCTGTATTCACTGTGTGTGTGTGAGAGAGTGTGTCTCTGTTCACTGTGTGTGTGGGAGAATGTGTCTGTGTTCATTCTGTGTGTAGGTGAGTGAGGGTGGCTGTGTTCACTGTTTGTGCCTGTGAGAGTGTGTCTGTGTTCACTGTGTGTGTGAGAGAGTATGCCTGTGTTCACTGTGTGTGTGTGTGTGTGTGTGTGTGTGTATGTGTGTGTGTCTGTGAGAGAGAGTGTGTCTGTGTTCACAGTGTGTGTGTGAGAGTGTGTCTGTGTTCACCGTGTGTGTGTGTGAGAGAGTGTGTGTGAGAGAGTGTGTCTGTTTTCAGTGTGTGTGTGTCAGGGAGTGTGTCTGTGTGCACTGTGTGTGTGTGAGTATGTCTGTGTTCACAGTGTGTGTGTGAGAGTGTGCCTGTGTTCACTGTGTGTGTGACAGAGAGTGTATCTGTGTTCAGTGTGTGATAGAGTGTGTCTGTGTTCACTGTGTGTGTGAGAGAGAGTGTTGCTGCGCTGACTGTGTGTGAGAGAGAGAGTGTGTCTGTGTTCACTGTGTGTGTGTGTGAGGTAGTATGTCTGTGTTCACTGTGTGTGTCAGAGATTGTGTCTGTGTTTACTGTGTGTGTGTGAGAGAGTGTGTCTCTGTTCACTGTGTGTGTGTGAGATAGTGTGTCTGTGTTCACTGTGTGCGTGTGAGATAGTGTGTCTTGTTCACTGCGTATGTGTGAGATTGTGTCTGTATTCATTGTGTGTGTGTGTGAGAGAGCGTGTGCCTGTGTTCACTGTGTGTGTGACAGAGAGTGTATCTATGTTCAGTGTGTGTGTGAAAGAGTGTGCCTGTGTTCACTGATTCTGTGTGTGTGAAAGTGTGCTTCTGTGTTCACTGTGTGCTTGACAGGCAGTGTGTCTCTCTTCACAGCGTGTGTGTGTGTGTGTGGATGAGTGCTTCTGTGTTCACTGTGTGTGCGTGTGTGGGAGTGTGTCTTTGTTCCAACTTTGTGTGTGAGAGAGTGTGTCTGTGTTCACAGTGAGTGTGTGTCTGTGTTGACTGTGTGTGTGAGAGAGAGTCTGTCTGTGTTCACTGTGTGTGTGATAGAGTGTGTCTGTGTTCACTGTGTGTGTGTGTTTTTGAGACAGAGTGTGTCTGTGTTCATTGTGTGTGTGTGAGTGTGTCTGTGTTCACTGTGTGTGTGTGTGTGAGAGATAGAGTGTGTCTGAGTTCACTGTGTAAGTGAGAGAGAGTTTGTCTATATTCATTGTGTGTGTGAGACAGTGTGTCTTTGTTCACTGTTTGTGTCTGTGAGTGTGTCTTTGTTCCAACTGTGTGTGAGAGAGAGCGTGTCTTTGTTCACTGTGCGTGTGTGTGAAATAGTGCTTATGTGTTCACTGTGTTATTAGACTGTGTGTGCGTTCATTGTGTGTGCTTGAGCGAGTCTGTCTGTATTCACTGTGTGTGTGTGAGAGAGTGTGTCTCTGTTCACTGTGTGTGTGGGAGAATGTGTCTGTGTTCATTCTGTGTGTAGGTGAGTGAGGGTGGCTGTGTTCACTGTTTGTGCCTGTGAGAGTGTGTCTGTGTTCACTGTGTGTGTGAGAGAGTATGCCTGTGTTCACTGTGTGTGTGTGTGTGTGTGTGTGTGTGTGTATGTGTGTGTGTCTGTGAGAGAGAGTGTGTCTGTGTTCACCGTGTGTGTGTGAGAGTGTGTAGTGTTCACCGTGTGTGTGTGTGAGAGAGTGTGTGTGAGAGAGTGTGTCTGTTTTCAGTGTGTGTGTGTCAGGGAGTGTGTCTGTGTGCACTGTGTGTGTGTGAGTATGTCTGTGTTCACAGTGTGTGTGTGAGAGTGTGCCTGTGTTCACTGTGTGTGTGACAGAGAGTGTATCTGTGTTCAGTGTGTGATAGAGTGTGTCTGTGTTCACTGTGTGTGTGAGAGAGAGTGTTGCTGCGCTGACTGTGTGTGAGAGAGAGAGTGTGTCTGTGTTCACTGTGTGTGTGTGTGAGGTAGTATGTCTGTGTTCACTGTGTGTGTCAGAGATTGTGTCTGTGTTTAGTGTGTGTGTGTGAGAGAGTGTGTCTCTGTTCACTGTGTGTGTGTGAGATAGTGTGTCTGTGTTCACTGTGTGCGTGTGAGATAGTGTGTCTGTGTTCACTGCGTATGTGTGAGATTGTGTCTGTATTCATTGTGTGTGTGTGTGAGAGAGCGTGTGCCTGTGTTCACTGTGTGTGTGACAGAGAGTGTATCTATGTTCAGTGTGTGTGTGAAAGAGTGTGCCTGTGTTCACTGATTCTGTGTGTGTGAAAGTGTGCTTCTGTGTTCACTGTGTGCTTGAGAGGCAGTGTGTCTCTCTTCACAGCGTGTGTGTGTGTGTGGATGAGTGCTTCTGTGTTCACTGTGTGTGCGTGTGTGGGAGTGTGTCTTTGTTCCAACTTTGTGTGTGAGAGAGTGTGTCTGTGTTCACAGTGAGTGTGTGTCTGTGTTGACTGTGTGTGTGAGAGAGAGTCTGTCTGTGTTTACTGTGTGTGTGATAGAGTGTGTCTGTGTTCACTGTGTGTGTGTGTTTTTGAGAGAGAGTGTGTCTGTGTTCATTGTGTATGTGTGAGTGTGTCTGTGTTCACTGTGTGTGTGTGTGTGTGTGTGTGTGTGAGATAGAGTGTGTCTGAGTTCACTGTGTAAGTGAGAGAGAGTTTGTCTATATTCATTGTGTGTGTGAGACAGTGTGTCTTTGTTCACTGTTTGTGTCTGTGAGTGTGTCTTTGTTCCAACTGTGTGTGTGAGAGAGCGTGTCTTTGTTCACTGTGCGTGTGTGTGAAATAGTGCTTATGTGTTCACTGTGTTTATTAGACTGTGTGTGCGTTCATTGTGTGTGCTTGAGCGAGTCTGTCTGTATTCAGTGTGTGTGTGAGAGAGTGTGTCTCTGTTCACTGTGTGTGTGGGAGAATGTGTCTGTGTTCATTCTGTGTGTAGCTGAGTGAGGGTGGCTGTGTTCACTGTTTGTGCCTGTGAGAGTGTGTCTGTGTTCACTGTGTGTGTGAGAGAGTATGCCTGTGTTCACTGAGTGTGTGTGTGTGTGTGTGTGTGTATGTGTGTGTGTCTGTGAGAGAGAGAGAGTGTGTCTGTGTTCACAGTGTGTGTGTGAGAGTGTGTCTGTGTTCACCGTGTGTGTGTGTGAGAGAGTGTGTGTGAGAGAGTGTGTCTGTTTTCAGTGTGTGTGTGTCAGGGAGTGTGTCTGTGTGCACTGTGTGTGTGTGAGTATGTCTGTGTTCACAGTGTGTGTGTGAGAGTGTGTCTGTGTTCACTGTGTGTGTGTGTGTGTGAGAGAGTGTGTCTGTGTTCACTGTGAGTGAGAGATTGTCTGTGTTGACTGTGTGTGTGAGAGAGAGTCTGTCTGTGTTCATTGTGTGTGTGTGTGATAGAGTGTGTCTGTGTTCACTGTGTGTGTGGCAGTGAAGATGTGTCTGTGTTAACTGTGTGTGTGTTTGTGAGAGAGAGTGTGTCTGTGTTGGCTGTGTATGTGTGTGTGTCTGTGTTCACTGTGTGTGTGTGTGTGTGTGTGTGTGTGTGAGAGAGAGTGTGTCTGAGGTCACTGTGTATGTGAGAGAGAGAGTTTGTCTATATTCATTGTGTGTGTGAGAGAGTGAGTCTTTGTTCACTGTTTGCGTTTGTGAGTGTGTCTTTGTTCCAACTGTGTGTGTGAGAGAGCGTGTCTTTGTTCACTGTGCGTGTGTGTGAAATAGTGCTTATGTTTTCACTGTGTTTAGTAGACTGTGTGTGTGTTCATTGTGTGTGCTTGAGCGAGTGTGTCTGTATTCACTGTGTGTGTGAGAGAGTGTGTCTCTGTTCACTGTGTGTGTGGGAGAATGTGTCTGTGTTCACTCTGTGTGTATGTGAGTGAGGGTGGCTGTGTTCACTGTTTGTGTCTGTGAGAGTGTGCCTGTGTTCACTGTGTGTGTCAGAGAGTATGCCTGTGTTCACTGTGTGTGTGTGTGTGTGTGTCTGTGAGAGACAGAGTGTCTGTGTTCACAGTGTCTGTGTGAGAGATTGTGTCTGTATTCATTGTGTGTGTGTGTGTGTGTGTGTGTGTGTGTGTGTCAGGGAGTGTCTCTGTGTTCACTGTGTGTGTGAGAGAGAGTGTTGCTGCGCTGACTGTGTGTGAGAGAGAGAGTGTGTCTGTGTTCACTGTGTGTGTGTGTGAGGTAGTATGTCTGTGTTCACTGTGTGTGTCAGAGATTGTGTCTGTGTTTACTGTGTGTGTGTGAGAGAGTGTGTCTCTGTTCACTGTGTGTGTGTGAGATAGTGTGTCTGTGTTCACTGTGTGCGTGTGAGATAGTGTGTCTGTGTTCACTGCGTATGTGTGAGATTGTGTCTGTATTCATTGTGTGTGTGTGTGAGAGAGCATGTGCCTGTGTTCACTGTGTGTGTGACAGAGAGTGTATCTATGTTCAGTGTGTGTGTGAAAGAGTGTGCCTGTGTTCACTGATTCTGTGTGTGTGAAAGTGTGCTTCTGTGTTCACTGTGTGCTTGAGAGGCAGTGTGTCTCTCTTCACAGCGTGTGTGTGTGTGTGGATGAGTGCTTCTGTGTTCACTGTGTGTGCGTGTGTGGGAGTGTGTCTTTGTTCCAACTTTGTGTGTGAGAGAGTGTGTCTGTGTTCACAGTGAGTGAGTGTCTGTGTTGACTGTGTGTGTGAGAGAGAGTCTGTCTGTGTTCACTGTGTGTGTGATAGAGTGTGTCTGTGTTCACTGTGTGTCTGTGTTTTTGAGACAGAGTGTGTCTGTGTTCATTGTGTATGTGTGAGTGTGTCTGTGTTCACTGTGTGTGTGTGTGTGTGTGAGATAAGAGTGTGTCTGAGTTCACTGTGTAAGTGAGAGAGAGTTTGTCTATATTCATTGTGTGTGTGAGACAGTGTGTCTTTGTTCACTGTTTGTGTCTGTGAGTGTGTCTTTGTTCCAACTGTGTGTGTGAGAGAGCGTGTCTTTGTTCACTGTGCGTGTGTGTGAAATAGTGCTTATGTGTTCACTGTGTTTATTAGACTGTGTGTGTGTTCATTGTGTGTGCTTGAGCGAGTCTGTCTGTATTCACTGTGTGTGTGTGAGAGAGTGTGTCTCTGTTCACTGTGTGTGTGGGAGAATGTGTCTGTGTTCATTCTGTGTGTAGGTGAGTGAGGGTGGCTGTGTTCACAGTTTGTGCCTGTGAGAGTGTGTCTGTGTTCACTGTGTGTGTGAGAGAGTATGCCTGTGTTCACTGTGTGTGTGTGTGTGTGTGTGTGTGTGTGTGTGTGTGTGTATGTGTGTGTGTCTGTGAGAGAGAGAGAGTGTGTCTGTGTTCACAGTGTGTGTGTGAGAGTGTGTCTGTGTTCACCGTGTGTGTGTGTGAGAGAGTGTGTGTGAGAGAGTGTGTCTGTTTTCAGTGTGTGTGTGTCAGGGAGTGTGTCTGTGTGCACTGTGTGTGTGTGAGTATGTCTGTGTTCACAGTGTGTGTGTGAGAGTGTGTCTGTGTTCACCGTGTGTGTGTGTGAGAGAGTGTGTCTGTGTTCACTGTGAGTGAGAGATTGTCTGTGTTGACTGTGTGTGTGAGAGAGAGTCTGTCTGTGTTCATTGTGTGTGTGTGTGATAGAGTGTGTCTGTGTTCACTGTGTGTGTGTCAGTGAAGATGTGTCTGTGTTAACTGTGTGTGTGTTTGTGAGAGAGAGTGTGTCTGTGTTGGCTGTGTATGTGTGTGTGTCTGTGTTCACTGTGTGTGTGTGTGTGTGTGTGTGTGAGAGAGAGAGTGTGTCTGAGTTCACTGTGTATGTGAGAGAGAGAGTTTGTCTATATTCATTGTGTGTGTGAGAGAGTGAGTCTTTGTTCACTGTTTGCGTTTGTGAGTGTGTCTTTGTTCCAACTGTGTGTGTGAGAGAGCGTGTCTTTGTTCACTGTGCGTGTGTGTGAAATAGTGCTTATGTTTTCACTGTGTTTAGTAGACTGTGTGTGTGTTCATTGTGTGTGCTTGAGCGAGTGTGTCTGTATTCACTGTGTGTGTGAGAGAGTGTGTCTCTGTTCACTGTGTGTGTGGGAGAATGTGTCTGTGTTCACTCTGTGTGTATGTGAGTGAGGGTGGCTGTGTTCACTGTTTGTGTCTGTGAGAGTGTGCCTGTGTTCACTGTGTGTGTCAGAGAGTATGCCTGTGTTCACTGTGTGTGTGTGTGTGTGTGTGTCTGTGAGAGACAGAGTGTCTGTGTTCACAGTGTCTGTGTGAGAGATTGTGTCTGTATTCATTGTGTGTGTGTGTGTGTGTGTGTGTGTGTGTCAGGGAGTGTCTCTGTGTTCACTGTGTGTGTGAGAGAGAGTGTTGCTGCGCTGACTGTGTGTGAGAGAGAGAGTGTGTCTGTGTTCACTGTGTGTGTGTGTGAGGTAGTATGTCTGTGTTCACTGTGTGTGTCAGAGATTGTGTCTGTGTTTACTGTGTGTGTGTGAGAGAGTGTGTCTCTGTTCACTGTGTGTGTGTGAGATAGTGTGTCTGTGTTCACTGTGTGCGTGTGAGATAGTGTGTCTGTGTTCACTGCGTATGTGTGAGATTGTGTCTGTATTCATTGTGTGTGTGTGTGAGAGAGCATGTGCCTGTGTTCACTGTGTGTGTGACAGAGAGTGTATCTATGTTCAGTGTGTGTGTGAAAGAGTGTGCCTGTGTTCACTGATTCTGTGTGTGTGAAAGTGTGCTTCTGTGTTCACTGTGTGCTTGAGAGGCAGTGTGTCTCTCTTCACAGCGTGTGTGTGTGTGTGGATGAGTGCTTCTGTGTTCACTGTGTGTGCGTGTGTGGGAGTGTGTCTTTGTTCCAACTTTGTGTGTGAGAGAGTGTGTCTGTGTTCACAGTGAGTGAGTGTCTGTGTTGACTGTGTGTGTGAGAGAGAGTCTGTCTGTGTTCACTGTGTGTGTGATAGAGTGTGTCTGTGTTCACTGTGTGTCTGTGTTTTTGAGACAGAGTGTGTCTGTGTTCATTGTGTATGTGTGAGTGTGTCTGTGTTCACTGTGTGTGTGTGTGTGTGTGAGATAAGAGTGTGTCTGAGTTCACTGTGTAAGTGAGAGAGAGTTTGTCTATATTCATTGTGTGTGTGCGACAGTGTGTCTTTGTTCACTGTTTGTGTCTGTGAGTGTGTCTTTGTTCCAACTGTGTGTGTGAGAGAGCGTGTCTTTGTTCACTGTGCGTGTGTGTGAAATAGTGCTTATGTGTTCACTGTGTTTATTAGACTGTGTGTGTGTTCATTGTGAGTGCTTGAGCGAGTCTGTCTGTATTCACTGTGTGTGTGTGAGAGAGTGTGTCTCTGTTCACTGTGTGTGTGGGAGAATGTGTCTGTGTTCATTCTGTGTGTAGGTGAGTGAGGGTGGCTGTGTTCACAGTTTGTGCCTGTGAGAGTGTGCCTGTGTTCACTGTGTGTGTGAGAGAGTATGCCTGTGTTCACTGTGTGTGTGTGTGTGTGTGTGTGTGTGTGTGTGTGTATGTGTGTGTGTCTGTGAGAGAGAGAGAGTGTGTCTGTGTTCACAGTGTGTGTGTGAGAGTGTGTCTGTGTTCACCGTGTGTGTGTGTGAGAGAGTGTGTGTGAGAGAGTGTGTCTGTTTTCAGTGTGTGTGTGTCAGGGAGTGTGTCTGTGTGCACTGTGTGTGTGTGAGTATGTCTGTGTTCACAGTGTGTGTGTGAGAGTGTGTCTGTGTTCACCGTGTGTGTGTGTGAGAGAGTGTGTCTGTGTTCACTGTGAGTGAGAGATTGTCTGTGTTGACTGTGTGTGTGAGAGAGAGTCTGTCTGTGTTCATTGTGTGTGTGTGTGATAGAGTGTGTCTGTGTTCACTGTGTGTGTGTCAGTGAAGATGTGTCTGTGTTAACTGTGTGTGTGTTTGTGAGAGAGAGTGTGTCTGTGTTGGCTGTGTATGTGTGTGTGTCTGTGTTCACTGTGTGTGTGTGTGTGTGTGTGTGTGTGTGTGTGTGTGAGAGAGAGAGTGTGTCTGAGTTCACTGTGTATGTGAGAGAGAGAGTTTGTCTATATTCATTGTGTGTGTGAGAGAGTGAGTCTTTGTTCACTGTTTGCGTTTGTGAGTGTGTCTTTGTTCCAACTGTGTGTGTGAGAGAGCGTGTCTTTGTTCACTGTGCGTGTGTGTGAAATAGTGCTTATGTTTTCACTGTGTTTAGTAGACTGTGTGTGTGTTCATTGTGTGTGCTTGAGCGAGTGTGTCTGTATTCACTGTGTGTGTGGGAGAATGTGTCTGTGTTCACTCTGTGTGTATGTGAGTGAGGGTGGCTGTGTTCACTGTGTGTGTCTGTGAGAGTGTGCCTGTGTTCACTGTGTGTGTCAGAGAGTATGCCTGTGTTCACTGTGTGTGTGTGTGTCTGTGAGAGACAGAGTGTCTGTGTTCACAGTGTCTGTGTGAGAGATTGTGTCTGTATTCATTGTGTGTGTGTGTGTGTGTCAGGGAGTGTGTCTGTGTTCACTGTGTGTGTGAGAGAGAGTGTTGCTGCGCTGACTGTGTGTGAGAGAGAGAGTGTGTCTGTGTTCACTGTGTGTGTGTGTGAGGTAGTATGTCTGTGTTCACTGTGTGTGTCAGAGATTGTGTCTGTGTTTACTGTGTGTGTGTGAGATAGTGTGTCTGTGTTCACTGTGTGCGTGTGAGATAGTGTGTCTGTGTTCACTGCGTATGTGTGAGATTGTGTCTGTATTCATTGTGTGTGTGTGTGAGAGAGAGCGTGTGCCTGTGTTCACTGTGTGTGTGACAGAGAGTGTATCTATGTTCAGTGTGTGTGTGAAAGAGTGTGCCTGTGTTCACTGATTCTGTGTGTGTGAAAGTGTGCTTCTGTGTTCACTGTGTGCTTGACAGGCAGTGTGTCTCTCTTCACAGCGTGTGTGTGTGTGTGGATGAGTGCTTCTGTGTTCACTGTGTGTGCGTGTGTGGGAGTGTGTCTTTGTTCCAACTTTGTGTGTGAGAGAGTGTGTCTGTGTTCACAGTGTGTGTGATAGAGTGTGTCTGTGTTCACTGTGTGTCTGTGTTTTTGAGACAGAGTGTGTCTGTGTTCATTGTGTATGTGTGAGTGTGTCTGTGTTCACTGTGTGTGTGTGTGTGTGTGAGATAGAGTGTGTCTGAGTTCACTGTGTAAGTGAGAGAGAGTTTGTCTATATTCATTGTGTGTGCGAGACAGTGTGTCTTTGTTCACTGTTTGTGTCTGTGAGTGTGCCTTTGTTCCAGCTGTGTGTGTGAGAGAGCGTGTCTTTGTTCACTGGGCGTGTGTGTGAAATAGTGCTTATGTGTTCACTGTGTTTATTAGACTGTGTGTGCGTTCATTGTGTGTGCTTGAGCGAGTCTGTCTGTATTCACTGTGTGTGTGTGAGAGAGTGTGTCTCTGTTCACTGTGTGTGTGGGAGAATGTGTCTGTGTTCATTCTGTGTGTAGGTGAGTGAGGGTGGCTGTGTTCACTGTTTGTGCCTGTGAGAGTGTGTCTGTGTTCACTGTGTGTGTGAGAGAGTATGCCTGTGTTCACTGTGTGTGTGTGTGTGTGTGTGTGTGTGTGTGTGTGTATGTGTGTGTGTCTGTGAGAGAGAGAGAGTGTGTCTGTGTTCACAGTGTGTGTGTGAGAGTGTGTCTGTGTTCACCGTGTGTGTGTGTGAGAGAGTGTGTGTGAGAGAGTGTGTCTGTTTTCAGTGTGTGTGTGTCAGGGAGTGTGTCTGTGTGCACTGTGTGTGTGTGAGTATGTCTGTGTTCACAGTGTGTGTGTGAGAGTGTGTCTGTGTTCACCGTGTGTGTGTGAGAGAGTGTGTCTGTGTTCACTGTGAGTGAGAGATTGTCTGTGTTGACTGTGTGTGTGAGAGAGAGTCTGTCTGTGTTCATTGTGTGTGTGTGTGATAGAGTGTGTCTGTGTTCACTGTGTGTGTGTCAGTGAAGATGTGTCTGTGTTAACTGTGTGTGTGTTTGTGAGAGAGAGTGTGTCTGTGTTGGCTGTGTATGTGTGTGTGTCTGTGTTCACTGTGTGTGTGTGTGTGTGTGTGTGTGTGTGTGTGTGAGAGAGAGTGTGTCTGAGTTCACTGTGTATGTGAGAGAGAGAGTTTGTCTATATTCATTGTGTGTGTGAGAGAGTGAGTCTTTGTTCACTGTTTGCGTTTGTGAGTGTGTCTTTGTTCCAACTGTGTGTGTGAGAGAGCGTGTCTTTGTTCACTGTGCGTGTGTGTGAAATAGTGCTTATGTTTTCACTGTGTTTAGTAGACTGTGTGTGTGTTCATTGTGTGTGCTTGAGCGAGTGTGTCTGTATTCACTGTGTGTGTGAGAGAGTGTGTCTCTGTTCACTGTGTGTGTGGGAGAATGTGTCTGTGTTCACTCTGTGTGTATGTGAGTGAGGGTGGCTGTGTTCACTGTTTGTGTCTGTGAGAGTGTGCCTGTGTTCACTGTGTGTGTCAGAGAGTATGCCTGTGTTCACTGTGTGTGTGTGTGTGTGTGTGTGTCTGTGAGAGACAGAGTGTCTGTGTTCACAGTGTCTGTGTGAGAGATTGTGTCTGTATTCATTGTGTGTGTGTGTGTGTGTGTGTGTGTGTGTCAGGGAGTGTGTCTGTGTTCACTGTGTGTGTGAGAGAGAGTGTTGCTGCGCTGACTGTGTGTGTGAGAGAGAGTGTGTCTGTGTTCACTGTGTGTGTGTGTGAGGTAGTATGTCTGTGTTCACTGTGTGTGTCAGAGATTGTGTCTGTGTTTACTGTGTGTGTGTGAGAGAGTGTGTCTCTGTTCACTGTGTGTGTGTGAGGTAGTGTGTCTGTGTTCACTGTGTGCGTGTGAGATAGTGTGTCTGTGTTCACTGCGTATGTGTGAGATTGTGTCTGTATTCATTGTGTGTGTGTGTGAGAGAGCGTGTGCCTGTGTTCACTGTGTGTGTGACAGAGAGTGTATCTATGTTCAGTGTGTGTGTGAAAGAGTGTGCCTGTGTTCACTGATTCTGTGTGTGTGAAAGTGTGCTTCTGTGTTCACTGTGTGCTTGACAGGCAGTGTGTCTCTCTTCACAGCGTGTGTGTGTGTGTGTGGATGAGTGCTTCTGTGTTCACTGTGTGTGCGTGTGTGGGAGTGTGTCTTTGTTCCAACTTTGTGTGTGAGAGAGTGTGTCTGTGTTCACAGTGAGTGTGTGTCTGTGTTGACTGTGTGTGTGAGAGAGAGTCTGTCTGTGTTCACTGTGTGTGTGATAGAGTGTGTCTGTGTTCACTGTGTGTGTGTGTTTTTGAGAGAGAGTGTGTCTGTGTTCATTGTGTATGTGTGAGTGTGTCTGTGTTCACTGTGTGTGTGTGTGTGTGTGTGTGTGTGTGTGTGTGAGATAGAGTGTGTCTGAGTTCACTGTGTAAGTGAGAGAGAGTTTGTCTATATTCATTGTGTGTGTGAGACAGTGTGTCTTTGTTCACTGTTTGTGTCTGTGAGTGTGTCTTTGTTCCAACTGTGTGTGAGAGAGAGCGTGTCTTTGTTCACTGTGTGTGTGTGTGAAATAGTGCTTATGTGTTCACTGTGTTTATTAGACTGTGTGTGCGTTCATTGTGTGTGCTTGAGCGAGTCTGTCTGTATTCACTGTGTGTGTGTGAGAGAGTGTGTCTCTGTTCACTGTGTGTGTGGGAGAATGTGTCTGTGTTCATTCTGTGTGTAGGTGAGTGAGGGTGGCTGTGTTCACTGTTTGTGCCTGTGAGAGTGTGTCTGTGTTCACTGTGTGTGTGAGAGAGTATGCCTGTGTTCACTGTGTGTGTGTGTGTGTGTGTGTGTGTGTGTGTGTGTGTGTATGTGTGTGTGTCTGTGAGAGAGAGTGTGTCTGTGTTCACAGTGTGTGTGTGAGAGTGTGTCTGTGTTCACCGTGTGTGTGTGTGTGAGAGAGTGTGTGTGAGAGAGTGTGTCTGTTTTCAGTGTGTGTGTGTCAGGGAGTGTGTCTGTGTTCACTGTGTGTGTGAGAGAGTATGCCTGTGTTCACTGAATGTGTGTGTGTGTGTGTGTGTGTGTATGTGTGTGTGTCTGTGAGAGAGAGAGAGTGTGTCTGTGTTCACAGTGTGTGTGTGAGAGTGTGTCTGTGTTCACCGTGTGTGTGTGTGAGAGAGTGTGTGTGAGAGAGTGTGTCTGTTTTCAGTGTGTGTGTGTCAGGGAGTGTGTCTGTGTGCACTGTGTGTGTGTGAGTATGTCTGTGTTCACAGTGTGTGTGTGAGAGTGTGTCTGTGTTCACCGTGTGTGTGTGTGAGAGAGTGTGTCTGTGTTCACTGTGAGTGAGAGATTGTCTGTGTTGACTGTGTGTGTGAGAGAGAGTCTGTCTGTGTTCATTGTGTGTGTGTGTGATAGAGTGTGTCTGTGTTCACTGTGTGTGTGGCAGTGAAGATGTGTCTGTGTTCACTGTGTGTGTGTTTGTGAGAGAGAGTGTGTCTGTGTTGGCTGTGTATGTGTGTGTGTCTGTGTTCACTCTGTGTGTATGTGAGTGAGGGTGGCTGTGTTCACTGTTTGTGTCTGTGAGAGTGTGCCTGTGTTCACTGTGTGTGTCAGAGAGTATGCCTGTGTTCACTGTGTGTGTGTGTGTGTGTGTGTGTGTGTGTCTGTGAGAGACAGAGTGTCTGTGTTCACAGTGTCTGTGTGAGAGATTGTGTCTGTATTCATTGTGTGTGTGTGTGTGTGTGTGTGTGTGTGTGTCAGGGAGTGTGTCTGTGTTCACTGTGTGTGTGAGAGATTGTTGCTGCGCTGACTGTGTGTGAGAGAGAGAGTGTGTCTGTGTTCACTGTGTGTGTGTGTGAGGTAGTATGTCTGTGTTCACTGTGTGTGTCAGAAATTGTGTCTGTGTTTACTGTGTGTGTGTGAGAGAGTGTGTCTCTGTTCACTGTGTGTGTGTGAGATAGTGTGTCTGTGTTCACTGTGTGCGTGTGAGATAGTGTGTCTGTGTTCACTGCGTATGTGTGAGATTGTGTCTGTATTCATTGTGTGTGTGTGTGAGAGAGCGTGTGCCTGTGTTCACTGTGTGTGTGACAGAGAGTGTATCTATGTTCAGTGTGTGTGTGAAAGAGTGTGCCTGTGTTCACTGATTCTGTGTGTGTGAAAGTGTGCTTCTGTGTTCACTGTGTGCTTGACAGGCAGTGTGTCTCTCTTCACAGCGTGTGTGTGTGTGTGGATGAGTGCTTCTGTGTTCACTGTGTGTGCGTGTGTGGGAGTGTGTCTTTGTTCCAACTTTGTGTGTGAGAGAGTGTGTCTGTGTTCACAGTGAGTGTGTGTCTGTGTTGACTGTGTGTGTGAGAGAGAGTCTGTCTGTGTTCACTGTGTGTGTGATAGAGTGTGTCTGTGTTCACTGTGTGTGTGTGTTTTTGAGAGAGAGTGTGTCTGTGTTCATTGTGTATGTGTGAGTGTGTCTGTGTTCACTGTGTGTGTGTGTGTGTGTGTGTGTGTGAGATAGAGTGTGTCTGAGTTCACTGTGTAAGTGAGAGAGAGTTTGTCTATGTTCATTGTGTGTGTGAGACAGTGTGTCTTTGTTCACTGTTTGTGTCTGTGAGTGTGTCTTTGTTCCAACTGTGTGTGTGAGAGAGCGTGTCTTTGTTCACTGTGCGTGTGTGTGAAATAGTGCTTATGTGTTCACTGTGTTTATTAGACTGTGTGTGCGTTCATTGTGTGTGCTTGAGCGAGTCTGTCTGTGTTCACTGTGTGTGTGTGAGAGAGTGTGTCTCTGTTCACTGTGTGTGTGGGAGAATGTGTCTGTGTTCATTCTGTGTGTAGGTGAGTGAGGGTGGCTGTGTTCACTGTTTGTGCCTGTGAGAGTGTGTCTGTGTTCACTGTGTGTGTGAGAGAGTATGCCTGTGTTCACTGTGTGTGTGTGTGTGTGTGTGTGTATGTGTGTGTGTCTGTGAGAGAGAGTGTGTCTGTGTTCACAGTGTGTGTGTGAGAGTGTGTCTGTGTTCACCGTGTGTGTGTGTGAGAGAGTGTGTGTGAGAGAGTGTGTCTGTTTTCAGTGTGTGTGTGTCAGGGAGTGTGTCTGTGTGCACTGTGTGTGCGTGAGTATGTCTGTGTTCACAGTGTGTGTGTGAGAGTGTGCCTGTGTTCACTGTGTGTGTGACAGAGAGTGTATCTGTGTTCAGTGTGTGATAGAGTGTGTCTGTGTTCACTGTGTGTGTGAGAGAGAGTGTTGCTGCGCTGACTGTGTGTGAGAGAGAGAGTGTGTCTGTGTTCACTGTGTGTGTGTGTGAGGTAGTATGTCTGTGTTCACTGTGTGTGTCAGAGATGGTGTCTGTGTTTACTGTGTGTGTGTGAGAGAGTGTGTCTCTGTTCACTGTGTGTGTGTGAGATAGTGTGTCTGTGTTCACTGTGTGCGTGTGAGATAGTGTGTCTGTGTTCACTGCGTATGTGTGAGATTGTGTCTGTATTCATTGTGTGTGTGTGTGAGAGAGCGTGTGCCTGTGTTCACTGTGTGTGTGACAGAGAGTGTATCTTTGTTCAGTGTGTGTGTGAAACAGTGTGCCTGTGTTCACTGATTCTGTGTGTGTGAAAGTGTGCTTCTGTGTTCACTGTGTGCTTGACAGGCAGTGTGTCTCTCTTCACAGCGTGTGTGTGTGTGTGGATGAGTGCTTCTGTGTTCACTGTGTGTGCGTGTGTGGGAGTGTGTCTTTGTTCCAACTTTGTGTGTGAGAGAGTGTGTCTGTGTTCACAGTGAGTGTGTGTCTGTGTTGACTGTGTGTGTGAGAGAGAGTCTGTCTGTGTTCACTGTGTGTGTGATAGAGTGTGTCTGTGTTCACTGTGTGTGTGTGTTTTTGAGAGAGAGTGTGTCTGTGTTCATTGTGTATGTGTGAGTGTGTCTGTGTTCACTGTGTGTGTGTGTGTGTGTGTGTGTGTGTGTGTGTGTGAGATAGAGTGTGTCTGAGTTCACTGTGTAAGTGAGAGAGAGTTTGTCTATATTCATTGTGTGTGTGAGACAGTGTGTCTTTGTTCACTGTTTGTGTCTGTGAGTGTGTCTTTGTTCCAACTGTGTGTGAGAGAGAGCATGTCTTTGTTCACTGTGCGTGTGTGTGAAATAGTGCTTATGTGTTCACTGTGTTTATTAGACTGTGTGTGCGTTCATTGTGTGTGCTTGAGCGAGTCTGTCTGTATTCACTGTGTGTGTGTGAGAGAGTGTGTCTCTGTTCACTGTGTGTGTGGGAGAATGTGTCTGTGTTCATTCTGTGTGTAGGTGAGTGAGGGTGGCTGTGTTCACTGTTTGTGCCTGTGAGAGTGTGTCTGTGTTCACTGTGTGTGTGAGAGAGTATGCCTGTGTTCACTGTGTGTGTGTGTGTGTGTGTGTGTATGTGTGTGTGTCTGTGAGAGAGAGTGTGTCTGTGTTCACAGTGTGTGTGTGAGAGTGTGTCTGTGTTCACCGTGTGTGTGTGTGAGAGAGTGTGTGTGAGAGAGTGTGTCTGTTTTCAGTGTGTGTGTGTCAGGGAGTGTGTCTGTGTGCACTGTGTGTGTGTGAGTATGTCTGTGTTCACAGTGTGTGTGTGAGAGAGTGCCTGTGTTCACTGTGTGTGTGACAGAGAGTGTATCTGTGTTCAGTGTGTGATAGAGTGTGTCTGTGCTCACTGTGTGTGTGAGAGAGAGTGTTGCTGCGCTGACTGTGTGTGAGAGAGAGAGTGTGTCTGTGTTCACTGTGTGTGTGTGTGAGGTAGTATGTCTGTGTTCACTGTGTGTGTCAGAGATTGTGTCTGTGTTTACTGTGTGTGTGTGAGAGAGTGTGTCTCTGTTCACTGTGTGTGTGTGAGATAGTGTGTCTGTGTTCACTGTGTGCGTGTGAGATAGTGTGTCTGTGTTCACTGCGTATGTGTGAGATTGTGTCTGTATTCATTGTGTGTGTGTGTGAGAGAGTGTGTGCCTGTGTTCACTGTGTGTGTGACAGAGAGTGTATCTATGTTCAGTGTGTGTGTGAAAGAGTGTGCCTGTGTTCACTGATTCTGTGTGTGTGAAAGTGTGCTTCTGTGTTCACTGTGTGCTTGACAGGCAGTGTGTCTCTCTTCACAGCGTGTGTGTGTGTGTGGATGAGTGCTTCTGTGTTCACTGTGTGTGCGTGTGTGGGAGTGTGTCTTTGTTCCAACTTTGTGTGTGAGAGAGTGTGTCTGTGTTCACAGTGAGTGTGTGTCTGTGTTGACTGTGTGTGTGAGAGAGAGTCTGTCTGTGTTCACTGTGTGTGTGATAGAGTGTGTCTGTGTTCACTGTGTGTCTGTGTTTTTGAGACAGAGTGTGTCTGTGTTCATTGTGTATGTGTGAGTGTGTCTGTGTTCACTGTGTGTGTGTGTGTGTGTGTGAGATAGAGTGTGTCTGAGTTCACTGTGTAAGTGAGAGAGAGTTTGTCTATATTCATTGTGTGTGTGAGACAGTGTGTCTTTGTTCACTGTTTGTGTCTGTGAGTGTGTCTTTGTTCCAACTGTGTGTGTGAGAGAGCGTGTCTTTGTTCACTGTGCGTGTGTGTGAAATAGTGCTTATGTGTTCACTGTGTTTATTAGACTGTGTGTGCGTTCATTGTGTGTGCTTGAGCGAGTCTGTCTGTGTTCACTGTGTGTGTGTGAGAGAGTGTGTCTCTGTTCACTGTGTGTGTGGGAGAATGTGTCTGTGTTCATTCTGTGTGTAGGTGAGTGAGGGTGGCTGTGTTCACTGTTTGTGCCTGTGAGAGTGTGTCTGTGTTCACTGTGTGTGTGAGAGTGTATGCCTGTGTTCACTGAGTGTGTGTGTGTGTGTGTGTGTGTATGTGTGTGTGTCTGTGAGAGAGAGAGAGTGTGTCTGTGTTCACAGTGTGTGTGTGAGAGTGTGTCTGTGTTCACCGTGTGTGTGTGTGAGAGAGTGTGTGTGAGAGAGTGTGTCTGTTTTCAGTGTGTGTGTGTCAGGGAGTGTGTCTGTGTGCACTGTGAGTGTGTGAGTATGTCTGTGTTCACAGTGTGTGTGTGAGAGTGTGTCTGTGTTCACCGTGTGTGTGTGTGAGAGAGTGTGTCTGTGTTCACTGTGAGTGAGAGATTGTCTGTGTTGACTGTGTGTGTGAGAGAGAGTCTGTCTGTGTTCATTGTGTGTGTGTGTGATAGAGTGTGTCTGTGTTCACTGTGTGTGTGTCAGTGAAGATGTGTCTGTGTTCACTGTGTGTGTGTTTGTGAGACAGAGTGTGTCTGTGTTGGCTGTGTATGTGTGTGTGTCTGTGTTCACTGTGTGTGTGTGTGTGTGTGTGTGTGTGTGTGTGAGAGAGAGTGTGTCTGAGTTCACTGTGTATGTGAGAGAGAGAGTTTGTCTATATTCATTGTGTGTGTGAGAGAGTGAGTCTTTGTTCACTGTTTGCGTTTGTGAGTGTGTCTTTGTTCCAACTGTGTGTGTGAGAGAGCGTGTCTTTGTTCACTGTGCGTGTGTGTGAAATAGTGCTTATGTTTTCACTGTGTTTAGTAGACTGTGTGTGTGTTCATTGTGTGTGCTTGAGCGAGTGTGTCTGTATTCACTGTGTGTGTGAGAGAGTGTGTCTCTGTTCACTGTGTGTGTGGGAGAATGTGTCTGTGTTCACTCTGTGTGTATGTGAGTGAGGGTGGCTGTGTTCACTGTTTGTGTCTGTGAGAGTGTGCCTGTGTTCACTGTGTGTGTCAGAGAGTATGCCTGTGTTCACTGTGTGTGTGTGTGTGTGTGTGTCTGTGAGAGACAGAGTGTCTGTGTTCACAGTGTCTGTGTGAGAGATTGTGTCTGTATTCATTGTGTGTGTGTGTGTGTGTGTGTGTGTGTGTCAGGGAGTGTGTCTGTGTTCACTGTGTGTGTGAGAGAGAGTGTTGCTGCGCTGACTGTGTGTGAGAGAGAGAGTGTGTCTGTGTTCACTGTGTGTGTGTGTGAGGTAGTATGTCTGTGTTCACTGTGTGTGTCAGAGATTGTGTCTGTGTTTACTGTGTGTGTGTGAGAGAGTGTGTCTCTGTTCACTGTGTGTGTGTGAGATAGTGTGTCTGTGTTCACTGTGTGCGTGTGAGATAGTGTGTCTGTGTTCACTGCGTATGTGTGAGATTGTGTCTGTATTCATTGTGTGTGTGTGTGAGAGAGCATGTGCCTGTATTCACTGTGTGTGTGACAGAGAGTGTATCTATGTTCAGTGTGTGTGTGAAAGAGTGTGCCTGTGTTCACTGATTCTGTGTGTGTGAAAGTGTGCTTCTGTGTTCACTGTGTGCTTGAGAGGCAGTGTGTCTCTCTTCACAGCGTGTGTGTGTGTGTGGATGAGTGCTTCTGTGTTCACTGTGTGTGCGTGTGTGGGAGTGTGTCTTTGTTCCAACTTTGTGTGTGAGAGAGTGTGTCTGTGTTCACAGTGAGTAAGTGTCTGTGTTGACTGTGTGTGTGAGAGAGAGTCTGTCTGTGTTCACTGTGTGTGTGATAGAGTGTGTCTGTGTTCACTGTGTGTCTGTGTTATTGAGACAGAGTGTGTCTGTGTTCATTGTGTATGTGTGAGTGTGTCTGTGTTCACTGTGTGTGTGTGTGTGAGTGTGTGTGTGAGATAAGAGTGTGTCTGAGTTCACTGTGTAAGTGAGAGAGAGTTTGTCAATATTCATTGTGTGTGTGAGACAGTGTGTCTTTGTTCACTGTTTGTGTCTGTGAGTGTGTCTTTGTTCCAACTGTGTGTGTGAGAGAGCGTGTCTTTGTTCACTGTGCGTGTGTGTGAAATAGTGCTTATGTGTTCACTGTGTTTATTAGACTGTGTGTGTGTTCATTGTGTGTGCTTGAGCGAGTCTGTCTGTATTCACTGTGTGTGTGAGAGAGTGTGTCTCTGTTCACTGTGTGTGTGGGAGAATGTGTCTGTGTTCATTCTGTGTGTAGGTGAGTGAGGGTGGCTGTGTTCACAGTTTGTGCCTGTGAGAGTGTGTCTGTGTTCACTGTGTGTGTGAGAGAGTATGCCTGTGTTCACTGTGTGTGTGTGTGTGTGTGTGTGTGTGTGTGTGTGTGTGTATGTGTGTGTGTCTGTGAGAGAGAGAGTGTGTCTGTGTTCACAGTGTGTGTGTGAGAGTGTGTCTGTGTTCACCGTGTGTGTGTGTGAGAGAGTGTGTGTGAGAGAGTGTGTCTGTTTTCAGTGTGTGTGTGTCAGGGAGTGTGTCTGTGTGCACTGTGTGTGTGTGAGTATGTCTGTGTTCACAGTGTGTGTGTGAGAGTGTGTCTGTGTTCACCGTGTGTGTGTGTGAGAGAGTGTGTCTGTGTTCACTGTGAGTGAGAGATTGTCTGTGTTGACTGTGTGTGTGAGAGAGAGTCTGTCTGTGTTCATTGTGTGTGTGTGTGATAGAGTGTGTCTGTGTTCACTGTGTGTGTGTCAGTGAAGATGTGTCTGTGTTAACTGTGTGTGTGTTTGTGAGAGAGAGTGTGTCTGTGTTGGCTGTGTATGTGTGTGTGTCTGTGTTCACTGTGTGTGTATGTGTGTGTGTGTGTGTGTGTGTGTGTGTGTGGGAGAGAGTTTGTCTGAGTTCACTGTGTATGTGAGAGAGAGAGTTTGTCTATATTCATTGTGTGTGTGAGAGAGTGAGTCTTTGTTCACTGTTTGCGTTTGTGAGTGTGTCTTTGTTCCAACTGTGTGTGTGAGAGAGCGTGTCTTTGTTCACTGTGCGTGTGTGTGAAATAGTGCTTATGTTTTCACTGTGTTTAGTAGACTGTGTGTGTGTTCATTGTGTGTGCTTGAGCGAGTGTGTCTGTATTCACTGTGTGTGTGGGAGAATGTGTCTGTGTTCACTCTGTGTGTATGTGAGTGAGGGTGGCTGTGTTCACTGTGTGTGTCTGTGAGAGTGTGCCTGTGTTCACTGTGTGTGTCAGAGAGTATGCCTGTGTTCACTGTGTGTGTGTGTGTCTGTGAGAGACAGAGTGTCTGTGTTCACAGTGTCTGTGTGAGAGATTGTGTCTGTATTCATTGTGTGTGTGTGTGTGTGTGTGTGTGTGTGTCAGGGAGTGTGTCTGTGTTCACTGTGTGTGAGAGAGAGAGTGTTGCTGCGCTGACTGTGTGTGAGAGAGAGAGTGTGTCTGTGTTCACTGTGTGTGTGTGTGAGGTAGTATGTCTGTGTTCACTGTGTGTGTCAGAGATTGTGTCTGTGTTTACTGTGTGTGTGTGAGATAGTGTGTCTGTGTTCACTGTGTGCGTGTGAGATAGTGTGTCTGTGTTCACTGCGTATGTGTGAGATTGTGTCTGTATTCATTGTGTGTGTGTGTGAGAGAGAGCGTGTGCCTGTGTTCACTGTGTGTGTGACAGAGAGTGTATCTATGTTCAGTGTGTGTGTGAAAGAGTGTGCCTGTGTTCACTGATTCTGTGTGTGTGAAAGTGTGCTTCTGTGTTCACTGTGTGCTTGACAGGCAGTGTGTCTCTCTTCACAGCGTGTGTGTGTGTGTGGATGAGTGCTTCTGTGTTCACTGTGTGTGCGTGTGTGGGAGTGTGTCTTTGTTCCAACTTTGTGTGTGAGAGAGTGTGTCTGTGTTCACAGTGAGTGAGTGTCTGTGTTGACTGTGTGTGTGAGAGAGAGTCTGTCTGTGTTCACTGTGTGTGTGATAGAGTGTGTCTGTGTTCACTGTGTGTCTGTGTTTTTGAGACAGAGTGTGTCTGTGTTCATTGTGTATGTGTGAGTGTGTCTGTGTTCACTGTGTGTGTGTGTGTGTGAGAGATAGAGTGTGTCTGAGTTCACTGTGTAAGTGAGAGAGAGTTTGTCTATATTCATTGTGTGTGCGAGACAGTGTGTCTTTGTTCACTGTTTGTGTCTGTGAGTGTGCCTTTGTTCCAACTGTGTGTGTGAGAGAGCATGTCTTTGTTCACTGTGCGTGTGTGTGAAATAGTGCTTATGTGTTCACTGTGTTTATTAGACTGTGTGTGCGTTCATTGTGTGTGCTTGAGCGAGTCTGTCTGTATTCACTGTGTGTGTGTGAGAGAGTGTGTCTCTGTTCACTGTGTGTGTGGGAGAATGTGTCTGTGTTCATTCTGTGTGTAGGTGAGTGAGGGTGGCTGTGTTCACTGTTTGTGCCTGTGAGAGTGTGTCTGTGTTCACTGTGTGTGTGAGAGAGTATGCCTGTGTTCACTGTGTGTGTGTGTGTGTGTGTGTGTGTGTGTGTGTGTGTGTGTGTGTATGTGTGTGTGTCTGTGAGAGAGAGAGAATGTGTCTGTGTTCACAGTGTGTGTGTGAGAGTGTGTCTGTGTTCACCGTGTGTGTGTGTGAGAGAGTGTGTGTGAGAGAGTGTGTCTGTTTTCAGTGTGTGTGTGTCAGGGAGTGTGTCTGTGTGCACTGTGTGTGTGTGAGTATGTCTGTGTTCACAGTGTGTGTGTGAGAGTGTGTCTGTGTTCACCGTGTGTGTGTGTGAGAGAGTGTGTCTGTGTTCACTGTGAGTGAGAGATTGTCTGTGTTGACTGTGTGTGTGAGAGAGAGTCTGTCTGTGTTCATTGTGTGTGTGTGTGATAGAGTGTGTCTGTGTTCACTGTGTGTGTGTCAGTGAAGATGTGTCTGTGTTAACTGTGTGTGTGTTTGTGAGACAGAGTGTGTCTGTGTTGGCTGTGTATGTGTGTGTGTCTGTGTTCACTGTGTGTGTGTGTGTGTGTGTGTGTGTGTGTGTGTGTGAGAGAGAGTGTGTCTGAGTTCACTGTGTATGTGAGAGAGAGAGTTTGTCTATATTCATTGTGTGTGTGAGAGAGTGAGTCTTTGTTCACTGTTTGCGTTTGTGAGTGTGTCTTTGTTCCAACTGTGTGTGTGAGAGAGCGTGTCTTTGTTCACTGTGCGTGTGTGTGAAATAGTGCTTATGTTTTCACTGTGTTTAGTAGACTGTGTGTGTGTTCATTGTGTGTGCTTGAGCGAGTGTGTCTGTATTCACTGTGTGTGTGGGAGAATGTGTCTGTGTTCACTCTGTGTGTATGTGAGTGAGGGTGGCTGTGTTCACTGTGTGTGTCTGTGAGAGTGTGCCTGTGTTCACTGTGTGTGTCAGAGAGTATGCCTGTGTTCACTGTGTGTGTGTGTGTCTGTGAGAGACAGAGTGTCTGTGTTCACAGTGTCTGTGTGAGAGATTGTGTCTGTATTCATTGTGTGTGTGTGTGTGTGTGTGTGTGTGTGTCAGGGAGTGTGTCTGTGTTCACTGTGTGTGTGAGAGAGAGTGTTGCTGCGCTGACTGTGTGTGAGAGAGAGTGTCTGTGTTCACTGTGTGTGTGTGTGAGGTAGTATGTCTGTGTTCACTGTGTGTGTCAGAGATTGTGTCTGTGTTTACTGTGTGTGTGTGTGATAGTGTGTCTGTGTTCACTGTGTGCGTGTGAGATAGTGTGTCTGTGTTCACTGCGTATGTGTGAGATTGTGTCTGTATTCATTGTGTGTGTGTGTGAGAGAGAGCGTGTGCCTGTGTTCACTGTGTGTGTGACAGAGAGTGTATCTATGTTCAGTGTGTGTGTGAAAGAGTGTGCCTGTGTTCACTGATTCTGTGTGTGTGAAAGTGTGCTTCTGTGTTCACTGTGTGCTTGAGAGGCAGTGTGTCTCTCTTCACAGCGTGTGTGTGTGTGTGGATGAGTGCTTCTGTGTTCACTGTGTGTGCGTGTGTGGGAGTGTGTCTTTGTTCCAACTTTGTGTGTGAGAGAGTGTGTCTGTGTTCACAGTGAGTGCGTGTCTGTGTTGACTGTGTGTGTGAGAGAGAGTCTGTCTGTGTTCACTGTGTGTGTGATAGAGTGTGTCTGTGTTCACTGTGTGTCTGTGTTTTTGAGACAGAGTGTGTCTGTGTTCATTGTGTATGTGTGAGTGTGTCTGTGTTCACTGTGTGTGTGTGTGAGAGATAGAGTGTGTCTGAGTTCACTGTGTAAGTGAGAGAGAGTTTGTCTATATTCATTGTGTGTGCGAGACAGTGTGTCTTTGTTCACTGTTTGTGTCTGTGAGTGTGCCTTTGTTCCAACTGTGTGTGTGAGAGAGCATGTCTTTGTTCACTGTGCGTGTGTGTGAAATAGTGCTTATGTGTTCACTGTGTTTATTAGACTGTGTGTGCGTTCATTGTGTGTGCTTGAGCGAGTCTGTCTGTATTCACTGTGTGTGTGTGAGAGAGTGTGTCTCTGTTCACTGTGTGTGTGGGAGAATGTGTCTGTGTTCATTCTGTGTGTAGGTGAGTGAGGGTGGCTGTGTTCACTGTTTGTGCCTGTGAGAGTGTGTCTGTGTTCACTGTGTGTGTGAGAGAGTATGCCTGTGTTCACTGTGTGTGTGTGTGTGTGTGTGTGTGTGTGTGTGTGTATGTGTGTGTGTCTGTGAGAGAGAGAGAATGTGTCTGTGTTCACAGTGTGTGTGTGAGAGTGTGTCTGTGTTCACCGTGTGTGTGTGTGAGAGAGTGTGTGTGAGAGAGTGTGTCTGTTTTCAGTGTGTGTGTGTCAGGGAGTGTGTCTGTGTGCACTGTGTGTGTGTGAGTATGTCTGTGTTCACAGTGTGTGTGTGAGAGTGTGTCTGTGTTCACCGTGTGTGTGTGTGAGAGAGTGTGTCTGTGTTCACTGTGAGTGAGAGATTGTCTGTGTTGACTGTGTGTGTGAGAGAGAGTCTGTCTGTGTTCATTGTGTGTGTGTGTGATAGAGTGTGTCTGTGTTCACTGTGTGTGTGTCAGTGAAGATGTGTCTGTGTTAACTGTGTGTGTGTTTGTGAGAGAGAGTGTGTCTGTGTTGGCTGTGTATGTGTGTGTGTCTGTGTTCACTGTGTGTGTGTGTGTGTGTGTGAGAGAGAGTGTGTCTGAGTTCACTGTGTATGTGAGAGAGAGAGTTTGTCTATATTCATTGTGTGTGTGAGAGAGTGAGTCTTTGTTCACTGTTTGCGTTTGTGAGTGTGTCTTTGTTCCAACTGTGTGTGTGAGAGAGCGTGTCTTTGTTCACTGTGCGTGTGTGTGAAATAGTGCTTATGTTTTCACTGTGTTTAGTAGACTGTGTGTGTGTTCATTGTGTGTGCTTGAGCGAGTGTGTCTGTATTCACTGTGTGTGTGAGAGAGTGTGTCTCTGTTCACTGTGTGTGTGGGAGAATGTGTCTGTGTTCACTCTGTGTGTATGTGAGTGAGGGTGGCTGTGTTCACTGTTTGTGTCTGTGAGAGTGTGCCTGTGTTCACTGTGTGTGTCAGAGAGTATGCCTGTGTTCACTGTGTGTGTGTGTGTGTGTGTGTGTCTGTGAGAGACAGAGTGTCTGTGTTCACAGTGTCTGTGTGAGAGATTGTGTCGGTATTCATTGTGTGTGTGTGTGTGTGTGTGTGTGTGTGTGTGTGTGTGTGTGTGTCAGGGAGTGTGTCTGTGTTCACTGTGTGTGTGTGAGAGAGTGTTGCTGCGCTGACTGTGTGTGAGAGAGAGAGTGTGTCTGTGTTCACTGTGTGTGTGTGTGAGGTAGTATGTCTGTGTTCACTGTGTGTGTCAGAGATTGTGTCTGTGTTTACTGTGTGTGTGTGAGAGAGAGTGTGTCTCTGTTCACTGTGTGTGTGTGAGATAGTGTGTCTGTGTTCACTGTGTGCGTGTGAGATAGTGTGTCTGTGTTCACTGCGTATGTGTGAGATTGTGTCTGTATTCATTGTGTGTGTGTGTGAGAGAGCGTGTGCCTGTGTTCACTGTGTGTGTGACAGAGAGTGTATCTATGTTCAGTGTGTGTGTGAAAGAGTGTGCCTGTGTTCACTGATTCTGTGTGTGTGAAAGTGTGCTTCTGTGTTCACTGTGTGCTTGACAGGCAGTGTGTCTCTCTTCACAGCGTGTGTGTGTGTGTGGATGAGTGCTTCTGTGTTCACTGTGTGTGCGTGTGTGGGAGTGTGTCTTTGTTCCAACTTTGTGTGTGAGAGAGTGTGTCTGTGTTCACAGTGAGTGCGTGTCTGTGTTGACTGTGTGTGTGAGAGAGAGTCTGTCTGTGTTCACTGTGTGTGTGATAGAGTGTGTCTGTGTTCACTGTGTGTCTGTGTTTTTGAGACAGAGTGTGTCTGTGTTCATTGTGTATGTGTGAGTGTGTCTGTGTTCACTGTGTGTGTGTGTGTGAGAGATAGAGTGTGTCTGAGTTCACTGTGTAAGTGAGAGAGAGTTTGTCTATATTCATTGTGTGTGCGAGACAGTGTGTCTTTGTTCACTGTTTGTGTCTGTGAGTGTGCCTTTGTTCCAACTGTGTGTGTGAGAGAGCATGTCTTTGTTCACTGTGCGTGTGTGTGAAATAGGGCTTATGTGTTCACTGTGTTTATTAGACTGTGTGTGCGTTCATTGTGTGTGCTTGAGCGAGTCTGTCTGTATTCACTGTGTGTGTGTGAGAGAGTGTGTCTCTGTTCACTGTGTGTGTGGGAGAATGTGTCTGTGTTCATTCTGTGTGTAGGTGAGTGAGGGTGGCTGTGTTCACTGTTTGTGCCTGTGAGAGTGTGTCTGTGTTCACTGTGTGTGTGAGAGAGTATGCCTGTGTTCACTGTGTGTGTGTGTGTGTGTGTGTGTGTGTGTGTCTGTGTGTATGCGTGTGTGTCTGTGAGAGAGAGAGAATGTGTCTGTGTTCACAGTGTGTGTGTGAGAGTGTGTCTGTGTTCACCGTGTGTGTGTGTGAGAGAGTGTGTGTGAGAGAGTGTGTCTGTTTTCAGTGTGTGTGTGTCAGGGAGTGTGTCTGTGTGCACTGTGTGTGTGTGAGTATGTCTGTGTTCACAGTGTGTGTGTGAGAGTGTGTCTGTGTTCACCGTGTGTGTGTGTGAGAGAGTGTGTCTGTGTTCACTGTGAGTGAGAGATTGTCTGTATTGACTGTGTGTGTGAGAGAGAGTCTGTCTGTGTTCATTGTGTGTGTGTGTGATAGAGTGTGTCTGTGTTCACTGTGTGTGTGTCAGTGAAGATGTGTCTGTGTTAACTGTGTGTGTGTTTGTGAGAGGGAGTGTGTCTGTGTTGGCTGTGTATGTGTGTGTGTCTGTGTTCACTGTGTGTGTGTGTGTGTGTGAGAGAGAGTGTGTCTGAGTTCACTGTGTATGTGAGAGAGAGAGTTTGTCTATATTCATTGTGTGTGTGAGAGAGTGAGTCTTTGTTCACTGTTTGCGTTTGTGAGTGTGTCTTTGTTCCAACTGTGTGTGTGAGAGAGCGTGTCTTTGTTCACTGTGCGTGTGTGTGAAATAGTGCTTATGTTTTCACTGTGTTTAGTAGACTGTGTGTGTGTTCATTGTGTGTGCTTGAGCGAGTGTGTCTGTATTCACTGTGTGTGTGAGAGAGTGTGTCTCTGTTCACTGTGTGTGTGGGAGAATGTGTCTGTGTTCACTCTGTGTGTATGTGAGTGAGGGTGGCTGTGTTCACTGTTTGTGTCTGTGAGAGTGTGCCTGTGTTCACTGTGTGTGTCAGAGAGTATGCCTGTGTTCACTGTGTGTGTGTGTGTGTGTGTGTGTGTGTGTGTGTGTGTGTCTGTGAGAGACAGAGTGTCTGTGTTCACAGTGTCTGTGTGAGAGATTGTGTCGGTATTCATTGTGTGTGTGTGTGTGTGTGTGTATGTGTGTGTGTCAGGGAGTGTGTCTGTGTTCACTGTGTGTGTGTGAGAGAGTGTTGCTGCGCTGACTGTGTGTGAGAGAGAGAGTGTGTCTGTGTTCACTGTGTGTGTGTGTGAGGTAGTATGTCTGTGTTCACTGT
This sequence comes from Isurus oxyrinchus, assembly GCA_026770705.1. Lineage (NCBI taxonomy): Eukaryota > Metazoa > Chordata > Chondrichthyes > Lamniformes > Lamnidae > Isurus > Isurus oxyrinchus. The sequence continues at coordinate 100,238,688 of JANJGN010000007.1, read as the reverse complement.
GTGTGTCAGAGATTGTGTCTGTGTTTACTGTGTGTGTGTGAGAGAGTGTGTCTCTGTTCACTGTGTGTGTGTGAGATAGTGTGTCTGTGTTCACTGTGTGCGTGTGAGATAGTGTGTCTGTGTTCACTGTGTGTGTGACAGAGAGTGTATCTATGTTCAGTGTGTGTGTGAAAGAGTGTGCCTGTGTTCACTGATTCTGTGTGTGTGAAAGTGTGCTTCTGTGTTCACTGTGTGCTTGACAGGCAGTGTGTCTCTCTTCACAGCGTGTGCCTGTGTGTGTGGATGAGTGCTTCTGTGTTCACTGTGTGTGCGTGTGTGGGAGTGTGTCTTTGTTCCAACTTTGTGTGTGAGAGAGTGTGTCTGTGTTCACAGTGAGTGTGTGTCTGTGTTGACTGTGTGTGTGAGAGAGAGTCTGTCTGTGTTCACTGTGTGTGTGATAGAGTGTGTCTGTGTTCACTGTGTGTGTGTGCTTTTGAGAGAGAGTGTGTCTGTGTTCATTGTGTATGTGTGAGTGTGTCTGTGTTCACTGTGTGTGTGTGTGTGTGTGTGTGTGAGATAGAGTGTGTCTGAGTTCACTGTGTAAGTGAGAGAGAGTTTGTCTATATTCATTGTGTGTGTGAGACAGTGGGTCTTTGTTCACTGTTTGTGTCTGTGAGTGTGTCTTTGTTCCAACTGTGTGTGAGAGAGAGCGTGTCTTTGTTCACTGTGCGTGTGTGTGAAATAGTGCTTATGTGTTCACTGTGTTTATTAGACTGTGTGTGCGTTCATTGTGTGTGCTTGAGCGAGTCTGTCTGTATTCACTGTGTGTGTGTGAGAGTGTGTGTCTCTGTTCACTGTGTGTGTGGGAGAATGTGTCTGTGTTCATTCTGTGTGTAGGTGAGTGAGGGTGGCTGTGTTCACTGTTTGTGCCTGTGAGAGTGTGTCTGTGTTCACTGTGTGTGTGAGAGAGTATGCCTGTGTTCACTGTGTGTGTGTGTGTATGTGTGTGTGTCTGTGAGAGAGAGTGTGTCTGTGTTCACAGTGTGTGTGTGACAGTGTGTCTGTGTTCACCGTGTGTGTGTGTGAGAGAGTGTGTGTGAGAGAGTGTGTCTGTTTTCAGTGTGTGTGTGTCAGGGAGTGTGTCTGTGTGCACTGTGTGTGAGTATGTCTGTGTTCACAGTGTGTGTGTGAGAGTGTGCCTGTGTTCACTGTGTGTGTGACAGAGAGTGGATCTGTGTTCAGTGTGTGTGAGAGTGTGTCTGTGTTCACTGTGTGTGTGAGAGAGAGTGTTGCTGCGCTGACTGTGTGTGAGAGAGAGAGTGTGTCTGTGTTCACTGTGTGTGTGTGTGAGGTAGTATGTCTGTGTTCACTGTGTGTGTCAGAGATTGTGTCTGTGTTTACTGTGTGTGTATGAGAGAGTGTGTCTCTGTTCACTGTGTGTGTGTGAGATAGTGTGTCTGTGTTCACTGCGTATGTGTGAGATTGTGTCTGTATTCATTGTGTGTGTGTGAGAGAGCCTGTGCCTGTGTTCACTGTGTGTGTGACAGAGAGTGTATCTATGTTCAGTGTGTGTGTGAAAGAGTGTGCCCGTGTTCACTGATTCTGTGTGTGCGAAAGTGTGCTTCTGTGTTCACTGTGTGCTTGAGAGGCAGTGTGTCTCTCTTCACAGCGTGTGTGTGTGTGTGGATGAGTGCTTCTGTGTTCACTGTGTGTGCGTGTGTGGGAGTGTGTCTTTGTTCCAACTTTGTGTGTGAGAGAGTGTGTCTGTGTTCACAGTGAGTGTGTGTCTGTGTTGACTGTGTGTGAGAGAGAGTCTGTCTGTGTTCACTGTGTGTGTGATAGAGTGTGTCTGTGTTCACTGTGTGTCTGTGTTTTTGAGACAGAGTGTGTCTGTGTTCATTGTGTATGTGTGAGTGTGTCTGTGTTCACTGTGTGTGTGTGTGTGTGTGTGTGTGTGTGTGAGATAGAGTGTGTCTGAGTTCACTGTGTAAGTGAGAGAGAGTTTGTCTATATTCATTGTGTGTGTGAGACAGTGTGTCTTTGTTCACTCTTTGCATCTGTGAGTGTGTCTTTGTTCCAACTGTGTGTGTGAGAGAGCATTTCTTTGTTCACTGTGCGTGTGTGTGAAATAGTGCTTATGTGTTCACTGTGTTTATTAGACTGTGTGTGTGTTCATTGTGTGTGCTTGAGCGAGTCTGTCTGTATTCACTGTGTGTGAGTGAGAGAGTGTGTCTCTGTTCACTGTGTGGGTGTGAGATAGTGTGTCTGTGTTCACTGTGTGTGTGTGAGATAGTGTGCCTGTCTTCACTGCGTATGTGTGAGAGATTGTGTCTGTATTCATTGTGTGTGTGTGTGTGTGTGAGAGAGAATGAGGCTGTGTTCACTTTGTGTGTGACAGAGAGTGTATCTGTGTTCAGTGTGTGTGTGAGAGAGTGTGTCTGTGTTCACTGACTCTGTGTGTGTGAAAGTGTGCTTCTGTGTTCACTGTGTGCGTGTGAGGCAGTGTGTCTCTCTTCACAGTGTGTGTGTGTGTGGATGAGTGCTTTTGTGTTCACTGCATGTGTGTGTGGGACTGTGTCTGAGTTCACTGTGTGTGTGAGAGAGAGTTTGTGTAAGTTCATTGTGTGTTTGAGAGAGTGTGTCTGTGTTCACTGTTTGAATCTGTGAGAGAGTGTGTCTTTGTTCCAACTGTGTGTGTGAGAGAGAGTGTTTGTGTTCACTGTGAATGAGAGTGTGTCTGTGTTGACTGTGTGTGTGAGAGCGTGTGTGTCTGTGTTGACTGTGTGTGTGAGAGAGTGTGTCTGTGTTCACTGTGAGTGTGTCTGTGTTGACTGTGTGTGTGAGAGATTGTGTCTGTGTTGACTGAATGTATGAGAGAGTGTGTGTCTGTGTTGACTGTGTGTGAGAGAGAGAGTGTGTTTGTGTTCACTGTGTGTCAGGGAGAGTGCTGTGTGCACTGTGTGTGTGTGAGTATGTCTGTGTTCACTTGTGTGTGAGAGAGAGTATGTCTGTGTTGACTGTGTGTGTGAGAGAATGTGTGTCTGTGTTGACCGTGTGTGAAAGAATGTCTGTGTTCAATGTGAGTGTGAGAGTGTGTCTGTGTTGCCTGTGTGTGTGAAAGAGAGTCTGTCTGTGTTCACTGTGTGTGTGTGAGAGAGTGTGTCTGTGTTCACTGTGTGTGTGTCAGTGAAGATGTTTCTGTGTTCACTGTGTGTGTATGTTTGTGAGAGAGAGTGTGTCTGTGTTCACTGTGTATGTGTGTGTATCTGTGTTGACTGTGTGTATGTGTGTGTTTGTTTGTGTGAGAATGTGTCTGTGTTGACTGTGTGTGTGAGAGAGTGTTTCTGTGTTCACTGTGTGTTTGTGTCAGAGATTGTGTCTGTGTTCACTGCAGTGTGTGAGAGATTGGGTCTGTGTTCACTGTGTGTGTGAGAGATTGGGTCTGTGTTCACTGTGTGTGTGAGAGAGAGAGAGAGAGAGAGTGTGTCTGTGTTCACTATTTGTGTATGTGTGAGACAGTGTGTTTGTGTACACTGTCTGTGTGTGAGGGAGTGTTTTTATGTTCACTGTGTGTGTGTGTGTGTGTTGTGTGTATGTGAGAAAGTCTGTCTGTGTTCACTGTGTGTTTGAGTGTGTCTGTGTTTTCAGTGTGTGAGTGTGTGTGTGTGTCAAAGAGTGCTTCTGTGTTCACTGTGTCTGTGGGAATGTGTGTCTGTGTTCACTGTGTGTGTGAGATAGTGTGTCTAAGTTCACTGTGTGTGTGTCAGAGATTGTGTCTGTGTTCACGGTGTGTGTGTGAGAGATTGTGTCTGTGTTCACGGTGTGTGTGTGAAAGATTGTGTCTCTGTTCACGGTGTGTTTGTGAGAGATTGTGTCTGTATTCATTGTGTGTGTGTGTGTGTGTGTGTGTGTATGTGTGTGAGAGTCTGCCTGTGTTCACTGTGTGTGTGACAGAGAGTGTATCTGTGTTCAGTGTGTGTGAGAGTGTGTCTGTGTTCACTGTGTGTGTGAGAGAGAGTTGCTGCGCTGACTGTGTGTGAGAGAGAGAGTGTGTCTGTGTTCACTGTGTGCGTGTGAGGTAGTATGTCTGTGTTCACTGTGTGTGTCAGAGATTGTGTCTGTGTTTATTGTGTGTGTGTGAGAGAGTGTGTCTCTGTTCACTGTGTGTGTGTGAAATAGTGTGTCTGTGTTCACTGTGTGCGTGTGAGATAGTGTGTCTGTGTTCACTCTGTATGTGTGAGATTGTGTCTGTATTCATTGTGTGTGTGTGAGAGAGAGCGTCTGCCTGTGTTCACTGTGTGTGTGACAGAGAGTGTATCTATGTTCAGTGTGTGTGTGAAAGAGTGTGACTGTGTTCACTGATTCTGTGTGTGTGAAAGTGTGCTTCTGTGTTCTCTGTGTGCGTGAGAGGCAGTGTGTCTCTCTTCACAGTGTGTGTGTGTGTGGATGAGTGCTTCTGTGTTCACTGTGTGTGTGTGTGTGTGGGAGTGTGTCTTTGTTCCAACTTTGTGTGTGAGAGAGTGTGTGTGTTCACAGTGAGTGAGAGAGTGTCTGTGTTGACTGTGTGTGTGAGAGATAGTCTGTCTGTGTTCACTGTGTGTGTGTGATAGAGTGTGTCTGTGTTCACTGTGTATGTGTCAGTGAAGATGTGTCTGTGTTCACTGTGTGTGTGTTTTTGAGAGAGAGTGTGTCTGTGTTCACTGTGTATGTGTGAGTGTGTCTGTGTTCACTGTGTGTGTGTGTGTGTGTGTGTGAGAGAGAGTGTGTCTGAGTTCACTGTGTATGTGAGAGAGAGTACGTCTGTTTTGACTGTGTGTGAGAGAGAGATTGTGTCTGTATTGATGTATGTGTGAGAGAGTGTGTGTCTGTGTTGACTGTGTGTGTGAGAGAGAGTGTGTCTGTGTTCACTGTGAGTGTGAGAGTGTGTCTGTGTTGACTGTGTGTGTGTGTGAGAGAGTCTGTCTGTGTTCACTGTGTGTGTGTCAGTGAAGATGTGTCTGTGTTCACTGTGTGTGTGTGCATGTGTGTGTGTGTGTGTAAGAGAGAGTGTGTCTGTGTTCACTGTGTGTTTGCGTCAGAAATTGTGTCTGTGTTCACAGCAGTTTGTGAGAGATTGGGTCTGTGTTCATTGTGTGTGTGTGTGTGTGTGTGTGTGTGTGTGTGTGTGTGAGAGAGAGAGTCAGTGTGTCTGTGTTCACTATTGTGTGAGAGAGTGTGTCTCTGTTCACTGTGTGTGTGGGAGATAGTGTGGCTGTGTTCACTGTGTGTGTGACAGAAAGTGTATCTGTGTACAGTGTGTGTGAGAGGGTGTGTCTGTGTTCACTGTGTGTGTGAGAGAGTGTGTCTGTGTTGACTGTGTGTGTGTGTGAGAGGGTGTGTCTGTGTTCACTGTGTGTGTGAGAGACAGTGTGTCTGTGTTGATTGTGTATGTGAGAGAGAGTGTGTCTGTGTTCACTGTGTGTGAGAGAGAGTGTGTCTGTGTTGACTGTGTGTGTGGTGTGAGGGTGTGTCTGTGTTCACTGTATGGGTGTGTGTGTGCGTGTGCCTGTGTTCACTGTGTGTGTGTGTCTGTGAGAGAGGGTGTGTCTGTGTTCACTGCGTGTGTGTGTGAGAGAGTGTTTCTGTGTTCACTGTGTGTTTGTGTCAGAGATTGTGCCTGTGTTCACTGCAGTGTGTGAGAGATTTGGTTTGTGTTCACTCTGTGCGTGTGTGAGAGAGAGTGTGTTTGTGTTCACTATTTGTGTGTGTGTGAGACAGTGTGTCTGTGTTCACTGTCTGTTTGTGAGGGTGTGTGTCTGTTCACTGTGTGTGTTGTGTGTGTGTGTGTGAGGGTCTGTCTGTGTTCATTGTGTGTGTTTGAGTGTGTCTGTGTTCACTGTGTCTGTGTGTAAAAGAGTGCTTTTGTGTTCACTGTGTGTGTGGGAATGTGTGTCCGTGTTCACTGTGTGTGTCAGAGATTGTGTCTGTGTTTACAGTGTATGAGTGAGAGAGTGTATCTCTGTTCACTGTGTGGGTGTGAGAGAGCGTGTCTTTGTTCACTGTGCGTGTGTGTGAAATAGTGCTTATGTGTTCACTGTGTTTATTAGACTGTGTGTGTGTTCATTGTGTGTGCTTGAGCGAGTCTGTCTGTATTCACTGTGTGTGAGTGAGAGAGTGTGTCTCTGTTCACTGTGTGGGTGTGAGATAGTGTGTCTGTGTTCACTGTGTGTGTGTGAGATAGTGTGCCTGTCTTCACTGCGTATGTGTGAGAGATTGTGTCTGTATTCATTGTGTGTGTGTGTGTGTGTGAGAGAGAATGAGGCTGTGTTCACTTTGTGTGTGACAGAGAGTGTATCTGTGTTCAGTGTGTGTGTGAGAGAGTGTGTCTGTGTTCACTGACTCTGTGTGTGTGAAAGTGTGCTTCTGTGTTCACTGTGTGCGTGTGAGGCAGTGTGTCTCTCTTCACAGTGTGTGTGTGTGTGGATGAGTGCTTTTGTGTTCACTGCATGTGTGTGTGGGACTGTGTCTGAGTTCACTGTGTGTGTGAGAGAGAGTTTGTGTAAGTTCATTGTGTGTTTGAGAGAGTGTGTCTGTGTTCACTGTTTGAATCTGTGAGAGAGTGTGTCTTTGTTCCAACTGTGTGTGTGAGAGAGAGTGTTTGTGTTCACTGTGAATGAGAGTGTGTCTGTGTTGACTGTGTGTGTGAGAGCGTGTGTGTCTGTGTTGACTGTGTGTGTGAGAGAGTGTGTCTGTGTTCACTGTGAGTGTGTCTGTGTTGACTGTGTGTGTGAGAGATTGTGTCTGTGTTGACTGAATGTATGAGAGAGTGTGTGTCTGTGTTGACTGTGTGTGAGAGAGAGAGTGTGTTTGTGTTCACTGTGTGTCAGGGAGAGTGCTGTGTGCACTGTGTGTGTGTGAGTATGTCTGTGTTCACTTGTGTGTGAGAGAGAGTATGTCTGTGTTGACTGTGTGTGTGAGAGAATGTGTGTCTGTGTTGACCGTGTGTGAAAGAATGTCTGTGTTCAATGTGAGTGTGAGAGTGTGTCTGTGTTGCCTGTGTGTGTGAAAGAGAGTCTGTCTGTGTTCACTGTGTGTGTGTGAGAGAGTGTGTCTGTGTTCACTGTGTGTGTGTCAGTGAAGATGTTTCTGTGTTCACTGTGTGTGTATGTTTGTGAGAGAGAGTGTGTCTGTGTTCACTGTGTATGTGTGTGTATCTGTGTTGACTGTGTGTATGTGTGTGTTTGTTTGTGTGAGAATGTGTCTGTGTTGACTGTGTGTGTGAGAGAGTGTTTCTGTGTTCACTGTGTGTTTGTGTCAGAGATTGTGTCTGTGTTCACTGCAGTGTGTGAGAGATTGGGTCTGTGTTCACTGTGTGTGTGAGAGATTGGGTCTGTGTTCACTGTGTGTGTGAGAGAGAGAGAGAGAGAGAGTGTGTCTGTGTTCACTATTTGTGTATGTGTGAGACAGTGTGTTTGTGTACACTGTCTGTGTGTGAGGGAGTGTTTTTATGTTCACTGTGTGTGTGTGTGTGTGTTGTGTGTATGTGAGAAAGTCTGTCTGTGTTCACTGTGTGTTTGAGTGTGTCTGTGTTTTCAGTGTGTGAGTGTGTGTGTGTGTCAAAGAGTGCTTCTGTGTTCACTGTGTCTGTGGGAATGTGTGTCTGTGTTCACTGTGTGTGTGAGATAGTGTGTCTAAGTTCACTGTGTGTGTGTCAGAGATTGTGTCTGTGTTCACGGTGTGTGTGTGAGAGATTGTGTCTGTGTTCACGGTGTGTGTGTGAAAGATTGTGTCTCTGTTCACGGTGTGTTTGTGAGAGATTGTGTCTGTATTCATTGTGTGTGTGTGTGTGTGTGTGTGTGTATGTGTGTGAGAGTCTGCCTGTGTTCACTGTGTGTGTGACAGAGAGTGTATCTGTGTTCAGTGTGTGTGAGAGTGTGTCTGTGTTCACTGTGTGTGTGAGAGAGAGTTGCTGCGCTGACTGTGTGTGAGAGAGAGAGTGTGTCTGTGTTCACTGTGTGCGTGTGAGGTAGTATGTCTGTGTTCACTGTGTGTGTCAGAGATTGTGTCTGTGTTTATTGTGTGTGTGTGAGAGAGTGTGTCTCTGTTCACTGTGTGTGTGTGAAATAGTGTGTCTGTGTTCACTGTGTGCGTGTGAGATAGTGTGTCTGTGTTCACTCTGTATGTGTGAGATTGTGTCTGTATTCATTGTGTGTGTGTGAGAGAGAGCGTCTGCCTGTGTTCACTGTGTGTGTGACAGAGAGTGTATCTATGTTCAGTGTGTGTGTGAAAGAGTGTGACTGTGTTCACTGATTCTGTGTGTGTGAAAGTGTGCTTCTGTGTTCTCTGTGTGCGTGAGAGGCAGTGTGTCTCTCTTCACAGTGTGTGTGTGTGTGGATGAGTGCTTCTGTGTTCACTGTGTGTGTGTGTGTGTGGGAGTGTGTCTTTGTTCCAACTTTGTGTGTGAGAGAGTGTGTGTGTTCACAGTGAGTGAGAGAGTGTCTGTGTTGACTGTGTGTGTGAGAGATAGTCTGTCTGTGTTCACTGTGTGTGTGTGATAGAGTGTGTCTGTGTTCACTGTGTATGTGTCAGTGAAGATGTGTCTGTGTTCACTGTGTGTGTGTTTTTGAGAGAGAGTGTGTCTGTGTTCACTGTGTATGTGTGAGTGTGTCTGTGTTCACTGTGTGTGTGTGTGTGTGTGTGTGTGTGTGAGAGAGAGTGTGTCTGAGTTCACTGTGTATGTGAGAGAGAGTACGTCTGTTTTGACTGTGTGTGAGAGAGAGATTGTGTCTGTATTGATGTATGTGTGAGAGAGTGTGTGTCTGTGTTGACTGTGTGTGTGAGAGAGAGTGTGTCTGTGTTCACTGTGAGTGTGAGAGTGTGTCTGTGTTGACTGTGTGTGTGTGTGAGAGAGTCTGTCTGTGTTCACTGTGTGTGTGTCAGTGAAGATGTGTCTGTGTTCACTGTGTGTGTGTGCATGTGTGTGTGTGTGTGTAAGAGAGAGTGTGTCTGTGTTCACTGTGTGTTTGCGTCAGAAATTGTGTCTGTGTTCACAGCAGTTTGTGAGAGATTGGGTCTGTGTTCATTGTGTGTGTGTGTGTGTGTGTGTGTGTGTGTGTGTGTGTGAGAGAGAGAGTCAGTGTGTCTGTGTTCACTATTGTGTGAGAGAGTGTGTCTCTGTTCACTGTGTGTGTGGGAGATAGTGTGGCTGTGTTCACTGTGTGTGTGACAGAAAGTGTATCTGTGTACAGTGTGTGTGAGAGGGTGTGTCTGTGTTCACTGTGTGTGTGAGAGAGTGTGTCTGTGTTGACTGTGTGTGTGTGTGAGAGGGTGTGTCTGTGTTCACTGTGTGTGTGAGAGACAGTGTGTCTGTGTTGATTGTGTATGTGAGAGAGAGTGTGTCTGTGTTCACTGTGTGTGAGAGAGAGTGTGTCTGTGTTGACTGTGTGTGTGGTGTGAGGGTGTGTCTGTGTTCACTGTATGGGTGTGTGTGTGCGTGTGCCTGTGTTCACTGTGTGTGTGTGTCTGTGAGAGAGGGTGTGTCTGTGTTCACTGCGTGTGTGTGTGAGAGAGTGTTTCTGTGTTCACTGTGTGTTTGTGTCAGAGATTGTGCCTGTGTTCACTGCAGTGTGTGAGAGATTTGGTTTGTGTTCACTCTGTGCGTGTGTGAGAGAGAGTGTGTTTGTGTTCACTATTTGTGTGTGTGTGAGACAGTGTGTCTGTGTTCACTGTCTGTTTGTGAGGGTGTGTGTCTGTTCACTGTGTGTGTTGTGTGTGTGTGTGTGAGGGTCTGTCTGTGTTCATTGTGTGTGTTTGAGTGTGTCTGTGTTCACTGTGTCTGTGTGTAAAAGAGTGCTTTTGTGTTCACTGTGTGTGTGGGAATGTGTGTCCGTGTTCACTGTGTGTGTCAGAGATTGTGTCTGTGTTTACAGTGTATGAGTGAGAGAGTGTATCTCTGTTCACTGTGTGGGTGTGAGATAGTGTGTCTGTGTTCACTGTGTGTGTGTGAGATAGTGTGCCTGTCTTCACTGCGTATGTGTGAGAGATTGTTTCTGTATTCATTGTGTGTTTGTGTGTGTGTGTGTGTGTGTGTGTGTGTGTGTGTGTGTGTGAGAGAATGAGCCTGTGTTCACTGCGTGTGTGACAGAGAGTGTATCTGTGTTCAGTGTGTGTGTGAGAGAGTGTGTCTGTGTTCACTGACACTGTGTGTGTGAAAGTGTGCTTCTGTGTTCTCTGTGTGCGTGTGAGGCTGTGTCTCTGTTCATAGTGTGTGTGTGAGAGATTGTGTCTATATTCATTGTGTGTGTGTGTGTGTGTGTGTGTGTGTGTGTGTGTGTGTGTGTGAGAGTGTGCCTGTGTTCACTGTGTGTGTGACAGAGAGTGTATCTGTGTTCAGTGTGTGTGAGAGTGTGTCTGTGTTCACTGTGTGTGTGAGAGAGAGTGTTGCTGCGCTGACTGTGTGTGAGAGAGAGAGTGTGTCTGTGTTCACTGTGTGTGTGTGAGGTAGTATGTCTGTGTTCACTGTGTGTGTCAGAGATTGTGTCTGTGTTTACTGTGTGTGTGTGACAGAGTGTGTCTCTGTTCACTGTGTGTGTGTGAGAGAGTGTGTCTGTGTTCACTGTGTGCGTGTGAGATAGTGTGTCTGTGTTCACTGCGTATATGTGAGATTGTGTCTGTATTCATTGTGTGTGTGAGAGAGAGCGTATGCCTGTGTTCACTGTGTGTGTGACAGAGAGTGTATCTATGTTCAGTGTGTGTGTGAAAGAGTGTGCCTGTGTTCACTGATTCTGTGTGTGTGAAAGTGTGCTTCTGTGTTCACTGTGTGCGTGAGAGGCAGTGTGTCTCTCTTCACAGTGTGTGTGTGTGTGGATGAGTGCTTCTGTGTTCACTGTGTGTGTGTGTGTGTGGGAGTGTGTCTTTGTTCCAACTTTGTGTGTGAGAGAGTGTGTGTGTTCACAGTGAGTGAGAGAGTGTCTGTGTTGACTGTGTGTGTGAGAGATAGTCTGTCTGTGTTCACTGTGTGTGTGTGATAGAGTGTGTCTGTGTTCACTGTGTGTATGTGTCAGTGAAGATGTGTCTGTGTTCACTGTGTGTGTGTTTTTGAGAGAGAGTGTGTCTGTGTTCACTGTGTATGTGTGAGTGTGTCTGTGTTCACTGTGTGTGTGTGTGTGTGTGTGTGTGTGTGTGTGAGAGAGAGAGTGTGTGTCTGAGTTCACTGTGTATGTGAGAGAGAGTACGTCTGTTTTGACTGTGTGTGTGAGAGAGATTGTGTCTGTATTGATGTATGTGTTAGAGAGTGTGTGTCTGTGTTGACTGTGTGTGTGAGAGAGAGTGTGTCTGTGTTCACTGTGAGTGTGAGAGTGTGTCTGTGTTGACTGTGTGTGTGTGAGAGAGAGTCTGTCTGTGTTCACTGTGTGTGTCAGTGAAGATGTGTCTGTGTTCACTGTGTGTGTGTGCATGTGTGTGTGTGTGTGTGTAAGAGAGAGTGTGTCTGTGTTCACTGTGTGTTTGCGTCAGAAATTGTGTCTGTGTTCACAGCAGTTTGTGAGAGATTGGGTCTGTGTTCATTGTGTGTGTGTGTGTGTGTGTGTGTGTGTGTGTGTGAGAGAGAGAGTCAGTGTGTCTGTGTTCACTATTGTGTGAGAGAGTGTGTCTCTGTTCACTGTGTGTGTGGGAGATAGTGTGGCTGTGTTCACTGTGTGTGTGACAGAAAGTGTATCTGTGTACAGTGTGTGTGAGAGGGTGTGTCTGTGTTCACTGTGTGTGTGAGAGAGTGTGTCTGTGTTGACTGTGTGTGTGTGTGAGAGGGTGTGTCTGTGTTCACTGTGTGTGTGAGAGACAGTGTGTCTGTGTTGATTGTGTATGTGAGAGAGAGTGTGTCTGTGTTCACTGTGTGTGAGAGAGAGTGTGTCTGTGTTGACTGTGTGTGTGGTGTGAGGGTGTGTCTGTGTTCACTGTATGGGTGTGTGTGTGCGTGTGCCTGTGTTCACTGTGTGTGTGTGTCTGTGAGAGAGGGTGTGTCTGTGTTCACTGCGTGTGTGTGTGAGAGAGTGTTTCTGTGTTCACTGTGTGTTTGTGTCAGAGATTTGCCTGTGTTCACTGCAGTGTGTGAGAGATTTGGTTTGTGTTCACTCTGTGCGTGTGTGAGAGAGAGTGTGTTTGTGTTCACTATTTGTGTGTGTGTGAGACAGTGTGTCTGTGTTCACTGTCTGTTTGTGAGGGTGTGTGTCTGTTCACTGTGTGTGTTGTGTGTGTGTGTGTGTGTGAGGGTCTGTCTGTGTTCATTGTGTGTGTTTGAGTGTGTCTGTGTTCACTGTGTCTGTGTGTAAAAGAGTGCTTTTGTGTTCACTGTGTGTGTGGGAATGTGTGTCCGTGTTCACTGTGTGTGTCAGAGATTGTGTCTGTGTTTACAGTGTATGAGTGAGAGAGTGTATCTCTGTTCACTGTGTGGGTGTGAGATAGTGTGTCTGTGTTCACTGTGTGTGTGTGAGATAGTGTGCCTGTCTTCACTGCGTATGTGTGAGAGATTGTTTCTGTATTCATTGTGTGTGTGTGTGTGTGTGTGTGTGTGTGTGTGTGAGAGAATGAGCCTGTGTTCACTGCGTGTGTGACAGAGAGTGTATCTGTGTTCAGTGTGTGTGTGAGAGAGTGTGTCTGTGTTCACTGACACTGTGTGTGTGAAAGTGTGCTTCTGTGTTCTCTGTGTGCGTGTGAGGCTTTGTCTCTGTTCATAGTGTGTGTGTGAGAGATTGTGTCTATATTCATTGTGTGTGTGTGTGTGTGTGTGTGAGAGTGTGCCTGTGTTCACTGTGTGTGTGACAGAGAGTGTGTCTGTGTTCAGTGTGTGTGAGAGTGTGTCTGTGTTCACTGTGTGTGTGAGAGAGAGTGTTGCTGCGCTGACTGTGTGTGAGAGAGAGAGTGTGTCTGTGTTCACTGTGTGTGTGTGAGGTAGTATGTCTGTGTTCACTGTGTGTGTCAGAGATTGTGTCTGTGTTTACTGTGTGTGTGTGACAGAGAGTGTATCTATGTTCAGTGTGTGTGTGAAAGAGTGTGCCTGTGTTCACTGATTCTGTGTGTGTGAAAGTGTGCTTCTGTGTTCACTGTGTGCGTGAGAGGCAGTGTGTCTCTCTTCACAGTGTGTGTGTGTGTGGATGAGTGCTTCTGTGTTCACTGTGTGTGTGTGTGGGAGTGTGTCTTTGTTCCAACTTTGTGTGTGAGAGAGTGTGTCTGTGTTCACAGTGAGTGAGAGAGTGTCTGTGTTGACTGTGTGTGTGAGAGTGAGTCTGTCTGTGTTCACTGTGTGTGTGTGATAGAGTGTGTCTGTGTTCACTGTGTGTGTGTGAGTATGTCTGTGTTCACCGTGTGTGTGTGTGAGAGAGTGTGTTTGTGTTCACTGTGTGTGTGTGTGAGAGAGTGTGTCTCAGTTCACTGTCCGTGTGAGAGAGTGTGTCTGTTTTCACTGTCTGTATGCCAGGGAGTGTGTCTGTGTGCACTGTGTGTGTGTGAGTGTGTCTGTGTTCACTGTGTGTGTGTGTGTGTGTGTGTGTGAGAGAGTGTGTCTGAGTTCACTGTGTATGTGAGAGAGAGTACGTCTGTTTTGACTGTGTGCGTGAGAGAGTGTGTTCAATGTGAGTGTGAGAGTGTGTCTGTGTTGACTGTGTGTCTGAAAAAGAGTCTGTCTGTGTTCACTGTGTGTGTGAGAGAGTGTGTCTGTGTTCACTGTGTGTGTGTGTCAGTGAAGATGTTTCTGTGTTCACTGTGTGTGTATGTTTGTGAGAGAGTGTGTCTGTGTTCACTGTGTATGTGTGTGTGTCTGTGTTGACTGTGTGTGTTTGTTTGTGTGAGAATGTGTCTGTGTTCACTGTGTGTGTGAGAGAGTGTTTCTGTGTTCATTGTGTGTTTGTGTCAGAGATTGTGTCTGTGTTCACTGCAGTGTGTGAGAGATTGGGTCTGTGTTCACTGTGTGTGTGAGAGAGAGAGTGAGAGAGAGTGTGTCTGTGTTCACTATTTGTGTATGTGTGAGACAGTGTGTCTGTGTACACTGTCTGTGTGTGAGTGAGTGTTTTTATGTTGACAGTGTGTGTGTGTGTGTGTGTGTGTGTTGTCTGTATGTGAGTCTGTGTTCACTGTGTGTTTGAGTGTGTCTGTGTATACACTGTGTGAGTGTGTGTGTGTGTCAAAGAGTGCTTCTGTGTTCACTGTGTGTGTGGGAATGTGTGTCTGTGTTCACTGTGTGTGTGAGATAGTGTGTCTAAGTTCACGGTGTGTGTGTGAGAGATTGTGTCTGTGTTCACGGTGTGTGTGTGAGAGATTGTGTCTCTGTTCACAGTGTGTGTGTGAGAGATTGTGTCTGTATTCATTGTGTGTGTGTGTGTGTGTGTGTGTGTGTGTGTGTGAGAGTCTGCCTGTGTTCACTGTGTGTGTGACAGAGAGTGTATCTGTGTTCAGTGTGTGTGAGAGTGTGTCTGTGTTCACTGTGTGTGTGAGAGAGAGTTGCTGCGCTGACTGTGTGTGAGAGAGAGAGTGTGTCTGTGTTCACTGTGTGTGTGAGGTAGTATGTCTGTGTTCACTGTGTGTGTCAGAGATTGTGTCTGTGTTTACTGTGTGTGTGTGACAGAGTGTGTCTCTGTTCACTGTGTGTGTGTGAGATAGTGTGTCTGTGTTCACTGTGTGCTAATGAGATAGTGTGTCTGTGTTCACTGCGTATGTGTGAGATTGTGTCTGTATTCATTGTGTGTGTGTGAGAGAGAGCGTGTGCCTGTGTTCACTGTGTGTGTGACAGAGAGTGTATCTATATTCAGTGTGTGTGAAAGAGAGTGCCTGTGTTCACTGATTCTGTGTGTGTGAAAGTGTGCTTCTGTGTTCTCTGTGTGCGTGAGAGGCAGTGTGTCTCTCTTCACAGTGTGTGTGTGTGGATGAGTGCTTCTGTGTTCACTGTGTGTGTGTGTGTGTGGGAGTGTGTCTTTGTTCCAACTTTGTGTGTGAGAGGCAGTGTGTCTGTGTTCACAGTGAGTGAGAGAGTGTCTGTGTTGACTGTGTGTGTGAGAGAGTCTGTCTGTGTTGACTGTGTGTGTGTGATAGAGTGTGCGTGTGTTCACTGTGTGTGTGTCAGTGAAGATATGTCTGTGTTCACTGTGTGTGTGTTTTTGAGAGAGTGTGTCTGTGTTCATTGTGTATGTGTGTGTGTCTGTGTTCACTGTGTGTGTGTGTGTGTGAGATAGAGTGTGTCTGAGTTCACTGTGTATGTGAGAGAGAGTTTGTCTATATTCATTGTGAGTGTGAGACAGTGTGTCTTTGTTCACTGTTTGCGTCTGTGAGTGTGTCTTTGTTCCAACTGTGTGTGTGAGAGAGCGTGTCTTTGTTCACTGTGCGTGTGTGTGAAATAGTGTTTATGTGTTCACTGTGTTTATTAGACTGTGTGTGTGTTCATTGTGTGTGCTTGAGCGAGTCTGTCTGTATTCACTGTGTGTGTGTGAGAGAGTGTGTCTCTGTTCACTGTGTGTGGGAGAATGTGTCTGTGTTCACTCTGTGTGTATGTGAGTGAGGGTGGCTGTGTTCACTGTTTGTGTCTGAGAGTGTGCCTGTGTTCACTATGTGTGTGAGAGAGTATGCCTGTGTTCACTGTGTGTGTTTGTGTGTGTGTGTGTGTGTGTGTGTGTGTGTGTCTGTGTCTGTGAGAGAGAGAGAGTGTTTCTGTGTTCACAGTGTGTGTGTGAGAGTGTGTCTGTGTTCACTGTGTGTGTGTGTGAGAGAGTGTGTGTGAGAGAGTGTGTCTGTTTTCACTGTCTGTGTGTCAGGGAGTGTGTCTGTGTGCACTGTGTGTGTGTGAGTATGTCTGTGTTCACAGTGTGTGTGTGAGAGTGTGTCTGTGTTCACCGTGTGTGTGTGTGAGAGAGTGTGTCTCAGTTCACTGTCTGTGTGAGAGAGTGTGTCTGTTTTCACTGTCCCTGTGCCAGGGAGTGTGTCTGTGTGCACTGTGTGTGTGTGTTTGTGAGAGTGTGTCTGTGTTCACTGTGTATGTGTGAGTGTGTCTGTGTTCATTGTGTGTGTGTGTGTGTGTGTGTGTGTGTGTGTGTGTGTGTGAGAGTGTGTCTGAGTTCACTGTGTATGTGTGAGAGAGTACATCTGTTTTGACTGTGTGTGTGAGAGAGATTGTGTCTGTATTGATGTATGTGTGAGAGAGTGTCTGTGTTGACTGTGTGTGTGAGAGAGAGTATGTCTGTGTTCAGTGAGTGTGAGAGTGTGTCTGTGTTGACTTTGTGTGTGTGAGAGAGAGTCTATCTGTGTTCACTGTGTGTGTGTCACTGAAGATGTGTCTGTGTTCACTGTGTGTGTGTGCATGTGTGTGTGTGTGTGTGTGAGAGAGAGAGTGTGTCTGTGTTCACTGTGTGTTTGCGTCAGAGATTGTGTCTGTGTTCACTGCAGTTTGTGAGAGATTGGGTCTGTGTTCACTGTGTGTGTGTGTGTGTGTGTGTGTGTGAGAGAGTCAGTGTGTCTGTGTTCACTGTTGTGTGGGAGAGTGTGTCTCTGTTCACAGTGTGTGTGGGAGATAGTGTGTCTGTGTTCACTGTGTGTGTGACAGAAAGTGTATCTGTGTACAGTGTGTGTGAGAGGGTGTGTCTGTGTTCACTGTGTGTGTGAGAGACAGTGTGTCTGTGTTGATTGTGTGTGTGAGAGAGAGTGTGTCTATGTTCACTGTATGTGTGTGTGTGTGTGTGTGTGTGTGTTTTTATGTGTGTGCCTGTGTTCACTGTGTGTGTGTGTCTGTGAGAGAGGGTGTGTCTGTGTTCACTGCGTGTGTGTGTGAGAGAGTGTTTCTGTGTTCACTGTGTGTTTGTGTCAGAGATTGTGCCTGTGTTCACTGCAGTGTGTGAGAGATATGGTTGTGTTCACTCTGTGCGTGTGTGAGACAGAGAGTGTGTTTGTGTTCACTATTTGTGTGTGTGTGAGACAGTGTGTCTGTGTTCACTGTCTGTTTGTGAGGGTGTGTATCTGTATTCACTGTGTGTGTGTTGTGTGTGTGTGAGGGTCTGTCTGTGTTCATTGTGTGTGTTTGAGTGTGTCTGTGTTCACTGTGTGCATGTGAGGCAGTGTGTCTCTCTTCACAGTGTGTGTGTGTGTGGATGAGTGCTTTTGTGTTCACTGCATGTGTGTGTGGGACAGTGTCTGAGTTCACTGTGTGTGTGAGAGAGAGTTTGTGTATGTTCATTGTGTGTTTGAGAGTGTGTGTCTGTGTTCACTGTTTGAATCTGTGAGAGAGTGTGTCTTTGTTCCAACTGTGTGTGTGAGAGAGAGTGTCTGTTCACTGTGAGTGAGAGTGTGTCTGTGTTGACTGTGTGTGTGAGAGAGTGTGTGTCTGTGTTGACTGTGTGTGTGAGAGAGAGTGTGTCTGTGTTCACTGTGAGTGTGAGTGTGTCTGTGTTGACTGTGTGTGTGAGAGTGTGTCTGTGTTCACTGTGAGCGTGAGTGTGTCTGTGTTGACTGTGTGTGTGACAGAGATTGTGTCTGTGTTGACTGTATGTATGAGAGTGTGTGTCTGTGTTGACTGTGTGTGTGAGAGAGAGTGTGTCTGTGTTCATTGTGTGTGTGTGTGTGTGTGTGTGTGTGTGTGAGAGAGTGTGTCTGAGTTCATTGTGTATGTGAGAGAGAGTACATCTGTTTTGACTGTGTGTGTAAGAGAGATTGTGTCTGTATTGATGTCTGTGTGAGAGAGTGTCTGTGTTGACTGTGTGTGTGTGAGAGAGTATGTCTGTGTTCACTGTGAGTGTGAGAGTGTGTCTGTGTTGACTTTGTGTGTGAGAGAGAGTCTATCTGTGTTCACTGTGTGTGTATCACTGAAGATGTGTCTGTGTTCACTGTGTGTGTGTGCATGTGTGTGTGTGCATGTGTGTGAGAGAGTGTGTCTGTGTTCACTGTGTGTTTGCGTCAGAGATTGTGTCTGTGTTCACTGCAGTTTGTGAGAGATTGGGTCTGTGTTCACTGTGTGTGTGTGTGTGTGTGTGTGTGTGTGTGTGTGTGTGTGTGTGTGTGAGAGAGAGAGAGTCAGTGTGTCTGTGTTCACTGTTGTGTGGGAGAGTGTGTCTCTGTTCACAGTGTGTGTGGGAGATAGTGTGTCTGTGTTCACTGTGTGTGTGACAGAAAGTGTATCTGTGTACAGTGTGTGTGAGAGGGTGTGTCTGTGTTCACTGTGTGTGTGAGAGAGACAGTGTGTCTGTGTTGATTGTGTGTGTGAGAGAGAGTGTGTCTGTGTTGACTGTGTGTGTGGTGTGAGGGTGTGTCTGTGTTCACTGTATGGTGTGTGTGTGTGTGTGTGTGTGTGTGTGTGCCTGTGTTCACTGTGTGTGTGTGTCTGTGAGAGAGGGTGTGTCTGTGTTCACTGCGTGTGTGTGTGAGAGAGTGTTTCTGTGTTCACCGTGTGTTTGTGTCAGAGATTGTGCCTGTGTTCACTGCAGTGTGTGAGAGATATGGTTTGTGTTCACTCTGTGCGTGTGTGAGAGAGTGTGTTTGTGTTCACTATTTGTGTGTGTGTGAGACAGTGTGTCTGTGTTCACTGTCTGTTTGTGAGGGTGTGTGTCTGTGTTCACTGTGTGTGTGTTGTGTGTGTGTGTGTGTGTGTGTGTGTGTGTGAGGGTCTGTCCGTGTTCATTGTGTGTGTTTGAGTGTGTCTGTGTTCACTGTGTGCATGTGAGGCAGTGTGTCTCTCTTCACAGTGTGTGTGTGTGGATGAGTGCTTTTGTGTTCACTGCATGTGTGTGTGGGACTGTGTCTGAGTTCACTGTGTGTGTGAGAGAGAGTTTGTGTATGTTCATTGTGTGTTTGAGAGTGTGTGTCTGTGTTCACTGTTTGAAGCTGTGAGAGAGTGTGTCTTTGTTCCAACTGTGTGTGTGAGAGAGAGTGTCTGTGTTCACTGTGAGTGAGAGTGTGTCTGTGTTGACTGTGTGTGTGAGAGAGTGTGTGTCTGTGTTGACTGTGTGTGTGAGAGAGAGTGTGTCTGTGTTCACTGTGAGTGTGAGTGTGTCTGTGTTGACTGTGTGTGTGAGAGAGTGTGTCTGTGTTCACTGTGAGTGTGAGTGTGTCTGTGTTGACTGTGTGTGTGACAGAGATTGTGTCTGTGTTGACTGTATGTATGAGAGAGTGTGTGTCTGTGTTGACTGTGTGAGAGAGAGTGTATCTGTGTTCACTGCGTGTGTGTGTCAGTGAAGATGTGTCTGTGTTCACTGTGTGTGTGTGTGTGTGTGAGAGAGAGAGCGTATCTGTGTTCACTGTGTGTTTGTGTCAGAGATTGTGTCTTTGTCACTGTGTGTGTGTGGGAGATTGTGCCTGTGATCACTCTGTGTGTAAGTGAGTGATTGTGGCTGTGTTCACTGTTTGTGTGTGTGAGAGTGTGCCTGTGTTCACTGTGCGCATGTGAGACAGTATGCCTGTGTTCACTGTGTGTGTGTGTGCATGTGTGTGTGTGTGTGTGTGAGAGAGAGTGTATCTGTGTTCACTGTGTGTTTGTGTCAGAGATTGTGTCTCTGTTCACTGTGTGTGTGTGGGAGATTGTGCCTGTGATCACTCTGTGTGTATGTGAGTGATTGTGGCTGTGTTCACTGTTTGTGTGTGTGAGAGTGTGCCTGTGTTCACTGTGTGCATGTGAGACAGTATGCCTGTGTTCACTGTGTGTGTGTGTGTGTGTGTGTGTGTGTGTGTGTGTGTGTGTGTGTCTGTGTAAGAGAGAGAGTGTGTCCATGTACACAGTGTGTGGGTGAGGGACAGTGTGTCTCAGTTCACTGTGTGCGAGTGAGTGTGTTTGTGTTCACTGTGTGTCAGAGAGTGTGCTGTGTGCACTGTGTGTGTGTGAGTATGTCTGTGTTCACTTGTGTGAGAGAGAGTATGTCTGTGTTGACTGTGTGTGTGAGAGAGTGTGTGTCTGTGATAACTGTGTGTGTGAAAGAGAGTCTGTCTGTGTTCACTGTGTGTGTGTGAGAGAGTGTGTCTGTGTTCACTGTGCGTGTGTCAGTGAAGATGTTTCTGTGTTCACTGAGTGTGTATGTTTGTGAGAGAGAGTGTGTCTGTGTTCACTGTGTATGTGTGTGTGTCTGTGTTGACTGTGTGTGTGTAATTGTTTGTGTGAGAATGTGTCTGTGTTCACTGTGTGTTTGAGAGAGTGTTTCTGTGTTCACTGTGTGTTTGTGTCAGAGATTGTGTCTGTGTTCACTGCAGTGTGTGAGAGATTGGGTCTGTGTTCACTGTGTGTGTGTGAGAGAGAGAGAGAGTGTGTCTGTGTTCACTATTTGTGTGTGTGTGAGACAGTGTGTCTGTGTACACTGTCTGTGTGTGAGGGAGTGTTTTTATGTTCACTGTGTGTGTGTGTGTGTGTGTCTGTTGTGTGTATGAGAGATAGTGTGTCTGCGTTCACTGTGTGTTTGAGTGTGTCTGTGTTTACAGTGTGTGAGTGTGTGTGTGTGTCAAAGAGTGCTTCTGTGTTCACTGTGTGTGTGGGAATGTGTGTCTGTGTTCACTGTGTGTGTGAGATAGTGTATCTAAGTTCACTGTGTGTGTGTCGGAGATTGTGTCTGTGTTCACGGTGTGTGTGTGAGAGATTGTGTCCCTGTTCACAGTGTGTGTGTGAGAGATTGTGTCTGTATTCATTGTGTGTGTGTGTGTGTGTGAGATTGTGCCTGTGTTCACTGTGTGTGTGAGAGAGAGTGTTGCTGCGCTGACTGGGTGTGAGAGTGAGAGTGTGTCTGTGTTCACTGTGTGTGTGACAGAAAGTGTATCTGTGTACAGTGTGTGTGAGAGGGTGTGTCTGTGTTCACTGTGTGTGTGAGAGAGAGTGTGTCTGTGTTCACTGTGTGTGAGAGTGTGTCTGTGTTGACTGTGTGTGTGGTGTGAGGGTGTGTCTGTGTTCACTGTATGTGTGTGTGTGTGTGTGTGTGTGTGTGTGTGTGCCTGTGTTCACTGTGTGTGTGTGTCTGTGAGAGAGGGTGTGTCTGTGTTCACTGCTTGTGTGTGTGAGTGTTTCTGTGTTCACTGTGTGTTTGTGTCAGAGATTGTGCCTGTGTTCACTGCAGTGTGTGAGAGATTTGGTCTGTTTTCACTCTGTGCGTGTGTGAGAGAGAGAGTGTGTTTGTGTTCACTATTTGTGTGTGTGTGTGAGACAGTGTGTCTGTGTTCACTGTCTGTTTGTGAGGGTGTGTGTCTGTGATCACTGTGTGTGTGTGTTGTGTGTGTGTGTGTGTGTGTGTGTGAGGGTGTCTGTGTTCATTGTGTGTGTTTGAGTGTGTCTGTGTTCACTGTGTCTGTGTGTAAAAGAGTGCTTTTGTGCTCACTGTGTGTGTGGGAATGTGTGTCCGTGTTCACTGTGTGTGTCAGAGATTGTGTCTGTGTTTACTGTGTGTGAGTGAGAGAGTGTGTCTCTGTTCACTGTGTGTGTGTGAGATAGTGTGTCTGTGTTCACTGTGTGTGTGTGAGATAGTGTGCTTGTCTTCACTGCGTATGTGTGAGAGATTGTGTCTGTATTCATTGTGTGTGTGTGTGTGTGAGAGAGAGAATGAGCCTGTGTTCACTGAGTGTGTGACAGAGATTGTATCTGTGTTCAGTGTGTGTGTGAGAGAGTGTGTCTGTGTTCACTGATCCTGTGTGTGTGAAAGTGTGCTTCTGTGTTCACTGTGTGCGTGTGAGGCAGTGTGTCTCTCTTCACAGTGTGTGTGTGTGTGGATGAGTGCTTTTGTGTTCACTGCAAGGGTGTGTGGGACTGTGTCTGAGTTCACTGTGTGTGTGAGAGAGAGTTTGTGTATGTTCATTGTGTGTTTAAGAGAGTGTGTCTGTGTTCACTGTTTGAATCTGTGAGAGAGTGTGTCTTTGTTCCAACTGTGTGTGTGAGAGAGAGTATCTGTGTTCACTGTGAGTGAGAGTGTGTCTGTGTTGACTGTGTGTGTGAGAGAGTGTGTGTCTGTGTTGACTGTGTGTGTGAGAGAGAGTGTGTCTGTGTTCACTGTGAGTGTGAGTGTGTCTGTGTTGACTGTGTGTGTGAGAGAGATTGTGTCTGTGTTGACTGTATGTATGAGAGAGTGTGTGTCTGTGTTGACTGTGTGTGTGAGAGAGAGTGTGTCTGTGTTCACTGCGTGTGTGTCAGTGAAGATGTGTCTGTGTTCACTGTGTGTGTGTGTGTGCATGTGTGTGTGTGTGAGAGAGAGTGTATCTGTGTTCACTGTGTGTTTGTGTCAGAGATTGTGTCTCTGTTCACTGTGTGTGTGTGGGAGATTGTACCTGTGTTCACTCTGTGTGTATGTGAGTGATTGTGGCTGTGTTCACTGTTTGTGTGTGTGAGAGTGTGCCTGTGTTCAGTGCGCATGTGAGACAGTATGCCTGTGTTCACTGTGTGTGTATGTGTGTGTGTGTGTGTGTTGCGTGTGTGTGTCTGTGTAAGAGAGAGAGTGTGTCCATTTACACAGTGTGTGTGTGAGAGAGAGTGTGTCTCGGTTCACTGTGTGCGAGAGAGTGTGTTTGTGTTCACTGTGTGTCAGGGAGTGTGCTGTGTGCACTGTATGTATGAGAGAGTGTGTGTCTGTGTTGACTGTGTGTGTGAGAGAGTGTGTCTGTGTTCACTGCATGTGTGTCAGTGAAGATGTGTCTGTGTTCACTGTGTGTGTGTGTGCATGTGTGTGTGTGTGTGTGAGAGAGTGTATCTGTGTTCACTGTGTGTTTGTGTCAGAGATTGTGTCTCTGTTCACTGTGTGTGTGTGGGAGATTGTGCCTGTGTTCACTCTGTGTGTATGTGAGTGATTGTGGCTGTGTTCACTGTTTGTGTGTGTGAGAGTGTGCCTGTGTTCACTGTGTGCATGTGAGACAGTATGCCTGTGTTCACTGTGTTTGTGAGTGTGTGTAAGAGAGAGAGTGTGTCCATGTACACAGTGTGTGTGTGAGGGAGAGTGTGTCTCAGTTCACTGGTGCGAGAGAGTGTGTTTTGTGTTCACTGTGTGTCAGGGAGTGTGCTGTGTGCACTGTGTGTGTGTGAGTATGTCTGTGTTCACTTGTGTGTGAGAGAATGTCTGTGTTGTGTGGGAATGTGTGTCTGTGTTCACTGTGTGTGTGAGATAGTGTGTCTAAGTTCACTGTGTGTGTGTCAGAGATTGTGTCTGTGTTCACGGTGTGTGTGTGAGAGATTGCGTCCCTGTTCACAGTGTGTGTGTGAGAGATTGTGTCTGTATTCATTGTGTGTGTGTGTGTGTGAGATTGTGCCTGTGTTCACTGTGTGTGTGAGAGAGAGTGTTGCTGCGCTGACTGGGTGTGAGAGTGAGAGTGTGTCTGTGTTCACTGTGTGTGTGTGTGTGAGGTAGTATGTCTGTGTTCACTGTGTGTGTCAGAGATTGTTTCTGTGTTTACTGTGTGTGAGTGAGAGAGTGTGTCTCTGTTCACTGTGTGTGTGTGAGATAGTGTGTGTTCACTTTGTGCGTGTGAGAGATTGGGTCTGTGTTCACTGTGTGTGTGTATGTGTGTGTGTGAGAGAGAGAGAGTGTGTCTGTGTTCACTATTGTGTGAGAGAGTGTGTCTCTGTTCACTGTGTGTGTGGGAGATAGTGTGTCTGTGTTCACTGTGTGTGTGACAGAAAGTGTGTCTGTGTACAATGTGTGTGAGAGGGTGTGTCTGTGTTCACTGTGTGTGTGAGAGAGAGTGTGTCTGTGTTCACTGTGTGTGAGAGTGTGTCTGTGTTGACTGTGTGTGTGGTGTGAGGGTGTGTCTGTGTTCACTGTATGTGTGTGTGTGTGTGTGTGTGCCTGTGTTCACTGTGTGTGTGTGTCTGTGAGAGAGGGTGTGTCTGTGTTCACTGCTTGTGTGTGTGAGTGTTTCTGTGTTCACTGTGTGTTTGTGTCAGAGATTGTGCCTGTGTTCACTGCAGTGTGTGAGAGATTTGGTCTGTTTTCACTCTGTGCGTGTGTGAGAGAGAGAGTGTGTTTGTGTTCACCATTTGTGTGTGTGTGAGACAGTGTGTCTGTGTTCACTGTCTGTTTGTGAGGGTGTGTGTCTGTGATCACTGTGTGTGTGTGTGTGTTGTGTGTGTGTGTGTGTGTGAGGGTGTCTGTGTTCATTGTGTGTGTTTGAGTGTGTCTGTGTTCACTGTGTCTGTGTGTAAAAGAGTGCTTTTGTGCTCACTGTGTGTGTGGGAATGTGTGTCCGTGTTCACTGTGTGTGTCAGAGATTGTGTCTGTGTTTACTGTGTGTGAGTGAGAGAGTGTGTCTCTGTTCACTGTGTGTGTGAGATAGTGTGTCTGTATTCACTGTGTGTGTGTGAGATAGTGTGCCTGTCTTCACTGCGTATGTGTGAGAGATTGTGTCTGTATTCATTGTGTGTGTGTTTGTGTGAGAGAGAGAATGAGCCTGTGTTCACTGAGTGTGTGACAGAGATTGTATCTGTGTTCAGTGTGTGTGTGAGAGAGTGTGTCTGTGTTCGCTGATCCTGTGTGTGTGAAAGTGTGCTTCTGTGTTCACTGTGTGCGTGTGAGGCAGTGTGTCTCTCTTCACAGTGTGTGTGTGTGTGGATGAGTGCTTTTGTGTTCACTGCAAGGGTGTGTGGGACTGTGTCTGAGTTCACTGTGTGTGTGAGAGAGAGTTTGTGTATGTTCATTGTGTGTTTGAGAGAGTGTGTCTGTGTTCACTGTTTGAATCTGTGAGAGAGTGTGTCTTTGTTCCAACTGTGTGTGTGAGAGAGAGTATCTGTGTTCACTGTGAGTGAGAGTGTGTCTGTGTTGACTGTTTGTGTGAGAGAGTGTGTGTCTGTGTTGACTGTGTGTGTGAGAGAGAGTGTGTCTGTGTTCACTGTGAGTGTGAGTGTGTCTGTGTTGACTGTGTGTGTGAGAGAGATTGTGTCTGTGTTGACTGTATGTATGAGAGAGTGTGTGTCTGTGTTGACTGTGTGTGTGAGAGAGAGTGTGTCTGTGTTCACTGCGTGTGTGTCAGTGAAGATGTGTCTGTGTTCACTGTGTGTGTGTGTGCATGTGTGTGTGTGTGTGAGAGAGAGTGTATCTGTGTTCACTGTGTGTTTGTGTCAGAGATTGTGTCTCTGTTCACTGTGTGTGTGTGGGAGATTGTACCTGTGTTCACTCTGTGTGTATGTGAGTGATTGTGGCTGTGTTCACTGTTTGTGTGTGTGAGAGTGTGCCTGTGTTCACTGTGTGCATGTGAGACAGTATGCCTGTGTTCACTGTGTGTGTGTGTGTGTGTTGCGTGTGTGTGTCTGTGTAAGAGAGAGAGTGTGTCCATTTACACAGTGTGTGTGTGAGAGAGAGTGTATCTCGGTTCACTGTGTGCGAGAGAGTGTGTTTGTGTTCACTGTGTGTCAGGGAGTGTGCTGTGTGCACTGTATGTATGAGAGAGTGTGTGTCTGTGTTGACTGTGTGTGTGAGAGAGTGTGTCTGTGTTCACTGCGTGTGTGTCAGTGAAGATGTGTCTGTGTTCACTGTGTGTGTGTGCATGTGTGTGTGTGTGTGAGAGAGAGTGTATCTGTGTTCACTGTGTGTTTGTGTCAGAGATTGTGTCTCTGTTCACTGTGTGTGTGTGGGAGATTGTGCCTGTGTTCACTCTGTGTGTATGTGAGTGATTGTGGCTGTGTTCACTGTTTGTGTGTGTGAGAGTGTGCCTGTGTTCACTGTGTGCATGTGAGACAGTATGCCTGTGTTCACTGTGTTTGTGTGTGTGTGTGTGTGTGTGTAAGAGAGAGAGTGTGTCCATGTACACAGTGTGTGTGTGAGGGAGAGTGTGTCTCAGTTCACTGGTGCGAGAGAGTGTGTTTTGTGTTCACTGTGTGTCAGGGAGTGTGCTGTGTGCACTGTGTGTGTGTGAGTATGTCTGTGTTCACTTGTGTGTGAGAGAATGTCTGTGTTGTGTGGGAATGTGTGTCTGTGTTCACTGTGTGTGTGAGATAGTGTGTCTAAGTTCACTGTGTGTGTGTCGGAGATTGTGTCTGTGTTCACGGTGTGTGTGTGAGAGATTGTGTCTCTGTTCGCAGTGTGTGTGTGAGAGATTGTGTCTGTATTCATTGTGTGTGTGTGTGTGTGAGAGTGTGCCTGTGTTCACTGTGTGTGTGACAGAGAGTGTATCTGTGTTCAGTGTATGTGTGAGAGAGAGTGTTGCTGTGCTGACTGTGTGTGAGAGAGAGAGTGTGTCTGTGTTCACTGTGTTTGTGTGTGAGGTAATATGTCTATGTTCACTGTGTGTGTCAGAGATTGTGTGTGTTTACTGTGTGTGTGTGAGAGAGTGTGTCTCTGTTCACTGTGTGTGTGTGAGAGAGTGTGTCTGTGTTCACTGTGTGCGTGTGAGATAGTGTGTCTGTGTTCACTGCAGTGTGTGAGAGATTGGGTCTGTGTTCACTGTGTGTGTGTGAGAGAGAGAGAGAGTGTGTCTGTGTTCACTATTTGTGTGTGTGTGAGACAGTGTGTCTGTGTACACTGTCTGTGTGTGAGGGAGTGTTTTTATGTTCACTGTGTGTGTGTGTGTGTGTGTGTGTGTGTCTGTTGTGTGTATGAGAGATAGTGTGTCTGCGTTCACTGTGTGTTTGAGTGTGTCTGTGTTTACAGTGTGTGAGTGTGTGTGTGTGTCAAAGAGTGCTTCTGTGTTCACTGTGTGTGTGGGAATGTGTGTCTGTGTTCACTGTGTGTGTGAGATAGTGTATCTAAGTTCACTGTGTGTGTGTCGGAGATTGTGTCTG
The DNA here is from genome assembly GCA_026770705.1 of Isurus oxyrinchus. Lineage (NCBI taxonomy): Eukaryota > Metazoa > Chordata > Chondrichthyes > Lamniformes > Lamnidae > Isurus > Isurus oxyrinchus. The sequence continues at coordinate 100,212,044 of JANJGN010000007.1, read as the reverse complement.
TGTTCACGGTGTGTGTGTGAGAGATTGTGTCCCTGTTCACAGTGTGTGTGTGAGAGATTGTGTCTGTATTCATTGTGTGTGTGTGTGTGTGAGATTGTGCCTGTGTTCACTGTGTGTGTGAGAGAGAGTGTTGCTGCGCTGACTGGGTGTGAGAGTGAGAGTGTGTCTGTGTTCACTGTGTGTGTGTGTGTGAGGTAGTATGTCTGTGTTCACTGTGTGTGTCAGAGATTGTTTCTGTGTTTACTGTGTGTGAGTGAGTGTGTCTCTGTTCACTGTGTGTGTGTGAGATAGTGTGTGTTCACTTTGTGCGTGTGAGAGATTGGGTCTGTGTTCACTGTGTGTGTGTATGTGTGTGTGTGAGAGAGAGAGAGTGTATCTGTGTTCACTATTGTGTGAGAGAGTGTGTCTCTGTTCACTGTGTGTGTGGGAGATAGTGTGTCTGTGTTCACTGTGTGTGTGACAGAAAGTGTGTCTGTGTACAATGTGTGTGAGAGGGTGTGTCTGTGTTCACTGTGTGTGTGAGAGAGAGTGTGTCTGTGTTCACTGTGTGTGAGAGTGTGTCTGTGTTGACTGTGTGTGTGGTGTGAGGGTGTGTCTGTGTTCACTGTATGTGTGTGTGTGTGTGTGTGTGTGTGCCTGTGTTCACTGTGTGTGTGTGTCTGTGAGAGAGGGTGTGTCTGTGTTCACTGCGTGTGTGTGTGAGAGAGTGTTTCTGTGTTCACTGTGTGTTTGTGTCAGAGATTGTGCCTGTGTTCACTGCAGTGTGTGAGAGATTTGGTCTGTTTTCACTCTGTGCATGTGTGAGAGAGAGAGTGTGTTTGTGTTCACCATTTGTGTGTGTGTGAGACAGTGTGTCTGTGTTCACTGTCTGTTTGTGAGGGTGTGTGTCTGTGATCACTGTGTGTGTGTGTGTGTGTTGTGTGTGTGTGTGTGTGTGTGAGGGTGTCTGTGTTCATTGTGTGTGTTTGAGTGTGTCTGTGTTCACTGTGTCTGTGTGTAAAAGAGTGCTTTTGTGCTCACTCTGTGTGTGGGAATGTGTGTCCGTGTTCACTGTGTGTGTCAGAGATTGTGTCTGTGTTTACTGTGTGTGAGAGAGTGTGTCTCTGTTCACTGTGTGTGTGTGAGATAGTGTGTCTGTGTTCACTGTGTGTGTGTGAGATAGTGTGCCTGTCTTCACTGCGTATGTGTGAGAGATTGTGTCTGTATTCATTGTGTGTGTGTGTGTGTGAGAGAGAGAATGAGCCTGTGTTCACTGAGTGTGTGACAGAGATTGTATCTGTGTTCAGTGTGTGTGTGAGAGAGTGTGTCTGTGTTCACTGATCCTGTGTGTGTGAAAGTGTGCTTCTGTGTTCACTGTGTGCGTGTGAGGCAGTGTGTCTCTCTTCACAGTGTGTGTGTGTGTGGATGAGTGCTATTGTGTTCACTGCAAGGGTGTGTGGGACTGTGTCTGAGTTCACTGTGTGTGTGAGAGAGAGTTTGTGTATGTTCATTGTGTGTTTGAGAGAGTGTGTCTGTGTTCACTGTTTGAATCTGTGAGAGAGTGTGTCTTTGTTCCAACTGTGTGTGTGAGAGAGAGTATCTGTGTTCACTGTGAGTGAGAGTGTGTCTGTGTTGACTGTGTGTGTGAGAGAGTGTGTGTCTGTGTTGACTGTGTGTGTGAGAGAGAGTGTGTCTGTGTTCACTGTGAGTGTGAGTGTGTCTGTGTTGACTGTGTGTGTGAGAGAGATTGTGTCTGTGTTGACTGTATGTATGAGAGAGTGTGTGTCTGTGTTGACTGTGTGTGTGAGAGAGAGTGTGTCTGTGTTCACTGCGTGTGTGTCAGTGAAGATGTGTCTGTGTTCACTGTGTGTGTGTGTGTGCATGTGTGTGTGTGTGAGAGAGAGTGTATCTGTGTTCACTGTGTGTTTGTGTCAGAGATTGTGTCTCTGTTCACTGTGTGTGTGTGGGAGATTGTACCTGTGTTCACTCTGTGTGTATGTGAGTGATTGTGGCTGTGTTCACTGTTTGTGTGTGTGAGAGTGTGCCTGTGTTCAGTGTGCATGTGAGACAGTATGCCTGTGTTCACTGTGTGTGTGTGTGTGTGTGTGTGTGTTGTGTGTGTGTGTCTGTGTAAGAGAGAGAGTGTGTCCATTTACACAGTGAGTGTGTGAGAGAGAGTGTGTCTCGGTTCACTGTGTGCGAGAGAGTGTGTTTGTGTTCACTGTGTGTCAGGGAGTGTGCTGTGTGCACTGTATGTATGAGAGAGTGTGTGTCTGTGTTGACTGTGTGTGTGAGAGAGAGTGTGTCTGTGTTCAGTGCGTGTGTGTGTCAGTGAAGATGTGTCTGTGTTCACTGTGTGTGTGTGTGCATGTGTGTGTGTGTGTGAGAGAGAGTGTATCTGTGTTCACTGTGTGTTTGTGTCAGAGATTGTGTCTCTGTTCACTGTGTGTGTGTGGGAGATTGTGCCTGCGTTCACTCTGTGTGTATGTGAGTGACTGTGGCTGTGTTCACTGTTTATGTGTGTGAGAGTGTGCCTGTGTTCACTGTGTGCATGTGAGACAGTATGCCTGTGTTCACTGTGTTTGTGTGTGTGTGTGTGTGTGCAAGAGAGAGAGTGTGTCCATGTACACAGTGTGTGTGTGAGGGAGAGTGTGTCTCAGTTCACTGGTGCGAGAGAGTGTGTTTTGTGTTCACTGTGTGTCAGGGAGTGTGCTGTGTGCACTGTGTGTGTGTGAGTATGTCTGTGTTCACTTGTGTGTGAGAGAATGTCTGTGTTGTGTGGGAATGTGTGTCTGTGTTCACTGTGTGTGTGAGATAGTGTGTCTAAGTTCACTGTGTGTGTGTCGGAGATTGTGTCTGTGTTCACGGTGTGTGTGTGAGAGATTGTGTCTCTGTTCACAGTGTGTGTGTGTGAGAGATTGTGTCTGTATTCATTGTGTGTGTGTGTGTGAGAGTGTGCCTGTGTTCACTGTGTGTGTGACAGAGAGTGTATCTGTGTTCAGTGTATGTGTGAGAGAGAGTGTTGCTGTGCTGACTGTGTGTGAGAGAGAGAGTGTGTCTGTGTTCACTGTGTTTGTGTGTGAGGTAATATGTCTGTGTTCACTGTGTGTGTCAGAGATTGTGTGTGTTTACTGTGTGTGTGTGAGAGAGTGTGTCTCTGTTCACTGTGTGTGTGTGAGAGAGTGTGTCTGTGTTCACTGTGTGCGTGTGAGATAGTGTGTCTGTGTTCACTGCGTATGTGTGGGAGATTGTGTCTGTATTCATTGTGTGTGTGTGTGAGACAGCGTGTGCCTGTGTTCACTGTGTGTGTGACAGAGAGTGTATCTATGTTCAGTGTGTGTGTGAAAGAGTGTGCCTGTGTTCACTAATTCTGTGTGTGTGAAAGTGTGCTTCTGTGTTCACTGTGTGCGTGAGAGGCAGTGTGTCTCTCTTCACAGTGTGTGTGTGTGTGTGTGTGTGGATGAGTGCTTCTGTGTTCACTGTGTGTGTGTGTGTGTGTGTGGGAGTGTGTCTTTGTTCCAATTTTGTGTGTGAGAGAGTGTGTCTGTGTTCACAGTGTGTGTGTGGGAGTGTGTCTTTGTTCCAACTTTGTGTGTGAGAGGCAGTGTGTCTGTGTTCACAGTGAGTGAGAGAGTGTCTGTGTTGACTGTGTGTGTGAGAGAGAGTCTGTCTGTGTTGACTGTGTGTGTGTGATAGAGTGTGCGTGTGTTCACTGTGTGTGTGTCAGTGAAGATATGTCAGTGTTCACTGTGTGTGTGTGTTTTTGAGAGAGAGTGTGTCTGTGTTCATTGTGTATGTGTGTGTGTCTGTGTTCACTGTGTGTGTGTGTGTGTGTGTGTGTGTGTGTGAGATAGAGTGTGTCTGAGTTCACTATGTATGTGAGAGAGAGTTTGTCTATATTCATTGTGTGTGTGAGAGAGTGTGTCTTTGTTCACTGTTTGCGTCAGTGAGTGTGTCTTTGTTCCAAATGTGTGTGTGAGAGAGCGTGTCTTTGTTCACTGTGCGTGTGTGTGAAATAGTGCTTATGTGTTCACTGTGTTTATTAGACTGTGTGTGTGTTCATTGTGTGTGCTTGGGCGAGTGTGTCTGTATTCACTGTGTGTGTGTGAGAGAGTGTGTCTCTGTTCATTGTGTGTGTGGGAGAATGTGTCTGTGTTCACTCTGTGCGTATGTGAGTGAGGGTGGCTGTGTTCACTGTTTGTGTCTGTAGTGTGTGCCTGTGTTCACTGTGTGTGTGAGAGTATGCCTGTGTTCACTGTGTGTGTGTGTGTGTGTGTGTGTGTGTGTGTGTCTGTGAGAGAGAGAGAGAGAGTGTGTCTGTGATCACAGTGTGTGTGTGAGAGTGTGTCTGTGTTCACCGTGTGTGTGTGTGAGAGAGTGTGTGTGAGAGAGTGTGTCTGTTTTCACTGTCTGTGTGTCAAGGAGTGTGTCTGTGTGCACTGTGTGTGTGCGAGAGTGTGTCTGTGTTCACCGTGTGTGTGTGTGAGAGAGTGTGTCTCAGTTCACTGTCTGTGTGAGAGTGTGTCTGTTTTCACTGTGTATGTGTGAGTGTGTCTGTGTTCACTGTGTGTGTGTGTGTGTGTGTGTGTGTGTGTGTGTGTGTGTGTTCACTGTGTATGTGTGTGTGTGTGTGTGTGTGTGTGAGAGAGTGTGTCTGAGTTCATCGTGTGTGTGAGAGAGAGTACGTCTGTTTTGACTGTGTGTGTGAGAGAGATTGTGTCTGTATTGATGTATGTGTGAGAGAGTGTGTGTCTGTGTTGACTGTGTGTGTGAGAGAGCGTGTCTTTGTTCACTGTGCATATGTGTGAAATAGTGCTTATGTGTTCACTGTGTTTATTAGACTGTGTGTGTGTTCATTGTGTGTGCTTGAGCGAGTCTGTCTGTATTCACTGTGTGTTTTTGTGAGAGAGTGTGTCTCTGTTCACTGTGTGTGTGGGAGAATGTGTCTGTGTTCACTCTGTGTGTATGTGAGTGAGGGTGGCTGTGTTCACTGTTTGTGTCAGTGAGAGTGTGCCTGTGTTCACTGTGTGTGTGAGAGTATGCCTGTGTTCACTGTGTGTGTGTGTGTGTGTGTGTGTGTGTGTGTGTCTGTGTGTGTGTGTCTGTGAGAGAGAGAGTGTGTATCTGTGTTCACTGTGTGTGTGTGTGAGAGTGTGTCTGCGTTCACCGTGTGTGTGTGTGAGAGAGTGTATGTGAGAGAGTGTGTCTGTTTTCACTGTCTGTGTGTCAAGGAGTGTGTCTGTGTGCACTGTGTGTGTGTGAGAGTGTGTCTGTGTTCACCGTGTGTGTGTGTGAGAGAGTGTGTCTCAGTTCACTGTCTGTGTGAGAGTGTGTCTGTTTTCACTGTGTATGTGTGAGCGTGTCTGTGTTCACTGTGTGTGTGTGTGTGTGTGTGTGTGTCTGTGAGAGAGAGACAGAGTGTGTCTGTGATCACAGTGTGTGTGTGACAGTGTGTCTGTGTTCACCGTGTGTGTGTGTGAGAGTGTGTCTGTGTTCACCGTGTGTGTGTGTGAGAGAGTGTGTCTCAGTTCACTGTCTGTGTGAGAGTGTGTCTGTTTTCACTGTGTATGTGTGAGCGTGTCTGTGTTCACTGTGTGTGTGTGTGTGTGTGTGTGTGTGTGTGAGAGAGAGAGTGTGTCTGAGTTCACTCTGTATGTGAGAAGAGTACGTCTGTTTTGACTGTGTGTGTGAGAGAGAGTGTGTCTGTATTGATGTATGTGTGAGAGAGTGTGTGTCTATGTTGACTGTGTGTGTGAGAGAGAGTGTGTCTGTGTTCACTGTGTGTTTGCATCAGAGATTGTGTCTGTGTTCACTGCAGTTTGTGAGAGATTGGGTCTGTGTTCACTATGTGTGTGTGTGTGTGTGTGAGAGAGAGAGAGAGAGTGTGTCTGTGTTCACTATTGTGTGAGAGAGTGTGCCTCTGTTCACTGTGTGTGTGGGAGATAGTGTGTCTGTGTTCACTGTGTGTGTGACAGAAAGTGTATCTGTGTACAGTGTGTGTGAGAGGGTGTGTCTGTGTTCACTGTGTGTGTGAGAGACAGTGTGTCTGTGTTGATTGTGTGTGTGAGTGTGTGTCGGTGTTCACAGTGTGTGAGAGAGTGTGTCTGTGTTGACTGTGTGTGTGGTGTGAGGGTGTGTCTGTGTTCACTGTATGTGTGTGTGTGTGTGTGTGTGTGTGTGTGTGCCTGTGTTCACTGTGTTTGTGTGTCTGTGAGAGAGGCTGTGTCTGTGTTCACTGCGTGTGTGTATGAGAGAGTGTTTCTGTGTTCACTGTGTGTTTGTGTCAGAGATTGTGCCTGTGTTCACTGCAGTGTGTGAGAGATTTGGTCTGTGTTCACTCAGTGCGTGTGTGAGAGAGAGAATGTGTTTGTGTTCACTATTTGTGTGTGTGAGAGTGTGTCTGTGTTCACTGTCTGTTTGTGAGGGTGTGTGTCTGTGTTCACTGTGTGTGTGTGTGTTGTGTGTGTGGGTCTGTCTGTGTTCATTGTGTGTGTTTGAGTGTGTCTGTGTTTACAGTGTGTGAGTGTGTGTGTGTGTCAAAGAGTGCTTCTGTGTTCACTGTGTGCGTGGGAATGTGTCTGTGTTCACTGTGTGTGTGAGATAGTGTGTCTAAGTTCACTGTGTGTGTGTCGGAGATTGTGTCTGTGTTCACGGTGTGTGTGTGAGAGATTGTGTCTCTGTTCACAGTGTGTGTGTGAGATTGTGTCTGTATTCATTGTGTGTGTGCGTGTGAGTGTGCCTGTGTTCACTGTGTATGTGACAGAGAGTGTATCTGTGTGCAGTGTGTGTGCGTGTGAGTGTGCCTGTGTTCACTGTGTATGTGACAGAGAGTGTATCTGTGTGCAGTGTGTGTGAGAGTGTGTCTGTGTTCACTGTATGTGTGAGAGAGAGTGTTGCTGTGCTGACTGTGTGAGAGAGAGAGTGTGTCTGTGTTCACTGTTTGTGTGTGTGAGGTAGTATGTCTGTGTTCACTGTGTGTGTCAGAGATTGTGTCTGTGTTTACTGTGTGTGTGTGAGAGAGTGTGTCTCTGTTCACTGTGTGTGTGTGAGATAGTGTGCCTGTCTTCACTGCGTATGTGTGAGAGATTGTGTCTGTATTCATTGTGTGTGTGTGAGTGTGTGTGTGTGAGAGAGAGAGAATGAGCCTGTGTTCACTGTGTGTGTCAGAGATTGTGTCTGTATTCACTGTGTGTGTGTGTGAGAGAGTGTGTCTCTGTTCACTGTGTGTGTGGGAGAATGTGTCTGTGTTCACTCTGTGCGTATGTGAGTGAGGGTGGCTGTGTTCACTGTTTGTGTCTGTAGAGTGTGCCTGTGTTCACTGTGTGTGTGAGAGTATGCCTGTGTTCACAGTGTGTGTGTGTGTGTGTGTGTGTGTGTGTGTGTGTGTCTGTGAGAGAGAGAGTGTGTCTGTGATCACAGTGTGTGTGTGAGAGTGTGTCTGTGTTCACGGTGTGTGTGTGTGAGAGAGTGTGTGTGAGAGAGTGTGTATGTTTTCACTGTCTGTGTGTCAAGGAGTGTGTCTGTGTGCACTGTGTGTGTGCGAGAGTGTTTCTGTGTTCACCGTGTGTGTGTGTGAGAGAGTGTGTCTCAGTTCACTGTCTGTGTGAGAGTGTGTCTGTTTTCACTGTGTATGTGTGAGTGTGTCTGTGTTCACTGTGTGTGTGTGTGTGTGTGTGTGTGTGTGTTCACTGTGTATGTGTGTGTGTGTGTGTGTGTGAGAGAGTGTGTCTGAGTTCACCGTGTGTGTGAGAGAGAGTACGTCTGTTTTGACTGTGTGTGTGAGAGATTGTGTCTGTATTGATGTATGTGTGAGAGAGTGTATGTCTGTGTTGACTGTGTGTGTGAGAGAACGTGTCTTTGTTCACTGTGCATATGTGTGAAATAGTGCTTATGTGTTCACTGTGTTTATTAGACTGTGTGTGTGTTCATTGTGTGTGCTTGAGCGAGTCTGTCTGTATTCACTGTGTGTGTGTGTGAGAGAGTGTGTCTCTGTTCACTGTGTGTGTGGGAGAATGTGTCTGTGTTCACTCTGTGTGTATGTGAGTGAGGGTGGCTGTGTTCACTGTTTGTGTCAGTGAGAGTGTGCCTGTGTTCACTGTGTGTGTGAGAGTATGCCTGTGTTCACTGTGTGTGTGTGTGTGTGTCTGTGTGTGTGTGTCTGTGAGAGAGAGAGTGTGTATCTGTGTTCACTGTGTGTGTGTGTGAGAGTGTGTCTGCGTTCACCGTGTGTGTGTGTGAGAGAGTGTGTGTGAGAGAGAGAATGAGCCTGTGTTCACTGTGTGTGTCAGAGATTGTGTCTGTATTCACTGTGTGTGTGTGAGAGAGTGTGTCTCTGTTCACTGTGTGTGTGGGAGAATGTGTCTGTGTTCACTCTGTGCGTATGTGAGTGAGGGTGGCTGTGTTCACTGTTTGTGTCTGTAGAGTGTGCCTGTGTTCACTGTGTGTGTGAGAGTATGCCTGTGTTCACTGTGTGTGTGTGTGTGTGTGTGTGTGTGTGTGTGTCTGTGAGAGAGAGAGTGTGTCTGTGATCACAGTGTGTGTGTGAGAGTGTGTCTGTGTTCACCGTGTGTGTGTGTGAGAGAGTGTGTGTGAGAGAGTGTGTCTGTTTTCACTGTCTGTCAAGGAGTGTGTCTGTGTGCACTGTGTGTGTGCGAGAGTGTTTCTGTGTTCACCGTGTGTGTGTGTGAGAGAGTGTGTCTCAGTTCACTGTCTGTGTGAGAGTGTGTCTGTTTTCACTGTGTATGTGTGAGTGTGTCTGTGTTCACTGTGTGTGTGTGTGTGTTCACTGTGTATGTGTGTGTGTGTGTGAGAGAGTGTGTCTGAGTTCACCGTGTGTGTGAGAGAGAGTACGTCTGTTTTGACTGTGTGTGTGAGAGATTGTGTCTGTATTGATGTATGTGTGAAAGAGTGTATGTCTGTGTTGACTGTGTGTGTGAGAGAACGTGTCTTTGTTCACTGTGCATATGTGTGAAATAGTGCTTATGTGTTCACTGTGTTTATTAGACTGTGTGTGTGTTCATTGTGTGTGCTTGAGCGAGTCTGTCTGTATTCACTGTGTGTGTGTGTGAGAGAGTGTGTCTCTGTTCACTGTGTGTGTGGGAGAATGTGTCTGTGTTCACTCTGTGTGTATGTGAGTGAGGGTGGCTGTGTTCACTGTTTGTGTCAGTGAGAGTGTGCCTGTGTTCACTGTGTGTGTGAGAGTATGCCTGTGTTCACTGTGTGTGTGTGTGTGTGTGTGTGTGGGTGTGTCTGTGTGTGTGTGTGTCTGTGAGAGAGAGTGTGTATCTGTATTCACTGTGTGTGTGTGTGAGAGTGTGTCTGCGTTCACCGTGTGTGTGTGTGAGAGAGTGTGTGTGAGAGAGTGTGTCTGTTTTCACTGTCTGTGTGTCAAGGAGTGTGTCTGTGTGCACTGTGTGTGTGTGAGAGTGTGTCTGTGTTCACCGTGTGTGTGTGTGAGAGAGTGTGTCTCAGTTCACTGTGCATATGTGAGAGTGTGTCTGTTTTCACTGTGTATGTGTGAGCGTGTCTGTGTTCACTGTGTGTGTGTGTGTGTGTGTGTGTGTCTGTGAGAGAGAGACAGAGTGTGTCTGTGATCACAGTGTGTGTGTGACAGTGTGTCTGTGTTCACCGTGTGTGTGTGTGAGAGTGTGTCTGTGTTCACCGTGTGTGTGTGTGAGACAGTGTCTCAGTTCACTGTCTGTGTGAGTGTGTCTGTTTTCACTGTGTATGTGTGAGCGTGTCTGTGTTCACTGTGTGTGTGTGTGTGTGTGAGAGAGAGAGTGTGTCTGAGTTCACTCTGTATGTGAGAGAGAGTACGTCTGTTTTGACTGTGTGTGTGAGAGAGATTGTGTCTGTATTGATGTATGTGTGAGAGAGTGTGTGTCTATGTTGACTGTGTGTGTGAGAGACAGTGTGTCTGTGTTCACTGTGAGTGTGAGAGTGTGTCTGTGTTGACTGTGTGTGTGAGAGAGTGTTTCTGTGCTCACTGTGTGTTTGCATCAGAGATTGTGTCTGTGTTCACTGCAGTTTGTGAGAGATTGGGTCTGTGTTCACTGTGTGTGTGTGTGTGTGTGTGTGAGAGAGAGAGAGAGAGTGTGTCTGTGTTCACTATTGTGTGAGAGAGTGTGCCTCTGTTCACTGTGTGTGTGGGAGATAGTGTGTCTGTGTTCACTGTGTGTGTGACAGAAAGTGTATCTGTGTACAGTGTGTGTGAGAGGGTGTGTCTGTGTTCACTGTGTGTGTGAGAGACAGTGTGTCTGTGTTGATTGTGTGTGTGAGTGTGTGTCGGTGTTCACAGTGTGTGAGAGAGTGTGTCTATGTTGACTGTGTGTGTGGTGTGTGTGTGTGCCTGTGTTCACTGTGTGTGTGTGTCTGTGAGAGAGGCTGTGTCTGTGTTCACTGCGTGTGTGTATGAGAGAGTGTTTCTGTGTTCACTGTGTGTTTGTGTCAGAGATTGTGCCTGTTGTCATTGCAGTGTGTGAGAGATTTGGTCTGTGTTCACTCAGTGCATGTGTGAGAGAGAGAGTGTGTTTGTGTTCACTATTTGTGTGTGTGTGAGAGTGTGTCTGTGTTCACTGTCTGTTTGTGAGGGTGTGTGTCTGTGTTCACTGTGTGTGTGTGTGTGTTGTGTGTGTGTGCGTGTGTGTGTGAGGGTCTGTCTGTGTTCATTGTGTGTGTTTGAGTGTGTCTGTGTTTACAGTGTGTGAGTGTGTGTGTGTCAAAGAGTGCTTCTGTGTTCACTGTGTGCGTGGGAATGTGTCTGTGTTCACTGTGTGTGTGAGATAGTGTGTCTAAGTTCACTGTGTGTGTGTCGGAGATTGTGTCTGTGTTCACGGTGTGTGTGTGAGAGATTGTGTCTCTGTTCACAGTGTGTGTGTGAGATTGTGTCTGTATTCATTGTGTGTGTGCGTGTGAGAGTGTGCCTGTGTTCACTGTGTATGTGACAGAGAGTGTATCTGTGTTCAGTGTGTGTGAGAGTGTGTCTGTGTTCACTGTATGTGTGAGAGAGAGTGTTGCTGTGCTGACTGTGTGAGAGAGAGAGAGTGTGTCTGTGTTCACTGTTTGTGTGTGTGAGGTAGTATGTCTGTGTTCACTGTGTGTGTCAGAGATTGTGTCTGTGTTTACTGTGTGTGTGTGAGAGAGTGTGTCTCTGTTCACTGTGTGTGTGTGAGATAGTGTGCCTGTCTTCACTGCGTATGTGTGAGAGATTGTGTCTGTATTCATTGTGTGTGTGTGTGTGTGTGTGTGTGTGTGTGTGTGTGTGAGAGAGAATGAGCCTGTGTTCACTGTGTGTGTGACAGAGAGTGTATCTGTGTTCAGCGTGTGTGTGAGAGAGTGTGTCTGTGTTCACTGACTCTGTGTGTGTGAAAGTGTGCTTCTGTGTACACTGTGTGCATGTGAGGCAGGGTGTCTCCCTTCACAGTGTGTGTGTGTGTGGATGAGTGCTTTTGTGTTCACTGCATGTGTGTGTGGGACTGTGTCTGAGTTCACTGTGTGTGTGAGAGAGAGTTTGTGTATGTTCATTGTGTGTTTGAGAGAGTGTGTCTGTGTTCACTGTTTGAATCTGTGAGAGAGTGTGTCTTTGTTCCAACTGTGTGTGTGAGAGAGAGTGTCTGTGTTCACTGTGAGTGAGAGTGTGTCTGTGTTGACTGTGTGTGTGAGAGAGAGTGTGTCTGTGTTCACTGTGAGTGTGAGTGTGTCTGTGTTGACTGTGTGTGTGAGAGAGATTGTGTCTGTGTTGACTGTATGTATGAGAGAGTGTGTCTGTGTTGACTGTGTGTGTGAGAGAGAGTGTGTCTGTGTTCACTGCAGTTTGTGAGAGATTGGGTCTGTGTTCACTATGTGTGTGTGTGTGTGTGTGAGAGAGAGAGAGAGAGTGTGTCTGTGTTCACTGCGTGTGTGTGTCAGTGAAGATGTGTCTGTGTTCACTGTATGTGTGTGTGCATGTGTGTGTGTGTGTGAGAGAGAGAGTGTATCTGTGTTCACTGTGTGTTTGTGTCAGAGATTGTGTCTCTGTCACTGTGTGTGTGTGGGAGATTGTGCCTGTGATCACTCTGTGTGTATGTGAGACAGTATGCCTGTGTTCACTGTGTGTGTGTGTGTGTGTGTGTGTCTGTGTAAGAGAGAGAGTGTGTCCATGTACACAGTGTGTGTGTGAGGGAGAGAGTGTCTCAGTTCACTGTGTGCGAGAGAGTGTGTTTGTGTTCACTGTGTGTCAGGGAGTGTGCTGTGTGCACTGTGTGTGTGTGAGTATGTCTGTGTTCACTTGTGTGTGAGAGAGAGTATGTCTGTCTTGACTGTGTGTGTGAGAGAGTGTGTGTCTGTGTTGACTGTGTGTGTGAAAGAGAGTCTGTCTGTGATCACTGTGTGTGTGTGTGTCTGTGAGAGAGGCTGTGTCTGTGTTCACTGCGTGTGTGTATGAGAGAGTGTTTCTGTGTTCACTGTGTGTTTGTGTCAGAGATTGTGCCTGTGTTCATTGCAGTGTGTCAGAGATTTGGTCTGTGTTCACTCAGTGCGTGTGTGAGAGAGAGAATGTGTTTGTGTTCACTATTTGTGTGTGGGTGAGAGTGTGTCTGTGTTCACTGTCTGTTTGTGAGGGTGTGTGTCTGTGTTCACTGTGTGCTTTTGTGTGTTGTGTGTGTGTGTGTGTGTGTGTGTGTGTGTGTGAGGGTCTGTCTGTGTTCATTGTGTGTGTTTGAATGTGTCTGTGTTCACTGTGTCTGTGTGTAAAAGACTGCTTTTGTGTTCACTGTGTGTGTGGGAATGTGTGTCCGTGTTCACTGTGTGTGTCAGAGATTGTGTCTGTGTTTACTGTGTGTGAGTGAGAGAGTGTGTCTCTGTTCACTGTGTGGGTGTGAGATAGTGTGTCTGTGTTCACTGTATGTGTGTGAGATAGTGTGCCTGTGTTCACTGTGTATGTGTGAGAGATTGTTTCTGTATTCATTGTGTGTGTGTGTGTGTGTGTGTGTGTGAGAGAGAGAGAATGAGCCTGTGTTCACTGAGTGTGTGACAGAGAGTGTATCTGTTCAGTATGTGTGTGAGAGAGTGTGTCTGTGTTCACTGACTCTGTGTGTGTGAAAGTGTGCTTCTGTGTTCATTGTGTGCGTGTGAGGCAGTGTGTCTCTCTTCACAGTGTGTGTGTGTGTGTGCGGATGAGTGCTTTTGTGTTCACTGCATGTGTGTGTGGGACTGTGTCTGAGTTCACTGTGTGTGTGAGAGAGAGTTTGTGTATGTTCATTGTGTGTTTGAGAGAGTGTGTCTGTGTTCACTGTTTGAATCTGTGAGAGAGTGTGTCTTTGTTCCAACTGTGTGTGTGAGAGAGAGTATCTGTGTTCACTGTGAGTGAGAGTGTGTCTGTGTTGACTGTGTGTGTGAGAGAGTGTGTGTCTGTGTTGACTGTGTGTGTGAGAGAGAGTGTGTCTGTGTTCACTGTGTGAGTGTGTGCATGTGTGTGTGTGTGTGTGTGAGAGAGAGTGTATCTGTGTTCACTTGTGTGTTTGTGTCAGAGATTGTGTCTCTGTTCACTGTGTGTGTGTGGGAGATTGTGCCTGTGTTCACTCTGTGTGTATGTGAGTGATTGTGGCTGTGTTCACTGTTTGTGTGTGTGAGACTGTGCCTGTGTTCACTGTGTGCATGTGAGACAGTATGCCTGTGTTCACTGTGTATGTGTGTGTGAGTGTGTGTGCGTGTGTGTCTGTGTGAGAGAGAGAGTGTGTCTGTGTTGACCGTGTGTGCGAAAGAGTGTATCTGTGTTCAATGTGAGTGTGAGAGTCTGTCTGTGTTCACTGTGTGTGTGAAAGAGAGTCTGTCTGTGTTCACTGTGTGTGTGTCAGTGAAGATGTTTCTGTGTTCACTGTGTGTGTATGTTTGTGAGAGAGTGTCTGTGTTCACTGTGTATGTGTGTGTGTCTGTGTTGACTGTGTGTGTGTGTGTGTTTGTTTGTGTGAGAATGTGTCTGTGTTCACTGTGTGTGTGAGAGAGTGTTTCTGTGTTCACTGTGTGTTTGTGTCAGAGATTGTATCTGTGTTCACTGCAGTGTGTGAGAGATTGGGTCTGTGTTCACTGTGTGTGTGAGAGAGAGAGAGAGAGAGTGTGTGTCTGTCTTCACTATTTGTGTGTGTGTGAGACAGTGTGTCTGTGTACACTCTCTGTGTGTGAGGGAGTGTTTTTATGTTCACTGTGTGTGTGTGTGTGTGTTTTGTGTATGTGAGAGAGTCTGTCTGTGTTCACTGTGTGTTTGAGTGTGTCTGTGTTTACAGTGTGTGAGTGTGTGTATGTGTCAAAGAGTGCTTCTGTGTTCACTGTGTGTGTGGGAATGTGTGTCTGTGTTCACTGTGTGTGTGAGATAGTGTGTCTAAGTTCACTGTGTGTGTGTCAGAGATTGTGTCTGTGTTCACGGTGTGTGTGTGAGAGATTGTGTCTCTGTTCACAGTGTGTGTGTGAGATTGTGTCTGTATTCTTTGTGTGTGTGCGTGTGAGAGTGTGCCTGTGTTCACTGTGTGTGTGACAGAGAGTGTATCTGTGTTCAGTGTGTGTGAGAGTGTGTCTGTGTTCACTGTATGTGTGAGAGAGAGTGTTGCTGTGCTGACTGTGTGAGAGAGAGAGAGTGTGTCTGTGTTCACTGTTTGTGTGTGTGAGGTAGTATGTCTGTGTTCACTGTGTGTGTCAGAGATTGTGTCTGTGTTTACTGTGTGTGTGTGAGAGAGTGTGTCTCTGTTCACTGTGTGTGTGTGAGATAGTGTGCCTGTCTTCACTGCGTATGTGTGAGAGATTGTGTCTGTATTCATTGTGTGTGTGTGTGTGTGTGAGAGAGAGAATGAGCCTGTGTTCACTGTGTGTGTGACAGAGAGTGTATCTGTGTTCAGCGTGTGTGTGAGAGAGTGTGTCTGTGGTCACTGACTCTGTGTGTGTGAAAGTGTGCTTCTGTGTACACTGTGTGCATGTGAGGCAGTGTGTCTCCCTTCACAGTGTGTGTCTGTGTGGATGAGTGCTTTTGTGTTCACTGCATGTGTGTGTGGGACTGTGTCTGAGTTCACTGTGTGTGTGAGAGAGAGTTTGTGTATGTTCATTGTGTGTTTGAGAGAGTGTGTCTGTGTTCACTGTTTGAATCTGTGAGAGAGTGTGTCTTTGTTCCAACTGTGTGTGTGAGAGAGAGTGTCTGAGTTCACTGTGAGTGAGAGTGTGTCTGTGTTGACTGTGTGTGTGAGAGAGAGTGTGTCTGTGTTCACTGCGAGTGTGAGTGTGTCTGTGTTGACTGTGTGTGTGAGAGAGATTGTGTCTGTGTTGACTGTATGTATGAGAGAGTGTGTCTGTGTTGACTGTGTGTGTGAGAGTGTGTCTGTGTTCACTGCGTGTGTGTGTCAGTGAAGATGTGTCTGTGTTCACTGTGTGTGTGTGTGCATGTGTGTGTGTGTGTGAGAGAGAGTGTATCTGTGTTCACTGTGTGTTTGTGTCAGAGATTGTGTCTCTGTCACTGTGTGTGTGTGGGAGATTGTGCCTGTGATCACTGTGTGTGTATGTGAGACAGTATGCCTGTGTTCACTGTGTGTGTGTGTGTGTGTGTGTGTCTGTGTAAGAGAGAGAGTGTGTCCATGTACACAGTGTGTGTGTGAGGGAGAGAGTGTCTCAGTTCACTGTGTGCGAGAGAGTGTGTTTGTGTTCACTGTGTGTCAGGGAGTGTGCTGTGTGCACTGTGTGTGTGTGAGTATGTCTGTGTTCACTTGTGTGTGAGAGAGAGTATGTCTGTGTTGACTGTGTGTGTGAGAGAGTGTGTGTCTGTGTTGACTGTGTGTGTGAAAGAGAGTCTGTCTGTGTTCACTGTGTGTGTGTGTCTGTGAGAGAGGCTGTGTCTGTGTTCACTGCGTGTGTGTATGAGAGAGTGTTTCTGTGTTCACTGTGTGTTTGTGTCAGAGATTGTGCCTGTGTTCATTGCAGTGTGTGAGAGATTTGGTCTGTGTTCACTCAGTGCGTGTGTGAGAGAGAGAGTGTGTTTGTGTTCACTATTTGTGTGTGTGTGAGAGTGTGTCTGTGTTCACTGTCTATTTGTGAGGGTGTGTGTCTGTGTTCACTGTGTGTGTGTGTGTGTTGTGTGTGTGTGTGTGTGTGTGTGTGTGTGAGGGTCTGTCTGTGTTCATTGTGTGTGTTTGAGTGTGTCTGTGTTCACTGTGTCTGTGTGTAAAAGAGTGCTTTTGTGTTCACTGTGTGTGTGGGAATGTGTGTCCGTGTTCACTGTGTGTGTCAGAGATTGTGTCTGTGTTTACTGTGTGTGAGTGAAAGAGTGTGTCTCTGTTCACTGTGTGGGTGTGAGATAGTGTGTCTGTGTTGACTGTGTTTACTGTGTGAGAGATTGTGTCTGTATTCATTGTGTGTGTGTGTGTGTGTGTGTGTGTGTTTGTGTGAGAGAGAGAGAATGAGCCTGTGTTCACTGAGTGTGTGACAGAGAGTGTATCTGTTCAGTATGTGTGTGAGAGAGTGTGTCTGTGTTCACTGACTCTGTGTGTGTGAAAGTGTGCTTCTGTGTTCATTGTGTGCGTGTGAGGCAGTGTGTCTCTCTTCACAGTGTGTGTGTGTGTGGATGAGTGCTTTTGTGTTCACTGCATGTGTGTGTGGGACTGTGTCTGAGTTCACTGTGTGTGTGAGAGAGAGTTTGTGTATGTTCATTGTGTGTTTGAGAGAGTGTGTCTGTGTTCACTGTTTGAATCTGTGAGAGAGTGTGTCTTTGTTCCAACTGTGTGTGTGAGAGAGAGTGTCTGTGTTCACTGTGAGTGAGAGTGTGTCTGTGTTGACTGTGTGTGTGAGAGAGTGTGTGTCTGTGTTGACTGTGTGTGTGAGAGAGAGTGTGTCTGTGTTCACTGTGAGTGTGAGTGTGTCTGTGTTGACTGTGTGTGTGAGAGAGATTGTGTCTGTGTTGACTGTATGTATGCGAGAGTGTGTGTCTGTGTTGACTGTGTGTGTGAGAGAGAGTGTGTCTGTGTTCACTGCATGTGTGTGTCAGTGAAGATGTGTCTGTGTTCACTGTGTGTGTGTGTGCATGTGTGTGTGTGTGTGTGTGAGAGAGAGTGTATCTGTGTTCACTTGTGTGTTTGTGTCAGAGATTGTGTCTCTGTTCACTGTGTGTGTGTGGGAGATTGTGCCTGTGTTCACTCTGTGTGTATGTGAGTGATTGTGGCTGTGTTCACCTTTTGTGTGTGTGAAAGTGTGCCTGTGTTCACTGTGTGCATGTGAGACAGTATGCCTGTGTTCACTCTGTATGAGTGTGTGAGTGTGTGTGCGTGTGTGTCTGTGTGAGAGAGAGAGTGTGTCTGTGTTGACCGTGTGTGCGAAAGAGTGTATCTGTGTTCACTGTGTGTGTGAGAGAGTGTTTCTGTGTTCACTGTGTGTTTGTGTCAGAGATTGTATCTGTGTTCACTGCAGTGTGTGAGAGATTGGGTCTGTGTTCACTGTGTGTGTGAGAGAGAGAGAGAAAGTGTGTGTGTCTGCG